>CM056053.1:219430742-219754869 GCA_029574335.1 Rana kukunoris | reverse complement strand
GGGTGTGTTTTAGAGGGAAGGGTGATTGTCAGGGTGGTGAAGGGGGGGGTCAAAGTGGTTTGTGGGGTCATGAGTTAAGTTTCACTTTGAGTTCTGGTGGGGGATACCCCGGGGTTGTTATGTGTGAGACTCTGATCTGGGGGGTTTAAACATTTTTCCTGTAAACTAATGGAGTAGGGGTGCGCTTCTGGGTACGACGTGTGTATTCGACTCAATGTGGTGTCGTTGGTGACGAATTTCGAGTCAGATAGGTGGTGACAATTGTCTTGAGTAGGGTGGCATGAGGATGAATCTGTATGTAGTATGTGCATGCAAATAATAAGGTGCATGCTATGAAGAGTTAATTGGCTTAGAATTTATCTTAGGCCAATCATGAATCAGGGCTTATTAGCCCAAACTATAAAAGGCCAGATCAGGCGGTTATTGTTAGTGTGTTCAGCAGTTTGGTGACTCTTTATGTAGGAATTTTATTATTTAGAGCTAGAGGAGAGAATGGTCGTCAGTTTAGCTTATGGGGAAAGTAATTTATATTTAATTAATTATTAACTGATTTATGTATATGGCTATATTGTATTACTATTGATAGCAATATGACGTATAAATGTGTTAGTTTACTGAATAGCTAGTGTCTAAGTTAGGAATAGTAAGATTTACTACGGTATCACTGTGTGCTGACTGGTCAGAGTTAAGGATAGCAGTAGTTGCCTTATAACATGTTGCACCCTACCACTAGCTTAGTACACTAAGTTACTGGGTGTGACTGCACTTGCTCTTTATTTGCACCTAAGCGCATTTACTGTAAGTGCACGTTTGCTCTTTAATAGCACGTAAACGCATTTACTGTAAGTGCAAGTTTGCTCTTTAATAGCACGTAAACGCATTTACTGTAAGTGCAAGTTTGCTCTTTAATAGCACGTAAACGCATTTACTGTAAGTGCAAGTTTGCTCTTTAATAGCACGTAAAAGCATTTACTGTAAGTGCAAGTTTGCTCTTTAATAACACGTAAACGCATTTACTGTAAGTGCACGTTTGCTCTTTAATAGCATGTAAACGCATTTACTGTAAGTGCAAGTTTGGTCTTTAATAGCACGTAAACACATTTACTGTAAGTGCACGTTTGCTCTTTAATAGCACGTAAAAGCATTTACTGTAAGTGCAAGTTTGCTCTTTAATAGCACGTAAATGCATTTAATGTAAGTGCACGTTTGCTCTTTAATAGCACGTAAACGGATTTACTGTAAGTGCACGTTTGCTCTTTAATAGCACGTAAATGCATTTACTGTAAGTGCAAGTTTGCTCTTTAATAGCACGTAAACGCATTTACTGTAAGTGCAAGTTTGCTCTTTAATAGCACGTAAACACATTTACTGTAAGTGCAAGTTTGCTCTTTAATAGCACGTAAACAAATTTACTGTAAGTGCAAGTTTGCTCTTTAATAGCACGTAAACACATTTACTGTAAGTGCAAGTTTGCTCTTTAATAGCACGTAAACAAATTTACTGTAAGTGCAAGTTTGCTCTTTAATAGCACGTAAACGCATTTACTGTAAGTGCAAGTTTGCTCTTTAATAGCACCTAAACAAATTTACTGTAAGTGCAAGTTTGCTCTTTAATAACACGTAAACGCATTTACTGTAAGTGCACGTTTGCTCTTTAATAGCATGTAAACGCATTTACTGTAAGTGCAAGTTTGCTCTTTAATAGCACGTAAACGCATTTACTGTAAGTGCACGATTGCTCTTTAATAGCACGTAAACGCATTTACTGTAAGTGCAAGTTTGCTCTTTAATAGCACGTAAACGCATTTACTGTAAGAAGATTTGCTGGTTGCCAAACGTTTGTCTCTTTACTGTAAAATCGCACGTAAAAACAATTTACTGTAAGTGCATGTTGTAAGTAGAAGCATGAAGGCATTTACTGTAACACATTTGTGGCTAACCATTCACCAAATGTGGCTGTAAGTGCACGAGCCGCAGCCCATTAAGTGCACGTGCTGCAAAAACACAACACGTAAGTGCCTAATGTAAAGCCGCAAACGATTGCTGTTTAAACGCACGTAAACCGTTTAACTACAAAACAAGTGCATGTTTGCTCTTTATTAGCACGTAAACGCATTTACTGTAAGTGCACATTTGCTCTTTAATAGCATGTAAACACATTTACTGTAAGTGCAAGTTTGCTCTATAATAGCACGTAAACGCATTTACTGTAAGTGCACGTTTGCTCTTTAATAGCACGTGAACGCATTTAAGTGCACGTGTGTTGTTTATTTGCACCTAAACGCATTAAAATGTCTGGAAGGACAACAAAGAGAGGCAGAGAGTCATGAGGGCAAGCATGCTCTGCATCTAGAGGCAACGCTGGTGGTGGATACGGTGCATCCTCTTCAGCACCTGGCCGTGGCCGCTCGTCCTTCTTTTCGGGTGCTGGCCGTGTTCAGCCTCAACATGCAGAGAAATTAGTAGAGTGGATGACAAAGCCGTCCTCATCCTCCTCATCCTCTCTCACACAGACTGATCTTAGTCTGTCTGGCAAAGCAGCTGCCAAGGCGTCCTCTTCTCTCTGCACAATGGCATCACACAATCCTTCCCTAGTCCCACCATGTCCTCCTGAGTAGTCCCCTAAACTGGTTCAATGCTGCATGAAGATGTGCAGCGTTTTGAAAGTTCCGATGATGGAACACAGATAGAGGAAGACATTGATATGAGCCCAGAGGGAGGGGGTGGCTGAAAGGGACAGAAATCTGGCAGTGATGTTCCCCCAGCTGGAGCATACTGCCAGGTTTTCGACAGTGATGAGGAGGGAGGGGATGATGAGGTCACTGACTCTATGTGGGTGCCTGATAGGAGAGAGGAGGAGGAGGAAGAGTAGGGGAGGAGGAGGACGAGGCACATCTCCAAAGAGGCAAGATGCCCTCCAGGGGTTTGCTTAAGGGCACACCAACTGCATTACATCGCACATCTACACTTGTGCATGGTGCTGCTGTGTCTGAACGGTACAGCAAAAGTTCTTTGGTGTGGGCCTTTTTCGAAACATGTCCATCAGATCGTACCTTTGCTATTTGCAACATATGTCGCAAGCGTATCTCACGTGGCCAAAACATCACCCGCTTGGGCATCACATGCTTGGTCAGACATATGTCGACCTGCCATGCAGCTCGTTGGCAAGCATACCAGAAAGACCCACACCAAAGACCAAAGCGGACCTCCCCTTGCCCTTCTGGGACCTCCAACCCCACTAGACCTTCATTCGTCAACCTAGTAGTAGTAGTACATGCGGGCAATCTACTGATAGTACCAGACAAATTTCCCTGCCACAGCTGCTGCAGCGCTGAAAGAAGTACTCTCCCAGCCATCCACATGCCCAGCGGTTGAATGCTAGCTTAGCGAAATTGCTAGCACTACAACTTCTACCTTTTCAGTTGGTAGATTCTGCCCCCTTCCGTGAGTTTGTGGAATGTGCAGTACCTCCATGGCAAGTACCCAAACGCCACTTTTTCTCACGGAAGGCGATTCCGGCTCTCTACCGGCATGTGAAAGGCAATGTCCATGCCTCGCTGGACAGGGCGGTCAGTGGTAAGGTGCATCTTACCGCTGACTCATGGTCCAGCAGGCATGGACAGGGACGTTACCTGTCTTTTACAGCACATTGGGTGACTCTGCTGGCAGCTGGGAAGGACGCAGGGCAAGGTACAGTAGTTTTGGAGGTTGTTCTGCCACCACGCCTCTAAAACATTACTACTGGTTGTGACACACCTCTCTCCTCCACCCCCTCCTCTTCTTCTTCCTCTGTGGCCTCCTTCTGTGGTGATGTTTCCTCTGAACCAGCCGTGCTCCATAGGCGTACGAGGGGCTATGCAGGAATGCAGGCCAAGAGATGCCATGCGGTGCTAGAGCTGGTGTGCTTGGGAGACAGGAGCCACACTGGGGAAGAGGTTCTGTCAGCTCTGCAGGGGGAGGCTCAGAGGTGGTTGACGCCACGCCAGCTGAAGCCTGGAATGGTGGTCAGCGATAATGGCACCAACCTCCTCTCGGCCCTGCGACAGGGAAAACTCACCCATGTGCCCTGTTTTGCGCATGTCCTGAATTTAGTGGTGCAGCGGTTCTTGGGCAGGTACCCGGGCTTACAGGATGTCCTGAAGCAGGCCAGGAAAGTTTGTGTGCATTTGCGGAGGTCATATATTGCCACTGCTCAGCTGACAGACCTCCAAAGGGAATACAACCTGCCCAAGAACCGCCTAATCTGTGACATGCCCACCAGATGGAACTCTACGTTGGCCATGCTGCAGCGGCTGCACACGCAGCAGAGGGCCATTAATGAGTACCTGTGCCAATATGGCAGCAGAACTTGGTCAAGGGAGCTTGGTTTTTTTTCACCACGCCAGTGGGCCTTGATCAGGGATGCATGCACTGTCCTGTCACCATTTGAGGAGGCCACGAGGATGGTGAGCAGTGACAGTGCGTGCATCAGTGAGACTGTCCCTCTTATTCACATGTTGGAGCACACGCTAAGTGGAATAATGGACAGGGCCCTTGAGGCAGAACAGAGGGAGGAAGAGGAGGACTTCCTTACCTCTCAAGGCCCCCTTTATCCAGACAGTGGTCCTGCTTGCCCACCTAGCACACAGGAAGAGGAGGAGGAGGAGGATGATGATTGTATCAGCAGCATGGAGGTGGAGCCTAGCACTCAGCATCAGCAGCAGCAGTCTTCAAGGGATCATTTACAGTCCCAAGGAACACGTGGACTTTTACGTGGCTGGGATGAGGTGGCTGGGGATCCTGTCATCCTCAGTGACCCAGAGGACTGTGCCCCAAATGCCTCTGCAAACCTACGCTGCATGGCCTCCCTGATCCTGCAAAGCCTGCGTAAGGATCCTCATGTACGTGCTATTAAGGAGAGGGATCATTACTGGCTGGCAACTCTCCTTGATCCACGTTACAAGAGTAAGGTTGCAGACCTTATGTTGCCATCGCAGAGGAAGCAGAAGATGAAACTTCTGCGGGAGGCCTTGCAGAAGGGTCTGTGCAATGCGTTCCCAGAACCGGGGGGATTACCAAAACCTGGCCCTGGACAACGTCTTGCTGAGGCTTCGGTGAGTCACAGAAGGAGTGGTGGAGAAGGTGGCCGTCTGACCGATGCGTTCAGACAATTTTTTAGTCCGCAGCCCCAAGGTCTGACCGGTTCCAGCAACCATCGCCAGCGTCTGGTTTACATGGTCTGGGAATACCTAGGGGCAAGATCCAACTTGGACACCTTCCCCACCGAAAATCCTCTGGCTTACTGGGTCCTGAGGATGGATCACTGGCCAGAGCTTGCACAGTACGCAATTGAGCTACTGGCTTGCGCTGCATCCAGTGTTCTTTCAGAACACACATTCAGTGCTGCTGGAAGCTTTGTGACCGATCACAGGGTGCGCCTCTCCACCGACTCCACCGGTGTTGATGAATCAGGCTTGGATCAACACCAGCTACCAAGAACCTCATGCTGATGTTACTGAATAATAATGTTTTGTTGAAATGTCAGATCCCTTTGAGACTGCGTATGCTGATGCTGAGTGACTGTCCTGTTATGCTGCTGATGGAATATCCATCTCCTCCTCACTTTTCTTGCTGATAGCTAGTAAGAAATGTTGTGTTTCTGGGCTCCGCCACCAGTGCCTAAGGCCAAATTGTTGTGCCCCTGTTTAACAGGGGCATCTAATAACAATTTTTGATGCAATACTTTGCACGTGGCTCTTTATTGCGCTTCAATTACAGTTATTGGGAGAGGTTGCAGTGTTGTGTTGTACCTAAGGGACAATTTTTTCGCCCCTGTTTAACAGGGGCACCTAATAACAATTTTTGATGCAATACTTTGCATGTGGCTCTTTGTTGCACTCCAATTACAGTATCTTTGAGGGGTTGCAGTGTTGTGTTGTGCCTAAGGCCCAATTTTTCTGCCCCTGTTTAACAGGGGCGCCTAGTAACAATTTTTGATGCAATACTTTGCATTTGGCTCTTTATTGCGCTCCAATTACAGTTATTGGGAGGGGTTGCAGTGTTGTGTTGTGCCTAAGGCACAATTTTTCTGCGCCTGTTTGACAGGGGCGCCTAATAACAATTTTTGATGCAATACTTTACACGTGGCTATTTATTACGCTCCAATTACAGTATCTTTGAGGGGTTGCAGTGTTGTGTTGTGCCTAAGGCCCAATTTTTCTACCCCTGTTTAACAGGGGCGTCTAATACCATTTTTTGATTAAGTACTTTGCACATGGCTTTTTATTGCGCTCCAGTTACAGTTATTGGGAGGGTTTGCAGTGTTGTGTTGTGCCTAAGGCCCAATTTTTCTGCCCCTGTTTAACAGGGGCGCCTAATAACAATTTTTGATGCAATACTTTACACATGGCTATTTATTACGCTCCAATTACAGTATCTTTGAGGGGTTGCAGTGTTGTGTTGTGCCTAAGGCCCAATTTTTCTGCCCCTGTTTAACAGGGGCACCTAATAACAATTTTTGATGCAATACTTTGCATGTGGCTCTTTGTTGCACTCCAATTACAGTTTCTTTGAGGGGTTGCAGTGTTGTGTTGTGCCTAAGGCCCAATTTTTCTGCCCCTGTTTAACAGGGGCGCCTAATACCAATTTTTGATGCAATACTTTGCATGTGGCTCTTTATTACGTTCCAATTACAGTTATTGGGAGGGGTTGCAGTGTTGTGCTGTGCCTAAGGCCCAATTTTTCTGCGCCTGTTTGACAGTGGCGCCTAATAACAATTTTGATGCAATAATTTGCACGTGGCTCTTTGTTTTGCTCCAATTACAGTATCTTTGAGGGGTTGCAGTGTTGTGTTGTTTCTAAGGCCAAATTTGTCTACCCCTGTTTAACAGGGGCGTCTAATAACAATTTTTGATGCAATACTTTACACGTGGCTATTTATTACGCTCCAATTACAGTATCTTTGAGGGGTTGCAGGGTTGTGTTGTGCCTAAGGCCCAATTTTTCTGCCCCTGTTCAACAGGGGCGCCTAATAACAATTTTTAAAGCAATACTTTACACGTGGATATTTATTACGCTCCAATTACAGTATCTTTAAAGGGGTTGCAGTGTTGTGTTGTGCCTAAGGCCCAATTTTTCTGCCCCTGTTTGACAAGGGGTGTCTAATACCAATTTTTGATGAAGTACTTTGCACGTGGCTCTTTGTTGCACTCCATTTACAGTATCTTTGAGGGGTTGCAGTGTTTTAGGCAGTATCGATATAATAAGAAGACAGACATTGTGGAGTATCCAAAAATATTTATTGTATCACATTGAAAATGTGTGATTTTCATTTTTTTTAAATATCAAAATAGAAATTGTTTATTTATTTTTTATTTTTAAGACCTATATTTTTGCATTTAAATTATGTTCTACATTTATTATTTTTTTTTATTATTATTATTTTTTTTTCAAACTCTCCCCAGAATATCAATAGGATTTTTCAGGTTTTGGACCACCTTCTTGTTGTTCTTTATGGTCTTCAAGAGGGCGAGTTTTGTGTCCTCTATTTCATCCATGCAGCAAATTATCTCCCCAATTAGCACCTGGGCACTGTCGGTGTCTAAGCCGCCCCCAACAGGTCGTACACCTGAAATTTGAAAAAAAACATGTATTACAATTATGCAGGCCTACATGCATTACCTGAAGCTGTGCTGTATGACACTGTCCTGATGTGGTGGCATTTTGCACTTCCTGCACATCCGGCGAGGGTGGGGCTTGGCACTGTGTAGGGTTGGTCGGCTCCACTGCTGCAGCTTGATTGCGGCCTATGAGATTGTAAAAAAAGGGATAGATGTATCAAAAAGATTTGAGGCCTGAAAGAGGAAAATCAATCATTCTTTTTAAAAAGTGTCATACAATTGTCTGTTTTTACAATCCTAAGCTTAACACAGGATTTTATCCATTACCAAAGCTGCTGCATTTCTCTATCTTTGGCCAAGTTTCCTACATGGCAAAACAACAAGTTGACACTGGATCACCTCTGTGTGACATGCTAACTAACTAGGTTGTTCTTGTGACCAACACTCAGTGCCGATCCTGACCTCCCTGGGGCCTGAAGCAAAATGACATGGCACATTAAAAATGAGAAGCGGGGGGGACTAACGACAGTGACACGTCACATTAAAGAAAGTTGAGAAGTGGGGGGAGGGGTGTTCTGCTGTCTGAAATTACATCTTACATTAAATTGAGAAGCAAGGGGTGCTGACTTCTTGCCTCTTCTCCCATGCAGCCAGCGAGTTGAGAAGCGGGGGTTAGGGGGCGAAAATGACTTCTTACCAGGTGGGGCCTCTAGTTATTTGGGGGGCCCTTCGCAGCTTTGCGGGGCCCTAAGCGGCTTGCATAGTGAGCCTATAGGGCGGATCGGCCATGCCAACCATTGTGCTACTGAGTCCATATGTGTAATCAACTGCTTTGCTGAGCATACTCTCCTTTTAATGTATATTGACTTAAGTTGGATTATTTAAATCAACTTAATAACACATCTACCTTAATTAAAAAAATGCTCTCACATAAAAAGGTCTTAAATAGAATGACCAAACAATTATTATGCCCACACAAACATGAACCTTCAAACATCTGTTCTTGAACTCTATATATACACAACCTGCGATAAAAAGCACATGGCACAAAATAATTAAAAAAAATATTTAGAGTACACATGAAAATTCTTCGAATTCTCTCCATCTGCTCTGGCTCTCGGATTTTCAAATCACTCCATCTCTTGCGCAACTGCTCCCTGGACCTCTGCACCCCTAATTTTTCATGGATACTCCTCCGTACCTTATCCATGATCTGGGCCTTGAGTTTATTGGGGTTTTTGTAAGGCCCTTTTTTGCCGTCATAGTCCTCCTTTTTTAAAATAGCCACCATCTCAACCATCTCTTCAAAGCTCATGTTGGTGGCTCTGTACCTCTTGCTCCTCCTGGTGTGTGCCTGGCCTGTCTCCTGCCTGGTTGTAGCTTGCCGTCTCTCCTCCATCATGTCTTCAGACTCCTCTCCACATTAACCGACTAAAAAGGGGCGTGGCAATCACTAGAACGAAAATCATGGGCGTGAAAACGTGCAGAGCTTCTCACATGCGCAGTGTATAACGGGATATTGTGTGAATGAGAACATCGTTCACAGTCTGTAGAAAACATCGGAAAAAACGATCGTGCAATACAAAGCCTTCGGCGCCGTCCCTGCCACTGAACTTCTGGAGAGAGTTTGCTGCACTGAAAGTAAAAGGGCTGAATAATTTTGCACGCCCAATTTTTCAGTTTTTTATTTGTTAACAAAGTTTGAAATATCCAATAAATTTCGTTCCACTTCATGATTGTGTCCCACTTGTTGTTAATTCTTCACAAAAAATTACAGTTTTATATCCTTATGTTTAAAGGCCTGAAATGTGGCAAAAGTTTGCAAAGTTCAAGGGGGCCGAATACTTTCGCAAGGCACTGTAAATTATAGGTATTGGACTTTCCTTTCAAATTTGGCTGTTAGTGAACGTGACGAATATGAATTTATCCAAAGTTACGAATTATCCTTAATAATGAATGCTGTATCATAATGATTGGAACGTAACAAATTAATAATAATAATAAATGAAAACATATTATTTATTATTATTTAGTTCTGTTCCATTTGTTTTTAATAATTTGTAACTTCAGATTAATTTGTATTTGTTACGTTCACTAACAGACAAATTTGAAAGGCAATTACAATACCTATAATTTAATATTTAGTTATTATTTGTTAGTTAGTAATCATTTCAAATTTTTTGATTTTCTGATTTCCTTTTCCGATTTTTTTTTATTTAAGAATTTTCAAATTCCGAATTTACAAGTTCCAAATTTTCGAATTTATGAATTTACAATTTTTTTATTTACGAATTTCCGAAAAAGAAAAATGAATGAAACGAAAACAAACATTTTTTGGCAGTGTACATGTCTAATTTGTATAGTACATTTTGTAATGTCTCTAGTAGTCAGTCTGAGCTCTGATTGTTATGTATTCTTTGGATTTCCACTATGTTCATACAAATTGTTTAAATCTGCCTCTGGGAGACTGAGCAAGAAGAAACAATACTACCCACTCGGCGACTGGTCCATTGAAGCTTTATGCCACGTACACACGATCAGTCCATCCGATGAGAACGGTCTGACGGTTAACCGATGAAGTTGACTAATGGTCCGTCGCGCTTACACACCATCAGTTAAAAAAACAATCGTGTCAGAACGAGGTGACATAAAACACAATGACGTGCTGAAAAAAATTAAGTTCAATGCTTCCAAGCATGCATTGACTTGATTCTGAGCATGCATGGATTTTTAACCGATGGTCGTGCCTACTAACGATCGGTTTTGTCCTATCGGTTAGGAATCCATTGGTTACATTTAAAGCAAGTTGGCTTTTTTTTAACCGATGGTTAAATAACCGATGGCACCCACACACGATCGGTTTTGACCGATGAAAACGGTCCATCAGACCATTCTCATTGGTTTAACCAATAGTGTGTACGCGGCATTACTGCTACAGGGCGGCCGCTCTGCACAAAATCACATATATATTTATGATTCTGCTCTTCCAGATTTGAGGAGCTCGCAAATCTATGATTTAACAGTGACTGAGCCTAGGTTTACACTTGTGCATTGCATGTGATTTGCACAGGAATCACACTACATACATGTGCACATCACATGCGATGTCTGTGCAGTGAGATTTGAGTCATATATTTTGTATTGCTCAAATCGCATTTGCACCAAAATGGTGCAGGACCCTTTTTTTTCCACACCTGAATCGCATTGCATGGGTGTTCATACCCATGCGATCCAATTCTGACAAGCGCACTGCATTTTGCAATCTGTCTCAGGGTGTCATTAATCCAACATTGACAGCAGCAGCAGCATGGATGCTGTGCGATTGCAATGCAGTGTGGTAAACGCACAGGATTTGCTGCGCTTCCCACATCAGTGTGAACCAGGGCTGATAGAGTGAAAATATTTAAGCTGAGATTTAGGCTGACCATACATTAAACATTTTCTTGTACAATTTCTGTACAATTTATTTTAGATTTACCTTCATCTAAGTAGTGCAAGGGACTGCCTTATTGGATACAAATTGAAAGTGTTGTTTAGGTTTGACCTCATATTATATGGTTGTAATTAAGTAAAAGTGTCCAAAAAAAAATTGGATAATGTCAGGCACAGGCTTTATCACATGGCACTTTAAAAAATAAGTTGTATGCATTATGACTTTATTTTCCCAAGCACACATACGTTATAATTTTGACAGGTATATTAACAGCACCTTCCAAACATCTTCCTTGAAATAGGTTATTATATATTAACCCAAGAATAGATTTGCCATCCTTACAGAGCTACTGAATATTTGAAACACAGCAAACAACAACTTTGTGTTAATCGTGCGATTGTGGTTTCAAGGACATTTCACGTTCATATTTACTGACACTGACCTGACCAAGCAGTTAGATATATACATATTTTAAATAGATGGTGAATTTTCCCCGCAGGCTTGAAGTCATATTAACCTACAAAAAATGCAGCTAAGCACTTCTATTTTCCAAGAGTATTTTTACTCACAATTTATACCTTTTTAAGTGTTCAACTAGAATTGAACATTGTACTTTCCTTTCCTGTCAATCACTGTTTAAAGGTAACATGACCTGAGAGATATATGTAGCCTTCTATGTTCTTACATTTTCTAAACATGCTAGTTACTTGTTTAACTTTGCAGACAGAAATCCTGAATTGCATGATCTTTCAAGGTTAGTGACTCAATAGGAATTTAATCCAAATGACCAGTATCCAACAAATTAACATTCTCAGAAGAAGGTCAGCAATGGCAGCTAATCTATTTCTCTGATAAGTGGTCTCCTTTAATATATATATATATATATATATATATATATATACACACAGTACAGACCAAAAGGTTGGACACACCTTCTCATTCCAAGAGTTTTCTTTATTTTCATGACTATGAAAATTGTAGATTCACAATGAAGGCATCAAAACTATGAATTAACACATGTGGAATTATATACATAACAAAAAAGTGTGAAACAACTGAAAATATGTAATATTCTAGGTTCTTCAAAGTAGCCACCTTTTGCTTTGATTACTGCTTTGCACACTATTGGCATTCACTTGATGAGCTTCAAGAGGTAGTCACCTGAAATGGTCTTCCAACAGTCTTGAAGGAGTTCCCAGAGATGCTTAGCACTTGTTGGCCCTTTTGCTTTCACTCTGCGGTCCAGCTCACTCCAAATCATCTCGATTGGGTTCAGGTCCGGTGACTGTGGAGGTCAGGTCATCGGGCGCAGCACCCCATCACTCTCCTTCTTGGTCAAATGGCCCTTACACAGCCTGGAGGTGTGTATGGGGTCATTGTCCTGTTGAAAAATAAATGATGGTCTAACTAAACGCAAACCGGATGGAATAGCATGCCGCTGCAAGATGCTGTGGTAGCCATGCTGGTTCAGTATGCCTTCAATTTTGAATACATCCCCAACAGTGTCACCAGCAAAGCACCCCCACACCATCACACCTCCTCCTCCATGCTTCACGGTGGGAACCAGGCATGTAGAGTCCATCCGTTCACCTTTTCTGCGTCACACAAAGACAAGGTGGTTGGGACCATAGATCTCAAGTGTGGACTAATCAGAACAAAGCACAGATTTCCACTGGTCTAATGTCCATTCCTTGTGTTCTTTAGCCCAAACAAGTCTCTTCTGCTTGTTGCCTTTCTTTAGCAGTGGTTTCCTAGCAGATATTCTACCATGAAGGCCTGATTCACACAGTCCCCTCTTAACAGTTGTTCTAGAGATGTGTCTGCTTCAAAAGGTGGCTACTTTGTAGAATCTAGAATATGAAATATATTTTCAGTTATTTCACACTTTTTTGTTATGTATAGTTCCACATGTGTTAATTCATAGTTTTGATGCCTTCAGTGTGACTCTACAATTTTCATAGTCATTATTGAAAATAAAGAAAACTCTTTGAATGAGAAGGTGTGTCCAAACTTTTGGTCTGTACTGTATATAAAAATAATAATAATAATTTTTCTAAAAAAAAAAATCTAAAAAATAGCAGAGTATTCATATTATCAGTGCCTAGAAGGTAATATACTCTCTAGAAATGGTGTACGATATTTATATAACCTTTTTTTTTTTTTTTTTTAGCAAAAATACTAACTATGCTTCTTTAAAAAAAATATGACTAGGCATTATTGTACTGGAATTTATGTGCATGAAAATAATGCTTCACTAAAAATTAAGAAAGTCTTAATCTAATTTACCTATTCTTCTCATTTTCATAATTATATCACAATTATATGATTTGCTTTCCTCTTTCAACTTCTGTTTATTGTGCACAGTCAGAATTTTTTTTTATTTTCATACATATTTACAAACCATTATGTAAGCTAGGAACCCTCCTTTTGGAATTAACCAATTCCCTTTAAGAAAAGTCAAACTCGGGGGCGTGGCCTGGACATGGCTCTGTGAAGCTGCTTTCCTTCTGAGCTCCCGGCCGAGACTCCCCAAATACCGGCAAAAACACGCTAAATATCGGCATGCACCCAGCGAAAGGATACAGCACTAGGGCAGCAACAGGCAAGACACCATCCAGAGTCAAATTGGGGGAAATCTCAAAATATTTCCACAATCTACAGGAAAAATCCCCCGGGGCAAGGGCGACTGCTCCACATGGCACAGCAAGTGGACCCCAGCGTGAGGTCCATACCCTGGCTACGGACAATGGCTAACCTGATGTAGATGTCCTGCCGGCAGAAATCCCTGAATCACATCAAGACTGCGCCAGCACCGAGACACCAGAGGAACAGCAGATTGACTCCCAGATGCAGGACCAGGAGATCAGGTCCCTGCTGCTGGCCCTGCCGACGCGCGCGGACATTGAGGCCCTCCCGACGTGCTCAGATATTGAGACCCTTATCCTCCGGCTGAAGGAGACCCACAATCGGGACATCCAGGAGGTGCGTGGTGAGGTCTCAACCCTAGCAGAACAAGTGATGTCCGGAGAAGCATCCGTATCCTCCTTGGAGGCCAGAGTGGCGGCACTGGAGCAATCGAGGGATCTCCACCGCGACGCGGCCATTGAACTACAGCTCCACCTGGAGGATATCGAGGACCGCAGCCGCCGCAATAACTTGCAGCTGCGGGGTCTGCCGGAGGGAGTGGACGGCGAAAACCTCGGAGAGGCGGTGACTGAGCTGTTCAGGGCTGTGCTGGGAGAACCAGAGGAGCTGATCATCCTGAACCACGTGCACAGGGTCCTAAGCCTACTGATCCGCATAGACTGTGTGACGTCATCTGTAGGCTACACCGCTATGCCCAAAAGGAAGCTATCCTCAGAAGAGCCTGGGACCATGGTGATGTGGACCGCGCGGGAACCCAAATCAAGATCCTGCCAGACCTCTCTAGGCCGACGCTGCGCTGCAGGGCTCTGCTTCATCCCCTTCTAGACCTAGCCAAGCAGAAGAACCTGACCTACATATGGGGATACCCGCTATCGGTGACCTTCCGGAGTGACTCAGGATCCTTCACCCTGCAGACGGCGACAGACCTCCTGGAGCTTTTTCATTTCCTGGACGCAGACCCCATCCAGGTACCCAACTGGCTCCAGCTGCACCCGAGAACATCCGGAAGATCTGGGCTCTCGGCCCGTCGTGGCCCACCGCCAGCAACGTGGAAGACTGAGGAACCGGTCGGCATCGCGGGGGGAACCACGTGAGTAGGCCCTGGGCCATGTCTCCTCTTCTCTGACACCTTCCACCTTCGCCCGCTGCCCCCTTACGCCTGCTGTATCCCCCCTCACCGTCACCTCCCCACTCACCGCCACCCTAACACGACTCCAGGACACTGGCGCCCGGATTGCGCCATGCTCCCTCACCCCCCTGCCACAGATGGCCCCCGTCCCGAATACCCCTCTGGTGAGACAACGAAATTGTGAACGTCACCGTTCCCTGACACCATGGGCACCCGCACCCGCTGGACCATCAGGAGACCGGCCAGTTTATGTCACCCCCACCCGCCCCCCTCCTTTGGGTTGTTGAGGGGGGGCAAAATTGTTGTGGGAGCCCCTAGAGGATATGTTACATGGGAAGCCGCGGGAGACGTTTATGGAGAGACGGCGGGTGGGATGTTGGGGGGATGGGGGGGCACATGTGTAGGCCCCGTTAAGGTACTGTCCTGGGTGCAGGTGAGCCGAGAGTCGGCCTGGTGGAGGCTTATCCTTGGCACTTTGAGAGTCCTTCTCCGTGACTGACATACTACATAACTTTAGCTCCTGTCACTCATATTCTCTGCTTTCCACCCCCCTTTCCCCTCCCCTACCCCCGTCCCCCCCTCACCCTCCCCCGGGTGCAGTCATGGATCTGCTCAACATCATATCCCTGAATGTAAAGGGGTTCAATACCCCCGAGAAGCGACGGATGTTGCACAAAAGCGGACGTAATCATGATACAAGAGACCCATTTCAGAGACCTTAAACTACCGCTACTTGAAAATAGATACTACCCCCTAGCCTACCACTCGGCATACGCAGAGGCCAAGTCCCGAGGAATATCCGTCCTTATCTCAGCACAGGTTCCCTGGAAACTAGAGGACTTCAAGACGGACAGTGAGGGAAGCTTCCTTTTCTTAAAAAGCCTTATCGGCGATAGCAGGGTGACACTGGCAACCCTATATGCCCCGAACACCCATCAGGACACCTTTATTAAAAGACACGTGGACAAACCAACGCGCTTCTTGGAAGGCCAACTTATACTGGGGGGAGACTTGAACATTCCCCTTACGCCACTAGAAGACACATCCTCGGGAACATCAACTACCTCATGCGATGTGCGCAAGCGTATAGGCATGGCACTACACTCCGCGCAGCTGATCGATACGTGGCGGCTCTTCCACCCCAGGGAACGTGACTACTCCATCTACTCCAAACCCCACCAGTCGTATTCCCACATCGACTACTTTCTCGTCCCACACAGTCAGTTACACACGGTTAAGGACACATCAATTGTCCTCGATTACGTGGTCGGACCACCCCCCGATAGGGATGAAATATGCGCTGTCAGAAGCCAACGCAGGACGAAGCTTCCTACCTCTGGGATCTCTGTGACTACTTTCTTTAAACTCTTTTCTGCTTAAAAAATAGAAACTGATAGGGTGGCCGTGCCGGTACGGCTTAGACAACCAAGCCAGGTCCCAGGATTGGGGATCTGAGGAATCCCGTAGTTGTATATGGGGTGGGCCCTTACGGAGCACACCACAAGCACGCATGCACACAACAGCCTGAGTAGCACCCCCCCAATGCACCCACCTTTACACGAGCCAGGATTACTCCTGGGGGGACGCTAGAAGAAGGATACACTTGGATATACCTCGTAGATGACATTGAGTTATGTAGATTGATCTGCCCTACTGTACATATTGTTAATTTATGTCTTGACCCATGCGGGCCGGTCTCTCCGTTATAAATAAAAAAATGAAAGAATAGTCAAACTTATTTTCATTAGCTTATTCGGTAATGTTTTACAAACAGCAGTAATATAAAATTGATTGATATTCCTTAGATTTAAAGTGGACCCATGCTCCAAAAGTAAAAATTGCTATGTTATAGGGAAGATCTAGAAATTGTTAGATATTAGAGACTGTGTGCTTAGGTTTAGGCTCGGTTGCAACCTCCCTTTAAAGGGTCACTAAAGGAAAAAAAATGTTTTTCTGAAATGGCTGTTTACAGGGTATAGAGACATAAAAGTTAACTGATTCCCTTTCAAAATTATTAAAAATAGATAAAAATCAATCATATAATGTGCCTGCAGGTTAGTTTCACTTTTGAACTGGTTTCATGTTTCTGTGAAGAAGAGAGAGACACACAGAACAAAAAAAAATCCAGGCAGTGTTTTGTTTTTAAAATGAATCTGATTGGTTCTGGGAAGTTTTAGACACACAGTAATGACAGCTTAGACCACCGTGAGAAAGCTCCCAGTACTGTGGTTATAAGGAAACAGACAAGCAGGAAGTGTGGAGATCAGAGCAGGATTACAGCAACTTCAAAGCAAAAACGAACAATAAGGACATGAAACCAGTACTGCAGTAAGGTAAAGGAAGCTATTTAGCTTAAAAAAAAATCCTTTAGTGATCCTTTAAGAACTCCATAAATGAGGGCTCTGATAAGTATATATATGAATGGGGAAAGTGGTGTATGAACTGAGGAGTGATCTATCAGATCGCTCTTCACAGGTAAATGTGCTCTAATTTATATTACAAATAAGTGAGCCAATGATCTAAGGAGACACTAAAGTTCATATATCAATTCATCATTTTTTAACCCACCTGGCACAGTCACTTTACTACTACCTATGTTTGGTTTAGCGAGCAAACTGTACGACTTTTCCCACAGTTGGGGATTTCAAAGTAGCAGAACAAGTCGTTCCCCATGATTTCCAATGACAATCATTCATCAAAATCATGGCCACAAAATTGTGGTACAATCGTGGCAAAATCGCTCGACTTTAAAGTCACGATAGTGTGAAAGGAGCCTAACTACGATGGCTGCATCCACACAGTAACTAATCCTTTGTTCCCTGCCTGTGTCCTGTCAGATTATGCGACTCGTCAGAATTTGTAACGGATGATACACCGAGAAGGGGCAAGCAGACATCTTGCTACACCCAGCACTCCTCCACTGTCATGATACTCCAAGAAAGGGCAAGTGGACATCTTGTTACACCCACTGGAGTTCAGCATTTCACAGTTTTTTTTAACAGTAAACGGAGCATATATGGTAAAATGCAGTATTTTGAAATCCGACGGACCGTTTAGATGTTTAATTTTAAATGCAGCGGCAAACTTGCTGATCTCACAGGTTTGCTAATGTGACAGAACAGCGCTGCTTTTACAATTCAACATGTAAACAGCCTGATGGATTTTCAAATACTGTATTTCACCTTATATGCTCCGTTTCCTGATAAAAATAACTGTGAAATGCAAAACTCCGGTGGGTGTAACAAGATGTCCGTTTGCCCCCTTCTCAGTGTATCATTACTGTGGAGGCGTGCTTGGTGTAGCAAGATGGCAGCGACAGAACGTCACTTCAATTACCAATTCTGATGGGTCCCCTAATTTGATGAAACACCCGCCTTATTTTAGCCAAAGCTTCCAGAGTTCATCTTCTCTTTAACCACTTGCCTACTGTGCACCTACACCCCCTTCCTGCCCAGACGAAATTTTAGCTTCTGGCACTGCGTTGTTTTAACTGACAATTGCACGTCGTGCAACGTGGCACCCAAACAAAATTGGCGTCCCTTTTTCCCCACAAATAGAGCTTTCTTTTGGTGGTATTTAATCGCCCGTGCGGTTTTTATATTTTGGGCTATAAACAAAAAAAGAGCGTACACTTAAAAAAAAAAACACAATGGCCCAGATTCAGAGAGAATTGGATTCTCGTAGCGTATCAGAAATACACTACGCCGCCGTTTTTTACCTGGCTCTACGTGGAATCCAGGTAGATTTTGTCCAGTAAACGACGGCGGCGTAGTGTATTTCTCCCGTCGCAATCCATCTAGACGAGTAGGGGCGTGAAGGATTTAAAATAGGCGCATTCTCCTGTCTAACACCAGTTAGACAGGCGTAATTGCTTTATGAATCTGGGCCAATATTTTTTGCTTTTTGCTATAATAAATATCCCATTTAAAAAAAGAAATAAATACATTTATCCCAGTTTAGGCCGATACGTATTCTTCTACATATTTTTGGTTAAAAAAAAAAAAAATCGTAATAACCGTATAGTGACTAGTTTGCACAAAAGTTATATTGCCTACAAAATAGGGGACATAATTATGATTTTTTTTTTTTTTTTTTTTACTAGGAGTGGCGGCGATCTGCGATTTTTCTTCAGGATTGCAACATTATAGGGAACTGAACAGATTCCTCCATTAACACAAATGAGGTAGATGGAGGAATTCCCCCAACTGGCGCATTGTGTTCTGACAGCAGGGCTCTTTGCTATCAGAATACACTTATTAGTGGCTGCAGGCCCTGATCAACAAAAGTTTTATAATGTGTTCATTGTGTGTCTAAAGATTGCCTTCTATCAAACAGGGACGGTCACACACAGATAAAAATGTAGCCTGTCACATTTATTCCATATATGGATAGCTTTACTACCGTATTTATCAGCATTTAACATGCACCCTAACTTTAAGGGTCCTTTCACACGGAGCGTACCATTTTTCGGTCCGCTCCGTGTGTGTCCGTCAGCTCAGCGAGGATCATCCGTAAATTCCCACTGAGCTGTCGGCGGACAGGGCGGTCCCCGCACACTGTGCAGGGACCGCCCTGTCTCTCCTCCCTATGGGGAATCGGAAGAATACGGACCGTTTGTCCATATTCATCCGATCCACCTGACGGAAGAAAAATAGGGTTTTCTTCCGTCCGAAAAACCGGATCCAGACGGACGCGGATCTTTGCGGACGTTAGCGGATGCATCATCCACTAACGGACGTGATCCCATAGGGATGCATTACAAGTCCGTTTACGGACTTATGAAAACAGGCGAACGGAGGCGGATGTCTGAAAGGGGCCTAAGATGGAAGTTTCAGGGAAAAAACTTTCCACAGCCCCATGCGTATAACACAAAGGCACAATTTACACTCTATTTTCAGGGTAAAAAAGTGAGTGTTATACGCCAATAAATACAGTATATATGAATGGCTTTACTTTTCATGAACAGCATTAGTGTGTGTGTGTTCCTTCTTTGCTCTATTTTTCACTATTCATGAGACTGATGACCAGTGACCACCAGGTAAGGAAGGCTTGGTTACTGAAAATAGAAACTTTTCTTTACATAACACTGTGCACACCTTGAAAATGATATTTTTATGCAAGTATTACCCATGCTACAGCTTTATCACCCTGTGATAGTCTGTATACAATAGGAATAAGGACCAGATTTACTAAAAGGAGTAGAGTATGTACACTTTCAAAAGTGAATTTTCAGTTTGCAATGCAAACTTTCATTTATCTTTAAAACAATTGTCAGCAAAAGTTTACCTCATTCACTAAGCTAGTTAGACTTCACTCTGGAAAAAGAAAATTAAATTGCAAAGCAAACCTGCTTTATTCTAGCAAACCAACTCCACTGGGTATCAATTCAAATTCCACAGGTTACAGGGATCTGTCTTTGTAAACAAGGCGGATCCCCATTCTGACAGATGACACTGTTCCCAGTGATCAGGAGCAGCAATCTCTGTCATGTCCCTGCCAGCCCATCACACCTACAGTTAGAACACGCTGAGGGAACACACTTAACCCCTTGATTGCCCCCTATTGTTAACCCCTTCCCTGCCAGTGTAATTTTTAGATTGATCAGTGCATTTTTTTAGCACTGATCAATGTAATAAAGTCACTGGTCCCCAAAAAGTGTAATTTGGGGTCAACTTTGTCCACTGCAATGTCACAGTCCCACTAAAAATCGAAAATCAACGCTTTTACCAGTAAAAACAATAAAAAAAAAAAATGTTTTTGTTTTTTTAAATAGTCGGTCTTTGTTTGTTTAAAGCGGAGAAAAAAAAAAAAACATTTCATATGAAAGAACATCTGGGTAGCAATGACAATAACATGATTTAATTTACTGTTATGCCGCGTACACACGATAATTTTTTGGCATGAAAAAAAACGTTGTTTTTCAGCATGTTCAAAAAACGACGTTTTTGCAAGGACATGAAAAAATGCAGCTTGCTCAAATTTTTTTTTTGGCGTTTTTGAGAAGATGAAAAACGATGTGAAGCCCACACACGATCATTTTAAATGACGTTTTTTAAAACGTCGGTTTTTTTCTTGTCGAAAAATGATCGTGTGTACGCGCCATCAGCTGTAAGCAACAAGATCATACTGGAAAGATAAAAACACTTAACTTTAGGAGAGCGAATTTCCAAGGATGAGGGCTGCTCTCCATGTCTTATGCCACGTACACACGACCATTTTTCAAGTTTTTTTCAACCCGATCATTAAAACGGCCTTGCCTTCACATGATCGTGAAAAAAAATGCTCTAGCAAAGCGTAGTGATGTACAACACGTATGACGGCACTATAAAGGAGAAGTTCCATGCGGATGACGCCACCCTTTGGGCTGCTTTAGCTGATTTTGTGTTAGTAAAAGACGATTTGCGCTTTTCTGTCTGTTACAGCGTGATGAATGTGCTTACTCCATTATGAACGGTAGTTTTACCAGAACGCTCCCATTTAATAACTTGCTTCTGAGCATGCGCTGATTTTTCACGTTGTTAAATCCCACACACGACCATTTTTTACAACTTTAAAAATGACAACATTAAAAACGTCGTGAAAAAATAGAGCATGTTCAAAAAAAATTGGCCATTTTTTAGAACCCGAAAAATGGTCTGAAGCCCACACACGGTCGTTTTTAATGACATTAAAAGAAAACGTGATTTTTTTAAAACATGAAAAACGGTCGTGTGTATGCAGCATTAGACTGGAAAGGAATATTGGCATCAAAGAAAAAGAACAGAATTGACATTTCTTCAAAAAGACTCTAGGTGAACACACTGAAAAATACTGTATATTCATGTGGGCAATAAGTTTAAAAGGCTATAAATAATAAATGACGAACACTATCATTGTTTAAATGTTACAAAGAATATAACAGAATATGTAAAAAGGAAATCAAAAGGCCAGGCCTGAGCATGTAGACCCTTTACAAAATAATTTAGAGTGGGTGACTGGGGACAAAGAGAAGGCAAATCTATTAAATACTATCTCCAGCTCTGTGTATTCAAAGGAACATGGTGGGTCCATAATGCGGATGGTATTGACACAGCCCCAAATGATACACTATGGTTTAAAATTGATACATCCAGAGATATTTAGACAGAATAAAGATGAAGTACCTGGACCAGATGGCATACACCCACAGATAAAAGACCAAAGAATATAAAAAATTTAAAGATACGTACACTCCCTAAAGAGTTAACTACAAAAAAAATTGTCTGTCTATGGACAGAAATCAATTTATTTCTCCTTTTCGGATTTTGTGACTGATCTCCAATTTACTTGCTCTGGATACAGATCTGATTGGTGTCCCAAGGGATATTCTCAATGAATTACCGTATTTTTCGGACTATAAGACGCACTTTTTCTCCCCAAATGTATGGGGGAAAAAGTCTCTGCGTCTTATAGTCCGAATACTGAATGACAGCACCCCCCCCGTCACCGCCGCTGCACTTACGGGTATAGCAGAACAGGCAGGCAGGCGGCGCCATCAGCGGGCTCTTACGATCACAGGCTGGTCTGCAGTATGTTGATTTTTGTCAGCATGGGGAGCGGGCGGGAGCGAAGGAGAAGAACCCCCAGAAGGCATTGCGCCATGTCCAGTGCACGGAGCTACGCCCACACGGCGTCACTACGTATTGCTCCGTGCACTCAGTGCACTCAGTGCTCTCTCTCTCCTGAGTCAGCTGACCATAATACTGGTGCCTCATTGGTTGCTCCCTCAGAAGCATCTGTACACAGCATCTATGGCATCTACACAGTACAGTACAGTACAGTAGTGCCATTTAAAGTAAAAACAAAAAACGGTTGCTCCTCAGAAGAGTCTGGACAGCATCTACACTATTGCTACTGCTATTGAAGGACAAAACAAAAAACGTCCAGTTAAAGAAACAGTAACTGAATACTGACCAGGTGCCAGCCCAGCCACCCAGTTTAGGGACCAGGTGCCAGCCCAGCCACCCAGTCTAGGGACCAGGTGCCAGCCCAGCCACCCAGTCTAGGGACCAGGTGCCAGCTCATCCATCCACAGCAGGGACCAGGTACCGGCTCATCCATCCACAGCAGGGACCAGGTACCGGCTCATCCATCCACAGCAGGGACCACAAGCCAGCTCATCCATCCACAGCAGGGACCAGGTACCAGTCCAGCCACCCACTTTAGGGACCAGGTGCCAGCTCCGCCACCCATTGCCGGGATCAGCTGCCAGCTCAGCCACCCATTAACTGGACCAGGTGCCAGCTCAGCCACCCATTAACTGGACCAGGTGCCAGCCCAGCTCATCCATCCACAGCAGGGACCAGGTACCGGCTCATCCATCCACAGCAGGGACCAGGTACCGGCTCATCCATCCACTGCAGGGACAACAAGCCAGCTCATCCATCCACAGCAGGTGCCAGCTCATCCATCCACAGCAGGGACCAGGTACCAGTCCAGCCACCCACTTTAGGGACCAGGTGCCAGCTCAGCCACCCATTGCCGGGATCAGCTGCCAGCTCAGCCACCCATTAACAGGACCAGGTGCCAGCTCAGCCACCCATTAACAGGACCAGGTGCCAGCTCAGTCACCCATTAACAGGACCAGGTGCCAGCCCAGCCACCCATTAACAGGACCAGGTGCCAACCCAGCCACCCATTAACAGGACCAGGTGCCAGCTCAGCCACCCACAGCAGGAGACCAGGTGCCGGCTCATCCATCCACAGCAGGTGCCAGCTCAGCCACCCACAGCAGGGACCAAGGCCAGCTCAGCCACCCACAGCAGAGACCAGGTGCCGCTTAGCCACCCACAGCAGAGACCAGGTGCCAGCTCAGCCACCCACAGTAGGGCCAGGGACCAGGTCCTAAAGCAGAAAAGATGATGAAGCAGAAAAGGCTTGCATATAAAATTCCTTTTAAATTGGAAGTAGTAAAATATGCTAAGGAACATGGGAACAGATCAGCAGAGAGACATTTTGGGCCACCTCCAACTGAAAAAATGATAAGAGAGTGGAGGAAACAGGAGGATCAGCTTGAAAAAGCAAATAAAAGTAAGCATACTTTTCGCGGGCATGCTGCAAAGTGGCCACATAATTTTCTGCCCTTCTTTTAAAAGGGGACTTTGCCCCCACACTAGTTGCTTGTGCAATTGCCGTTGGGAGGTTTATCTATGAGGAATTTTCTGGGTAGGGTTCCCTATTGATTTAATATAAGGGACTGGGTTCATTTTATGTCTATCCATCATTTTGTATAGCGCTTTTAAGCATTACAATTTTTTGTAGTTAAATCTTTAGGGAGTGTACGTATCTTTCAATTATTTATTTTTCTGTTCTTTGGTCTTACATATTTTTTGATCACACCCCCGATACAATATCGGTGAGTACTACATCTTCAATAATAGGTGGGACTCCCATATCATTCCTATATTTTGAACAGTACACCTACAGATCCTAAAATGAAAAGTCATTGTTTCTAATTTTTAGGGACGCTTTAATGACTGGAATAGTACCACTGAATTGGCATAAGGCCAATGTGGTGCCTATAATTAAAAACAGATCAAAGTCTTTACCAAGTAACTATAGACCTGTTAGCCTAAGTTTTATAGTCGGGAAGATACTGGAGAGTGGAGAGTTTAAAGTGGATGTAAATGTGACGGACTGGGGTATCACATATCATATAAAAGACAAAACAGACACCCCATAGTGCACATTCATTTATTTTTATTTTCTAAGCAAGGGAATGGAATTGCTATTTTACCAACAACCAGTAGATGGCAGAGAAGGTATACGAACAGAGGATATATAAGACCACATGCACCATGTGACTAGGTGAAACTCCTCCAAGCCATAAATGCTGAATGGTCATCTCTCTTCCTGTTCGTGTATTCTTTCCAGCACCCACCGAGTTGATCACATGACATCATAGCGTCTACAATTATCAGGTCTCTTAACTTACATTTTGGGACCGGCAATATTTTGGGGGCTCGTGGCCGGGATTCGTTGTGTTACCAGTGAGAGGGAAACGCGAGACGAGCGTGAGTCGACTGCAGAGCTACAAGGAGAGTCGTGAGTGTCGTCTACCGTGTGAGTGCAAGTCGTCAGAGTGCAACAGATATGGCGTCCCCTCGTCGTGCGCTGATGTGGGATATCCGAAAACAAATTCATCTGCTTAGTAAATAACAGCTGTACAGCCTCGCTATTACGCTGGAAGATGAAAGAGGCGTGGACGTTCCATCAGTGACTGGTGACAACGAAATGGAACTTGTTGAATTTATTGAAGACTACATGAGAAGTGATCAGCTAGCAAAGTTAGAAGATCAAAGTATGTCTTACCTGCTCATCATCCAAGACAAGATCGATGAACTAAAACTCAATAAGGAAAGTACACCAACTATGAACATTGCAACCACTGCTAAAGAAATAAGTAGTGGGACTGCAAGGACTGAACAGGGATCGGAGGTGGTGAGATTAACTGATGTTGTTGCTTTATTGCCACATAGAGAATTCAAAATGCATGGTGGTGTACTTTCAAATCATGGTTCGGATATGGAGTTACAGTAGCGTGTGCCGTCAGATTGACGAGGGTCTAATTGAAAAATTCCCTGAATCTGAAATTATACGCACAGTGTTGAGAATAATCAAACCTGGTCATTTTAAAGATATGTTGACTGACAAAGAGGATCTTACTGTTGCTGAATTGAAAAAGTTTTTGAAGTCACATATGAGAGAACGAAGTGGTACTGAGTTATTTCAGGAACTTAGCAATGCTACACAGCAAGAAAAAGAAACAGCACAACAATTTGTTTACAGGCTAGCAGGGTTAAAACAAAAAATTCTGTCTACATCACAACATGATAGGCTAGAGTTTAACTATGACAAAAAACTAGTGCAAGGCGTATTCCTTCATACACTGTATCAGGGACTAAACGGTTTCTCTAAACTAGTGAAGATACCAATACTGAACCGTGCTGAACATGATATCTACCTTCCGCCCAGAACAGTATTGGGTACCATTTCTCCAGCAGCTGAGATTCTACCGTTTTCTCCAAATAAAGACGATGGAAAGGGGATTGACCAGAAGAAAATAATGTTTCATGTAAACCAGTTGAATCAAGTGGACACTGAAAATCAGCTACCCACTAACAAATTTGTTAAGTGGCACCCACCTGTCAATTTGGATAATCTCTCAGAAGAAGAACAGGAGATAGCGAGACAAATGTTATATGACGAATCAGATGTCTTTGCTCGAGATGAGGGAGACATAGGAAGCATTCCAAACCTGAAACTGAAGATAAATCTGAAAGATGAAACTCCTGTCCAGAAATGCTACAATTCGATACCGAAACCCCTATATAAGGAAGTGAAAGAATATGTCCAAAACCTTCTTGACCAAGGTTGGGTAACAAAATCTTCTTCCGCATACTCATCATCAGTTGTCTGTGTTTGAAAGAAGGACAGGAGCCTACGACTATGTGTGGACTTTAGGGAGTTAAACCGAAAGACTATTCCAGATAGACATCCACTACCTAGAATACAAGATCTGCTGGATAGCTTAGGAGGATTTACATGGTTCTCAATCCTGGACCAGGGTAGTGTGTATCATCAAGGCTTTGTGCATGAAGACTCCAGACACCTGACAGCTTTCAGTACCCCCTGGGGACTCCTGCAGTGGAATCGTATTCTGTTCGGATTAACTAATGCCCCAGCAGCTTTTCAGAGATGCATGGAGAATGTACTAGAGAGCATCAGAGACAAATGTTGTTCTCCATACCTGGATGACGTACTTTGCTACTCCAAAACTTTTCAGGAGCATGTCAATGATCTTAGGCAAGTGCTTAGTCAAATGCACGAGCATGGTATCAAACTTAGACTGAAGAAGTGTGAACTCTTTAAACGACAGATTCGATACTTTGGGCGAATGGTGTCAGAAGAAGGCATAAAAATTGACCCAAATGATCTTGAAGCGGTATTACAGTTGAAAAGCAAAGAACCAAAAACAGTTGGAGAAGTCAGAACTTTGTTAGGATTCCTGAGCTACTACAGGTCCTTCATTCAAGATTTCTCTCGACTTGCTAAACCACTGTATGAACTTTTGCAGAACACTGAGAAAGAATCTGCCACATCCATTACCAAAAACAATCGTGGGGAACCTACAAAGAGAGACGGGAATAAAACACAAGTGCCATCTAAAACACCGATCCAATGGACACCCAAACATTAACCTGTGGTATTCAGATTGGTGGACATGCTAACCAATCCACCAATACTAGCATACCCTGATTTTGACTTACCCTTCATCTTACACACTGATGCTTCCAATGAAGGCCTAGGTGCTGTACTGTACCAACGACAAGGAGAACACCTTCGTGTTATTGGATTTGGCTCCAGAACATTGACTCCAGCAGAGCGCAATTACCATCTCCACTCTGGTAAACTTGAGTTTTTAGCTCTCAAGTGGGCAATCTGTGACAAATTCAGAGATTACTTGTATTACACTCCAACATTCACAGTCTACACAGACAACAACCCATTGACATATGTCTTGAGTACTGCCAAACTGAATGCTGTGGGTCATCGCTGGGTTGGTGAGCTGGCCGATTTCCACTTCGATATCAAGTACAGGCCAGGTAAACAGAATGCAGACGCGGATACACTGTCACGATTTCCAGTGGAACTCACTGAGAATCTGCGTGAGTACACAGAGCTTGTACCATCTGAGGTTGTGTCAAGGGAGCAAAGCTGTCAACGAAGAAGAGGCGCCATGGGTGGCTTCATTGACTCTTCACTCAGAAAGTGATGTGGCAGAAGAATTGCTGAATGGACAGACAATTTGCCCAATGACTCAGGAGAATATCAGAGCATTACAAGAAGACGATACCAACATTAGAGAAGTGGTCTGGCTTAAGGAGACAATTGGACTCCAAACCACAAAGAAAAGGAGAGTATGACCAGAAAAAAAAGATGTTTGATACACGAATGGAACAAACTCATAGTGGAGGAAGGAATTCTATACTGACACTCTGGAACCCGGAAACAGCTAGTTCTACCAGAAAAGCTAAATCCATTGGTCTTAAGAAGTCTTCACGATGACATGGGTCACATTGCACTGACAAGGTAATCCACCTAGCACGTGAACGATTTTACTGGCCATTTATGCAAAGAGACATTGATGAATATGTGCTGAAGACGTGCAACTGCATCAAACAAAAGCGTCCAAATATCCCAGAAAGAGCACCTATGGGTTTGATTACTACCAGTTCACCCTTGGAGCTAGTATCCATTGATTATCTTCACTTGGAGAGAAGCAAAGGAGGATATGAGTATATACTTGTAATGGTAGACCATTTCACACGCTTTGCACAAGCGTATCCAACTAAGAACAAATCTGGAAAAACGGCAGCAGAAAAGATCTTTCAAGATTTCATACCACGTTTTGGATATCCAGAGAAACTCCACCATGATCAAGGAAGATAATTTGAAAACAACTTGTTTCAGACATTGCAACGATTGGCAGGGATTTCTCATTCAAGAACTACCCTATACCATCCACACGGTAACCCAGTGGAGAGACTGAACCGTACTTTGTTACAGATGCTTCGCACCTGAAAAAGTCAGATTGGAAAGAACATCTTCCACACATGGATCATGCATACAATTGCACCAGGCATGAAGCCACTGGATACTCACCATTCTTTCTATTGTATGGGAGATCTCCTTGTTTGTCGACCTAATGCTCAATCTAAATTTGGAAAAGGAATCAGAAAGTCAACCAACATTTACTCAGAAATGGGCACCCAGAATCCAAGAAGCTTACAAAATTGCATCCGAGAATAGCCAAAAATCATCTGCCAAAGGGAAGAAGTACTATGACAAGAAGATAAAAGGAGCACCTCTTCAACCGGGTGATCGGGTCTTAGTACGAAACCTCTCTGAAAGGGGAGGTCCTGGTAAACTTCGTTCATACTGGGAAGAATCAGTCCACAAAGTGGTAGAAAGAATCAAAGATGGGCCAGTGTACAAAATTCAGCCTGAAAGTGGTAAAAAGACTATTCGAGTACTACACAGCAATCTTTTACTACCAGTAAATGACCTACCCATTGAAAGACACATTCCAAGAGTACCGATGAACAAAAGAAAATCAAATAACAGAAATGAGACTAGCATGGATCTGAATCAGGGGGAGAATATTTCAGATGAAGAAATATGGTATTATCCTTATGTACCAGAGACTACAGAAAGTCATGATCACGTTGTGCCTCAACAAAACTCTCAAAACGTACAGAAACAGCCATTAAGAATTTCTGCTAAAGAGTTCTATCCTACAACTACCACACCTAATCTTGAACAAGAACCAAATGATGGAACAGTAGTTGGCGACCAAGTTTGGGCTTCAGACATGGTGGAACCAGACACTGCAGAATTATCCCCATTAAGTCAAGACTTGAATGTGAGCCAAGATATGCAAATTGAGAATGATGTTGATGGAGGAGACTCAACTCATGTAAGAAGATCTACCAGACAAGCTAAATCTAAAGAGATCTTTACATATGACACACTAGGTCAGCCAACCTACAGATCAAGTCAGATTCACACCGTACAAACTCCTACAATGCTAGCTACTCCCATGACATACAAGGTAGTTAATATAGCTCCGTGGTGGCAGCAAGTACCTATTTGGGTTTCTTAAATCACTCAAGAGAGTTCAGAGAACAATTTAGTATAATGTCGGGAGCCATTAACCAAAGGAGGGGAGAGTGTGACGGACTGGGGTATCACATATCACATAAAAGACAAAACAGACACCCCATAGTCCACATTCATTTATTTTTATTTTCTAAGCAAGGGAATGGAATTGCTATTCTACCAATAACCAGTAGATGTCAGAGAAGGTACACGAACAGAGTCTATATAAGACCACATGCACCATGTGACTAGGTGAAACTCCTCCAAGCCATAAATGGTGACTGATCAGATATCTTCCTGTTTGTGTATTCCTTCCAGGTATGTACTTTAAATCATTCTAGTTCTTACTAAACTGTACTAGAAAGATTCCTAAACATCTTGAGCAGATGCAGGAGAAAGTTTTAGTAGATTGTATGCAGTAGTTTTGCTGTAATTAGACTTTCAGAACAACATGTGTTAGAAGCAGTGAAAAAGCGCCAAATCCTTAAAATTACTATACTAGTTGGAGCAGATGTTTATTGTAAGCACTAAACTGTTATATACAGGTATATTTCAACCCGGGTTTATGCAGAACTTCATATTTTAGAAACCACATGTTAAATCTATATTAGATGAGTGAGAATCTATTGTACTGCAATGTGCACCATCTAGTGGTCAAAAGAGAGAATTACTTCAGGATATATATTTAGATATAGCAATACTATACAACTCTCATTATGGCACAGTAAAGTATACCATGGAGTTAAAAGCTAAGTATCTATAACATGGAATAAAAGGAAAATATATGTTTATTAAAATATAATAATGTTCATTGTTGTAACTATGTTTTAAAGTATTTCAGACCAATCTGTATTATTATATTAACGGTTATGAACATGCAACTATAAAAAACTGTGTATATTGTTATGTAAAAGTGAAACTCCTCCAAGCCATAAATGGTGACTGATCAGATATCTTCCTGTTTGTGTATTCTTTCCAGCACCCGCCGAGTTGATCACATGACATCATAGCGTCTACAATTATCGGGTCTCTTAACTTACATTTTGGCACTGGTAACATAAACCCTCCCATATACCCAGTGAAGTGAACCCCGGGATGAAACAAATCTCCCTACATAAGTTTTACATGCATATCTGCTGTCTTCAGCTTGCTATATTTTTTTAGAAATCTTACATCTTGTTAGAATTATTACTTCCTCGTTCACCAGTAAGAGTGCATTATTGGCTTACACTGTGACAGCTGATTGTAGGAAAGGCACACATCCACACTCCACATAGACAGAGGAATGAAGATACTTTCAGAGCTGTGCTATGACAAGACAAGCTCTCTGCTAATCTATTTACAGCACCCACCCCGACACAAATCTCAGGCTGGTTTTATCTAACATCTCATAAAACTTGTCAGAAGTTATCATGCTGATTCCCTAACTGTAACAAAGCATACCCTGCAGTGTCATTACCGCACATTTTCCAGATGGAGACGTGCACGCTGGGTAGCCAGCTGCACGAATTCTAGGAAATTAAGCCAGGTCGGCTTCAGCTGCCCACATGCTCCATGGCCGCAACCAGAATCGAGGGAGAAAAGAGAATTAATTATCTAGTAAGCAATTCTAATATGCACATGGCCAGCAATATCCATTGCAGTTATGGTAAATAACAACCTTCTTCGATGATGTTATTGGGATAAATATGGCTAGGAGACTAGAATTTCCGCTTTAAGTGAGGTATGGACTCCAGAGAGAGAGAGAGATACTTTTACCCCTGTACAAATCATTAGTAAGACCTCATCTGGAATATGCCGTTCAGTTTTGGGCAGCAGTTCTCAAAAAGGATATCGGGGAACTGCAAAAAGTGCAGAGAAGAGCAGAGAAACGGATAAGAGGCATGGAGGAGATCAGCTATGAGGAAAGATTAGAGGAACTGAATGTATTCACACTTGAGAAGAGGATATTAAGGGGGATATGATCAACATGTACAAATGCGTACTGACTTCTTCACAGTAAGAGCTGTGAAAATATGAAATAGACAAGGGTGACAAGGGTTCTGTCCAGCTCAGTAGATTGCTTTAAAAAAAGGCCTGGATTATTTCCTAAATGTACTGTACATATTATAACTGGAAACTAACATTTATAGGTCAAGTTGATCCAGGGAATATAGGATTGCCTCTTGGGGATCAGAAAGGAATTTTTTCCCCTGCTGGAGCAAATTGGATAATGCTCTGCTGGGTGTTTTTGCCTTCCTCTGGATCAACTGTGGGTATAGGATTGTGTATATGGTATAGTATATACAGTATTTGTTTCCCTTTTATTGGTTGAACTAGGTGGACTTGTATCTTTTTTTCAACCAAAGGTTCTCTGTAACTAAGAGAATTGCTGTATTGCTGCATGCCTTGTTTTTTTAGCGTTGTTGTTTAATATTATGGTAGCGTAGGTAAACCATAGCATCTATGAATTAGGTCTTGAGACCAATGACAAACAGATTTCGATGAGGTTGACCAAAAATAAAGTAATCGAGTACTTTCAAGTCATTTTCAATATTCCTAAATGTGCACATTTTAATTAAATAATACCTGGTGATCTTGCCATGAGGGTCCATGTTCAGGCATTTCCTATTGCATGATCTGTGCCTATTTATCATTTGTGCTCCTTTAAATCATTTGGCAGGTAAAACAATTCACATACAGTGGTGTATGTATTTTAAATGTATATGTTATGTTTTTTGGCTTGGAGTATAGTTAAAATTTCAACAAAATTATTGCACATGGTATCCAGTGGCGGTGGCGGTGCGTCCATAGAGTGCGCTGAAGCACCGCCCCCTCTCGCTCCTGCACCGCCACTGAATACAATACATAGATTCATGCATTGTATGAATCTATGTATTGCCGCTGCAGCTGACTATTCAGATTGCCGACCGCCTGGTGAGGGCCGGCCATCTGAATAACTGCAGCTGGTTGGCTGTGGAAGTGCGGGATGTGTTCCTTGGATAAGACTGACAGGTGTCTCAGCCAATCAGGTTCACCGGTTCTGGTTACCGGTAACCTGATTGGCTGAAGCGTCATCAAGGGTGGGAGAAGACATCGAGGGAACGTGGAAGGAGGATGGCCGACCCCAGAAAGGTAAGTGCTGGGCGGGGGGTCAGCATTTTACAGGGCACAGTAGCGACAATTACAAGGCACAGTAGCGACAATTACAGGGCACAGTGGCAACAATTAAAGGGCTCAGTGGCGACAATTCAAGTGCACAGTGGTGACAATTGGCTCAGTGGCGATAATTACAGGGCACAGTGGCGATAATTAAGGGGCACAGGGATGACAATTGGCACAGTGGCGACAATTACAGGGCACAGTGGTGACAATTAATGGGCACATTAGCGACAATTGATGGGCACAGTGGCTGTGTTTGATGGAATGGCACAGTGGTGACAATTGATGGCACAGTGGCTGCATTTGATGGCATGGCACAGTGGCTGCGTTTGACGGCATGGCACAGTGGTGACAATTGATGGCACAGTGGCTGCGTTTGACAGCATGGCACAGTGGTGACAATTGATGGCACAGTGGCTGTGTTTGATTGGCCCAGTGGCTGCATTTTAAGGGCAAAGTGAGGCTGCAATTGTTTGTTTTTTTTTTGTTTGTTTGTTTGCGCCCCCAAAAAAAATTGAGCACCAGCTGCCACTGGTTATATCAGTGAACTAAGTACCACCTGGGGTGGTAGAAAAATAACTACATTCATATAATTATAAAAAATTATAATATTATATAATGAAACAGTAGTAAAAAATAAAAAAAAACTGTTTTGGGTTGGCAAGAACACTTTATATTATTGCAGGAAATTCGTTTTTAGAGCAGATAAATAGCGCATATTCTTATTGATTTTTAACTGCTCACAGTGAGTGTAACATGCTTAGAATTTGTAAAGGATCAGCAGATTTTTAAATGGAAACTATTGCTCTGTTATTCCTCTGTTCCATCTTCTATTTATTGTTCTCTACAGCCTAATAAATACCAACTGTATAAGATTTTCATAAAATTTGAGAAATGTAAATGCATGGGAAAAGAAAGTTACGTAAAGACAATTACAGTATATACTAGGATCATTTCAACCTTTCAGAATATTAGCGGATAGAAAATAATGAGTTTGCAATTTGAAGGTAATTGTTAGCTTAGTTAAAAAAACAAACATTAACCGCTTGCCAACCGTGTCACGCACTTGTCACGCCCCTGCCACGAGCTCCGTGACCGTGCCCGCGGATTTGCTGTCCGCCGGTGTCCCGCGATCATGTTACGGAGCTGCAGAACGGAGAGATGCCTGTGTAGACAAGGCATCTCCCTGTTCTGCCTTGTGACAGGACACTGATCTTCTGCTCTCTGTCACTGGGAGCAGTGATCAGTGTCATGTCACCGTTAGCCCAGCCCCCACACAGTTAGAATCACTCCCTAGGACACACTTAAACCCTTCCTTGCCCCTTAGTGGTTAACCCCTTCACTGCCAGTGTCATTTACACAGTAAGCACCGATCGCTGCATAAATGACAATGGTCCCAAAATAGCGTAAAAAGTGTCCGATGTGTCTGCCATAATATCGCAGTCACGATTAAAAAAACACTGATCGCCGACATTACTAGTTACATTTTTCTCCCTATTTTGTAGATGCTATAACTTTTGCACAAAAATTTGCACAAAAATTGCAATTTTTTTTACCAAAAATACGTTTGAAGAATACGTATCGGCCTATACGGAGGAAAAAAATCTTTTTTATATATATATTTTTTGGGGGGATACTAATTGTAGTAAAAAGAAAAAAAAAATTGCTTTTTTTTTCAAAATTGTTGCTATATTTTTGTTTATAGTGCAAAAAAAAAGTGAAGAGGTGACCAAATACCACAAAAAGAAAGCTCTATTTGTGGGGGAAAAAAGGGTGTCACATCGCACGACCATGCAATTGTCAGTTAAAGCGACGCAGTGCCGAAAATTGGCACGTTCATTTGGCAGCCAAATCCTCCGGGGCTGAAGTGGTTAAACAGCACTTTAGATTTCTCATTAACACATTGGAAACAATATTGCTGACCAAAAAGAGTCAAAGTATACTGGATCTATCTAAATGACTCCTAGCAGGTGAAAGAAGTTCTCTTTAAAGCGTTGGTCCATAGCAGGTCAATCATATTAGACCAATTAATCGTGGCCATTTGGTATGAGAGATTTGGGTTTGGGTAGACCTTGAGTTTGATCAGAGTCAAAGTTGTTTGCAGTTCGCCAAATTGACAAATAACTGGCTGTCAGTACTAGGATCCCTTTAGGACCCAACACAACTCCCCTGACACAGCCTTTGCCTGGGAAACAACAGTGATTGGCCAGCTCACCTTTAAATAACCTGTATCATCATCCAATCAGTGCTCGTGATAGAGTTACATTTGTGTGCCACTGTTTGAATTACCCTGACATTCTGCTCTTGTTCTTGAACTGTTTACATAGTTAGCACACCTGAACTGTTATCTGCTCCTAGCCTGACACTGGCAATGCTGTCACACAATATTCTTACCATAAATGACAGTTTCCTGGCTACCTGCTGAATGTCAACAAACCACCCAGGGATGTTAGCCAACGTTATTGACCACATATAGATGTGGTCATATGTGGCCAGTGACATCACCTGGGTTCCCCCTAGTTGCTTTGTTTAGCAGCACTTGATGTAAAGGAGGGCACACTGAAGTAAGAGGGGAGGGGAGCACACCGAGGTAAGAGGGAGCGGGCATACTGATGTAAGAGGGGGAGGGGAGCACATATGCAAATGAGGGAGATACGCCGATTCACGAACGTACTTGCGCCCAGCGCATGTTTTAAGTGATTTGCATAAGGGTTACGTCTGGCGTACAGTTATTCCTCATATAGGAGGCGCAACTCACGCAAAGGTATAGATCAGGGAACAGCCGTCGTATTTTACGTTGTTTACGTAGTACTACATGAATAGGGCTGGGCGTAGGTTACATTCACGTCACAGGCAGTGATTCGACGTATCTTAGGCAGTTATTTTGACGTGGTTGTACGCATGCGCACAGGGATACGTCCAAGTTACGATGCATGTGCCGTTCATTTTAAGTAATTTGATGACGCTCAGCCCATCATTTGCATGGGGTCACACTTCATTAGCATGCATCACGCCCACTTCCAGCCCACTTCCACCTACTTTTACTTACGCTGGCTTACGCTGACGAATATACGCTATGCCGGCGCAACGTTGGGCGCATTTTCTTTGTGAATTTCATACTTGCCTCTCAACGTTGCGCCGGCGTAGTGTAAAGAAGATACGCTACGGCGGCATGATAGTTAACTGATTCCTTTTAAAAACGATTAAAAATAGATAAAAATCAATCATATAATGTACCTGTAGTTTCTAGTTTCGTTTTTGCATGTTCCCTGCCTCTCTGCCTTACAGAGCATACAGAGCCATAGAGCAGTGATGGTTTGGAAAAATAAACTAGAAACTAGACACACAGTAATCACACCTTCTTAAAGTTAGTGACCACAGAGAGAAAGCTCCCAGGACTGTGGTTATCAGGAAACAGACAACCAGGAAGTGTGGAGATCAGAGAATAATTACAGCAACTTGAGGGCAAAAACGAACAATGAGGACATGAAAACAGCACTGCATTAATGTAAAGGAAGCTTTTAAGATTAAAAAAAAAAAAATCCTTTACAAACCCTTTAAGCTTTGACATAAAAACTGGAAGCTGGTTGGCTTCTATACAGAGCTGTGCCAGGATTTTACACTCTCCAGTTTTAGTAAATCAACTCCTATGTCTTGATAAGTCCTTGGTACAAAATGTTCTATCACATCTTTATTGCACGCTGGTGGAAGGGGGGGGGGGGCAACCCAAGACTCTCGTTCCTACAGAAATGGGAAAAAAATTGCAGACCTTCTTTACTCAAGCCAAAAGGGAATTATTTCTGATCATTTTGTCTGCACATAAGGCCTCGATAGTAAGTAAATATAAATACAGAAGCTATAATTGAGGTCGGAGGGGCTTTGGGTGCTGAAGAACAAAATAAAAAAAATGGGGGTTGCCATCCTGGGGTCTTTGGGCCCTTTAATAAAAACAAAACAAAAAATTATATATAAAACAAATTAAAACAAAAAAATATAAAATAAAAATAAAAAAAGGGAGGGTTGCCATCCGGGGCCCTGGGGACTTCTGGGCCCTTTGATAAAAACAAAAAATATATTAAAAAAAAGTAAAAAAAGGGGGGTTGCCATCCGGGGGCCTGGGACCTCCAGGCCCCTTACAGGTTTACTGCCTGTATCCCCCTGATGGCGGCCCTGCTTAGCAGGCAATGACTTTTCACCACAAATGCAACTATTAGGGCTGGTAACTTGTGATGTTTGTTAACGGGGAGCAATGATAATGAGGATTGATCTTAATCAGCATTGCCTGGATGTCTGTTCTTAGATAGTGACTTGTCTTGACCATCAGAAGGCTCTCTCCATCTTGTGGTCCTTACAAGACTATAGATATTGGCTCTCTTTTTCTCAATCTTTACTCCCTACAAAAACTTTATACCTTAAAAGCAATGGGTGGTCTGACTGGACAGTGTTTCCCATAGAAACGGAGCAAAGCAGCAGACTGAAATGAAAAACAGCATAACGCTAAGTCTCAACTATTGCGACCAGAAAGTCACATGATTTTGCCACAAATTTGATGCGACTTGAAGCAATGGCTGTGTATTCTTGAGGTCTATAGACATGATATGAACGGTACTCATTGGAAATCATGGGGTATGGCTTGTCGTCATGCGATTTTACAGTGACAAATCGCACTAGTGGAGACTGAACCCAACGCAGTGATCCCAAATTTTCGCATCTGCAACAAAAAGGATCATCATCTCGGTCTAGAGAAATGTCTCTCTTTGATAGAAAACTGGATGACAAAAAGTTATCTTAAACTCAACGGATCGAAAGCATCACCTTGCAGCAACGTGGACACCTCTGCCCATTCTGGTAAAACTATCACCCCTAGCGCCAAAGTCAAAAGTATCTGAGTCATTTTTGACACCAACATGACAATGGATGCACAAATAGGGTCAGTAGTCAGTGGATCTCACCATCTGCTGCGCCTACTACGCAGACTTATTCCTTTTATCCCTAAAGGAAACATAGTAGTCATGGTGGGAACAATTGTGAACTCCAAACTGGACTATGCAAATGCCCTTTACCTCAGACTCCCAAAGTACCAAACCACTCGTCTACAAGTCGTTCAAAACACGCTGTTAGACTTGTGACTGGGAAAAAAACATGGGAATCAATCTCACCTTCGCTGAGATCATTTCATTGGTTGCCAGTAAAAGACAGAATTGCTTTCAAAGCACTCTGTCTGATGCATACGTGCATCCATGGGAAGGCCCCCCAATATCTATGCCAAAAAATTAAAGCTCACAACTCCAGTCGCGTTCTGCGATCCACAAACCAAAATCTACTCCAAATACCCAAAGCCAGATACAAATCCAACGGAGAGCGAAGATTTGCGGTTCAAGGCCCCAGACTATGGAATGCATTACCCAACCAGCATTTGGTTGGAGGAGAACCACTTGGCCTTTAGGAGACTCTCTTTTGAGTTCAAAGGAGAAATGGTCAAACGAGCGCCCCGAGGCGGTTCAGTTCGCATGTGCAGCGCTATATAAGTTTTTCACTCACTCACTCACTCACTCACTCACTCACTCACTCACTCAAAGCAAGCATTGAGAAGGAGATAGTAAGAGCCCAAGTGAATGCCATAAAGAGAACAATGATTATAGAGCAACACTGAAAAGGAGATAGGAAAAACCCAGGTGAATGCCATAAAAAGGAAAAACATACCTGCAAACAATGACCACATAAGCATCCAGCATGCATGAGTAGAGATCTCCGCCATTTGTTGCCCAAAAATGCCATAAAACCATTTAGAACTCACATTTGCCATTAGTGATGATATCAGTGCAGGAGCATGTTCAGATCACCATCCTGGAAAAGCTCTAGTCAGGAAACACAGAGGCCACATCACTTTCTGCCTCTCATGCTCAGAGTGTACTTACATTTAGGGACGAGCTCCGGTTTGTTCGCACACTCCACGTGCAGAGCCCACCAGGAAGTCGGCATGGCGCTGCGCTAATCACAGGCAGGGAGACATTGTCCCGATGCTCGGCTGCAGAGATTGGGAAAAGTTTAGTGCAGTGCCATGCCGACTTCCTTGCAGGCTCTGCACGTGGTGTGTGCAAACACACCGGAGCTCATCCCTACTTGCACTGCTGCAGCCATCTTGGGAATGGCTAATGCCCATAACACAGAGAAAAGAAGTAAAAAGCATATGGAAAGCAAAAGCAAACACTGTCACTTACGTCAAAACTTGTTTAAAGCTTTCTTTGAGAAGCCTGCACCACCAGAATGGAGCTCCAACCATAAAGGCTCCTTTAGAGACTGTACAGGAAGGACTTCCACCCAGAAGAGGCTGAACCTGTCTGGAGCAGAAAATAGTAAGGGATACCTCGTCACTCCAGTTCGATCAGATGAGGAAAAAAGGTAAATGCTGTGAGCTGGGTCTGTCTTTGATTTATAGTTAACCATCCCTATCAGGTTATCAGGTTGTGGAGTCACAACCCAGTGTATGCTGCCATAATGCACCAGGAAACCTTTTTTCTCTTAGGATAGGAGAAGTTAATGTCTTCTGTTTTTTTTTTTTTAGTCTCCAACAGTACACAAAAAAAAAACATGGATCCCTACTCTATCCAAAAAAATAATAATGTTGACTATAGATATAAGTGTATGAAAAACTAAAACTTTTTTTTTTTTTATGTACAGTGAATCTATACAAAGTGAGGGAATAACCCATCAATTTATTTTCTTTGGAGAAGTTTCTCCCACCTCCTGTTTCCTTGACAGCTCAAAACTTTTGATTTTTTATGACTTTTTCTACCAGAGGTAATAGTCAACAGGGCATGTAATAAGGGTGAACCTCCCCAGTATAGACACAGAGAGAAATAATAACTCTTAGGCGGCGTACACGCGACCGAGGTTCTCGCTGGAAACCAGCGAGAACCTCGCTGGAAGCTGCATTCCAGCGAGAACCTCGGCCGTGTGTACGCTGCTGGCTCGCCCTGCCCGTCGGGAATCCCGTCGAGCGAATAGAGAGCAGGCTCTCTATTTGCTCGACGGCCCGCCTGGATGAATGGCTGGTTGCCATTCCCGACGGGCGGGTCGCCGATTTCGACGGCCGGCAGAGAACCTCGACGGGCGGAACGATGTGTTCTGCCCGTCGAGTTTCTCTGCCCTGTGTACGCGGCTTTACACATTCTATCCAAAACTAAAAAAGTGTCAGTTTTACATGCACTTTAACCACTTTGCAACCGCCCTATAGAGAAAGTACGGCTACAGGGCGGTTGCTCAATTCTAAGTGGCCGTTAATTAACGGCTTCTTAGAATCGCGCTCTCCGCGCCTCCTGAGGCGCGCACACGGGCGCATCACGGATCACGGTAAATCGCCGCTGATAGCGGCGGTTTACCACGTGATCGCTCCGTCCAATGACAGAGCGATCACTTGTAAACAAACCGGCGTCATGTGCTGACACCGGTTCCTCCCTCCTCTCTCTGTAATGATCGGTACAGTGTGAGAGGAGAGGGGAGGGAGCGGATGGCAGCGCCAGTGCTGTGGGCTGGATCTGTGACAAATGTAGTCACAGATCCATCTATCCATCCCTCCCTGCTCAGCCATCCCTGCTGCAATACTCTGCAATACTGGGCAATACTCGGCTGGGCATACTCTGGCAATACTCTGGGCATACTCTGGCAATACTCTGGCAATACTCTGCAATACTCTGCAATACTCTGCAATACTCTGCAATACTCTGGGCATACTCTGCAATACTCTGGGCATACTCTGGGCATACTCTAGGCATACTCTGCAATACTCTGCAATACTCTGGGCATACTCTGGGCATACTCTGCAATACTCTGGGCATATTTTGCAATACTCTGGGCATATACTCTGGGCATACTCTGCAATACTCTGGGCATACTCTGCAATACTCTGGGCATACTCTGCAATACTCTGGGCATACTCCGCAATACTCTGGGCATACTCCGCAATACTCTGGGCATACTTCGCAATACTCTGGGCATACTCTGGGCATACAGCGCTCCTGTCCCCGTGAGCTTGCATGCAGAAGCGAATGCATACGCAAGTCCCGCCCCCATTTGAAAACGGTGTTCAAACCACACATGTGAGGTATCTCTGCGAACGTTAGAGCGAGAGCAATAATTTTGGCCCTAGACCTCCTCTGTAACTCAAACATGTAACCAGTAAAAATATTTAAAGCGTCGCCTATGGGAATTTTTAAGTACCGAAGTTTGGCGCCATTCCACAAGCGTTAGCAATTTTGAAGGGTGACAAAAAGGTGTCATTTGGGGGGTATTTGTACTTTTCTGGCATGTTAGGGTCTCAAGAAACGAGAGAGGCTGTCAGTACATCAGATGTGATGAAATTGATCTATTTTTAGTAATTGGTACCATAGCTTGTAGACCCCATAACTTTCACCCAGACTAAATAATATCCAACATTTTTTTTTTTTTTTTTTTTACCAAAGATATGTAGCAGTATACATTTTAGGCCAAATTTATGAAGAAAAAATACTTTTTTGCAAAATTTTATAATAGAAATGAAGAAAAATTATTATTTTTTGCAAAATGTTGTTCTTTTTTCATTTATAGCAAAAAAAATAAAAACCGCAGAGGTGATCAAATACCACCAAAAGAAAGTTCTATTTGTGGGAAAAAAAGGACAAAAAATGTAATTTGGTTACAGTGTTGTATGACTGAGTTATTGTCATTCAAACTACCAAAAGCTAAAAATTGGTCTGGTTATTAAGGGGGTTTAAGTGCCCAGTGGTCAAGTGGTTAAAAAAGAGAAACTTAACTCTCAGTATACAATTCAAATGAATACCCTCATGGGCAAGCCATGTTCTGTCAGAGAAAATAATGGAACGGAGAATAGTAAAATCAAAGCAAGTTTCTAAATACAGATATTCAGAAAATCCTAAACAGGTGCATAGTTTTCTTGGTGAGTGAATTACTGTGCAAGGTTTTTTTCAGGAATGGCAAATGTTTTAGGAACCCTGCAATAACATTTCTGTTTCTTATACACATGCTAAAATGTACATTATTGACTTTTACTAAAGATCCTTAAAACTAGTTTTAGGAAAGGTGATGTTGAGCTAAATTCAGTTATGCCACAAATGTCACCTTCTGGCTAGAGATTAAGACATATTTCATTCAATTAAAATGAAAAAAAAAAAAGCAGGTTAACACCAGAACAGCTGCAAGACAGGGGGAGGGTGGTTACTAAAACACACAGAATGTAGTGTAACCAATCAGCTTCTAGGATTTGAGCTGAGTGGACCTCCTGCTGGCACATATTCTCCCACTGGCACTGCTTGCTACTTGATTCAGGCAAGAGGTTCTGGTGGCTGCAGATAGGACCAACCCACTTCATGGACAGCTTCCCCCAAATGGACTGTAACAGAGTCCTCTCCAGTGACTGGGGCTTGGAAAGATGCTGCGTGCTCTTGTGCTCATTGCTGGTGGCCCGCACACCAGGCTTAACAGGGGAGGACCCAGCACCTGGGAACAGCTCACTTGCCCAGTCACTGCTGTCCCATCAGGCCGGATCTCTCTGAGCCCTGGAAGCTGGGTGGAGCTGACATTTATATCCCCTGGGCTTGTCCAGGAGCTCAGAGGATTGTGGGGAGTTGAGTTAAAGGAACCTGCACCGGAATCTGGACAAAGAGGCATCCCACTACATTACGAAGTCCAGGACCCTGCATTCACTATATCTGGTCTCCCACGGTAATGCAATTATTTTAGAAAAAGTAAGCTGCTAAATACTTTCTCATCAGCAGTATATAACAGTCTTGTGACCTGTAGGAGGCGTTTTTATTTGACTCTGGTTGTCCTATAAGGCTGCATGACCCCTGACCCTCTGTCTGGACAGTGCTGATTGGCCCTGTGCTGATCACATGCACTCTCCCAAGAAAAAAAAACTCTCTAGCAATACACACCAAACTGAGCTTGTGCAGCTTGCCCCCAAAGTTCTGTTTTAATTCATCATCAGGCTTTGTTACCTCAGGTTTGCTTGGTAAAGCTACTATGTGGGCTTTGTTTCATACCTCTACTAAGTTTTATCAAGTGTGTTTTCACAATCACACTGCAAAGAATGCTTCTTTCTGTCACCACATCTTGCAAGTAGCTGCATGAGGTTCTTACCTTTTTGGGGTTGTTGGTTGGTAATTGTCGCGTGCCCTCCCTTAATTTCTTTGCTTTGGGATGTTCCTGTCTATGTCTCAGGATGTATAAAAAAGAGAGTCAAATATCTGGTTACCCATTTTGCTGGTAGTTTATGGCTTGTTACAAAAACTAGAGCCTGGTCTAATGAGGACAGATTATATTTGGAAAGAGATTTTCTTTCCTTTTTTGCCAGTGTCTAAACACCTGAAAGTGACATCATGGCACACAGATGTCGTTATGCATTTCAAGATGCTCTGTGTGCCATGATGTATGTATTCAAAGAGGTTTTTTTTTAACAGGTAACCAAAATCCAACTATTTATCCTTACTCAATTGTTATAGGTGTAGAAATGATCCTATACAACCACCTATATTCTGTCTCCACCAAAAAAATGTTATATCTGGACAAGCTGAACTAAATTAAAGATGGCAGATTATATTTGTTGAGTTTGTTCTTGCTAAATTTAAGCCATGTATCTCTAAAAGAAAAAAAACTGCTGGTTTACTGATAATCTTATGTACAATTTTATTAGACAAGAGGGATCTGACTCAGTGAAAATAATCAATGGAGAACAAGAACTCTAACCATACTACAGTATATTCTTAAATGATGAATGCGGGGTAGGTCTTACACAGAAGCATTTTTAATCAAGAGAGATTCCCAGAAGTGCTGTTTGCATCTCACAGCATATTATTGATATATGTAATCATTAGCAGTGCAACACTGTCATGTTTTTCCTCCAGGACAGATCTAGACTTGGAACCAGAAAACAGAAATCTTTTAGGAAGGACATTTTTACAGAATTACAAAAATATAGGCAGATAAAGACAAAAGAGGTCAGTATACACATAAAAATCATCCATTATTCTTCCTAAACATCGAATTGTTCTAAAAGTATATGTGACTCATTTGCTTCTCCTGTGGAACAGAATGTTTGGAGCATGGTTTATTAAATGGAAATATTAAATAGATGTGAGAAATTGCAAATAATGCACTACAATTACCCCTTACCACTGGGTTCTGGGGATGCATGATCCAGGGGATGTTCACAAGCCCAGCAAACAGGTTACAGTATAGTCTTGTTAAAGGGGTTGTAAAGGTAAAAAAAAAATCCCTAAATAGCTTCCTTTACCCTAGTGCAGTCCTCCTTCACTTACCTCATCTTTCAATTTTGCTTTTAAGTGTGCTTATTTCTTCTGAGAAATCCTCACTTCCTGTTCTTCTGTTTGTAACTCCACAGTAATGCGAGGCTTTCTCCCTGGTGTGGAGAAAGCCTCTTGAGGGGGAGGGGGGAGCAGGAGTGTCAGGACGCTCACTAACACACAGCTCCTTTCTCAATCTGCAAAGTAGAGAGTGTCCTGACTTGCCTGCTTGCCCCCTCCCCCCTCAAGAGGCTTTCTCCACACCAGGGAGAAAGCCTCGCATTACGGTGTGTAGTTACAGACAGAAGAACAGGAAGTGAGGATTTCTCAGAAGTAATAAGGACATTTAAAAGCAAAATTTGAAGGATGAGGTAAGTGAAGGAGGACTGCACTAAGGTAAAGGAAGCTATTTAGGGATTTTTTTTATTTTTACCTTTACAACCCCTTTAAAGCTGAAATTCAGCTATCCATAAAATTCACCTTGCATTGATGCTCTCCCTACAATGTAAGAGATAAATTGTTTGTTTCATCTATTGATTGATATATAAAGTTAAGGAATTCCAGGTATCGGCATGTTATACATGGTTACATTTGTCCAGCTTGGAACATATACTGCATATGACATTCCTGGCCAATGTCGTTTGAAACTAGAAATCACTGAAGTTGTCACGTACCTGATGGCGGAGCCCAACGTGCAGGGAGCGGCCGCTCGTAAGCCTCTGACTCAGGAGCCCCTGATAGAGCGGACAGAGGATCACGAGTCTAGAGGGACACAAGCGCCTGATAGGTGGTTGGATAGCCGTCCAGAAGAGGTAGCAGGCAGGTATGCAGAGGTCCTGGCGGGTGTCCAACGGCAAGCCGGAATGGATGAATGGCGCTTGCGAAATAGGGGTCAGCAGGTGGCTCAGACCGGGTGGAGCACAGGCATGCAGGTTTAGAAGCCAGTGATAGTTCCAAAGGGGGTGTCAAAGTCCAAGCCGGGTCAGTACACAAGCAGGCAGTGATCAGAGCCAGGGGTCAGGCAAAAGCGGTGGTCAAACAGAGCAGGAAGGTCGGGGGCAGGCTGCAGACAAACGTGAACGGAGAGAGCCGGGTCAGATGAATAGGAAGCACAACAGGTCACTGGTTCAGGTTCAGGGACACGCTGTTGACTGGACAGCAATAAGGGAATGGGATGGACTGTTTTTAAAGTGTCTTTTTGTGCCGGAAACGCCGCTAACGTGCACGCTCGCTCCCGCGCGCACGTCGGACTGGGATTCCCTGTTGCTGCCATTGATGCCAAGACTGCTGGGACGTCTTCCATGACATTGCCCCCCCTCTACGGGCAGCCTCCAGATGCTCAACTGGGCCAACCTTCTTGGGTGCGCTCTCTTAAAGGCCTGGATCAGTCTCTGAGCATGAATGTTGGCTTCTGGTTCCCAGGAATTCCCCCTTCGGACCATAGCCCTTCCATTTCACCAGGTACTGCCCCTGGTTACGTCTCTTCCGACAATCCAGGATGGATTCCACCTCAAATTCCTCTTCGCCATCAACAAGTACTGGCTTGGAAGGACCGACATTCCGGTTGGTGAAAAGATCAGGGACCGTAGGCTTGAGTAATGCCACGTGGAAGACTGGATGGATCCGGTAGGAGGCAGGTAACTCTAATTCGTAACCCACCTCATTAATTTTCCTAAGAACCCGGAAGGGGCCCAAAAACTTGGGACCTAATTTTTTGGATGGGCAGGCTAATTTCAAGTTCAGGGTGGACAGCCAAACCTGGTCTCCAGGTGCTAGGTCAAGTTCTCCTCTCCTCCTCCTGTCACACACCTCCTTATTATGTTCTTGGGTTTTCGCCATTGTCTCCTGAAGTAGCTTGTTGTTAGTCAAGAAAAAATCCAGGGTTTCTTGGGCAGCTGGTACTGAACATTCTGGAATGTTGTTGGACAGGAATAAGGGGTGAAAGCCGTAATTAGCAAAAAATGGAGACTGTTTAGTAGCAGAATGGACAGAGTTGTTGTAGGCGAATTCTGCGAGGGGCAAAAGAGTAGCCCAATCATCCTGCGAAAAACTGGAGAAGCACCGCAGGTATTGTTCAATCGTTTTGTTGGTGCGCTCAGTCTGGCCGTTGGTCTGCGGGGGGTACGCGGATGAAAAAGAGAGGTCAATCTTCAGGGCTCCACATAGTGCTTTCCAAAACCTTGAGGTGAATTGCACCCCACGGTCAGATACAATATTTGCGGGTATGCCGTGAAGTCTCACTATCTCCTTAATGAAAACTTTTGCCGTTGCGGCAGCAGATGGTGTCCCTACCATAGGCAGAAAGTGAGCCATCTTGGAGAGCCTATCTACCACCACGAATATGGTGGTGTAGTTCTCTGATGGGGGCAACTCCACAATAAAATCCATGGATATCATCCTCCATGATTTCTCCGGAACAGGCAACGGTTTCAATAGGTCCCAAGCTCTGGTTCTGCTGCCCTTGTTTTGGATACAGGTGGTGCAGGATTCCACATAGCTTCTGCAATCCTGAAGTAGCTGTGGCCACCAGAAGGTACGCTGGAGGAGTTCAGACGTTTTGTGTATTCCGAAGTGACCGGCCAGCTCATGGTCATGACAAGATTTAAAAACTGCCACCCGTAGTTGCTGAGGTACAAAGATCTTATCCTTATTCCATAGTAAGTCATCCTTAAACTGTAAGGCTGGGTCTGATGAAGATGAAATTCCTGAGGAGGCCTGTTTAATTTGAGACAGAAGATCCCCCTGTAACATAAGAAAGTTACCGGGGGCTAGGATAGTGTCCCGGAATGAAGGGGCTTCAGGCCCGTTAAACATCTGGGAAAGTGCGTCAGGCTTAGTGTTCTTTGATCCGGGCCTATAGGTAATATGGAAAGAAAACCAGGTAAAGAAGAGTGCCCACTTGGCCTGGCGCAGCTTCAGTCTTTTAGCAACTTTCAGATGTTCTAAATTTTTATGATCGGTGTAGATCAGAATAGGATGTGCTGCACCTTCCAGGAGATAACGCCACTCTTCAAGAGTGGCTTTAATTGCCAAAAGTTCTCTGTCCCCGTTGTCATAGTTCCTCTCGGCTTCCGATAGTTTGTGGGGAAAAAAACGCAACTGGGTGCAGTAGGGACTTGGGTCCCTGTCTCTGAGAAAGCACTGCCCCGACCGCCACCTCGGAAGCATCTACTTCCAGGATGTAGGGTAGGGCCGGATCACGGTGCTTTAGGATGGATGCTGAGGTGAATAGGTCCTTCAGGGTAACAAAAGCGGCTTGAGACTCCGGAGACCACTGGAAACGAGTGCCTTGCTTGGTCAGACTTGTAATGGGGGTGATTATGGTGGAGAAGCCCTTGATGAATTTTCGATAACAATTTGCAAATCCAACAAAGCGCTGGACCGCTTTTTTTTTTTTTTAACATTCCAAGTTTATTGTAATAAACGAAAGCAGGAAAGAGTACATCAGATAGCAATACAGCTGCTCGCAGAGCAGTAATATGATGGAGAACATGGTATATTAAGCCATAAAACACACAAAAAAAAGAAAACAAGGCAAAACAAAACAAATATGACCTATGCAAACTGGCCAAAAATTCCAAACATATCTTTGTTTGTCAAATAATGAGGTTGCCTAGGAGCAAGAGTCACGTCGTTTGACACTTCAAAACAGTAGGCCACGGCCCATTTCCTTCTCAAAAAGAAAAGAAAAAGAAAACAGCCCATAAACGAAAAACCCCAGACAGGCACGTACATAGGGTGATCATAACCAACTATTTCCGACAAGCAGCCATTGCTATAGCAGTAATCACAGCCAGAAAGAGGTAAGAAAGAAAAAGAAGAGAAAGAAAGGGGAGGTAGGAAGAAGGCATGGTAATAGTCAGTGTAACGTATCTGAGCCCAGACCAAGGCAGTTTCCCAGGAACCTCTCAGGCAGACGTCTGCGAAATACCGTCTGGGTATGCAGAGGAGTACCTGAAAGCGACCCAGGGTTGCCATATTTTATGTAGTTTTTCTACTTGATCAGACGCCTGTGCCAGGGTCTCCTCCATGGCATGCACGTCTGAGACCCTCCTGAGCCATTCAGCTATGGAAGGTACCCTTTGGCATTTCCAGTACAGTGGAATTAGGGATTTTGCTGCATTCAACAAGTGTCTCGTCAGAGAGTTTTTATATCTCTTCAGAGAGAAGTTTGTGGCATGAAGTAAGCAGGTGGCTGCATTCAGAGTAAGGCTTGTGTCAGTGATTTGTCTAATTAGCCGAATAACTTTTTCCCAGTACTGTGCAATATATGAACACTGCCACCAAATGTGGACCAGAGTACCCTTTTCGCTTCCACATCTCCAGAAGGAGTCCGAAATTTGTGGGTTCCAACCATGCATTTTAGCCGGAGTATTATACCAGTGAGTCATAATTTTGTATGCCGTTTCCTGCATAGCAGTACTTATCGAGCATTTATGTATCATAATACCGGCGTACCTTCATTGCTTGGGTGTGATCTCCGTATCCAGCTCCTTTGACCATCTCGCTCTGAGCTCATCGGCGACCCCGTGCTCAGCATTCTGTAGCCAAACACAGGCCTGAGAAGTAGGTTTCACACATCGCGTGCCCTCAAGACAGATCAACTCCAAGGCCGTAGGGGCTCTACGGCAAGCGTCCCTTTTGGGGCCCCCCCCCAAGTAACTACGTAATTGGAAGTAAGCCCAGAGGGGCAGCTGCGGAACGCTCAGATCCTTCTTAAGTGTAGCCCATTCCTTCACTACCCCGTCTTTAAAGCAATCCCCGGCTAGGGGAGGCCGCAGGGTGGCAGGTAATCTGAAGTGTGGGTTGTCTAGACCTGGCACAAAGTCTGGGTTGTCCTTCAGGGGAGTCAAAGGACCCGGTTGGGAGGTGATTGTGGGCGTTTTGGCTAGTTTGTGAAAGATCTCTAAAGTGCATCCCGTAACGGGATGTGATTTAAGACTAGGGGGGCAACTGTCCCACGCGATCCACGGAGAGTACTTGAGTGGGAGCGGGCACAGATCCGCTTCCAGCAACACCCAGTCCTTCAATGAACCATGGCAGTGCCAGTCAATTACCCTAGTCAGGTGGGCAGCCCTGTAGTACAACGCAAAGTCAGGTAGACCCATCCCCCCACGGTCTTTAGGCTTCAATAACAAGGAGTATTTAATTCTAGACTTTTGTGAGTTCCAAAGGAACTTCAAGATGATAGATTTCAGCGAGTTGAAAAAGACCCGAGGAATTTTAAGGGGCAGAGTATGAAAGAGATAGAGCAGACGAGGGAGAATTACCATCTTGATGATGGCCGCCGCGCCCGAACTTGGAGAAGCGACCCGATCTCCATCTGTCTAAGTCCGCCTCGACACTTTTGAGAAATAGGGGGAAGTTTTGTTTATATGTGTCCACCAGATTGGGCGTGAGCCATATTCCCAGGTATTTCAGAGCTCTAGCTTCCCACCTAAATGAGGTTGACTCCCTCACCTGTGCCAGAACGTTATCTGGCAGCGAGACATTCAGGGCTTCCGACTTGGAGTAATTAATTTTGAGGTTAGACATATACCCATACTTAGCAAACTCATGCAACAAGACTGGCAGGGACGTCACAGGATTGGTGAGGAAGAAAAGGAGGTCATCCGCATAGGCAGCGACTTTGTATTCCTTATCCGAAATCTTGAAGCCCAGAATGTCTGCGTTATTCCTGACCATCCTAATGAAAGGCTCTAGAGGGAGTATGAACAGGAGGGGGGATAACAGGCACCCCTGCCTAGTGCCATTCGCAATCGAGACTTTGTCAGACAGTGAGCCATTAATCTTTAGTTTAGCTGTGAGGCATTGGTACAGCTCCGAAATCCTAGCTAACATATGAGGGCCCAGGCCCACCTTCGCGCACACGGCCAGCATATAGTCCCACGAGACGCGATCGAAGGCCTTCTCCGCATCTGTAGACAGGAGAAGGCCCTCGGTGTTGCCGGTCCGCGCTGCCTGTGTAAGTAGTAAGGCTTTTATAACGTTGTCCCGCGCTTCGCGTCCCGGCATAAAGCCCACCTGATCCAGACCAACCAAGTCCGACAGAATGGGGCTCAGCCTGGTCGCCAAAACCTTTGCGTGTATCTTCGCGTCAAGATTTAGAAGCGATATAGGGCGGTAGCTGGAGCACTCAGTAGGGTCTTTACCCTCCTTGTGCAACACTGTAATGTGTGCAGAGAGAAAATCGGGCGTGACTGTTCTAGGATCAGATAGAGAATCTGGAGCGGCTCTGAGAGGGTTCACCAGAATCTGTGCGAAGGTTTTGTAGTAGATGGAGGTGAAGCCATCAGGACCTGGACTTTTCCCTGACTTCAATTGCGCAATGGCAGTGGCTATCTCACTAGACGTGATCGGGCTCTCCAGAAGAGCAATGTTTGACTCTGAAATAGTGGGTAAGCCACTTTTAATTAGGTAATCTTGGATTATCCGGGGACTATCTCCCTCCATACCCTCCATTCTATGTTGAGACGGCAAGTTATACAACTTCGTATAAAAATCATGGAAGTGTCCCGCAATCGCTTCGGTAGTGACATCCAGAGTGCCATCAGGCCGCCGGATTCCATGAATAAAGTTTTTATTCGTTTGCTCCCTCAGGGCCCTGGCTAGAAGCTTCCCCGATTTATTGCCGGACTCATAATAGATCCGCTTCTTGAAAAAAAGGAACCGCCTCGACCTTTCATCAAAAAGCTGTTGCAAGGCTTTCCTCTTTTCCAATAATTCAGCAGCCGTCTGAACAGACAAAGACTGTTTGTGGAGAGTCTCAAGAAACTTTATCCGCTCTGTCAGATTTCTAATGGTTTTTTCTCTATCCCTTTTGCGGCGAGCCCCCATCCTCATTAAATCACCACGTATTGTGCATTTATGCGCTTCCCACACCATCAGGGGGTCGGCATCCGCCGTCGCGTTGCGTCTAAAAAATTCATCTAGGGACGCAGTCAGTTCTGTCAGAAGGTGAGGGTCCGTTAAGAGGGAAGCATTTAGTCTCCAAGCTGGAGGGCTGGGTAGGGGTGCAATGTCTCCTAGGGAGAGCGATACTGGAGCGTGGTCCGAAAAGGATTGAATACCGATGCGCGCCCCGAGACCCTCATCAAATCCCTCTGGGAGATAAAAAGGTAGTCAATGCGCGAATGCTGGTCGTGTGGAGGGGAAAAGAAAGTAAAGTCCCGCCCATCTGGGTTTAGAAACCTCCATACATCAATTAGCTGCAAAGATTGGAGTAAGGTTTTAATGCGCCTGAGAATCCCATACGTAATGCAAGTCTTCCCATTCGATGTATCAGACAACGGATTGAGAGGGACATTGAAGTCTCCACCTAGGATCAAACAACTAGAGGAGAAACCCAACAACTCTTGAACCATCCGCTGACAAAAAGACACATGCGCTTTGTTGGGAAAATAAGCATTAGCCAGGGTCACAGGCGAATTATTGTACAGACCTTTCAGGAACACATATCTACCCCCTGGATCAATAAGCCTTTCCTGGAGAACGAAGGGAGCATTTTTGTTTATCAGAATGGATACTCCCCTAGCCTTGGAGTCATCACTAGTGGCATGGTGTGCCTCTGTGTAACAAGAGTCTGTCAATCGGGGGACATTATGTGTTTTAAAATGAGTTTCTTGCAGGAACACAAACTGAGGCCTACCTTTCCTGAGCTCCCTCAGCAGAGTGGAGCGCTTCTCAGGAATGTTCAGTCCCTTTACATTGTGGGACACGACAAACGGGCTTCGCCCAAGATCCGTGTATGCCATATTCAGAACCCAGAGCGAGATGGATCGGAGCACACCTGCAGGAAAGAGTCACAAAACACGGGCACTGTTATAAAGTTTCAGACACAAATGTAAATCAAATTCGACCATACCAAGTAAGAAGGGGAGGCTGTAGAACCAGCCAAGGTGGGAGCAAGGAAGAGAGAGAAGAAGAGAGATAAGATGTAGAATAGAGCAAGACACGAAGAACAACAGATTTCCCTTCCCGGGTGGAAAGTCCCTCCCCGGGGCGGAGTTTGTCAGTGCATCCACAGCCACTCAATGACTGCGGAGGCACTGGGTGGGGGGGTAGAGGGAGGCAGTCGATGAGACGATAGACTGTCAACCTTACCAGTATATTCTGAAATAAACACAGTAAACTTTATACAATGTATGTATTAACATCAAAAACACACCCAACCTGCAAATTAAGGCTAACGTAGCACCGTCATCCACTATACGTGGGTGACGTAATTTCCCCGTCTCAAAAAAGGGGGCCAAACAAAAAAAGTAAAAAGAAAAAGAACAAGAAAAAATTGGTGGGCAACTCAGACAGCACAGTGTACCCCAAAAGAGCCACCACGGACCCCACCGTCCCCAACATCAAGTGTATTTCTATACCTTTTGCCAGAACTTTCCTCTTCTCTCCCCTTCCCCTTCCTCCTCTCCCTCTCCCTCCCTCCCATCCGGACCGCCTCTGGACCCTGCACATAGCAAACAGTCAAACATTGGCGAAAATATTTCCCCTCCGGGAGATTTGAGTCACTTTAAACGACACCTGCTAGGAACTCCTGCAAGTCTTGGGTCTCACGAACAATCTTCTGTGCAGTAGAGAGCGGCCTCTCAAAGAGCGATATTAGAGTTGGGCCCCATCGTCAAGGCGGGTAGGGAAGACAGAGCTAAATGGTGTCCCCACAAAAGGGGGGGGGTGATGCCCAGCAGTACGTGTGTCCAGGTCCGGCAATAGCTCTAGGTCAACGTTTATGAGACCATAGTGAGAATTGGAGATGTGACCATAGGAGAGTCTGTGTGGACATTGAGTCGTCAACAGGCAATCATTGGGCAAAAAGGAAAGAAGAAAAAAACACACCAAAAAAAAAAAAGAAAAAAAAGGGACAAGGAGAAAAAAATTTGAGAACAAGGTAAGTGCTGAATAGCTGGGCATGGGGTGACGTGGTAGGTCAAAATCCGGGAATGGGCCACCTTGATCAATCATCTGCGCGGTCTCTGCGATCTTCCCTGGATGTGCGCGGAGTGCCCGCCTTAGAGCCATCCACGCGGTGGGGTTTCAGTCTCTTGTTGGGCCTTTTTTCCGGGGTGGAGAAAGGGGATCCGAGCGGGGAGCCCCCCGGCCGCAGACCCTGGAACTCAGCATACCAATCAGGGAGCGGGACATAGTCCAAATCCAATGCTGCACAAAAGTCTTGTAGCCCATCTGGATCTCGCAGTGTGTATTGGTGGCCACCAGATGTCACTGAGAAGGCAAAAGGAAACTTCCAGGTATATCTCAACTCACGTTCTCTCAGCTTGTCCAGCAGGGGGTGTAGGGCTCTCCGGTTCTTTAATGTAATTTGAGAGAGATCCTGGAATAACATAATGGTGGCCCCATTGAATATAATGTGATCATTCCCCCTCGCCTTTCTCATTATATCCTCTTTAAGTGAAAAGCTCTGCAGGCAGCAGATGATGTCCCGAGGGGGAGCGGAGTCAGGGCCCTTTGGCCTGAGGGCTCTATGGGCTCTAACAAAGTCAATCACAACATCCTCCTGCCTCTTAAGCAGGCTATTAAACACACGCTGCAGGGCAGGCATGATCTGAGCAGGCTCCACAGACTCAGGGATGCCCCTAACACGAATGTTCTTTCTCCTGCCCCTGTTGTCCAAGTCCTCTAAATGCCTATTTATTTCAATGAAATGGTAATTATGGGACGAGGAGGCTTTTTCCAGTCGATGGATGGCTCTGTCCCTCTGCTTCCCGGCGAATTCAGCTCCCGCCATGCGCTCATTAAGTGCCAAGAGATTGGACTTAATGTCCGTGATAGCAGCGGAGAAAGCAGACTTAATGTCTGCAGCTATCACCGACATATCTGCTAGAGTAAGGGGATGGTTAGAGCGGGTCACCTCCCTACCTGAGTCCTCTGGTATGGATTGGGAATCCTCGCTGTAATCCTCCTCGTGGTGTTGCTCCGGTGCCATCTTGGCTTTCCCCATTGTGCTGCGGGCCCCAGCCGAAGGCTTAAACAGGTCCGTGATGATCCTAGCCGACGTGGCGGACGCTCCTCTCTTCGAGCGGGAGTGCGGGGTGCTGTAAGACCGCTTGCCCGGCATCTGAGAGCTGTGGGTCGGGGAAATTAGCCGTTGCAGGCCGTGTGTGCTCCAGGGCTCTCTCACTGAGCGACCATGTCCGCCGCGCGCCAAGCCACGCCAAGCCACGCCCCTCCACTGGACCGCTTTTTTATCGGTGGGAGTGGGCCAATCCGTAATGGCAGTGACCTTCTGAGGGTCCATTTTGACACCCTCTACTGAGATTATTATTCCCAAGAACTGGATCATATCGCGTTCAAATTCGCATTTTTCGGCCTTAACATATAGACTATGCTGCCGAAGCCAAGCCAGTACCTTTTGAACATGCTTTCCGATGGTCAGATAGAGAGGAAGAGAAGATCAGGATGTCGTCCAGGTAGATTATGACAAATAGATCGAGATAGTCTCTGAATATGTCATTTACAAAGTGTTGAAATGTGGCGGGGGCGTTGCAAAGACTGAAGGGCATAACCAGGTATTCAAAATGTCCAAACCGGGTGCGGAACGCGGTCTTCCATTCGTCGCCCTCTCTGATACAAACTAAATGATATGCCCCGCGGAGGTCTAGTTTGGTAAAGATGACGGCTGCTCCAAGTCTCTGGAATAGTTTGGGGACTAAGGGGAGAGGGTACCTGTTTTTAATTGTGATTTTATTCAGGTCCCGGTAATCTACACAAAGAATATTCCCGCTCCAGCGGGAGATGTGGAGGGGCGTAAGAAGCCTCTTTCCAGGTTTTCGTCTATGTACGACTTTAAGGTGCCTAACTCCAATTCAGTTAAGTGGAATATTCTTCCAAACGGAATTTCTGCTCCAGGGAGGAGTTCAATTGGGCAGTCGTACGACCTATGTGGTGGTAAGGTCTCAGCACCCTTTTTTACTAAAGACGTCCAGAAAACTGTGATAGGCCTCTCTGACGATTCTCAGCTTTGGATTCCAGACACAGTAAAGGGGACGAGGTGACTACAGGTTCTTGGAGACAATGTTGGCAGCAATAGGCGGAAGGGAAATGGATCTTTCCAGACTCCCAATCAATTTGTGGGTTATGAACCCTCAACCAGGGCAAACCCAGAATGATGGGGAACATTGGAGATTCGATTATGTCCAGGCAGAGTAGCTCCCAATGGTTGTTGGGTACCGTCTCCTGTGTGACAGGGCCAGATCTAATGGCTGATCTATCGGCTAAATGGACGATGAGTTCCTGGCGTCTAGATCGTAAAGGAACTCCATTCTTGATGGCAAAAGAAGTGTCCATAAAACCACTGCAGGCACCGGAGTCAATAATGGCGGGGACCTGAACGTTCTTTCCGGGGAGCTGCAGAGAGATTGAAATAGCCAGGTGAGTATTACTGTTGCTCAAAGCAGAGGAGAGGGTAGATGGAGTGATAGAACACTTACGGAACTTAGCGTGGCAGGAGTTTATGTAGTACCCGGATCCTCCGCAGTACAGGCAAAGATTGTTGAGACGACGCCGCTGGCGTTCTTCCGGGGTCAGCGGAGGTCGAAGTAGACCCAATTGCATGGGTTCCGGGGCATCGGCGGAGGTTGATACAGGGTTCGGAGGAGGCAATTACGTAGGGCTGGACATACGCTCGGCACGCCGTTCCCTCAATCATCTGTAAATCTGAACTGTAAGGAGGATAAGAGCTTCAAGCGTTGCGGGGATGCCAACTCGAGCCAGTTTATCCTTTAGGGATTCCGAAAGGCCCATACGGAATTGGTGACGCAGGGCAGCATCGTTCCAGTTGGTATCGGAACTCCATTGTCTGAACTCTGCCACATAGTCCTCTACTGCCCTGCGCCCCTGTTGTAGCGCACATAGCGCTGCTTCAGCAGTGGCTGCTAACTGAGTGTCCTCATAGATGAGATCCATGGCTTGGAAGAAGGTGCTGAGAAGGTTAAGGCATTCTTCCTTACGCTCCAAGAGCCGATGTGCACAAGTTTGGGGTTCGCCGGATAGTAGTGAAATGATGAAGCCCACCTTGGTGGATTTAAGTGAAAAAGTTCTGGGCTGCAAAGCAAAGAAAAGTTCACAGGCATTGCGGAAGGGTCTGTACTTGCTGCGGTCCCCAGAGAATCTTTCTGGAGTGGGGACTCTGGGTTCTGGTGGCAACATCACTACGGAGGGGGCAGAGGAAGTTCCAGATGCTGCTGGAGCCGCTGCAGCCAGGGTTTGGACGCGTCCTTCCAGACGAGTGTAGGCTTCTTGTAAATTTGTTACAGCAGTGGTGAGGCCGTCCAGGTGGCGGCATAAGTCCTCCATAGGAGACGCTCCCTGCGTGAGCTCGGACATGGCTGTCCAGTACTGTCACATACCTGATGGCGCAGCCCAATGTACAGAGAGTAGCCTCTCGTAAGCCTCTGACTCAGGAGCCCCTGATAGAGCGGACAGAGGATCACGAGTCTAGAGGGACACAAGCGCCTGATAGGTGGTTGGATAGCCGTCCAGAAGAGGTAGCAGGCAGGTATGCAGAGGTCCTGGCGGGTGTCCAACGGCAAGCCGGAATGGATGGATGGCGCTTGCGAAGCAGGGGTCAGCAGGTGGCTCAGACCGGGTGGAGCACAGGCATGCCGGTCAGAAGCCAGCGATAGTTGTAAAGGGGGCGTCAAAGTCCAAGCCGGGTCGGTACACAAGCAGGCAGGGATCAGAGCCAGGGGTCAGGCAAAAGCGGTGGTCAAACGTAGCAGGAAAGTCGGGGGCAGGCTGCAGACAAACGTGAACGGAGAGAGCCGGGTCAGATGAATAGGAAGCACAACAGGTCACTGTCTGGGGTTCAGGGACACGCTGTTGACTGGACAGCAAGAAGGGAATGGGCTGGACTGTTTTTAAAGTGTCTTTTGGCACCGGAAACGCCGCTAACATGCACGCGCGCTCCCGCCAAGACTGCTGGGACGTCTTCCATGACAGAAGTAGATGTCACTCCTTCAGTGATTTCCACTTGCTTTCTGGCCCAATGCTAAGCAGCCAGCCAGATGCTTTGTGAATACAGGAGGTTAGCCACTCAGCTTATTCACCATTCAGGGAATGCTTTGCATTTTGTGAATACAAGGATGAGTTCAGAGGGTGGTGATAAATGGGCAGTACTCGGAATGGTCAGGGGTGGGTAGTGGGGTCCCCCAGGGTTCTGTGCTGGAACCAATCCTATATAATTTGTTTTTGAACGACCTGGAGGAAGGGGTGAACAGTGCAATCTCTGTATTTGCAGAAGATACTAAGCTGAGCAGGGCAATAACTTCTCCGCAAGATGTGGAAACCTTGCAAAAACATCTGAACAAATTAGTGGGCTGGGCAACTACATGGGAAATGAGGTTCAATGTAGAAAAATTTTAAATAATGCATTTGGGTGGCAAAAATATGAATGCAATCTACTCACTGGGGGGAGAACCTCTGGGAGAATCTAGATGATAAGCTCAGCAATGGCATGGCACCGGCGCAGGCACAGTAAAACGCCCATAAAATATGTCAATGCCGTATTTGCAGCATGCGCGGGAGTGACATCATTGCCGGCCGGCCAATCACAGCGCTGGAGCGGCTCTACTCTACTTCCTGGTATCCGTGAAGAGATGTCTGCGGCCGGAGGGGGAGATGAGGACGGCTTCGGGGGCTTTGATTCTAAGGTAAGTAATGCAAAATGAGATAGTATAAAAAGCATTATGGCTTTGTCTTTTTTTTTGTTTTGTTTTATGTTTTCAAGGGTTTACAACCACTTTAAAATGATATAGTCTGTGAATAAACAGATTTTCATGTTCCTTATCCAAAACAGAGATGTGCTTTATCTCAGCTCTGACTTTTTTGTGCCAGAGGTTCCATCAACAGCATTAAAATCAAAAGCGATAAGGGTCACCCTTGGCGTGTATCATTTGTTATGTGGATTCTAGAAGACAACATTCCTTGAGGTATCCCTAATAGATTCTGTCAAAAGCCTACTAAAATAATTGCATTGTATTTTTTGTTTGGCAGGGCATTTTTTAAGAGTTGTAAAGTCAGAAGCTTTTTTATCCTAATGCATTCTATGCATTAAGACAGTGGTTCTCAACTCCTGTCCTCAGGACCCACTAACAGGCCAGATTTAAAGTATTACCTTGGGGAGATGCAGACTAGAATACTGCAAATCACTGAGCAGCAAATGATATCACCTGTGATGTATTTCAGTTATCTTGCAAACCTGACCTCTCAGTGGGTCCCGAGGACAGGAGTTGAGAACCACTGCATTAAGATAACATGCCTTCTGTGTGCAGCAGCCCCCTCAGTCCCCCTAATACTTACCTGAGCCCTATCTTTGTCCAGCAATGTCCATGGGTGTCTCGGCCATCTGAGACTCTCTCTTCTGATTCGCTGAGACATAGCAGCAGCACCATTGACTTTGATTGACAGCAGCAGGAGCCAGTCAGCCAATCAGGAGAGAGGGGTGGGGTTGGGTCCCAACTCTGTGTCTGAATGGACAGAGGGGGCTGTGGCTTGGCTCGGGTGCCACTATAGCAAGCTGCTTGCTGTGGGGGCACTCAATGGGAGGGAGGAGCCAAGAGCAAAGAAGAGGTGGATCTGGGCTGCTCTGTGCAATTCCTCTTCTATATAAAAAAAAAATGTACACTCACTTTAAGCTGGACAGCCAGGAGCTTTATTGTTTTATTGCCATTAGCAAAAAAAAAAAAAAAAGTAGAATGCATAGTACATACATGCGTAGCATTTTGGACAGAAAGGAAAGTGCATAAATTATTCCTAGGCTAAAACAGTTTGTTGCTTGTGCTGTTTGAGAGGCTTTGCTTATCTTCCTCAAGCTTTGCAGTATTAGCCAATAAGGTATCAAGCTGTTGTGTTCTCTGGCACTTAGCATGCATGCTCATTTTTATCAAAACTCCCCTCGCATAGGCTTTATATGTGTTCCAGATAACAAAAGGGCAACAGAGGGCTCATTGACCCCAAAAAATCTTGGAGATAGTGCTGTGTAAGTTGCATACTAGAAGCCTTAACCATTAAAAAGGGATCATTGCGCCACAGGGTCATACACTCTGTGTTGTTTGTACTCCCCACATACACTGACACGTGTGCATGGTCAGACCATGTAATGGCATGGATCTCCGATTTGGAAACACTTTGTAGAAGAGACTTAACAGTCACAAATAAATATATTCTTGAGTATTTGCAGTGAGGTTTAGAGACAAATGTGAAATCCCACTCTGTATAGTGTTGGCGTATTTTTTTCTGGACACTTTTTCAAAGTTTATGCAGAAAGGAGACTTGCTTAGTATTGGGACCTAAATATTTACGATAGTATAAAGAACGTTGTTGATTTCACAAACAAAAATGATGGTAACACCCTAGCTCCTCCAAGACAACATCAAGAGGTTTAAATGCTACCATATCTTTGATTGTTATTGTAACGACACCCCAAGTATGAAAGGGGTTAAAGTTGTTTAGGCTATTCCATTCCCGAACACCAAGGCAACTACCGAACACTTCAACCAGAACAAGAAACCCATATGAATAATTCTCCCCGAAATATGAGACAAATCGCTGTCTTGTGGGTCAAGCAGGAATGGATCCTTATTGAAAGCAATACAAGTTTTATACACAGTCAAAAGAGGAGGTTCATACCTGCTGCTCATTTACTCTGTAATTACACCTGTGACCAGAAACCTAATTAACATGAGTTCATTAACTAATCCCTTTTGACAGCCTAGATGACTCAGACATGACCTTTAGGCCAGAAGACACAATCAACATTATCACAAATCAACACAGAACTCCTTCACATAATTGCAGGGTTAATTAGCCCAGACTACAATGACTGAAAAAGAAGCCATACTAGACTAATTTACATTATAACAGACAGGTGACTGGAGTTGACATCAGCACTTCCTAACAGTATGAATCAGTCAGTCTTTCTAATATGGCATATACAGGGTTCCATTTTAAGTAACCCAAGCCACATTCTTAATGTCTATTATTTTCTTGCTCACCCTGTTCCCCTAATAGACACAGGGTAATTTGGACATAAGAGGCGCATGGGGAGCTGAAACAATGGTATCCCATACTTTCCAAGGGATTCTGGGTTCCACTAGCCCTCCCATCGCAGTTATCAAAGCTTGTTTTTTCTTCTGTGAAGCGTTAGCACTACATATATGTGGAAAACTTGTATAGGAAAGGTGCTGCGCATTATGTTTGCTTCTTGAAGACAGATAACATTGCTTTTGTTCATAGGGAATATCTATTATTTGGGCTATTCAAACTTTAACATTAAAAGATTTGATTTTAAACTGCATGTTAATAACAAACAGGTGCTGATGATACTCCCCTCCACCTGAAAGGGAATGTATGCGTAAAGCATATAGCCAGGTAACTGTACCTCAAAGCGGAACAGGCCCAAAGAAATTTTCATCTGTCGAGATATGGCGAGGATTCAAGGACAAGGCCAGATTTCAGATAATGAATGGGAGAAGGAAATTCGCTGAGGGGGGGCCATCAAGTAGCTGGGGTCTGTGGTTTAAAGAATCTGAACAAATAGAACATGAGAACAAGATATTAGCAAGGAGATAGTAAAAAAAAGTATTAACCGCGTCTGTTTCCATGGGGGAGTACATCTGAAGCCCCATACACAGGGGTCATTTCTGGGGCCCATGAACAAAATCATATAAAGTATGAGACTTGAGACTTGAGTTAGGTAATCATATCTTTGTTTCATCCTACCTCATTCCACTGTGGATCCAGATGCCTTGGTACAGGGGGTTGACTACGATGCTGATCTGGTGCATCTAACATTTTCCAGTTGCACAAGAGAGATAAGTTTTTTTTTGAGAGATTTTGATGCCCTGATTAGCCCTATTAATATAGGTATTGTATTCATTTATTTCTATATATCTCTCTATAGGCTGTGTGTTACAGAGCAGGGAACGGGAGGTATGTGTGTAACCACATACCTCTCGTTCCTGTCAGCGGGGGAAACGCTGATCTTCTGTTCATACAATGTATGAACAGAAGATCAGTGATTTCCCCTAGTGAGGCCACCCCCCCATACAGTTAGAACACACCAGGAACACACTTAACCCCTTCCCTACCCCCTAGTGTTAACCCCTTCACTGCCAATGGCATTTTTATAGTAATACAATGCATTTTTATAGCATTAATCGCTATAAAAATGCGAATGGTCCCAAAAATATGTCAAAAGTGTCCGATGTGTCTGCCATAATATTGCAGTACTGAAAAAAAAATGCTGATCACCGCCATTACTAGTAAAAAAAAAAAGAATAATAAAAATGCCATAAAACGACCCCGATTTTTTTTTTACGAAAAATATGTAGAAGAATACGTATCGGCCTAAACTGAGGAAAAACATTTTTTTATATATTTTTTGGGGATATTTATTATAGCAAAATGTAGAAAAATAGAAACCGCAGAGATGATCAAATACCACCAAAAGAAAGCTCTATTTGTGGGAAAAAAAAGACGCCAATTTTGTTTGGGAGCCACGTTGCACGACCGCGCAATTGTCAGTTAAAGCGACGCAGTGCCGAATCACAAAAAGTGCTCTGGTCTTTGGACAGCAATATGGTCCGGGGCTAAAGTGGTTAAAAACGATCGTGTATAGACTCCAGAGTATTTTTATCGACGAGAAATATGGCCATTAAAAAATTAGAACCTGTTCTATTTTTTCTCGTCGTGAAAGCAAGTGATAAGAAGGAAAATTTGCATAATCAGCCCAAAGTGTGGCGCCATTCGAATGGAACTTCCCCTTATGCCACTGTATGTGTTGTACTACACCGCGCTTTGCTCAAGCATTTTTTTTCACGTGTGTGTATGCAAGGCAGGCTTGACAAGAATCACGTTGAGAAAAACGTTTTTTTTTTTCATGACATAAAAAACGGTCGTGTGTACGCGGTATCAGTGTTCACCTGTATCCTGAACACTTTACAATCCTCCACACTTCTCCTAACACTTAAGCCGCTGCATGCTTTTGATTTTATTGCAGCTCACCACTATCATAAAACTACAGTATGTTTACACTTTCTTCTCAACATCTAATATATTTTAAATGGCAGCTATATTGTTAATTCAGGAGTTCTCTTTAAACAAGAAAATAATAGCACATGTTCCTTGGAGTTTTCCTCTGCTATTATTGCTGCTCTAATTCCCCGTACACACGTTCGGTTTTCCTGTTGGAAAAAGTCAGATGAGAGCATTTGGTCGGGAATTCCGACCGTGTGTATGCTCCATCAGACTTTTTCCAACGGAACAACTGTTGGAAAATGATAGAGAGCAAGTTCTCTATCCTGTCAGGAAAAAAATCTGATTGGAATTTCCTATCATGTGTACAAATTCCAACGCACAAAATTCTGACGCATGCTCGGAGACAAATCGAGGCATGTTCAGAGGCATAGAACTTTGTTTTCTCGGCTTGTCGTAGTCTTTTACATCACTGGCAGTCAAAAGTTCACCGAACTTGTGTGACCGTGTGTATGCAAGGCAGGCTTGAGCGGAATTCCGTCGGAGAAACCATCTAACTTTTTCCCACATGAAAACTGATCCTTTAGATTTACCAAAACCATATAATAAAAAGATCAAATCTAAACACTTTCAATTTGTATGCAATCAGACAGACCCCTCTACTACACAGTTGAAGGTGAATCTAAAGGAAATTGAATAAGAAAATTGTATGGTGTATGGCCAGCTTAAGACTTTTAAAAAGAGATTCTGTGTAACTTTATCATTAAAATTAGGCATGAGCTTTATGTTCGAGTCGAACATGAGTTCGACTCAAACATTGGCTGTTTGTCCGTTCGCCGAATAGCATACAATTTGGGGTGCTCGTGGCAAATTTGAAAGCCGTGGAACACCCTTTAAAGATCTATGGGAGAAATCAAAAGTGCTCATTGTAAAGGTTAATATGCAAGTTATTGTCATAAAAAGTGTTTGGGGACCTGGGTCCTGCTCCAGGGGACAGGTTTCAATGCAAAAAGAAGTTTTAAAAACTGTATTTTTTTTAGGAGCAGTGATTTTAATAATGCTTAAAGTGAAACAATAAAAGTGAACTATTCCTTTAAAAAAATTTTTTTTTTTTTAATGGCGTAGGGGTCCCCTTCAGGTCTGGTATGGATTTTAAGGGGAACCTCCGAGCCAAAATAAAAAAAATTGTGTGGGATTTTCCCCCCAAACATCCATACCAGACCCTTATCCGAGCACCCAACCTGGCAGGCTGCAGGAAAAGAGGGGGCGAGAGAGCGCCCCCCTGAACCGTACCAGGCCACATACATGCCCTCAACATGGGGAGGATGTCCCCATGTTGATAGGGACAAGGGCCTCATCCCCACAACCCTTGCCCAGTGGTTGTGGTGGTCTGTGGGCGGCTTATCGGAATCTGGAAGTCCTTTATTAAAAAATAAAAAAAATAAAAAAACAATTCCAGCGATGTAATCCAGTCTCGATCTCAAGCAAGGATATGACACTGACACGATCCTGCCTCCACGGGAAGCACCCGACGAATTATATGCTCCAGCCTGACAGTTCTTATATAGCTGAGGGAGGGGCCACATGTCAGGGCACGGGTGACCCCGCCCCCTCATCAAAAAGGCAACGGGAAAAGGCCAGGGTTGCCCAGTGACATGTACAGGTGAACCCGCCATCCTCATCGTGTCCCATAGACTTTAACGGTATTCCCACCACTAACCACCAATGCAAAGAGCATTCTTCTCACAAACCACCAGTGTAATGGGGACTGTCTCCACCGAGCACCAATGTAACAAAGCACTTCACTGCCCAACAGTGTATAGGGACACTACACTGACAACCAGTATAAGAGGACAATACACTGAGCACTGCAATTTTCACAGTCTGCATTTCTTTTCTGGCCATAAGGATTATTTGTTTCATTCAATTAATAATACTAAATCATTTGATGCAGACGCTGTCCTGGGTGTCATATAGGGTAAGTACACCACAGTGCCTACTCTTATATTTATTATTACAACTTGTTCTTAGACCTTACTGTTCACACTAATGTCTGATAAACTGTAGCTGTAATTATTAATGGCAAGGGTTTCATGAGACACACGTTTTTCAAGGGGTTTCCCATATAAAATTGGTTGAGCAAGGCTGCTCTTATGCGCCATGTACACTGGACGCTGAAAAACCTTTCTCTGGACGTCAGATTGCTGGCAGAAAACGCTGGCTGAAAAACACGCTTTTAAAATTGTTGGAAAATACTGTTTGCCTTTCTTTTCATCTGCATTTTTTTGTTTTGTTTGGACAATGTTTTATCCCCCAAAAATTTGCTGGCTTGTTGATTTTTTTTATATTTAAAAAAAAATAAAAAATTTCAAATAAAAAGTATTGTATAAAAATGTTTTAGTTTGTAACTTTTTTCCCAATTTAAAAATTGTATTGACAATATTTTTTTATGTTTTTGTAGGTTCCTGGCCACAGGACAATTATTTGTCTCGTCACATCATTACTTTCTGATGGGTGTAAGCACAGTGGTAAAAGTGACCCAGGAGACCTGCCTTGCTCCATGGGAGGAGTTAAATAATGATATGATGCCTGAGCCTACAGAAGAAACGTAGGAACAGGTGGCTAAGGAATTTTGGGAAAAATCAAAATTTCCAAACTGTATAGGAGCTCTGAAAGGAAAGCATGTCTGAGGGGAAAAAAATTCCATGTCACATTATTTTAATTATAAAAAATACTTTTCAGTTGTACTTCTGGCATTTGTTGATGAAAATCTGCGCTTCATATTTGCGGATGTGGGGGCCTACGGGAGTCAGGGAGATGCCTGAATATTCTGGGAGTCTGCACTGGGTCGTCGGCTGCACAAAGGACAGCTAGGGTTTCCTTCTTGTAGGCCATTCCCGGCACTACAGAGCCCAGTCTTCCACTGGTGATGATAGCCGATGAGGCTTTTGGATTAGCAGAACATCTAATGTGCCCATATAGTGGAAGCGGACTTACCAGCTGAGAATTTATAACTATAGATCAAGCCGAACTTGCACAGCCATGTTAGAATTACAAACATACAAAATCAGTTTGCCATTTTTTTTTTTGTTTCCCCTGCTGGTAGTTTGGCCTGGCAAGACCAATAAATATTTGTTATTTTTTTTAATAAAGTTAAGTACATTTAAATAAAATGTATTATATTACAATAAAGTTCAGATCTTTTTGATTCTTTTTTTTTTATTTGGTAATGGAAAACAATACAACCAAACAGTATGATATTAACAAATTACTTCTTTAGTATAGTGTAACTTTAAAAAAAAAAAAAGGAGGTCAAAACTGTTAGCCAATATAACAACTGGCCAATTACTTTTTATCTAATGTCAATAAAATGGGTGACACGTTCAGAAAACACAAATTTACTCAAAATAGAATCCACATTTTTCATAAATAGGATATTCACTCTGTGATTCCTGGCTTGGTGATTTGGAGTGATTAGTGGTGCCAAATCGATGTCCCTGGTGTTGAGGTGGGGGTGGCATGCATGCAGGAGCCACATTTTGTACATACTGTAGGAGGCCGAGGCCAAGCACACTTTTTTTCCTCCATGTTGTCAACCCTCCCCCCCTTACTGGAGGGCAGAGTGATTATAGGAGGTGACTCCAATATCACATTTGATCACTTGCTAGACAAGTCAACCCATAACAGACTACTTCTCAAAGGACCACCTAAACAGAGTCTCTGAATAGCCCGTCTACTGCATGACCTGGGCTTGATTGAAGCCTGGAGGGAACTGAACCCCAAAGCCAAAGACTATACACATTACTCGTCCAAACACAAGACGTACGACAGAGTTGACCATATCTTTATTTATTCAACTCGGAGATCCACATGGTCACACATGCATCAATTCACCAGGTACCCTGGTCAGATCAGTCTTTGGTTATCTTGAGAACCACCAGCTCCCTTTCCCCTCCTGGACCCCCTCCAATGAATCCCTCCTTTCCAACCCAGTTCATTGTACTATGCTTGAAAAGGACATTCGGGAATTCTTTCTCATTAATGACACTGGGGACACGACTCCGAGTACCCTATCGGGGGGGGGCCATGCCTTAAGGGTAGAAATTATCCAGCTTGCTTCCAAATTAAAAAGAGAAAAGAAGGCAGGTATAGAAAAACTAGAACAAAACTTCAAATTCCTCAGCCTGTCCCACAAGCATAATCCTACTTCTGATACCCATGCAAATCTAGAATCCACTAGAGTGGCCCTGAATGTTATGCCTCATCTAATGTCCCATGGGCATTTGATTTGGTTTATGTACATACATATAAGGGATGGAGGCTTAACATTTAGGGCACCAGATCACAACCTATTTATTTGTTACATTTGTTAGTCAAGTCCATCTAAATCTGCCAGCCTAAAACTACTCCTTATACAATAAATTTAGCGGATAGACTGGGGATGTCTGCAATAGGGCTGCTCTAGGAAGCATTCTGGAAAAAATAAGTGAGACATTTGTAATAGAGGATGGAAAGAATTCTGGAAAGTCCTTCCACAAACAGAATACTGATTCATGGTCACAAGGAAGCTAAGCTTATTTTTTTTCTCTGTTATAAAATCACAGCTTTCCGCAAAATTAAATTGAAGGGTAGGATCAACAGGTAATAAAACTGTTACAGAGTGAATTCAGAAAAAAAAATCTACTGTGTTAATGCTACTGACAGGCATGAGATGCCATTTTTATTTTACCCATGCAGTAGTTAAATGTTAAATTGCGAAACAAGAAACTGAGCAAATCATCAATTAAATGATATATTCATTTTTTAATGTTACAGTCATTTTCCACTCACCAAGACACTTTTACCTTAAATATTTGTGTAATGTGTAAACCAAATCACTACAATATAAACTTCATGTTAAAGGTACTTCAAAAGTAATTTCAGTATTATTATTTTTTAAGATACTTTTATTAGGTTTAAAAGGGGTGTTCCAGTCATTTTTTTATGTTTATTAAAAGTCAGCAGCTACAAAAAGTGTAGCTCCTGGCTTTTAATAAACTATGGGCCAGATTCAGCAAGACTTGCGCTGGAGTATTTCGATATGCGCCGCGTAACTGTAAAGATGCGCCGTCGTATCTATGTGGCCGTACCCACCAAACTAGATGCGACAGAAAACGGGCCATTTCCGATCGGCTTAACTTTCCGACGCCAGAGTCGCGTCAGCGCATAATTTCGCTTGGCGCATCAGTCGCGCCTATTGATTTCCCCTGCAAATATGCAAATGAGGGAGATTTCCAGATTCGCGAACGGATTAGCACCATACGCTGGCTACATGCGCCGCGCGTATCTCGTCCGTCCGGCGCAAAGTTATTTCTACAAATAGCTGCTTTATCTTTACTCCAGACGGCCACAGGTCAGCAGGAGAGCAGCTACAGCGTTACCGACGATAAGAGCTAGCTAATAGTCTGACCAAGTGTATGGGGCTTAACAATAGTATTGTTAAGCCCCATACACTTGGTCAGACTATTTTAACAACAAACATAAAAACGATCGTTTTCCGATCGTTCTCAGAAAATTTGTTCGTTTTTAAACTGCATCAGAAAACCATTTTTGGGTTCAGAAGTCTGGCCAACTGATGTCCCTTCAGATGAAAATCCACAGAAAAGTTTATTAGGCTTTACTGTACAAGTGTACTCACTACTCTAGTACTCAGCACAAAAGAGAAGCTGCTTTCAGTCACTGAGGCTGGCCATACATGTTCAATTTTCTTGTACAATTTTCTTTTAGATTTACCAAAAACCATATATGAGGTCAAACTAAACAACACTTTCAATTGTATGCAATCAGGCAGGCCCTTGCACTACATAGTTGAAGGTAAATCTAAAGAAAATTGCACAGAAAATTGTATCATGTATGGCCAGCCTAACTCTCTGGCCATTAAAAAAAACATAAACAAAAGATTTGCATTTGAACATGTTTCTTTTGTTATTTTCGTATGTTGATATGACACCTATAACAGACAGGAATTCATTCAATATACATAATGAAATTCTTTTGTTATAGATGTCATTGAACAATGAACATTCAACTGACACTAACAAAAGAAAAGCATTCAAGATACACCGAATGCAAATTGACAAATTCACGATAATTATTGTCTAACAAGAAACGAACATGAATTAAACAGAATAACGAATCATCCCGCATGTACGAAAATAAAACGGTAACGGAAATACGAAACGATCGGAATACGAAAAAATCACGTCGTACGACAAATGAACGGGAACGAACGGGAAAACGGGCGTCTTACGAAAAACGAACGGAAACGAACAGACGGGACCATACGAAACGGAACAAAAAAAAACGAATTTTTTTTCTGTGCACATGTCTACACAGTGGTAAAAGTCTCAGGTATAATACCGTGATATAGCAAAAGCGGAGGTCCAGACATTAGAGATCCCTGAGGCAAAATCACCCATCAGTGGTCAAGCAAAACTCTGAAGCTTTTACTAATATAATACCCGGTGATGCTATCATAAGGGTTCTTGCTGAGGCACTTTCTGCTATATTGTGACAAGTTTTGTTTTCAAATTGCTGCCTGCATTGGCACCCTGTCCTGCATTGGCACTCAACCCAGTCAATAAAAATAAAACAAGCATGTTCACCTCCAATCGCCATCAGCAAAACTGTCCTAAGAAATGACACACAACATTTGCTAAAGTAATGGAAAAGGGGGCACAGTATGAGCCCACTTACTTGGGATTTTGGCCATCACAGGTGATTTGGGCTAAATAGGGTTAATAAGGAACATGTAGTTTGTAAATAGGCATAGTTGAAATAAGTGCACTGCCACTTTAAATCTGGGTTCAGCAGCCAGCCAATGGGATGACAATGGGATGCCGCAGAAGATGCTGGGAAGCCTTTAAAAGGAATCAGCTGAGCTGGGATTTTCCCTTTTCCTGCTTGGAGCACCAGTGGAAGAACTTATCCCCCCTGTATATCACCCTGCAGGTATGGAGTCTTTATTTAAGCAACTTCTTGAGAATGCTGGCAGTGAGGGGGGTGAAGAATGGCTGCAGCGCTGCCTGTCACTGGGTGTAAATGTGCATAAAGGTCAGCAGGAAAGGGATGCTAGAGGCAGTGTGGCAGTGAGAGCAGACAGGTGGCGGTGAGAGAGTGGCAGAGGTACATTTCCAGCATGGGAGGACTCAGAGAAGCAGACTCCTGAACCGAGCACAGCAGCTGAGGCGGAGCAGAGGCGACGGGGGAAGCAGCCGAAGATAGCGCGGGCGAACCTGTTGTTAAGCGCCTCTCCTCCAATAAGAAGAGGACCTGTCCCAGCCGAGGAGAAGAGGCGGCAGGTGGGGCATGGCTGTGCAGCCCGTGGCGAGTGTGGGGAGGGGGCACCCCCTCTCCCCACAGGGAACCAGAAGACAGGAACAAGATGGACAAGTTAAGAACAGCTGGAGTATCATGGGAGAGACACAGGCACTGCCTCGCAGACAGGTACCAGCTTCAGGTCTACTGCTGGGAGAAGCCATTCAGCAAGAGGCTGCCCAAACTCCAGCAGTGGGTGAGTGTGTTCAAATACATACTATGAATGTGCTAGTGGATTCTCTCTACTCTTTAGTAAGAACCCTATCCCCTATGGTTCCTGCTGTTTCTTGTCAATCTCCTCCGCAATCTGTATCTGCTGCTCTTCTCAGCCCTTTACCTCTTGCTGTCACTCATTCCTCTAGCCTTTTATCTCAGCACAGTCCTGTTGCTATGGTTATGGAGGATACATCTAGGGATTTTACTGTTCCTTTGGCTAAGGATAATGTTCCAGAGTCGTGCCTGAAGGAAGTCATGCCGTGTGAAATGTCCCCCCTGGGAGACGGCACAATTTCTCATTAAGGGGTTTTAATGTGGCTTTCCCCCTCCTTCCTTCTCAGGGGAAGGTTTGTAAGATAGTGGGTAATTTAAAATCAGTTGAGCAATTTCCGCAGATAGTTAGGGAAAATTGCGGAAGGACGCATTGCTGGTCCTTTTTAGAGTCCATTTCCTAAAGGGGATTCGCTTAATGATTAGAGTGACAAGGTGCTGTGCTCAGTTTCATATGCCAGAATCGAGGTTTGGGCCTGGTGCGTTGTTGGCCAAGGGCGACATTAAATACGCGTTTCGGCTTTTGCCCATATCACCTGTGGCATTTAATTTTTTTTTTTGATGAAGCATATGTTTTTGAAAAATATCTCCCTATGGGTTGTTCAGTTTTGTGTTCATATTTTGAAGTGTTTTCTTCTTTTCTCCATTGGATGGTGTGTTCTCTGTCGGGTAGTGATAGCGTAGTACAATACCTGGATGAATTTTTATTTGTGGGACCTCCAGAGTCTTTGGCTTGTAATGATTTGTTGCTGGCATTTAGCACCATGTCTCAACAGTTTGGCGTTCCTTTGGCAGAGGAGAAGACGTTCCTGAACAGCACGTCTTTGGAATTCTTGGGCATTCACATTGATACATGTCAGATGGAATTCCACTTGCCTGAGGCAAAATTGGTAAAGTTGAAATCCTTGCTGGGATTGTTCCTATTGCAGAAGAAAGTGCTTTTGTAAGACATGCAATCGCTTTTGGGAGTTTTGACGTTTGCTTGCAGGATCGTGCCAGTAGGGCGCATTTTTTCTCGTCGGCTTTATCTGGCATAACGTCACCTTTCGCACTCGTACGGTTGACAACCTCGCTTAAGGCGGATTTGTTGGTTTGGGCCAGATTCCGTGACATCTACAATGGTCAGTCCTTTTTTCAGAAGGATTTTGTTTTTACCCCGGATTTTAGGCTCTTCACAGATGCGGCAAGGTCTAAAGAATTTGCCGCAATTTGGGGAATGCACTGGTGCTGTTCAGGAGGTCACTAAGAACATAGTTTTACTGAACTAATCCCTATTTTGGTGGCGATGGAGCTTTGGGGAGCTGGTTTTGCGGACAGAAGGATCTTGGTGGAGACGAATAACAAAGGAGTGCTCCTTGCAATTAATTGTCTCTCGTACAAATCTCTGCTGGTAGTCAAGGTTCTAAGGCAGATTGTTTTGTGTTTGAGATTTAATGTATGGCTTAAAGCCAAATTGTCATGGTCTTACCTCCTTGCAGGCTTCTATCACTGACATATGCTGGCAACCATCTTGCTTCATGGGGTTCTTATAACTTGCCACACCCTGCGGCTCCTCATTCCCACTGGGAGGAGCTGGATGCTCAGCATATTTATATGTTGTTCCTTGTTACCGACCCGGCTCCTACTGACGTTCCTTCTGGTTCCCGATTCCCGGCTTCGTTTCACCACCTCTCTGGCTACAGACTCTGGCTTGGCTGACTCCCATCCCTGGCTATCGACCCTGGCTCCGGTGGAAGACTCTTCTGGCTGTTGGATCATCCATTTGGACTTTAACCTTGCTGCTTGGTTTTCAATAAAGCCTTCATATTCATTTATATGTTGTTGTACGTCTGATTCATGCTTCCGTGACACAAATACACCCTGGGAGGTCAGAATACCATTGCCGATTCCTTATCTCGGTTTCAGGTGGACCGTTTTCGCCTGCTGCTTTTGGAGGCAGATGCAGAAGGGATTTTTTGCCTGGAATTTTGGTGGGATGTCATCTGGATGTAGTGTCAAGAGCTATCCAGGCTTCAGTCGCTCCTAGGATGTAGAGGTGTTACTCGGATTCCTGGAAGAGTTGTTTGTCTTTCTCAGAAGCCCACAGAGCTGGGGATGGCCGGCCATCGGAGGGATTGATCTTGGCGTTTGTGTCCTCTCTTATGCAGCAGCGTTTTTCTTGCAGTCTTATAACAAAACGCTGCCTGGGGTTTAGAATCCTTAATGCATGTCATATTTATCAGTTAAGCAGGCTCTGAAAGGGTATGGGAGGGTAAATTTTGTGTCATATGATAAAAGGCCAATTTCATTGGAGCTTTTGGGTAGGCTTTGCGCTGTTACGACGGCTGTATGCTACATGGAATTGGATGTTTTAGGGAAGGGCGTTAAGATTACGTTAAAGGCTCATGACAATAAGTTAGTATGTCCTGTGGAAGCCGTTAATCAATTAAGGGCCAGGCCCTCTGGGGAAAGTAATTTTTTTGGTTCACCAGAATGGGTTCCCTCTTACTAAATATCAGTTTGATTTTGTCCTGCATAAGTGGCTATGGAGCTTGGGTTTACATACATTTAAATTCTCATCCCATTCCTTTATAATAGGAGCAGCATCAGAGGTGGCCTGAATGGGTATGGGTGAGTCGGCTATTAAGGAAATGGGGAGGTGGAAATCCAAATGCTTTAAATTGTATGTGAGGCTTAACATGTTTGTTTAAATCCTTCAGGGCTGCCTCGTATAGTATGGATTCTGGGACATTCTTTTATTTATTGGGCGCATAAAAGAGTAGCTCTATGTTGCTATTCTATGAACTTGTCTCTACGTCTGGAATCCTTTCAGGTATATTGGAAGGGAGTGAGAGGCCTGCAATGGCACCAACTTTGTTTTCATTTATGCAGGCTATGTCCAATGCTGTATCCTGCCTAGGGCAGCACTTTGCAGGAGGGCAGCACGAACAGTGTCCCCGTCGGCTTGCACTACACTGCTAGGAAAATTAGTTTAACGCCCCCATAAATCGGCCGCACTGCTTCCAGTATGTGGGCGGTTGGAATTCTGCAACTGTGGGGGGCGTCATTTAAATTTCTTTTACCATCACTGTCCCATTGCAGAGATTTTCCTTCACTTCCTGTGCCATAGCCAAACAGGAAGTGAGAGGAAATCTATGCAAATTAAGGGGATCCATTGCCCCCCCCCAGGCCATCAGAACTAGTGTACCCACTTGAAAATTTCAGGGTGGGTCTTAAACCGCAAGGGGTGTTGTGATGACCGGGAGGGGGAGCACCACGGCCACGCACATGCGTTAATGGTTGGCTACTTAGTTCTTGGGGCTAGGAGCCCAGGGTCTGGCGGTATTAACCCTTAGTGAGGGTCGGATGGTATTAACCCTCTCTGTCACGTGACGCCACTGTAGTCTTGGTATACCCCAGGAAACTACAGCTCCGGGGGCCTCCGTATCCCCGCTAGCTAGGGTGGTAATAACACAGTCCACAACAGGGGTCAATATAACGAAGGCTTTACTGGCATGAAGACAGATGTCAAAATCTTCACAGCATTCACACAGAGTGTCGCAAAGGGTTCCACAGACAGTCTCTAGAGGGCCACACAGCTGGTAATGCTTGGGCTTGGCTTATCATATATCCTCGGCTTTTGCGGCCGGGTTAGTAATACTGGGCCTATGCTTGACTAGGCTGAAGAATAGACGCACTTACTGAAGTGTCGGTAGACTTGAGGCTTTTCGCCGGAATGACGGATTGATCCGATAATTGCGCTGAAGTACTGGTTCTATAGTATTTAGGAGTACTCCGCGATTTACTGTACTTTCTCCTGAACGGGAGGCCTCTGGCCTGCACTGCTTCTCCTCTGACTGTACTCTGCTCTGCTCTGACAGAAACTGTGTGTAGCACTAGACTGCCTCAAACAGGAACTCCCACCCCTTATATATCTGTGAGGAGACTGAAGCCCATTGGTTGAGAGCTGAGGGAGACTGAAGCCCATTGGTTGAGAGCTGAGGGAGACTGAAGCCCATTGGCTGAGAGATGTGGATCATAGAGACTTATCTGTATTCCCCTTGGAACTTACATTTAAAGTTTGTTACAAGATAAAGTATAATACAACACCATAAGGTCTTGTCTAGCACTTAGTCCTACTGACTCTCATACACTCTGACTAAACATAAAATGGTGGACTAAACCTCTTAAAGCTATACGCACCTAATAAATGTATTATCAACTATAACAGTATAAATCACATCATAACTAGCTGAGTCCCTGCAGAGGAGGCCCCACAAGCCGAGGGTCTCAATCTGACAGGGCCTACAGCAAATACCTGTACTGGGACACCACAGTGTGGCCTTGACAGGAAGGGGTGGGTCATATTTAAATTAGGGGGTGCACAAGTTTAGTCAGGCCTAGGGCAGCACAAAACCTAAATACATCCCTGGCTATGTCAATGTTGGCCCAGGCCAGATGTTTTATTGTTACATGTGGGTGGGAATGATTTGGGCAATGTCTGAACATTTGATTTACTTTTCATGATTAAGAGGGATCTACAACGCTTTACTCTTACTTCTCCAGGTACGATCATAGTGTATTCTGAAATTATTCCCCGCCTTTCATGGCTGTCCTCTTGTAAGAGGAGAGTGATGGAAAAGATGAGGAAAAGCATTAAAAGAACTATGGAAAAGTTCATGCCTACACTGGACGGGCTGTCCTACAGACACGTAGACTTGGAGGGTGGTTTCAAGGGGTTGTACAGGCAGGATGGAGTCCACCTATCTGATGTGGGTATTGATATTTTCAACCTGGTTTTGCAGTATGGGATTGAACAGGCCACAGTTTTGGGGTAGGGCTGGGCATGATGCTCAAGCCCGGCTTGTGGGGAGTTTTATTTTCATGTTATAATGTGGTAATGCTACTTGAGTGTAAGTGTACTGCCACTTCAAATCCGGATTCAGCAGCCAGTCAATGGGATGCTGCAGAAGATGCAGGAAGCTAGGAAGCCTCCCCAGTCGCGTGCACTATTATGTGGTTGGGTCACCCTGGATGTCCAGGAGGGACGTTTTATTTTCATGCTATAATGTGGTAATCCTGCTTGAGTTCTGAAACCTAAGCAGTTACACAAATTTTGTATTCATTAAAAGTTATGCTGTTTTTTTTATTTCATATTCTTTATTGGTTTTACCTCGTCTTTTAAAAAATAACTTACAACCATGTGTGTTCAAATTTTCACATTTCTTATTTCTCATATATCATAACATTTTCGATATCCCGCATTTTAATATATTACCTTTACCCTCCCTTCCCTCCTCCCTCCCCGCCATATTACTGTCCATGTCAATTGGTTTTCTTTTACATGGGATATCCAATTTTTTCCAGCCACGGGTTCCATATTTTACCAAACTCCCTGATTCCCTGTTTCTTCTCTGAGTATATACTACCTTCTCCTTCCATATTGTTTCAGTAACTACATTAACCCATTCTTTTACTGATGGGGGGTTCTCTGCTTGTTATGCTGTTTGGTGGTTAATAATAAAAGAGTATATGGTTAATTTATTTTCATACTTAAACCAATAAGATGCCGCGGCCATTATTTGCCAAACTGTTGGTTGGGTATATTTATTTTAGGTGTATCTGGAGTAAGTATGGTTTTAAGGTGTGTGGCCTACAAGCTCAAGGCATTAGACAGGAAGTAGACATGGGCATTTCGTTTCGTTACGAATTCGAACAAATTTTTTCTTTTTCGGAAATTCGTATGCATCCGAATTTCCGAATTACAAAATTAACGAATTTAAACAAATTCGAAAAAATGCGAACGAAATTCAAATTCGGATCGAATTCGAAAACAAATTCAAATCGAATTTGAAAAAATAGAAATCGATTTTCTAAAACCTACAATAAAATAGAATATAAAACAATAAAGCAATAGAATCAAAAAGAATAGAATAGAAGTTAATAGAATGTAATAAAATAGATTGTGACAGTCTTCCGAAATTCAAATAGTATAAATTTGAATTCTACAATAGATTGGAAAATAATTAAAATGTATGGAAACTAAAATATAAAAGAATAGAAAAACAGAAGAACAGAATAGAATCAATTATAATATATATTGGGCCAGATTCAGGTACATCTGCGCATTATTGGACCGGCGTAGCTCACCGCCTTTACGTTAGACTTGCGCAATGTAGCCGCGTAATCACCCTATTCTCGTAGCTTTTGCGCAAAAAATTGCGCATGCGTAACGTTATTTCAGAGGCGTAAGGCGGAGTAATACAAATTGGGAAGGACGTGGGCGTGTTACATTGAAATGAGCCGTGACCCCATGCAAATGAAGGGTGGGCCGGCTCGCGCATGCGTGCTTGAAGGAGACCATGGTCAGCTCCGCTGTGCGCATTCTCACAACTCGGGAGCGGCGCAATCAGTGAAATTGGAAATGGACTAAGGACTACGCAGACAGCATAAACAGACAGACACAAACGCACTTGCATTGCAAAACTACATCCCTTTGTCCCTTCCCATTTAACCAAGTGCTTTTGTCCCGTTGTTCGTTGCGTTGTGTTTTGTATTTGTCAGATTAGTGTACTGTGTGATCAAGTGTTTGTTAGTAGATCTTTGAAAGTGTTTTTTGATAAGTGTTTGAGAGACTGTTTGTTTGATATATTTCTGCTTGTTTGTTTTCTTGCTTAATTTTTGCTGTTTGTTTTTGTGACTGATTTTTGCTGAGTGCTTGTGTGATTTTTTGGGTGTTAGTTTTCTCTTTGTGTGTGTTCTTGCTTGATTGGTTGTGCTTGTTTTTGTGACTGATTTTTGTTGACTGGGAGTGAGTTTTTGTATGAGTATGACAGAGAGAAAGCGAAAACTAAATTTTACTTTGGGGGAAAAAAGAATTCTTGCCCGGGCCATTAGCGATTATGGGCGTTTCCTCCATGGCCCGGACAGTGCCAACACCACCCCGGCCAGGAGGAGGGAGATTTTGGACCACATCACTGAGCAGGTCAATTCAGCGGGGGAGGGGGACACACGGACCCGGTCTGGGATTGACAAAAAGATTAATGACCTCCGGCGTCTGGTCAAACAGAAGCTGGCTAAAATGCTTGCCCATGCCAGGGGCACAGGAGGGGGCCCACCATGCCGTATTAGGCTGACAGCGGAGGAGCGTGCGTTGGCCATGACCTTTCGTCGGCATGAAGTTGAGGGCCTGCCCGGCTTTGACTCAAGTCCGGAGCCTGTGGTGCCAGGAAAGTTTTTTTTTTTAATCTCAGGTGTGTAGCATGTGTGGGGGAGGGGAGGAAAGGGAATATGTGGCAAGTGTGTGGATCCTCCAACCTGTGAATGTTTTGTATCATCCACAGATGTGCAGGAGGGTGCAGGGCCATCTGGCCTGACCGCACCATCCCCAGGACAGCAGCCTAATGAGGCCCCCCCCCGACAAGGCCGGAGTCCGCAGAGGAGGTTGAAGAGGAGGAGGAGGAGTTTCATGAGGAGGAGGAGTCCATGTCAGGCACTGGACTTGTGGTATTTGAGGAGTCTTCCCCTCTGGCTGGCAGCAGGCAGCCCTCCCTAAGGGGGACCCCCCCTCCTCCCCCAACATGGCTCCCCTCCCAAGGGCCTCCCCTTCTCCCCGGCCACAAGCATCAGCTGGAGGCAGGAAGTCGTCCCAGAAGACCAGGGGGGTGGCCGATCTCCTGCCCGCCACTCTGAGAAGGGACCAGTTCCTCCAGACCCGCCATCTGGGACAGGTCAGCCAGACATTGGTGCGGATGGAGGAGAGCCTGTCCTCCATCAAGGATACGCTGGGGAACCTGGACTCCCACTCCCGGGCTTTCACAACCTGCCTTAACGAGCTGCAGACTACATCAGCAGGCGTTGGGCAGGATGTGAGGGCCCTCACCCAGGCTATCCAGGCCAACACGGCAACACTAGGTGGTGCCCTGGACAGAATAGCCGTGGCCTTGGAGGGCAGGCCGCCAGGTGGGCAGAGATCAGGGGCTGCTCCTCCTTCCCCGGTTTTCCCCCTCCCCATGAGTCTTCCCTGAGGAGCCGGGGCTCACGTCAAGTGACATAATTGGAGCCTTGGCGTGGCGTTGCTGCTCACAAGTCCTGCATGGTGGACTGGTGCCAATCCAATTTGATGAGGATGTGGGGTGTGTGTGCTAGGGACCACAGTGGTGTGCATGCATGCATTCTCATTGTGCCATGATTAATGTGTGTGTTTAACGTGCAAAGATGCCCAATGTGAGCTGTCTCCTGGCTGCTCTTCCCTCAGAGAACCTCGGTTAGGGGGGGGATTGTCTGGTTCAGGGGTCAGGTCATCACGTAGGTCAATCTGCAGGCCCTTTCTCACTGCGAAGTTGTGCAGCATGCAACATGCACCGATGATATGGCACACGAAGTTTGGGGAATACAAGAGGGTACCCCCAGACTTATCCAGGCATCGGAAACGTGACTTCAGGAGGCCAAAGTTGCGTTCCACCACTGCTCGTGTTTGGGCATGTGCTTGATTGTATCTTTCCTCTCCTGGGGTTTGGGGGTTCCGGATAGGAGTCATGAGATGGGGTCCCAGTGGATATGCAGAGTCACCTGTAAGGGAAAAGACAGGGAGGATGTTAGTCATGCATGTGCCCCTTGTGATGTGTGCATCATGGGGGGGTACAGTCATGCCTGCCACCCATGTCACTCACCAACCAGCCAGGTGGCCCCATACACGTTCTGATCGAATTCCATTCGGATGTGGCATTGATTGTATATGTAGCTGTCATGGCTGAACCCTGGGTGTTTGGCACGGACATGCCATATGAGGCCTTGGGCATCGACTATCACCTGTACGTTGATGGAATGCCAATGCTTCCGATTGCAGTACATGTGCTCTGTCTCCTGGGGGGGCTGGAGTGCCACATGTGTGCAATCAATGGCCCCGATGGTGCGTGGGAATCTGGCAATTCTGTAGAAATCTGTCATTGCCTTCAGCCGCAGGTCCTCAGTGGTGGGTTTGATGATTTGATTGGCCATGCGTCTGAGGATTGCTGGGACAACCTGGTGCACACATCTGCTCATGGAGGATTGTGACATCCCAGCCACCACTCCACTTGTACGCTGAAAAGAGCCACTGGCAAGGACATGGAGTGTTGCCATGACCTTGACCAGTGGCTGCACTGCATGTGAGCGTTGTGTTGGGCTGGTGATGTCCTCCTGCAAGGTTGTGGTTAATTCCAGGATGGCATGAGGGGTGAATCTGAAGATGCGATACACCTCAGAATCACTCATGCCAAAGAGGTCTATGCGTGTGCGGTATATCCTCTCCCGTGCCATCCTCCGTGCCCTCCTCCTTCTTTGCTCATCTAAAGTCAGTAGTATAGCTATGCGCGACGATGCCCCTGGCATGTTGGCATACAGATTGTTGTGCAACACGTGTGACTGCTGAGCTCCTCACTAACAGTGTTGCTTTATCTAACATGTAGACTTTTTTTCTCTTTTTAGACCAGCTTTTATATGGTCTAATTTTAGACAGGACATTTTGCTATTGCGCACAGCGCGTAGCCTTCGCTGCCCCAACGTTCTTTTGTGGATCCCCGTAAGTCCCTCATTAGCATATTTGACTAGCAACTCAATGGTCTGTCTAGCGCAGTTTTGCGCGGACGGATGCGCCTGTCTAACGAAATTACGCTGGACAAAAAAAAGTAGATTTTTTGCGTATCTCGTTTCGGGGATGCCGTGCATCGAAACGCACGCGCACATTTAGACTTACGCACGCGCATCTCCTGGTACGCAGGCGTAATCGCTCTGTGAATCTGGGCCATTATATTTTATTCTATTCTCTTGTTTTTCTTTTTTTTTATTCCATTCTAATGTTTTTTGTTCGAATTTGAATTCATTTTATACGAAATTCTATTTTCTTATTGAATGAAATCGAATTTGAATAGAAAAGATTATAAAAGATTAGTTTCATATTAGAATTTGAAACATTTCTGACCAAATTCCTAAAAAGTCTACCAAATTTGAAATGTTTTATATAATTAGAAAAAATTCTACCGCATTTGAAAAAAATCTACCGCATTTGAAAAAATCTACTAAATAATAAAAAAAACTCCCACATTCGATTTTTTTTTTACATATAACCATTTTCCAAAATTCGAATTTCATATAGAATGAAATTGAATTGGGATAGAAAATATTAGAATACAATAGAAAATAATAGAAAAGTTAATAAACTAGAAAAACAATAGAACAGAATAAAATATAATATTTTATTCGCTTTTGTTCTATTTGTTTTTCTAGTCTATTCTTTTATATTATTTTCTATTCAAATCTATTCTAATTCAAATTCATTCTACACGAAATTCAAACTTCTGAAGCCATCTTTCAAAATTTTAATTTTGTATAGAATGAATTAGAATCGAAAAGAATAAACGAAAATAATTGAAAAGAATGGCATAGAAATATTATATATATATATATATATATATATATATATATATATAAAATAACCTTTTTTTTATTCTGTTCTATTGTTTTTCTATGCTATTCTTTTTTTATTCTATTCTAATCTTTTCTATTCAAAATCGAATTTCGGAAGATGGCTTCAGAAGTTTGAATTTTGTATAGAATCAATTTGAATTTGAATAGAAAAACACTAGAACAGAACAGAAAAATATATAATTAAAATATATATATATATATATATATATATATATATATATATATATATATATATATAAATAGATAGATATAGAATAGAAAAGAATAGCATAAAAAAAACAATAAAACAGAACAGAAAATGTGTGTGTGTGTGTGTATATACCATCTTCCAAAATTCGAATTTCGTATACGATGAATTTTAATTTGAATACAAAAGATTAGAATAGAAAATGATAGAAAATAATAAACTAGAAAAACATATTATATTTTATTCTATTCTGTTCTATTGTTGTCCAATTCTATTCTATTATTTTCTATGCTCTATTCTTTTCTAATCTTTTCTATTCTAATTCAAAATCATTCTATACGAATATCATTCTATATGAAATGAACTATCATTCTATACAAAATTCAAATTTCAGAAAATATATATATATACACACACACACATAAATAACCATTTTCCCAAATTTGAATTTCGTATAGAATGAATTTGAATTACAATAAAAAACTAGAAAAACATATATTATATTTTATTCTATTATGTTCTATTGTTTTTCTATTCTATTATTTTCTATTTTCTATTCTATACTAATCTTTTCTATTCCAATTCAATATTATTCTATACGAAATTTGAATTCCGGAAAATGGTTATGTATATAAATATTAGGGTTAGCCCTAACCCTATTATATATAAAACCATTTTCCGAAATTCAAATTTTGTATAGAATGGTGTAGGTGTTCATTTGCAGGATGTTCTCTAACAGGTACCATTGCTGAGAATATTGGGAGAGCCCTGAGATTGCAAGGTTGGAGGCAGTTCGGTTTAAAGGCCCTGGCTGGGGTTCAGCCGCAAGCTATCAAAGCTTATCTGTCTGGTAAGCGCGCAATTTATACGGTGGTCTCTATCGGTGGTGGTTTTCTTCTTATCGGTGTGTCATAAGTTAATTTCACAATTGCGGTACATCACTATTGTGAGCATTTTTCTTTTTGGGAATCCCATACCACTTCTGCCAATTTGGAGGATCATCATCCCTGATGTCGATGGCGGACTCTAATTAAAGGCCCTGGCTGGGGTTCAGCCGCAAGCACAATATGCTTGCCATTTGGTAAGCGCACATCTTTTATCAGTTCTATCACTGGTGGTGGTACGCTTTTGGTCAATTATATAATTTTGTTTCATCACCATATATTCCAAGTTATCTGAGGACTTTTTGATTTCATGGACTATGTAACTTGGTCTGGTTAACACTGATCATCAATTCTTATTTTTATTCTTTAGCGCAACTACATTTTTTTTCCTTTGTATAGAATGAATTTGAATAGAAAAGATTACAATAAAAAATGGACTAGAAAAACAATAGAATAGAATAAAATATAATATAAATAATATATATATTCTATTTTATTCTATTCTGTTCTATTGTTTTCTACTCTATTCTAATCTTTTCTATTTGAATTTTAGTTCATTATATATGAAATTTGAGTTTCGGAAGACATTATATATATATATATATATATATATATATATATATATAATTTTTCTTTTTCTGTTCTGTTTTTCTATTATTTTAAAATCTATCCTAATCTTTTCTATCCAAATTCGAATTTTGGAAGATGTATAACATCTTCCGAAAATTCGAATTTCGTACAGAATGAATATGAACTTGAATACAAAAGATTAGTATAAAAAATAATAAAATAGAAAAACATATATTCGATTTTATTCTATTCTGTGCTGTTGTTTTTCTATTCTATTCTAATCTGTTCTATTCTAATTCAAAATCATTCTATATCAAAATCATTCTATATGAACTTCGAATTTCGGAAAATGGTTATATAAGTAAATATTAGGGTTAGAGTCTATGGGCCAGATTCAGATACACTTAATATTGCGCTGCGTAATCGAAATACTCTACGCTGTCGTATTTTACCAGGCTCTACACCGAATTCTGGTAGATTTTTGCCCGTACGCTACGGCGGCGTAGTCTATGTCTCGCCGCGTAATCGAAATACGCGATTAGGGGGCGTGAAGCATTTAAATTAAGCGCGTCCCCGCGGCGATTGAACTGCGCATGCTCCGTTCAGAAATTTCCCGCCGTGCATTGCGCAAAATCACGTCATTACGTCATTCGTTGTTTGAGTAGCGTCGTTTACGAACATTCCTATTCCCGGACGACTTACGTAAAAAAATAATAAAAGACATCGGAAAACGTAGAAATTCGACGCGGGAACGACGGCCATACTTAACATGGGCTGTCTAATATTAGAGCAGCAAAAAGCTGGTATAGTGTTACGCAAAAAAAAGATGACTAAAGGTGCCGTAAGAGATTGCGAATGAAGATCGTAATTTCGGGGATCGCCGGCAAAAGCTCATTTGCATACCCCAACGCGGAACACGACGGGAAGTCCACCCAGTGGCCGCAATTTTATTGCAGCGTAGATCCGAAGGCGTACGAACACGTAATCCAGTCGAATTGAAGCCCGCAGCCGTCTATTCATGGTTTGAGGTTTCCGACTAGCTAAAAAACGCGCGTAATTTGAAATTACTCTAGTCTAACACCAGTTAGACAGGAGTTACGTCTCTCTGAATCTGGCCCTATATATATATAAAAAAAATCCAAAATTCGAATTTCGTATAGAATGAATTTGAATAGAAAAGATTTGAATAGAAAATAGTTGAAAAGAATAGACTAGAAAAACAATAGAACATAATATAATACAATATACAGTAATAATAATAATAATTTTTATATAATTATATTTTATTCTATTCTGTTCTATTGCTTTTCTATTTATTTTTTTTCTTTTCTATTCTATTCTAATATTTTCTATTCTATTATTCAAAATTATTTATACGAAATTCGAATTTCGGAAAATGGTTATATATGTAAATATTAGGGTTAACCCTAACCCTATGAGATATATATATATATATATATATATATATATATATATATATATATGTATATATATATATATATATATATATATATATATATATATATATATATATATATATATATATATATATATATATATATATATATTGTGACGGTTTGGGTCTGTCTTGCCTGAAGGGTGGCTGGTTTTCGCCATATTTTGGAGAGACAGACACACAGCTGTGTGTTCAGCTATTTAGTGCTGGCCTGGCTGTGGCTCAGTGCCCCACCCACAGACTGGAAGTCTGGTCCCTGGGAGCCAGATGAGCTCCCAATTCTCTGAGAGGAGTCAGAGAGAGGCTGCATGGATTGCAGCAAGTGTGTGCATATCTGCAGGTTGCAGATGCCGCTTTATGTTTAAGCAACAAGTCGCTGACTAGGAGAAAAGAAAGGGTTAAGCTTATCTCTGGGAAACGCTGTGTGTTCTGAGGAACAGGATTTAGGCTTAGGCTAGAGGCCTGAAGTTTTCGGATTGGCAAGATTGAAAGCCAGAAGGCTAAGCTCTTGAGTTTGTACAATGCAGTAATGGTGGAACCCCCTGCGATGGATGCTATTGCATATGTGAACCTTTTGTGCGTTTTAAATAAAAGTGGGCTACCAGGCCCTTAAACCTCAGTTCTGGATTTGCCTGATTCACTGAAAAACAATCCCACCGTTGGAGTCTGAACCGGCAATCTTACAATATGGTGGCAGCAGTGGGATTGATGGATGCTCCGGGCAGTTTGAAAGAGTTCCAGACCCATGCATACCAAAAACAGTCAGTAAAAAGTTTTTGCAGCAATGCTGTGTCGCAGCCAGGCGAACTGCATTGCACAAGAGTTCAATTGATGGACTGTGTTGCCTACAGGTGGGGTACCTGTGGAAGTGAGCTCAGTGTGGCCTGAGAAGAAGTATCCACTTGGGAAATCGCTGATTTAAGTGGAATCGTAAAGAGTGAAGTCTGCATGTGAAAGTGTGCTGTTGCAAGTCCTGGAGACAGTACGCCAAAGTTTTCCTGTGTTAAGAAGGAACTGTGTTAAAAAAACGTTGCAATGTTTGCTGAAATGAGAGTTGGTGTTGTCCCTAGCAACACAGCTGAAATGAATGCACAGGTGATTGCAAGTGTGGAGAAGCCAGCTATCAAGGTGCAAAGTGTGAAGAAACAAGTGCGTTGTTTGCAGTGCAGTGAGTGGGGGCATGAAGTTTCCAAATGCCCTTTGTCGCAAGCTTCAGCAAAGCAGATGGGTGCAGTTGCCACGTTTATGATGTCAGGTCAGTGGAAATCAACAAAGCTTCAAGGATCGCAAAGTCGCTGCGTTTGGGAGAATCGCCGAGCACCGTGCCTGGAATGTGGTCAGCTGGGGCACAGCATATTTTCTTGCCCTAGATTTTAGGGGTGCAGCTGGAGAGGGTGGTAAACATTGGGAGTGGCCTACTGTGATTTCATCCTGTGGCCATGAGGGGAGATGCAGCTGAAAGACAACGCCCTCAAATGAAGACAGAGTTACCTGTTTCAAGTTGTGGTAAGACTGTTGCAATTTGTGATTCAAGTGAAGTAGCAATGTGTCCGGGGAGGAAATCTGCAAAAAGTGTAAAAATGGACTTGCTGCAGTGTGCTACCCAGATCAGTGGGGAGACACAGGTTCAAACCCTGCTTGCAGCAAGGTCAGGGGTTGAAAAGGACATATGGACACTGGGTGCACCTAAGGTAGTCCAGCAGAGTGCTGAGAGTGATGTGTTAGGGGTGACCAAAACAGATGGTGTGTCATGTTCCTTAGCGATAGAGACAGGTGCTGCAGAGTTGCTAAGGGAAACCGCTAAGGAGCCTGTAATGGTGAGGCAAATGGTTTCCCAGGACAACTGTGAAGCCGCCCTAGTGGGCAAAATAATTCCTTTTGAGAGGAAGGTTAATGTGCTGAGTCGCATGCAGGGTGCCATGCGTTCTGACAAAAGTCAATCTGATAGAGATTATAGAACTGCTATGTTTATGAATGATGGTGATGATGATGTTGATGATGTTCACTAGTAATGAGGTAGGGGTGATCGCTGAGCAGGATACGCGATTCCCCTTAGCAACCGTGTATAAGGCTGCAGAGTTGTCCTTAGAAACCTTCAAGGAGCTCTGTGTGTTGGAGCCAGAGTTTGCCTGGGTCAACTGTTGTGCCGCTCTGATGGAGAGGGTACTTGACCTTGGTGATGAGAAAAATGGTAAAACTAAAATGTCTGAAATTACTTGTAGGGATAATGAGTTACTGTGGTCTGTCACTGCTGACAGAAAAGGTCCTCATGAGTTTAATGAAGCGCCACACAGTGGTCAAGTTATGTTATTGCAGCCTGCTGTGTTTAAAAATGTGTTTGCGGTGGACACAAATTCTGCTATGCAAAATGGAGAGATTGCAGGGCCGGTAGACATGGGTGCATTGGCTTTTGCAGAAGTTAACCCTCTCTCGTTGGAAGGATCTGAAAAGGGAGCATACATAGCAGAGGTTTTGTCCTCAACAAAAGAGACGAGGAAAGTTGATATGGTAATGGATAGCGATATGGTAATGAATAACACTTTCAGTGTTGCTGAAAGTGAGAGGATGAGTGTCGCACATGCGATTTGCAGTGCTCAAGGGGAGCCACAAGTTTTGTCAGTTATCTCTGAGGTAGAGGTCTCTTTAAGTGACTCAGCCTCTCACGCCTTAGCAAATGAGCCCCTCCACATCGTTCGTAAAGGAAAAGTTCCTAAAGTTCTGTGTTTAGATACGGCGTGTCTAGAAATAACTGAGATATTGTTGGAACTGGTGAAAACATTTCCGATGTACACCTGCGTGTATCCACAGCAGAGGGGCGACATGGTACTGCGTAGTACCAATTGGTGGACACAGGTGGTACAGGCGTTGTTCAGCAATATTGATAAAAATTGGTTGCTCTACTGTTGGTTAATTTTGTGGAAAGTTGTCTCACAGTTCTCTTTAAGAGTGCTTCCAGCGGCGGTTGTGTGCAGAAGGCGCTCAGGAGAATTGTTAGAAGAATCAGAGATAGTAGACATAGTGGAAGTCTCTCCGTCTGCTGATGTGATAAGGTGGATTCCTACTGGTACGGTCCGAGGTACGGCTGAGCAGTGGTTGGTACATGGCGCGTGCACGGTTTCACCCTCTAGACCTCATAAAGGGCTCTGAATGGACATGGAAGTAGTGGACATTCAGTCCATCACTCGCAGAGAGGTGCAGTTTGAGGTACCCGGAGACACTTTGATAGGAAATAACAGTAATGGTAACTGTAATGAAAAAGTGTATGAGAAGCACTGTAGAGCACTGTCAGACAACTCTGAGCTATTGGTTGAGGTACCAATGGATACAGAAATGGTTAAAGACATTGGTGTGGAAAAATGTGTGTTGGTAAGACAATTGATATTGGAGTGTTGGACAACAGGGAGCGATGTGAAACTGCGGGACTGTCCCATAGGGAGTAACTGCTTGCCTGTAGATGGTCCCTCCATAGACACTGTCCTAGCAAACAAGGGGACAAGAGGTCCCAATGACAATGTTGAGTTGAATAACCCTTCGTGAAACATTGCTGGTGAGGTTAAACAGAAGGATGTGGTGTTGATCTCAGATGGTTTGGTTGCCAAACGTAGCAACATAGGGGTTACTGAACCTGAGAAACAAATGTTGTTGGTTAGTGTTGCGTCAGGAAGTGAGAGTAGTCAGTCCCTGACAGATTTCATGGAAGTGGGTCCCCAACAGTCCCTGGAGAGTAGGTCTGTGGGAGGGAAAAGGATCCTGAGGCCAGAAGGTAGAAGGGATAGAGAGATTAGTGGGAGCTCACGGATTAGGAAGAAGTGCTGGTGGAAGCACACCCAGAAGAAGATGTGGATGGAGTGCCCCTTTAGAGGAAAGGTTGGGCAGATTAGGACTCCTGCTGCTGATAGTTGGCACAAAGGCGCCACGGTGAAGGGTTGGTGGAAACATACCCGGAAAAAATGGGCCTGTGCAGCCAATGGTTGGCACAGAGGTGACCCATTTGTGATGATGGATCTATGTGTTCCTCCCTCCGGTTCGAAACAAAGGGGGAGGGTATGTGATGGTTTGGGTCTGTCTTGCCTGAAGGATGGCTGGTTTTCGCCATATTTTGGAGAGACAGACACATTGATTGTACAGCTGTGTGTTCGCAATGGTGGCGAAGTTAGAGACAAACCTCCTATAGTACCCAACTAGGCCTAAAAATGCTCTGACCTGTTTCTTTGTTAGGGGGCGGGGCCAGCCCTGTATGGCCTCTACCTTGCTTATTTGGGGTTTCACTAGCCCTCTACCTACAATGTATCCTAGATACTTGGCTTCCTCCACCCCAAATGCACACTTCTCCGGATTGATGGTGAATCCTGCCCTTCTCAAGGAGTCTACCACTGCCTGTACCGGGGGATAATGGGAATCCCAATCTGTGCTGAAAATGACTATGTCATCCAGGTTAACGGAGGCATACCATTGGTGTGGACGCAAAGTTTTGTCCATGGCCCTTTGGAATGTGGCGGGGACGGAGTGTAGACCAAACGGCATTCTCTTATTCTGGAAGTGACCCTCCGGGGTAGAGAAAGCTGTTTTCTCCCTGGCCTCCTTGGTCAGGGGAATCCGACAGTAACCCTTTGTGAGGTCCAGCGTGGTGGTGTACCTGGCCGGACCCAACCTCTCAGTTAGCTCATCAACCGTGGCATGGGGTATGCATCGAACTTGGAGACTTCGTTTTCTAAAGTCATTGCAGAAGCGGAGAGTACCATTGGGTTTGGGCACCAACATGATCAGACTGGACCACTCGCTCTGTGACTCTTCAATGACCCCAAGCTCAAGCATCCTTTTAACCTCTCCAGACACTGCCACTCTATGAGCTTCTGGGAATACGGTAGGGTTTAAGCCGGATTTTTACCTTGGGCTCGGTCACAATGTCATGCTCGATGATGTTGGTGAGCGCAGGCAACCCTGAAAACATGTCCCTATTTCTTTGCAGAAATTCTTTTACTTACTAATTTTGGGGCCTAGTTAGGGTAGCCGCAACCTGCACCAGGTCGATCCTTACATGGTCCCCTGTCTGTACCACCACCACCGCGGACACCGATTCTCTGTCTCTCTAGAGCTTCAACAAATTTATGTGGTAGGGTTTTCTTTTCCCTGGCTGGTGTACCTTATAGTTTACCTCACCCACTTTCTCCACTACTTCAAACGTACCTTACCACTTGGCCAAGAACTTGCTCTCCACTGTGGGTATTAGTACAGCTACCCTGTCTCCTACTTGGAACTGTTTCACTTTAGCCGACTGGTTATATACCCTTCTTTGGGCATCCTGAGCCTTCTGCATGTGCTCTCTCACCAGCGGCATCACTTTAGCTACCCTTTCTCGCATTTGAGAAATATGCTCTACCACGGTTTTGTGCGGGGAATCCTCACTTTCCCACGTTTCCTTTACCAGATCAAGCAACCCCTGGGGCCTTCATCCGTACACTAGCTCAAATGGTGAGAAACCCGTGGATGCCTGTGGTACCTCCCGTATAGTAGACATGTGCAGACTGGAATATTTAGTTTTGTTTTTTCGTTTTCGTTTGGAAAATACATTTATTTAGTTACTCCCGAAAATCGTTTTGATTTATTTAGTTTTTCGTTGGGGAATAGCTTTCGTCCGAAAATCCAATAATACTTGGTTTCTGTCGAATGGTCAAAAGAATATTCAACGGAACGTCTAATCTTTCTGATTTCTGCCGAATGGTCAAAAGAATATTCAACGGAACGTCTAATCTTTCTGATTTCTGCCGAATGGTCAAAAGAATATTCAACGGAACGTCTAATCTTTCCGATTTCTGCCGAATGGTCAAAAGAATATTCGACGGAACGTCGAATCTTTACGTCGAAACGTACATTTCCGTTCGAATATTCCGCCTACAAGAATTCTAATGTTGTATGACTAGTAATAATGTTGAATCTATTCTCTATAATGTCAAATCTATTTTCTCATAAATCAAAATCTATTCTCTGTAATGTCGAATCTATTATTTCTATAGTGTCAAATCTTTTCTCTCTAATGTCGAATCTTTTCTCTATGATGTCGAATCTTTTCCCTATATTGTCGAATCTCTCTATCGAATTTTTACCGCAACGAAAACAAAAATAAAGCATTTTTTATGTCGCATCTTTTGGTTTTAGTTTCTTGCACTTTCGTTATCGTTAGTTAAAACGATAACGAAAAAACCTGATTTTGACGAAAATGCATTCTAACTAAAACGAATGCACATGTCTACCGGATAGCGAACAACAGGGCAGGGAGCAACATATCCCAATCCTTCCCGTCTTTCTGGACCACTTTTTTTAACATGGATTTTAGAGTTTTATTAAACCTCTCAACTAGGTCATAGGTCTGCGGGTGATAGACGGACGTCTGCAACTGCTTAATCTGAAACAGCTTGCAAAAGTCTGCCATCACCTTTGATGGGGTGCACTGATCTGTTAGTATTTCTTTGGGGAACCCAGTTCATGAGAACATTTGAAATAACTCCCAGGCAATGGCCTTAGAGGACGTTTTTCTCAACGGGTCTGCTTCTGGGTATCTAGTGGCGTAGTCTAGGATGACCAATATGTATTGGTGCCCCCTTGCCAACTTTACCATGGGTCCCACACGATCCATAGCGACCCGCTCAAATGGGACCTCAATAATTGGCAAGGGAGTTTCTATAGTGGGGTACTGGGGCAGTTAACTGGCAAAAGTCTCACAATATCTTTTAACGTCGGCCTTCACCCCTGGCCAGTAAAACCGGTCGGGTATCCTGGCCTCTGTTTTCTAATTTAATCTTTTCTATTCAAATTCGATTTCATTCTATACGAATTTCGAATTTCAGGAAATGGTAATACATAGTTTCGTTTAAATGTGGTAGCATTAATTTCGAATTCGGTACATTGGTTTTCGAATGCGTTAGAATTATTTCGAATGTGGTAGAGTTTTTTCGAATGCGGTAGAATTTTTTCGAATACGAAATGAATCCCGAAAACGAATGTTATGAATGCAAAAAAACTTAACTAAACTAATTTAATTAAATAATGAATCGAAACTAGACGAAACAAATTTTTTCATCCTGCACATGTCTAACAGGAAGTGTCGCAAATAAGTTGTAATAGATGAGCAGTGTGAATATGTGTACTGAAAAAAAAATCCTCAAGGTTCCAACCTGTAAAATCACATATATACTTGGCAGAGTCACCAGTGGTTCGTGCACACTGCTGATCCATTATAAAATTATGATGATCCCTAGGGCTTCTGCCACAAATCGAATTTGTGGCGGATGTATACCGCCCAATGTTGTTTCCAGTGTTGTTCTCAATGTATGATGACAGTCAATTCTGTCAGCACACATTGATACCCGATACCTTCTCTGTAGTTCCAGGGGAAGGGGGGCAGTGAACCAGAGCATTGTATGTATAAGGCCTGTTATATTCATGTTAGTGGTCCACAGGATTCAAAATTGTGAGTTTAGTGGTCCCTGAAGGCAACCACTGTTCTATATCATATGTAGCACCCACTAGTGTGCTACTAGTGGTAGTATAGGTAAGATATAATGTGGCTCAGGGTCAAGCCTGAGCCATGGGATCTGGGTCAGGGTTCAGGGCTGGATGACTCATCCAAACAGCTCTCTGGTGCCTCCCCCTGGTTCTAGAATAGAATATTGGAGAATGTTCTAGAAATTAGTGGGCAGGAGCTGGGAGGGGCTGATATTTGAAAGCCCTTAGCCAATCCCCAGGAGTTGGGCCTGGCAGGGAACTAAATGAGCCTTTAAATATGGGACGAGTCATGCTAGCAAGGAAGTCGGTGGAAAATGGAGCAGCAGTGCTGAAGGAGTCTGTCTACATAAGAAGTTGGAGGAAGCTTTCCTGAGAGCAAGAAGAGACAGAGTTACTAGATCAGCATGGTGCAGGGACAGACAAGTGGAGAGACTGTCACTTGCAGCAGGTCTCTCTTGAAGACGTAGGTGTGCTAAGTCTTTATCAAACCTTACCATGGAAAATCCCCAGTGTGTCAATCGGGTGGACTGTGAAGAAGGAGCAACTAGGTGAGCTGGTGAAGAGGATCAAGTCAAGCTGTGCAGGAGGAACAAGTGGAGCTGTAAATAGGGAAGAAGTTGTCCCTGGTTCATTTTGTTACTGTCAAATTGGGCATCCCTTAATCCCTTAATCCCTAACCCCATCCAAGTTATTATATCAATAAAACAAAGCTCAAGCAAAGTTTTCTGTGTCTGGAGGCAAGTTGAAAATGTTATGTGACTGACTGTGCAACAGTGGGAAAACAGTGGGAAACTCTTTCACCTGCAACACACACAATTAGGGATGAGCTTCGAGTTCATGTCGAACTCATGTTCGACTCGAACATTGCCTGTTCGTTGAACAGCGAACAATTTAGCACCCCGTTAAAGTCTATGGGACTCAAGCGTTTGAAATCTAAAGCGCTAATTTTAAAGGCTAATATGCAATTTATTGTCATAAAAAGGGTTTGGGGACCTGGGTCCTGCCCCATGGGACATGTATTAATGCAACAAAAAGTTTTAAAAGCTGCAGTTTTTTTGGGAGGAGTGATTTTAATAATGCTTAAAGTGAAACAATAAAAGTGAAATATTCCTTTAAATTCCGTACCTGCGGATGGGGGGTGTATAGTATGCCTGTAAAGTAGTGCTTGTTTCCCATGCTTAGAACTGTCCCTGCACAGAGTGTCATTTCTGAAGGAAAAAAAGTAATTAAAAATCACTTGTGGCTATAATGAATTGTCGGCTCCCGGCAATACAGAGAAAAGTCATTCATAAAAAAAATGCATGAGGGTCCCCCCAAATTCAATTACCAAGCCCTTCAGGTCTGGTATGGATATTTAGGGGAACCCAGCATCAAAAAAAGATGACATGAGGTTCCCCCCAAATATCCATTCCAGATCCTTCAGGTCTGGTATGGATTTTAAGGGGAACAAATTTAACAAAAAATAGCGTGGAGTTCCCCCCAAAAATCCACACCAGACCCTTTATCCATGCCCGCAACCTGGCAGGCCGCAGGAAAAGAGGGGGGGACAAGAGAGCGCCCCCCCTCCTGAACCGTACCAGGCAACATGCTCTCAACATTGGGAGGATGATTTGGGGGTCTGTGACCCCTCAAAGCAACATTTCCCCATGTTGATGGGGGACAAGGGCCTCATCCCCACAACCCTTGCCCCGATGGTTGTGGGGGTCTGCGGGCGGGGGGCTTATCAGAATCTGGAAGACCCCTTTAACAAAAGGGGCCCCCAGATCCCAGCCCCCCTATAAGAATTGGTAATGGGGTACATTGTACCTCTACCATTTCACAAAGAAAGTGTAACAATTGTAAAAAAGACACCGTTGGGAAAGTCCTTTATTAAAAATAAATATAATAATTCCAGCGGTGGTAATCCACTCTCGATCTCTGCTCCAACGCTGTCCTGTATCCTGCGATGGGTGATCTCCTCTCTGGGGTCCAGCGATGAGAAGATCTCCTCTTCATCCAGGTCCAGGATCCATCGATGAGATGTCCATCCAGCGCACGCATCACCTGTCTCCACCGGAGACAGCTTGGGAATGACGTGGCTTCAGCCAGTGACAGCTCTTATGTAGGTGAGGGCGCGGCCACCTGTCACGTGACCCCGCCCCCCTCTGATGCAAGGGAAAGCTCAGGCTTTCCCAGTGATGTGCGAGTGACCCCGCCCCCCTCTGATGTAACACAGGTACATAATAGCTGTCACTGGCTGAAGCCGCGTCATTCCTGGGCTATTTCCGGTGGAGACAGGTGATGCGCTGGGCTGGATGGACATCTCTTCACTGGATCCTGGACCTGGATGAAGAGAAGATCTTCTCATCACTGGACCCCGGAGAGGAGATCACCCATCGCAGGATACCGACAGCGTTGGAGAGGAGACAGAGTGGATTACCACCTCTGGAATCTTTATTTTTAATTTTTATCCATACCAGACCTGAAGGGCCTGGTAATTGAATGTAGGGTGATCCCTACACATTTTTTTTTTTTAATGAATGACTTTTCTCTGTATTGCCGGGAGCTGACAATTCATTATAGCCATGAGTGATTTTAAATGACTTTTTTCCTTCACAAATTAAATTTTGTGCAGGGACAGTTCTAAGCACAGGAAACAAGCGGTACTTTACAGGCATACTATACACATCCCCCCCCCGTACGAAATTTAAAGAAATATTTCAATTTTTTTTCACTTTAAGCATTATTAAAAACACTGCTTTAAAATTAGCACTTTAGATTCCAAACGTTTGAGTCCCATAGACTTTAACAGGGTTCTAAAATTTACACAAACTGTTGGTCTGATCGCAGGTTCTGGTGCGAACAGAACGGGGGGGGGGGGGGGGGGGGGAGTGTTCGGCTCATCCCTAAACACAATATTTTACTAGAAACATGGTTTGAGACTACAAATCAAGATAGTGATCTACTAAACATTAAACTTAGAAATTTTGAGGGAATTGCTTTTGAAACAAGAAGGAGAAAGGAGGGCTGGTCATTGCTGTATGTTTATTTTATAAGATTTTTGTGGTTTTGGCCAAAGACTTTTAGGTTGTGATTTTTTTTGTAATATTCTAACTAGGGTTGAGCGAACCCGAACTGTAAAGTTTGGGTTCGTTACGGACTTTGGTTTTTTTTTGTACCCGAACCTGAATAATTGGAAAAAGTTCGGGTTCGGAGTTCGGCCATATTACGGTGCACTGCACGGCAGCTAATCGCCATTTGTTTTACTACTATGACTAGGAAGCCATCACAGCCATGCCTACTAATGGCATGTGCTCGGTCCCTTGCTGCGTTGGGCAGTAGCAGGCGTACTGTCTAGGGGACGGACACTCTGCTTTGGCACCCTGCCCCCTCTTCTGCTGTGCTGGTGGCTCTGCATGAGGTTGATTCCATGTCGAATCGAGGACCTCATCGTCCTCCACATCACCTTTCAACCAGTCTTTACCACTGCCCTCCTTGTCGGTCTGCACAATTGCAAAAGCACCAGTAGTTGGCAACTGTGTTTCATCATCATCCAAGTAGTTGGCAACTGTGTTTCATCATCATCCAAGACGTGCTGTGATGGTCCCCCCATGTACTCATAAGTGGTTGGGCATCGGTGCACTCAATCTCTTCCACTTCTGGGGCTGGGCTAGGTGGATGGCCCTGGGAACACACCAAAGTCCAAGGAGTTCCCTAGCGTGGCAGTTCTTCACACAATGTGCTGATGACAAGACACGAGTGGTTTGCACGTTGTGCAATCAGAGCCTGAAGCGAGGCATAAACGTTCTCAACCTGAGCATAACCTGCATGACCAGGCATCTAAGTGCAAAGCACGAGCTGCAGTGGAGTAGACACCTCAAAAACCAAGAAAGGTCTCTGGCTCCTCCTGCTTCCTCTTCTGCATCAGTCTTGGGCCTCTGGGCCTCTTCATCCACCTCTATAGTGACAGTGCCACCTGCCACCCCTCAATTAGAGGACCGGCAAGCAACACTACCACCTGGGTCACCAAACATCTCCACAATGTCCCATGGAAGCATTCAGCTCTCTATCTCCCAAGCACTGGAGCGGAAGAGGAAATACCCCCCTACCCACCCGCGATCCCTGGCCCTGAATGCCAGCATTTCAAAATTACTGGCCTTTGAAATGCTGTCATTCCGTCTGGTGGAGACGCAGAGTTTTAAAAGGCTGATGGCATTGGCTGTCCCACAGTACGTCGTGCCCAGCCGCCACTACTTTTCGAGGTGAGCCATCCCTTCCCTGCACAACCAAGTGGGGGACAAAATCAGGTGTGCAGTAAGCACGGTCAGGGACGTTATATCTCCCTAACAGCGCACTGGGTAAATGCAGTGGCGGCTGGGTCTGAGGCGGATAGCAGTTTGGCGCACGTCCTCCCACCACCGAGGATTGCAGGGCGCTTCAGTTTGCCTCCTGTTCCTAATTCCTCCTACTCCGCTTCCTTATCCTCTACCGCCTCCTCATCCAGTCAGCGTAACTAATTCACCACCAACTTCAGCACAGCCATGGGTAAACGCCAGCAGGCAGTTTTAAAACTTTCCTGTTTGGGGAAAAACCACACACCGCGCAGGAGTTGTTGAGGGCATTGGAACAACAGACTGATGAGTGGTTGGCGTCAGTGAGCCTCAAGCCGGGCCTGGTGGTGTGCGATAACGGGCGAAATCTCGTAGCAGCTCTGGGCCTAGCCAGTTTGACGCACATCCCTTGCCTAGCGCATGTGCTGAATTTGGTGGTGCACCCCGATATGCCACAGCTGCTGCAGAAAGTATGGGCCGTCTGCGCACTTTCGGCATTCTCACCCTGCTGCTGCTGCTCGCCTGGCAGCGCTGCAGCATAACTTCGGCCTTCCCGCTCACCGCCTCATATGTGATGTGCCCACAAAGTGGAACTCCACCTTGCACATACTGGCCAGACTGTGCGAGCAGCAGCAGGCGATAGTGGAGTTTCAGCTGCAGCATGCACGCGTGAGTCGCTCTGCGGAACAAAACCACTTCACCACCAATAACTGGGCCTCCATGAGAGACCTGTGTGCCTTGTTGCGCTGTTTCGAGTACTCCACCAACATGGCCAGTGGCGATGACGCCGCTCTCAGCGTGACTATCCCAGTTCTATGCCTCCTTAAAAAAACGCTACGGGCGATGATGGAAGAGGATGTGGCACAGGAGGAGGAGGAGGAATCGGGATCATTTCCAAGGCTTTCAGGGCAGTCATTCACAAGTGGCTCCGAGGGTGGGTTCCTGCACCAACAAAGGCCAGGTACACAATTGTCCAGCAAGGGCACAGTTCTGGAAGATGACGCGGTGGAGGATGAGGAGGACATGGAGGAGGAGGAGGAACTATGTTCACAGCTGGGTGGCACCCAGACCAGCTCATGGCCATCACTGGTGCGTGGCTGGGGGGATACAGAGGACACAGATAATACACCTCCCACAGAGGACAGCTTTTCGTTGCCTCTGGGCAGCCTGGCACACATGAGCGATTACATGCTGCAGTGTCTCCGCAACGACCGGCGTGTTTCGCACATTTTAACAGGTGCTGATTACTGCTGGATCCCCGTTACAAGGACAATGTACCGTCCTTAATTCCCTCACTGGAGCGTGATCGCAAGATTTGCGAGTACAAGAGCACGCTGGTAGACGCGCTGCTGGTGCAATTCCCACCTGGCAACGGGGGCACAGTGGAAGCACAAGGCGAGGGCAGAGGAGGAGGAAGAGGTCGCCAACGCAGCAGGGGCACCGCCAGCACCTCAGAAGGCAGGGTTAGCATGGCCGAAATGTGGAAAAGCTTTGTCAGCACGCCACAACAAACAGCAACACCAGCATGGAACGTTTTAGCATGAGGCAGCATTTCAGCAACATGGTGGAGCAGTATGTGTGCACACGCCTACACGTACTGAATGACGGCTATGCCCCCTTAAACTCCAAATTGGGCACATGCCACATGGTCTGAACATGCATTTAGCACGGCAGGGGGCGTTATCACAGACAAGCGCAGCCGCCTGTCCAGAGCCAATGTGGACAAGCTCACGTTCATTAAAATGAACCAGGCATGGATCCCAGAGGACTTGTGCAGAATAGACACCAGGCCGGCCTTACCCAGCCGTTGGTTTTTTTTCTGATCTTTCTAGGGTTGCCATCTCTCCCTGTAAAAGCAAAAGCATGTTAATTACACAGGTTCTCTGGCTGATTAAGGTGCTGCTAATTAAACTCACTTGGTGCCTTATCGACAGTAAATTAGCCCCAGAACCTGTGTAATTACTCTGTGTTCAGATTTAAAGGGATGAGGTAGCAACCCTAGATCTTTCTCAGTCTTTTGGGGTTTACCCCAATTTAAAAAATAAATAAATTAAAAACCAAAACCTGCTGTGTTGGCTACCTCCTCCTCCTCCACAGCCACTTCCACCTACACCGCCACATCCATCTCAACCTCCTACTACATGTTATTTTAAGTTATTTCCCTATCCACATTTATTTTTAGAGTACTTGTCATGCTCTTCCCGACATTTTGCTACCATTTGCAGGTCTCCAGCCCTTTCCCTTGTTTTTTTTAGAGACATTTTAGTAGTCAAAAGTCCAGGTCCCCATTGACTTCAATGGGGTTCGGGTTCAGGTCAAAGTTCGGGTCAAGTTCGGGGCCCGAACCCAAACTTTTTTTTTAAAGTTCGGGTTCGGGTCCGAACCCGAACATCCAGGTGTCCGCTCAACTCTAATTCTAACAAGTACATGTTTTTAGATCACATGAGTGGTATTGCTGGACGAGACTGAATATTAGATATTAGAATATGCAGTATATGCTCCCCGCTCTGCCAGTACCTGAGGTTTCGCTGATCCCTTCCCGGGTCTTCGGTTTTCTGCAGGAGTAAAAAACACACTCTGGTGAACAGCAGTTTGCAACGGAAGTATAACAAACCGAGAATATGATAGAGACTCACTGCGCCGCGACATGATGTCCGGAGGTCGGAGAGCGGTAAAGGAAGGAGTCATAAAGGGGGAGAAGCATTGGTTGCTCTAGCAGGGCGGGGTTTCTGTGAGGGAAGAACGACAGCCGTTAAGGAAGTAATCTTCTCTTTTGTCAGCCAGAGCTATGAGGTCTGTCCTTTTTTTCTACCTCCTGAATCTGGTGTAGATCTGCAAAGTGCAGTTATAGTGAAAAGTAGACATGGCTCTTCTGCTGCACATCTCCCCTTTAGGAAATCAATAAATATTCCCATTTTCCCCAAAGGATTCAAGCGGCAAGCTGGTGATTTGAACGATTCCCCAGGGATCCAGACCTCATTGCTTTCCATATGAACGTAAACTGTCAGACATTTGAATTGCAGTACAGATCTCCTATCTGCTTTAGCTGAAATTATTTCTATGGGACTTCAGCAGAGGCGCGCCAAGTGGAAAAGCTGCCTACGTGGTGACAGCAGCTGAAGCATATTGTTGAAATTGGAGGAAAACACAGAATTAACACCAAGAATTCCACCAGCAGGACCAGCGGCAAGGCACCATCATTATAGTGTCGGACTTTAGTCCATTAAGCACTTTCAGCAAAAGCAAGCACAGCAAGTGACCTAGACAGTGCTATTTAATAACTAACCTAGGAGGGGAGAGGAAGAAGGGGAAAGAAGAAATAAAAAAGGAAAAAAAAAACTCTGGGGTATCTGCAAATACAGCAGCTCATATGTGAGGTAATTAATATCATCTGATATTTTATCTTTCATCAATAGACTTTACACACTAGGATTCATTCCTTGTCTGAGGCCTCCCCAGCAATTCATTCTGAGTGGATACAATACACAGAGACAGGAAACTAGTGGTTACCTCAGCATCGCTGAAAGAAATTATTTATTTATTTTGGGGGGAGGTACTATCCCTTCAATTGTTATTTTTGGGGGATCAACCCTTTGTTTCTCAAAATTTAGTTCATGAACTTTTTGGATTGTCGCTGACAGTCGGCGGTGAGGCCCTGAGCCTCAACCTACTTCTTGGAGTGACACTTTGTCGCCCTGACAAGTAGGAAGTTAGTCCTCTAAATGGACTACTCTAATAAATTCTGTTTGATTGAAGGAAGGAGCAAACTTCCCTTCCTTCACTCTGGGTCATGGTTTGACCTTTTGCAATACTACATCTTGCTTTGTTGTTACCATTTTTGCCTTTATTTCTATGTATCTATTCTCCCCTTCTTTCCCCCCTTTACCTTCCCATCCTCCCTCCTGGCCTACCTGCCATCACATGTGTCTTCTGAGCTTTGGACTCAGTCTTCAAGACACTATCTGTCCATAACACTCTTTACGACCCATGGCTGGCTCAAATAACACTACTAAACCCCTGCGTGTTGTGACACAACACCCAGGGGTTGAACTCTCCTATTAAAAGACGAAAAGCCCTGCAGGCATACAAGGCGCTTCATGTGGATATAGTCCTCCTGCAGGAGACACACTTCCCAAGGCGGTACACCCCCTCATTCCTACACTCCCACTTCCCAGTATTCTACTTATCCAACGCAGAAAACAAGACGAAAGGAGTGGCTATCTTGTTATCCAAATTTTGTAATTTTAATTTACTAAAAGAATATGGAGACCCGGAAGGCAGATTTATTTTGGTAAAAGGAACTCTTGACGAGAAGCTATACACTTTTGTCTCCTATTACGCCCCCAATAGGGGACAGAAGAAGTTTTTCTCTCAGATGCTTAAAGTCTTCCATCCTCTTATGGAGGGCATCATTATTATGGGAGGAGACTCCAACCTGGCTTTCGATTCGGGCTTAGATAAATCCAAACCAAATAATAATAAACTCATAAGGCCAACCAAAATTAGCACACAAGTAGCTCGTATGCTTCATCAATCCCGATTGACCGATATTTGGAGAGAATTAAATCCGAAAACTAAAGATTACACCCACTATTCTAATCCTCACAAATCGTACTCCCGCATAGACCATATATTAATATCCAACCATCATGTCCCAGCAGCCTCTAAATCCACTATAGAGGATGTCCCCTGGTCAGACCACGCCATGGTTCTATTAGCCTTGAGAAAAGAGGACAAAACTCATAAAATGTCTCACTGGACACTTAACCAGTCGATCTTAAAAGATCCCACTCTCATGGCAGAAATTGAACAATCCATAAAGGAATACTTTGAAATTAACGATGCTAAAGATATATCCCCCGAAAAACCTTATGAGCGGCCCATAAAGCTACAGTTAGGGGAAAAAAAATACAAATTGCTGCCAAACTTAGAAGACAAAATAAATTGACCATAGAGAAATTGGAAGAGACCTACTTACAGTTACGTAGAAAACATAAATTAGACCCTCTCAGTGTTCCCACCCACGATCTTGACGCTGCTAGATTGGCCTTAAACCTAGCTCTGACAGAAAAATCTGAAAATGATCTAAAATGGACAGGTGCTAGGTTCTACCATTTAAAGGATAAAATAGGTCCAATGCTAGCACGTAAACTATCTCCCAGATTTAAATCGAGAACCCTCCCAAAGATAAAAATGGCAGATGGTACCCTTACCCTAAATCGTCAGCGGGCGATGGGGGCCTTCCACGACTTCTATTCCAAGCTCTACGCTAAGGATAGTAACTTTTCTTCGGACAAAATAGGTGAATATTTGAACGGCCTGAATCTTCCCAGGTTGACAAAGGTTCACAAGGAGTTGATGGAGGCACCCATTTCAGGAAGTTATGTCAGTGATCAAAAACTTAAAATTAAACACAGCTCCTGGCCCTGATGGATTCTCAGGGTCTTACTACAAAACATTTCCTATCATTCTATCACCCTACCTAGCACGATTTTACAATCATTTGACTGAGGGCTCCCCTATAGATAAACAACTTAATTTGGCCTATATTTCGTTGATACCGAAACCCGATAAAGATCATAGCCTAGTGAAGAACTATAGACCGATATCCCTCATTAATAACGACCTTAAAATACTTAATAAAATAATAGCTAATTGGATGTCTGCCTTCTTAGGTCAATACATATCCAAAGATCAAGTAGGTTTTATCACAGGGAGACAAGGCCCGGATCAGATCAGGAGAGATATTGATCTTATCTCTTTAATGTACTCGGGGTGGTCTGGAAGCACTAGACAAAGAGGTATGCTTCTCTCACTTGATCTCCAGAAAGCCTTTGATTCAGTATCTTGGCCATTTTTGTTTTCTGTTTTGAATCGTTGGGGGTTTGGTTCTAAATTTTTAGGAATCATCTCCGCTCTCTATTCCTCCCCTGAAGCTAAAATCCGGCACAAGACAGGGCTGCCCCTTATCTCCCCTGATATTCGCTATTGTTATTGAATCTCTGGCCATAGCCATTCGAGATAACTCGAATATCAGGGGAGTTCATTGTAATAAAAAAGAACACAAATGCGCATTATTCGCAGATGATTTACTACTCTTCGTGACCTCTCCTATTTCCTCCCTTCCGGAAATTTTCTCCCTGCTAGACGAGTTCTCTAAAGTCTCAGGTCTCACGGTAAACATGCCCAAATCTAGGGCCCTTAATATTTCTCTTTCAGAACCCACAGTGTCCCTCTTGAAAAACAAATATACTTTCAAATGGGACTCTACGTCTACTAACTATTTAGGTATCAACCTGACCCCAAATTTCCAGAATTTATACTTAGCCAATTACCCTCCTATGTATAGGAAATTTGAGAAGGACCTTACCGAATGGGGAGCGCAGAAAATAGGCTGGATCGGCAGAATTAATTCTACCAAGATGACTCTCCTCCCGAAACTTCTATATCTTTTTCGATCCCTTCCGATCCCGATAATAAAAAGCCATCTAAAATCCTTTCAAGGTAAAATCACCAAGTTTATCTGGAACAAAAAGGGACCTCGTCTTCCCTCTCGTAGTCTGTTTAACTTACCTGAACAGGGAGGCCTAGGAGTGCCAAACTTGTTATGGTACTATCAATCTGCGAAGTTAGCGCAATTATCGGAGGTTTACCTTAAAAATGATCGCCCAGATTGGATAGAAATAGAAGAACAGGCTTCCCCATTGTCCACAATTGAAGAACTCATGTGGCGCACTCCTAAAAGTAGACCCCCTATACTATCCCCCACCCTATCACAAGCATTGGTATTATGGGATTTACTTAAAAACAATCCACTCTTAATTTCTAGAGGCAAACCTTTGTCAAGTATCTTTCTCGACCCATCTTTCTGCCCCAAAACGGAAGTGGACTCCTTCAAATGGTGGCTTGATAGGGGGGTGTACCGCATTGGACGTTTCTTTCAACATACAGGTCCTCTTCCTGAGCAATTCCTTATAGACAATCTTTGCCCCCCCCCCCCTCTGAAAGATCCAGATTACACCAAATACATACCTTTGCTCAGAAACTTTGGAACGATAAAGCAATTTCTGGCCTTTTGACCCCATATGAACACAAATGCGAACAAGCTCAGAGTAGGAAAGGTAACATCTCTATCATCTACAAATCTCTTGCATCAAATAACATAAAATTACCTCATATGCTAGCTTGGGAAAGAGAGCTTCAAGAGGACTGGGACTTGGTGGACTGGCAAAAAAACAACTCTAGATCTCTCAAAGGTTTTAAGAGTCCATCCCTCATTGAAGCTAATATAAAAATTTTCACTAGATGGTACTTAGTCCCATTTAAATTGGCCACCATGTATCCGTCATTCTCACCAGTATGCTTTAGAGGTTGTCAAGGAATAGGCACCATGATCCATACTTGGTGGGAGTGCCCTAGGAAACGGGGATTCTGGAACAGGGTATTCCAGATTATCAGGAGAGTTACCGGTTGTAACCTCCATCAATCTCCTGCAATAGCCTTATTGAATGGACTAATACCACAGAGTTCTAAGGCCATTAGACAGCTGATTCTATTTATACTGACTGGCGCCAGAATCACTATAGCGGCTGCATGGAAGAAACCATCAGTTTCCATTTTACACATGAAGAGAAAGGTTACATGGATTATGGAACAAGAAAAAAGAATTAACTCTATGTTAGATACCTTTACTCAGTTCACAGAAATTTGGGAACCTTGGTTGATTTACATGGGAATCTCCCACAACATGCAAGTTTAGCTTTGGCTCTGGACTCTGGACTCCTCTCCTTTCTCTTTCCCCTTCTCCCCCTCTCTTTTCTTTTTTCTTATTCTTTCTCTTGAACAGGAGATATTCATTACATATCATATTCTCCACTGGTCTCATGTAGTGTTGATTTAATTTAACTGGATGTATGTATTAAATTCCTTGTCTCCTTTTAGGTTTATAAGTTAAGAGTTGGTTGAGAGACGTTTCTCTGGACAACATTTGGATCCAATTTTTTTGTCATCAGGGGGAGGCTGGGTGGGGGGGGGGCTGCCCCCCCTCGACACAGATTGCTCCCGGTAGGGGTGTCGGGGGGAGGGGATGTCCCCGGAAACCTATCCTCTCCACAGTCCGGTATGATTTGTTCCTTACATATATTTTAGTTTTATGATCTCAGCTTATAGTGAGAGTTTTATAAATTGCTTAGTAAACAGGGAATCTTGGCTCTGGGGTGTTGTCGCTACCTCTGCTGATTCCCATCCCTCCTGATTATGCACGTTTGCATTCCCATGTTAAACTTACCAGGTATATAGTTGGGACATTGGGGGGGGAGGGAGGAGGAGGGGAAATCTAGTTAAGAAATTGAATCTATTGTTTGCTACTATAATTGTCAACACGATGTTTCCTGATGCATTTATTGTATTACGTTTATTACTCTGTATGCTCTTTATTTTATTATAATAAACTTAAATTTAAATGAAAAAAAAAAGAATATGCAGTATATCAACATCTTGGAGTGGAGTCTCAAACCAGGTTTTTATGAGTATTGTGTGCAGTGTGACTATGTAGCAAAACCCGACAAAGGGTAGATACATTTTATTTTAAAAAAATGGCAATGGTTTATAATAACACAGTCCTTTATCAAACTTATTATTATTTAAAAAGGTTTCCAAGTACAAATGTAATGTGTCCAAAACTCTGTCCATTATGTCTCATGCTTGTGATGGAAAATATTTTTTTATGCTTGCTATTTCAGCTTCATCTTTCTGCAGTTAGTTAATGCTCACTGTAGCACTGAAACAACATTCCACAAATAGTTCTCAATGGTACAAAACAGTGGAATTATTTCATCAGTTGTATGAGTTTATTTTAAAAATAATATAAAGGGTTTTGTTTATCAAAATGTCTTAAATTAGAAATGGCTGTGTTATCTAACAATAATCAGACTCCAGTCTGCACTGAAAAACAGGATGGAATCTAAGATTATGGTTTGTATTGCTCTTGGGCAATAGTAACAATAATTTTTTCTACTTTTAGCAGGTCAGTATATTTGTTTCTTGCATAACAAATTCATTCTTGCATTCAACAGTCTCTTCATGCAATCCAAGACAGACTCATTGATGCCGAGGTCAGCATCACCAAACCATGGTGCAGGCCAAACCATCACTTCCAGGACTGCTTGTTCTTCTTTAAACTGAAGATAGTACTTAATGACATTGGCTGTGTGCTTTATTTTTTTTTCCCAATCTGCAGCACCTCAATAATTTATTAATATCATATCCATCAGTACAACAGTTTCAGATCCATGTGAACCCTTTGTCGGGTACAAAGAATCTCAGTCATCACATAATGACTAAGGCCCCTTTCTATTCCCTATCCGTCTGGCTGATCTGATCAGATGACGGTTGGATGGAAACAGACAGGTGGTCCATTTCCATCAGACAGCCCATAGAGGACAGTGGCCTGTCAACTGCCTGCTTAGAAAGAAATCCCCTGCTGAGCTAGCGGATCCACTGGCGGACTCCACCAGTGTGAAAAGAGCCTTAAAAAACATCTGCCATCAACTGGAAAGACATTACAGCAGACCCTCACCTGACTAGTAAGATACTTATGGTAATTACATCATCCACATGCTATAAGGAAATGCAAACCTACAGTGTGACAAGCCCATTTGTGCTTCCACCTGAGCTGTCTCTGCTTCAATGTCAATTCTCTGTTACCATCTCTCTTAGAAAGAGGTATATGATCAATCACCATAAATCTGAGCTGAGTTGGTGCATGACTGCATTGTTTAAAATGCTGAGTTCCAGGAGATCAGATTTTGGTTATTGTATAGAAGGTTTATGTTGAGCAGGGCCGTTTGAAGACATTTGGGGGCCCCATGCAATAATAAAAAATAAAAAAATGACTTTTCAAGTTGAGAAGCCGGGGGGGGGGGGGGTTGGCGGCTTACCTCCATCCTCCGTCTCAAACGCACACGCCGGCATATGTTGGTGTCCACACAGGGGCCCCAGCAGGGAGGGCCCTTGCCGCATCGCTGCATCCTCCTGCAGTCCGGTCGGCCGTGTACCATAACCGCACGGTACAGGAGATTCAGTTTGCTGTTCCCGAGGCCGGACTGAAAGGAAGTGAACACTCAGTGGTACACTTCCTGTCAGTCCAGCCGGGAACAGGAACCTGATTCTCCTATACTGCGCGGTTATGTTACACGGCCGACCGGACTGCAGGAGGACGCAGCGGTACGGCAAGGGCCCTCCCTGCTGGGGCCCCTGGCCAGCTCGGGGCCCCAGGCAAATGCTTGCTTTGCCTGTCGGGTTCCGACGGGCCTGATGTTGAGAAATCCAATCTTTAATCCTCTGTCATCTCACCTAGATAATATAGGTCACAGCAAATTAACTTTGGCATGTGTTAAAATCCCATAATATCAATGGTCTTTCTAGTGTGAGGATGCGTAAACCGTAACCCAGTGAAATAAAACCAGGGGATGGCCAGTAGCTCACTGTGGTGTATGGGCTGGGAAAAGGTTCTGTATGAGAGCAAACACAGCGTCCCTTAAATAGCTGACTCCCCTTAATAAGGTGTGATCCTGGTAATCAGCCAAGCATACAAAAAGGAAAAGGTGAAAAGAGAGCCTCACCTGCAGATATTACTAGGGGCTGGGCAGCTTATAGATATGGGAACTTTATTACACAAAAATATCAAATGGTATAAAAATCCCATCACCAATACCTCAGTAAAAAATGTATTTAAATAGACAATGTTGTCTGATCAAGATGTAGCTGTGTCATAAAAATACACACACATACATGTGTCAACATACCATCCCTAGGGTAATAAAGCACCTGACACTATGGTGAAGTGAAATCACTGTTGAAACACCGTAGATAAGGAATATTCCCACAGTGTGCGGGATGGTTGAGCAAAAAATGGGGGCTCTGCGGGTGCAGCAAGGGGAGGGAAAGCAAGTTTTTCCTATGACCACCATGGATAGCAACTCCATGTAGTGCAAGTATGTATCCCGATTACAAAGTCCCAATTACAATGTTTACCAATTACAAAGTTTTCCACAGGAGGGTGAAGCTGGGAAGTAGTGATGCAATATGGTCATATATAATTAACACTGTAACAGTAGTTAGGATATCAGTTCATGTGACGCCTATTCATCACAGCGCACTTTTTCCATCCCTCGCTGCGCAGGTGTCTGTGGTGATCCCCTAGCTGACGGGGTTAAAACATGGTGTTGGGGGGGCGTGGCTTGGTTGCAGATGTAGACAGATGCATGTCTTGTGAGCTCCGCCATTTATCCGTACTTTGATCCTCTCTATGGGTCCCTGGTGGCTCGTCTCCGATCCCGCTGTGTTCCTCAGTGTGGTCTGCCACCCCATCCATCTTCTGTTGGTGTTGTTCGGTCCAGGGAGGATATCTAAACGCAGCACAACAGGTCGCACGGCTCCGGAACACGCGATCTAAGATGGCGGTGCAGCCTCTCATTCAGCACAGTCAGCGAAGGAGAGATATAAGGCGGCTGCACAAAGACTGTTCTCCCCGATCAGCGCTCGTGAACTGCCGAAGGTCCCTGGGGATGGCGGTAAGAACCACAGTGGATCACATTCGGATGCCGATGACACTGTACCCCTGGAGGATCCGCCGGCGCCTGTATTGCCGTGAGATGCTGTGAGTACTACCCCTGGGTCCCATGTGTTAGGGGCGGCTGTGGCCTCAGGTTCGAAAGGGCCTGAGCCCACTTTGAAGGACATTTTTGCTGCAATAACATCATGCAATGCTTCTGTTACTGCTTTGGCATTAGACATTAAAGGGGTGTTGCGGGATCGCACGGCTGATGTTGAGGGGCGCATTAGCACTTTGGAGGATGACCTGGCCCCTATGCAGCGGGAGTCCCATGCCCAACAGTTGATGGTAGCTAAACACGCCGCAAAACTTGATGAACTTGGAAATAGAATGTGCCGGAATAATGTCAGAGCTATCGGTGTTCCGGAGAGGATGGAGGGGAAGATCCCGGTTGCTTTCATAGAGCAATGGCTATTGGAGAATAGTGTTGCTCACGAATATTCGTATTGCGAATATTCGGCTCGAATATGGCATATTCGAGTATTCGCGATATATTCCGAATTTTGCGGTGAATATTCGTATTTTTTCAATTTTTTTTTTAGAACAGATCACATCCTAGAGATCCCCATCGACGTCTAAAAGCATTGCTGGTATGATTAGAGACCTTGGGCCGAGTAGCTGCAGCGATCATTTTATATTGCCGAAAAATCGCAATGCGATTATTCGGCAATAGCGATATCGCGCGATTATTCGGCAATAGCGATATCGCGCGATTATTTTCGAGAAATTCGCAATATTGTTTTTAGCTAAAATAACACATATATTCGATTTCAGAGTGTTACTGTCGAAATTCTGCAATCAATTTCTCATTCGCATTTTTGCGAAATTACGATAAAATATCAAGAATATTCTGAGCCAATCAGAGTGCTCCTTCCGCATTTGCCGAATTTTCGCAATTATTTTGTATTGTAATATATCACGAATATTCTGAGCCAATCAGAGTGCTCCATTCCGCATTTGCCGAATATTCGCAATTATTTTGTATTGTAATATATCACGAATATTCTGAGCCAATCAGAGTGCTCCATTCCGCATTTGCCGAATATTCGCAATTATTTTGTATTGTAATATATCACGAATATTCTGAGCCAATCAGAGTGCTCCATTCCGCATTTCTCGAAATTTCGCAATTATTTTGTATTATAAAATATCACGAATATTCTGAGCCAATCAAAGTGCTCCTTCCGCATTTCCCGAAATTTCATTCGCATTCGCAATAGCGAAATTTCGCAATCATTTCATTTCCAAAAAATATCGCGAATATTCGCATTTAACGAATATATCTCGAATATTCGACTATATATTCGAGATATATCGCGAAATCGAATATGGCATATTCTGCTCAACACTATTGGAGAAGTTTGGGAAAGAATCCTTTTCACCTATGTTTGCGGTGGAGCGTGCACATCGTGTCCCTCTCAGGCCTTTGCCCCCGGGTAACCCCCCCCCCCAAAGCCTTCCTGTTCAAAGTGCTTAATTATAAAGACAGAGATGTTATTTTGTCTAAAGCGCGCTCCTTGGGGGACTGTCTGGTGATGGATAACTTATTCACGGATTTTTCGGCAGAGGTGCAGAAACAACGTGCTCAATTTAATGGTGTAAAGAAACGGTTGCACTCCTTGGAGTTGCAATATGCTATGCTATATCCTGCCCGTCTGGATGTGGTGGCCAGAGATGAAGTTCACTTTTTTGACAAGCCTGCCCAGGCCATGCAGTGGCTGGATAGGGAGGAGCGCTCGCTGTGTGACGACTTGGGGAGAAAGCGGAGGAATATGTGACTGTTGCCTGCTGTGACTGTTACCTTGGAATATGTTGCCTCCCCCCCCTTTTTTTTTCTTCGTTTTTTTGTGGGATCGGAGTGACTAACCACTCAAACTCCTACGAAGGCGGAAGACTGTTTTCACAAGATGTCGGTATTGACTAAGTCCCCTTTTTTTGGGGTTACTGTAAGAGGCCTGTTGGCTCCTTGTTGCCGGCTAATGGACTTAGCCCCCCAGGGAAGAGTACCTCGTGGACACTACGGTTCTTTTCTTTTTTTCTTCTTTTGTTCCTGCAGTCTGCCTAACTTTTGCCTTTACAGGTTGTGCCCAAGTTACATGGAGCTGGACATTGGAGGGGTTTCCTCCCTGGGATTGTGCCCTTTAAGTCGTAGTTTGGATATGGGGGTGACCTCGCTTTTTACTTTTAGACCTGTGTACTGTATTTCTAAACAACATATCTGTTTTAGTGCATTATGGCTACACAGTGTGTGGTAACTAGTTGGAATGTGAGAGGCCTGGGAGACAGAGTGAAATGGCTGGCGGTCGAGCATCTGCTTAAGCGTCTGGGCTCCTCTGTGGTATGCCTGCAGGAGACCCATATGTTGCCCGATCAGGTGTCTCTGTTCTCTCCTAGGGTGTATGGCACCCAGTTTCACTCTGCCTTCTCGTCCTACGCCAGAGGAGTTAGTATACTGATTGGTACCAATGTTCCGTTTGTCCATACCTCCTCTCTCATTGACCCCTGTGGTCGGTTTATTATTTTGCTGTGCTCGTTGGGTAATTTACAATGTATTATTGCAAATGTGTATATACCGCCCCCTTTCTCAGTGGAAGATCTTAAGACATTGGCCACTTTTCTGTCACGTCACCCGGGTGTTCCTGCTCTTATTGTGGGGGATTTTAATAACTTTTTGAATGCAGATCTTGACAAGTTTTCTCCTGGGACATCGGCGGCCAACCCAAGAGGGGGCCCGACGCCCTTTGCTAGGCTTTTGCAAGAGCTGGGGTTGAGGGATGTTTGGAGGCTCAGCCATCCACAGGAGAAATGTTACTCATGCTATTCAGCTTCGCAAAGGGGCCTTTCCGGCATTGACCTTGGTTTGGGCAATTGTGAGATGCTTCCCCTGGTGTCTTCCGCACGGTACAAGGTAAGGACTATTTCAGATCATTCCCCCTTATGTGTTGTAGTAACGACATCCAGAATCTCTAAGCGAACCTGTTGGAAGCTCAACCCGTTCTGGTTGCTATTGTTCCCTACCCCTGATCCCGTCCATGCTGATTTGGTTACATTTGTGTCAGGTTTCATATCAGGCTAGGAGCAGACAACAGTTCAGGTGTGCTAATATGCCTATAGTTCAATAAGAAGAGCACATACCATGAGCAGGTCTTGAGAAGCAGGTCAGCGCTGGGACTAGTTCACCACGGATGCAGGGTTGAGACGAGCGGGACAGCTGGCACTTATAGTTCACTGCTGAAGTAGGTGTTTTGATGAGCAGGAAAGCTGGAACTTGTAGTTCACCGCAGGTGTGGATGTTGGTGGTGTTGCTGGTGCTAGTAGTGCACCACTGCAATGGATGTGGTCTAGGCAAGCCGGGTCATACACGGATAATCAGAGTTCGAAAGGTACCAAATCGGAAGCAACAAGCAGGGTCAAACAAGCCGGGTCATACACAAGGTTTACAGATAAACAGGTCAGGCTGGATCTCACAAGGCAAGCAGAGTAACTCTATCACGAGCACTGATTGGGTGAAAACACAGGTGTTTTAAAGGAGAGCTGGCCAATCAGTGTTTCCCAGCCAAGGCTGTGTCAGGTGAGTGCACTGGGTCCTAGAGGGATCCAGTACTGCCAATTTGTCAGAGTCAACAAACATTCTGCGGGGCTTGGAGTTTTTTGGGACGCACTTAAAGCTTATCTAAGGGGTCAATTTATCAGGTATATTAATGCAATTAAGACCGAGACTAGGTCTTGGGAGCAATTCGTGCTGCGGGAGGTTGAGAGGGCTGAGTCGGCTTTTGTTGACTCCCCCTCTGAGCAGACTGAGAGAACAAGGCTTGAAGCTTAAAACATTGCTAAACATGTGGTGCTGGCCAAGGCAGAAAATAAATGTTTTTTCCTCCAACAAAAATACTTTGAGGAGGGGGAGGGCACTGGTCACATGCTGGCCATGATGGGGAGGTTACAGAGGGGTCTGTCTGTCCTATTGCCTGTAGATGGCCCAATTGCTTCGCTGCTGAATGCTGCAAGGTCCCTGAAGGTAGTCTCATCTTTTAAATATTTGGGGGTTCAGGTGTCGGCCGATCCACAGACATATTTAGAGGAGAATCTCTTGCCTCTTTTTAAGAGGTTGCAAACGACGTGTAACACTTGGTGTAAACTCTCGCTTCCGTAATAGGTAGGATAAATCTAATCAAGATGGTTTGGGGCCCTCAACTTTTATATATCATGCACAACTCTCCTCAATGGATACCTCGTAGGTGGTTTGCCCAAATAGACACCTTATTTAGATCTTTAATTTGGAAGAAAAAATGTGCCCGTAATCGGCTCCCAACTTTACAATATGGTAAGGATCAAGGAGGAGCAGCTGTCCCTAGTCCCAAATTTTATTTTGTAGCTTCTCAGCTACAGCATTTGTGTGAAATGGGGGGTATTAACGAATCAGACTCTATTGACACTCTGCTGCGTACGGGGTCTCGGGAGGCTTCGGTCCTGACATGTTTGGAGGCGGGGTTCCCTTGTCTGCCACAGACGGCTCCTACTGTGATTCTCCTTAAGAAATTATGGTCCATGGTACGGTCTAATTTACATATCTCAGATTTTATAGCGGAGACTCTGCTTTGGGATGATCCCAACTTAGTGGAAGTGTCTAAGTTAGATGGCTTCCTGCCCATGAGACTAGCGGGTATCTTTTAACATTGCTCAGCTTTATAGCCACAATGTACTTAAATCCTTTCAGGAATTGCAGGCGGAATTTAACCTCCCTAGACATCAATTCTATAGATACTTGCAGCTCCGGCACGCCCTGCAGGCCCAGGGTCAGATCTCTGTTCTCCAATTGTCTAGTCATCGTTTGATTAAGGATATATTTTTTGGTAAAGAAAAAAAAAGCATGATATCTCATGTCTATTCTAGTCTTTTAGCAACCATGCAGGACTCTGCGACATTACTGTGTAGGAGAGGGAGCATGGAGGACCTGGGGGATATTATTGGTGAAACATGGGATACATGTTTACGAGCTGGTCCCCTTACTTCAGTTTCGCAGTCACATAGGCTGTCTCACCTGTTCTTGCTACATAGTGCATATCACACGCCTATTTAACTGTTCCGTTGGGGAAGGAGAGATTCTTCTCTTTGTCCCAAACACTGCGGGGAGGAGCGATCGCTTATCCATCTGATGTGGCGCTGTCCTAAACTGCACCAGTTCTGGGGTAATGTTACTGAGGTTATTTCCTCTGTGTTTCAAGTTAGGGTCCCTTTGGACCCCCTTATATGTATATTAGGTGCAGTAGATGAAGAAATTTACCCTCATCCAGTTAATATTGCAGACTCCTGTACCTAGAACGGAAGCTGACAGCTAGATTCTGGTTGTCCCCGCATATTCCGACTAAAAAACAATGGATTGAACAGGTTAATTTCATCCTTATATGGAAGCACCATACATATCAGCATAGAAATGCAGCCTGGAAATTTAATTTCATTTGGCAGCCCTGGCTGGAGACCCCTGGGTTGGCACCTGCGAGACTAGTTTTGACTTGGTTGCTGCAGGTTTGAGAGGCATTATTTATCTAGAAGGAATGTCTGGTTTTGTTTAATGTTTATATTACATAAGTACTGTATTCTGGGCATTAGACCTTGATTGATGGTGGGAAGTGGCTTAGACTATGTGGGCAGACTGTGGGGTGCGGGGGTTTAAGTTGTGGCCCATTGGCCTTGTGTGTGGTTGTGTTGGGGTGGTGCAGCTGTTTTTACCTTCCCGGCACTGTTTATTATTTTCCTTCTGAATACATGTATCTTGTTTTTAATTTTGGTGCCACTTATGTTTGTTACACAATATACATGTTATTTTCTTTTTTTATGTTCTTTTGTGATTTTCTTTATGACGGTCTGTATTTTCTTATGTTGGCGCAATAAAACATTTTTTCTGATTTAAAAAAAAAAAAAACATGGTGTTGGCGGGGATCCACCCAAGACCAGGGAGCTATTTAATATCACCTGGTGGGTGAGCCGACGCCTCTCTCTGCTGGCCACCATTCCGTAGTGGTATTGCTTGTACTCTGGAAGCTCAGGTAAATGGGGAAATTTACACCCTCCCCACCATACACTTACTACACATCTCTGTACATAACTGACTCTACTGATTTGTACACATACATACTCCATATCTGTTTTCATATACATACATCCATATACTCTGACACACATTCAATATTTACTTTCTACCTCACACATACATTTCTCTTATAGTTTACTTTTTATCCACTAACATATCTTTTATATATCGATATGCTTTTTCATGTGCATTCGATATGCAGATGTATTAAATCACACCTTCTTATCATCTCACCACCTCATTTATCTATACATCATACATGGTTTGACAAATACTTCACAGACGCATTTCAATTTCTTTTTCACATGTCACTACATCTTCACATTGATTCACCAATTTTCATTCATCTTTTCACTTTCAGACAGACTTGGCGAACCACTTAATTAACATTCTCCCTCGGCATGATGAATGGCAGTGATTGATGGGTCTGCCCCTTACAATTCCCCCTTTTTTATGCTGGTTTATGGATCTCCCGCCTCAACCCCGGACAGGATTCTATACACGGGGCTGCATCTCCCCTCATGGCATTAGCACACTGGCCTTGTAGCAAGGTATACAAAGACCCTTACCTTTACTATTTTTAGTATTTTTATTTTCCCTTTCTTTCATTTATATTTTATTCATTTATTATTATTATTATTATTTTATGGTTTGTTCATGGGAAGTAGTGGATCCCCAGAAACTACCACTACAAATCTTTGTATTTATCTCATTTTAGATTACTCTTTATGCATCCAAATTCCTGATAAATGGCAGGCGCCCACGAAACGCGTAGAGTACACACCCTAGGATGCTCTACAAAAACTCATATCATCGCTCATTTATTGTTGCACATGTTGACCATGTAGCTTATTTATTTATTGATCAGTCCTTGATGTATTTATTTATTATTATGTTTGTATGTCATTAATCATGTTCCTTAACTAATCATGTGTTATTAAATTAATGGTGATTATGAATTGCTCTTTTGTGATTACATTTCTGTATCATAAATGTAACATGATTACTGGTTAATTTATACCGTATCATGCCAATCCATAGGGAACGCTGACATTCAAGGTTTCTCGTATATTCTATTCATTACACCTTTATGCCTCATTTAAAGTTCCGACTCCATTTTCCTTTTGTTTTTGCAGTCCAGTGTATAGCAAAGGATATTGTTCTCAGTGTGACCAGTGTCCAATGCAGTATAAAAAAAGACAAAGCATAGGGAGTATAGTACATGGACCGACAGGTTCGCTTACCCAGCCTAGAAGCAGTGTGAACTTGCAAGCATACTCATTGTAGCCTTACTGCCTTCACATCCGTTGGATTTGGATCAGGGATGTGGCCGTGTTCAGGCACTAGGTTAGCGCTGGTTGCAGTTTGATGTGATCCGGTCCTGAAGCAGTCTCAGTGTCCCTTAGTTAAAATGAATGCCATGGTACTCGGATTCCTGTGAGCATGTGCGGGTTAGCAAGCCGACATCGATGTTGACGTCAGTGCGTCATTTATGTGGTGTTGTGACACCCGACTAGATTTGCTCAATCAGCTTGAGCTTCTTCTGGGATGGGGGTGGCTAGTAGTGAGCTTTTATTTATACTCTCTAAAAAGCATATAAAAAAGTGCATTTATTTGCTTTTGTCACCTGTCTGTCCATGCACTATAATCCTATGCTGTGTCTCTTTGTGCTGCAGTGAACACTGGTCACACTGAGAACAATATCCTATGCTATTTGATGGACTGATATCCTAACCACTGTTAAAGTGTTAATTATATATGAACTTACTGCATCACTACTTCCCAGCTTCACCCTTCTGTGGAAAACTTTGGAATCGGGATACATACTTGCACTATATACAGCACATTAGTGCCTGGAGTTTCTATCCAGAAACCCAATTTTTGCTCAACCATCCTGTACACTGTGGGAATATTCCTTATCTATGGTGTTTTAACAGTGATTTCACTTCACCATAGTGTCAGGTAGGGATGAGCTTCGCGTTCGATACGAACGTATGTTCGACTCGAACATTGTCTGTTCGTACGTTCGACGAAATTCGAACAAAAGCGGTCGTTCGCGCCAAATTCGAGTGACGCAAAACGTCCCATAATTCACTGCGGCATTGCGCGCTGATGATTGGCCAAGCATGCTGTATGTCCCGCATGCTTGGCCAATCACAGCGCGCAAAAAACGAAGAGCCATAATTGGCCAAAGCCTGGGGGCTGGGCGGGCCTCATGTAGTGTGTTCCGGCTTGTTAATGAAAGCAGTCAGAGAGACAGAGAGATTGTCTTTTTAGATAGCTAGATAGAGCAGGCAGGCAGGCTAGTCAGTTTAGCTTATTTTACAGTCTGTAGAGTATATATACAGTGCGGGAAATAAGTATTTGAACACCCTGCTATTTTGCAAGTTCTCCCACTTGGAAATCATGGAGGGGTCTGAAATTGTCATCGTAGGTGCATGTCCACTGTAAGAGACATAATCACAATTTTTTTTTTTCCAGAAATCACAATGTATGATTTTTTTAACTATTTATTTGTATGATACAGCTGCAAATAAGTATTTGAACACCTGAGAAAATCAATGTTAATATTTGGTACAGTAGCCTTTGTTTGCAATTACAGAGGTCAAACGTTTCTTGTAGTTTTTCACCAGGTTTGCACACACTGGAGGAGGGATTTTGGCCCACTCCTCCACACAGATCTTCTCTAGATCAGTCAGGTTTCTGGGCTGTCGCTGAGAAACACGGAGTTTGAGCTCCCTCCAAAGATTCTCTATTGGGTTTAGGTCTGGAGACTGGCTAGGCCACGCCAGAACCTTGATATGCTTCTTACAGAGCCACTCCTTGGTTATCCTGGCTGTGTGCTTCGGGTCATTGTCATGTTGGAAGACCCAGCCTCGACCCATCTTCAAAGCTCTAACTGAGGGAAGGAGGTTGCTGCCCAAAATCTCAAAACCCCGGTCATCCTCTCCGTAATACAGTGCAGTCGCCCTGTCCCATGTGCAGAAAATCACCCCCAAAGCATGATGCTACCACCCCCATGCTTCACAGTAGGGGTGGTGTTCTTGGGATGGTACTCATCATTATTCTTCCTCCAAACACGGTTAGTGGAATTATGACCAAAAAGTCTCATCTGACCACATGACTTTCTCCCATGACTCCTCTGGATCATCCAAATGGTCATTGGCAAACTTAAGACGGGCCTTGACATGTGCTGGTTTAAGCAGGGGAACCTTCCGTGCCATGCATGATTTCAAACCATGACTTCTTAGTGTATTACCAACAGTAACCTTGGAAACGGTGGTCCCAGCTCTTTTCAGGTCATTGACCAGCTCCTCCCGTGTAGTCCTGGGCTGATTTTTCACCTTTCTTAGGATCATTGAGACCCCATGAGGTGAGATTTTGCATGGAGCCCCAGTCCGAGGGAGATTGACAGCCATGTTTAGCTTCTTCCATTTTCTAATGATTGCTCCAACAGTGGACCTTTTTTCACCAAGCTGCTTGGCAATTTCCCCGTAGCCCTTTCCAGCCTTGTGGAGGTGTACAATTTTGTCTCTAGTGTCTTTGGACAGCTCTTTGGTCTTGGCCATGTTAGTAGTTGGATTCTTACTGATTGTATGGGGTGGACAGGTGTCTTTATGCAGCTAATGACCTCAAACAGGTGCATCTAATTTAGGATAATAAATGGAGTGGAGGTGGACATTTTAAAGGCAGACTAACAGGTCTTTGAGGGTCAGAATTCTAGCTGATAGACAGGTGTTCAAATACTTCTTTGTAGCTGTATCATACAAAAAAAGTAAAAAATTCATAAATTGTGATTTCTGGAATTTTTTTTTTGATTATGTCTCTCACAGTGGACATGCACCTACGATGACAATTTCAGACCCCTCCATGATTTCCAAGTGGGAGAACTTGCAAAATAGCAGGGTGTTCAAATACTTATTTTCCCGCACTGTATACATCCAAAGGAGCTGTACATATATTTATACACTTTAAAGCTTAGATAGATCAGTTCTTCCTAATTTACTGGCAGGCAGGTGATTGTGCTATTTAAAGACATTATCACAGGTATAGGCACCCAGCAGGTACAATATTTAAATTATTTTTTTATTTAACCACTTAAGACCCGGACCAATACGCTGGTAAATGACCCAAGGTGTTTTTGCGATTCGGCACTGCGTCGCTTTAACAGACAATTGCGCGGTCGTGCGACGTGGCTCCCAAACAAAATTTGCGTCCTTTTCTTCCCACAAATAGAGCTTTCTTTTGGTGGTATTTGATCACCTCTGCGATTTTTATTTTTTGCGCTATATACAAAAATAGAGCGACATTTTTGAAAAAAAAAACACTATTTTTTACTTTTTGTTAAAAAAAAATCAAATAAACTAAATTTTAGTCAAACATTTAGGCCAAAATTTATTTAGCCACATGTCTTTAGTAAAAAAAAAAATAGCTACCTAGCGGGAACAGCGACACTAATACAGCGATCAGAAAAATGATCGCTTAGTGACGCTGGCAATAGGGAGTGAAAGGGTTAACTAGGGCGGTGATCAGGGGGTTAAAACTTTATTAGGGGGGGTGGGGGGGCTATCCTGAACCTAACACTAACTGATTTTACACTGCCTGTCACACTGACACTAAATGCAGTGATTAGATCACTGCATTCAGTGACACTGTGACAGGGGGGGTGGGGGGCAGATCGCAAGGGGTTAAGTATGCCTATGTGTGTGTATGTCAGTGTAATGTTGGTGCACACTTACTGTGAGGTGTTTCTCCCATCGCAGCGGTTGGAAATACCGCTGCGATGGGAGATTACATCACTTCCCCCTTCCTGTGTTTACACAGGAGGAGGAAGTGACACAAAGGGGGAGCGCGCGCATTGGCTGGGAGCGATCGCGGGGGGGGCGGGTAAACACTGACATCCGCCCGCTCGTCCCAGATCGCTCCCGGAGCCAGGGGGACCCCCGCACGCCGCGGAGGGGGTCCCGATGGGACCCCCGAACCGCACGAAGGCGGGGACGTAAATTTACGCCCTTGTGCCTGTACGAGCCATGTTGTGGCCGTATATGTGCATGCGGGGGTCCTTAAGTGGTTAAGCAATGGGGTTCTAAATGTTCGCGCGAACGGTCAGTCTGTTCGACGGTTCTGGTGCGAACTGAGAGCGGGGGTGTTCGGCTCATCCCTAGTGTCAGGTGCTTTAATACCCTAGGGATGTTATGTTGACATTTTTATGACACAACTGCATCTTGATCAGACAACGTTGTCTATTTTAATACATTTTTTACTGAAATGTTGGTGATGGGATTTTTATCTGTTTTTTTTTTTTGTATTACCATTTCATACTTTTGTGTAATAAAGTTCCCCTATCTATAGCCTGCATGGTCCCTAGTAAATACTGCAGGTGAGGCTCTCTTTTCACCTTTTCCTTTCTTTATGCGTAAAGCCGGTGCCCTTATATTAGAGCATGGTGTGCATAGAAAGCATGGAAATTATCCATTTCTCTTCGGACCCAAGAAAGTAAGGGGCCTCAACCCTTTCTCCTTGGAAATCTACCGACACTATATTGTTTCTGTGATTTCCCTTTCCTAAAAGTTTGTAAAGGAGGACATTTGAATTTCTCAATATCCAGATGTAGCACTACCCCCGAAGGAGCTGTTGGTTTGTTTTGGGTGGCATGTTACTTCTGTATCTCTGCCGTCTAGGGTACTTGATGAGAGTTGTAGTAAAGGGAATGTCCAGGTAAATGCCGGGTAAAAACGATTAAACAGTAGAAGGGTGAAGGGATAGCAAATAGAAGACAGCAGATCCATGGGTAACTGCATACGGGAAACAGTCCTGCTTCCAATAACACTTTGTTTCGCCACTCCAGCCAGAGTGGGTGAAACGCACCTCGAACTTAAGATCAAATCTCAGCCACAGACCCTCCCAAAAGAATGGAGACAATTTTGGTCCAGAATCCTCTCTCAGTAGATTCAGCACCCGAATCTCCTTCAGGTAGTTTTGTAAGTTAGCGACTGACAGGCGACCAACATCCAGCCTGTCAGATCCTGGGTAGTCCCCGATGAATGGACAGGCCCCACCTGGGATACTAGCCTCGTGCTTGGTATCCCTCGGACAGACTCCTCAATGGTCAGCCTCCTCCAATTGGACGGACAGCTCAGGACCCCCTCCAAATTCGGGACCCAGTCGATTACTGGGTCCTCACAGCAGATCATTTGCTCTGGGCCAACGTGGTCCCAGAACCAGAGGCAGCTCTAGGCTTTATGAGGCCTTAGGCAAAACTTGACACGGGGCCCCACTCACACCCATGATGGGAAAAATAATGAAATAACAAGAGCCTCTTCCCCACAACCCTGGCAGGTGGTTGTGGGGGTCTGTGGCCAGGGGGCTTTTCAGAATCTGGAAGCCCCCTTTAGCAAGCGGCCCCCAGATCCTGCTCTGTAATAACTAAGTGGCGGGGGCCACCCGGTGATGTCACTTGGTGAACCCGACCCTTGTGACAACATTAACCGAGGGCATGCTGGGTCATTGATGTCACAAGGGGTGGTGTCAACGATATTCACTGGTTGTTATGGATACTAGCGGCCCCTATCCTAAATCAGGGCTCATAACGCTGCCTGAGCACAGCAGCATTAAGGTCCCCTGTGCCTCAAAACTGGGGTAATATATTGGGCAAGCTGGGCAGCCGCGAGGACTCTGTGAGTGCGAGGCCTTTGGCAACCGCCTAATTAAAGAGCCACCTCTGCCCAGGAACACTGCTACCCACGTACACCACGGCCAGGAAGGCCATATGCAAGGGTGTCTTGGAATGGCTATCCCAATGGTGGGTGCCACACAAGGGAAAACCTCAAGGCAATGGTGTCTGCCCCCTTTATACCCTTTATACCCCTCCCCAGCATGCACAGCGAGGCGGCCCACCCTCATCTGGCCGCCAAGGAGAGATACTGAGTCTCATTTGACCCCACTGCTGCCACCTGCCGTCTGGTGGGTGACCTAAATCCCCAGGAATGGTTAGCCCACAGTGCAGCCAAGCTAGAGCAGAAAACCAACATTTAAACAATCAAACTAATTCAGAGCTAACTATTTCTCTGAATTCTCCCCTAAATTTAACATAGCACCGGATCTGAAAAGTAGCCAGGCGCTACACAGATAATTATCTTACAAAATCCTATGTGTCTTTTACAATTGAAAAACATTTATTGGGTGCTGAGTGAAATTGGAATGCAAAAGGAATTTTTCTTCTACTTTGTGTAGCATGCCGTACCTCACTACTGGTACTCATCTTCTCTATACTCATTCTTTCAGATGCGAACTGATGTAACCTCTTTCAGCCACTCTATCTTGCATTTCTCTATTCCCCCTCTCCCTGACCGATCTCTTACTCAAAATATGATTGACCCTGGTAAACTGACTGCATGAAATTAATCCAAAAACTGCTGGTAGATGCCAGTGTAGCACCCTGATGTTTAGGCAGGTTTGCTATTAAATTTATTTGCCAAGTGATAGTTGCCTTGGCCAATTGATAGGAGGTCAATTGATTTTGCCCTAATTCTGCAACTATTTATTTGGGTGGGGTCAGGTGATCAGGGTTTCTATGCCACCTGGATGGCTGTGTGGGTGGACGTGTGTCATATTGTGTCGTATTGCTTTGGGCTGCTAGGTCAGAAATCTAAGGCCTTACCCATGGACATCTGGCTTCTAGGCCTATCCAGAAGTAGTGCAGGGTTGAGACTGCAGGCTTGTAGTCCAACCAGAAATAATGGTTCTGTCGGCCGGGGAACCTGACATGGTTGGAGATAGAGGGGAAGCCTTTGCCACAAAGGGACCACCCACCTTGCTACCAGAGACCACTGTGAGTAAGCTGAGGCCAGTACCAGAGCAGACTTCCCGCCAACTGGGGATGATGAAGAAGTGGGAAAGCATCAGCAAGTGCCAAGTCAGAGACCCAGCGGGACAGACCTCCCTGGGGCCCTAGGCAAAGAGAGAGAGAGAGAGAGAGAGAGAGAGAGAGAGAGAGAGAGAGAGAGAGAGAGAGAGAGAGAGAGAGAGAGAGAGAGAGAGAGAGAGAGAGAGAGAGAGAGAGAAGTGAAAAGGGAAGAATGGAGGGACAGCAGGCACAGATCCTACACCACAATAGCAATATGAAGTATATGAAGCAGAAAGTTTAACAATCAGCAGATAAAGATACTCCAAACACATGGTGTTAGTGCCTCAATCATCCCGGCACCAAAGTTGTTATGGTGTTAGGACGATTGAAGCGCATTATTTAAATTATTACATTGTAATATAAAATTAAATCATTCAACTCACCATAATGTAGAATCAGTGGGAGCCCTGATGCCACTGTCCCTAGCCAGCAGAGTGCTTCCTTACATCTCAGGTGTCCCCAGCGGAGTGCCTCCTTACATCTCAGGTGCCCCCAGCGGAGTGCCTCCTTACATTTCAGGTGCCCCCAGCGGAGTGCCTCCTTGCATTTCAGGTGCCCCCAGCGGAGTGCCTCCTTACATTTCAGGTGCCCCCAGCGGAGTGCCCCTTACATTTCAGCCCCCAGCGGAGTGCCTCCTTACATTTCAGGTGCCCCCAGCGGAGTGCCTCCTTACATTTCAGGTGCCCCCAGCGGAGTGCCTCCTTACATTTCAGGTGCCCCCAGCGGAGTGCCTCCTTACATTTCAGGTGCCCCCAGCGGAGTGCCTTCTTACATTTCAGGTGCCCCCAGCGGAGTGCCTCCTTACATTTCAGGTGCCCCCAGCGGAGTGCCTCCTTACATTTCAGGTGCCCCCAGCGGAGTGCCTCCTTACATTTCAGGTGCCCCCAGCGGAGTGCCTCCTTAAATTTCAGGTGCCCCCAGCAGAGTGCCTTCCTTACATTTCATTTCAGGTGCCCCCAGCAGGAGTGCCTCCTTACATTTCAGGTGCCCCCAGCGGAGTGCCTCCTTACATTTCAGGTGCCCCCAGTGGAGTGCCTCCTTACATTTCAGGTGCCCCCAGTGGAGTGCCTCCTTACATTTCAGGTGCCCCCAGTGGAGTGCCTCCTTACATTTCAGGTGCCCCAGTGGAGTGCCTCCTTACATTTCAGGTGCCCCAGTGAAGTGCCTCCTTACATCTCAGGTGTTCCCAGCCAGCGGAGTGCTTCCTTACATCTCAGGTGTTCCCAGCCAGCGGAGTGCTTCCTTACATCTCAGGTGTCCCCAGCCAGCGGAGTTCCTCCTTACATTTCAGTTGCCCCCAGCGGAGTGTTTCCTTACATCTCAGGTGTCCCCAGCCAGCGGAGTGCCTCCTTACATTTCAGGTGCCCCCAGCGGAGTGCCTCCTTACATTTCAGGTGGCCCCAGCGGAGCGCCTGCTTACATTTCAAGTGCGCCCAGCGGAGTGCCTCCTTACATTTCAGGTGCCCCCAGCGGAGTGCCTCCTTACATTTCAGGTGCCCCCAGTGGAGTGCCTCTTTACATCTCAGGTGCCCCCAGTGGAGTGCCTCCTTACATTTCAGGTTCCCCCTCTTTGGAGCCATTCTATAGTTTAGCAGCGGTGTTTTACATTTCAGGTGCCCCCAGTGGAGTGCCTCCTTACATCTCAGGTGCCCCCAGCAGAGTGCTTCCTTACATCTCAGGTGTTCCCAGCCAGCGGAGTGCCTCCTTACATTTCAGGTGCCCCTAGCGGAGTGCCTCCTTACATTTCAGGTGGCCCCAGCGGAGCGCCTGCTTACATTTCAAGTGCGCCCAGCGGAGTGCCTCCTTACATTTCAGGTGCCCCCAGCGGAGTGCCTCCTTACATTTCAGGTGCCCCCAGTGGAGTGCCTCCTTACATTTCAGGTGCCCCCAGTGGAGTGCCTCCTTTTATTTCAGGTGCCCCCAGGGGAATGCCTCCTTACATTTCAGGTGCCCCCCCTTTGGAGCCATTCTATAGTTTAGCAGCGGTGTTTCTGCCGCCATAACTGAAGGCAAAGGCAAGAGGCGAGGGGGACAAATTGGAGGCGGAGCCGGCCAGCTACACTATGGAAATTGAGCTGCAGCACCGCCCACCCGCCACCCCTTTCCACAGATGACAGACAGGCCGGGGGCGGGGGTGGGCGGCGCCGCAGCTCTCTTTCTCTTACGGCAGCAGGGCTCCCTCCTCTCTTCTGGTCTTCGGGAAAATGGCGGCCGGCGGAGACATTATCTCCGCCGGCCACAGAACTCTAGCGGTGGCGGCGGGGCCCCGAATATTCTCGGGGGCCCTACGCAGCCAGCGTAGTCAGCGTATAGGGCGGATCAGCCCTGGTGACGCTTATGGAGTGCCAAGCCAGGGACCTAACGTGTCAGCATGGATGAAGCTTAAGGAGTATCTGTGAGTGCCAAGCCAGGGACCCAGAAGTGAAGTGGGGTTGATGCTTGAGGAAGATACTGAGTGCTACTGTGAAAGAGCTCAGGGGATCCAGTGACTAGTGGATCTGAAGTCTAGTGAGAGAGACTGGGAGCTTGTTGAGTGAAGACCCACGGTGAGTGAGTGTGGGGTAAAGAGAAATGTTTGTGTTTCAGAAAGTTGAATACCTTTACTGTTAGTAACCACTACAAGATTGTTGCCATAGGAACAGGGGTCCTATATATGCAGAAGTGGTGTCCGGCTGGAGGTCTTCCCCTGTATAGCTGTCTACCTATAGAAGTCTTGGAGTCTGCATCTACCTAAGGGTGTCCTGGCCCTAATCCTCTCTCCCACAGTTCTGTTTATGAGACAATAAATCGCTTTGCATTCAAAAAGTATCTGGCGCCCACTTGTTCATCTTTAATTACACCCACCATGCTTTGTAATCCACTCTACACTGAAGGATGTCAGCTATGTCCTCAACTCTGGAGGTCATCACTGGGCTTTAGGGCCCCGAGACTTTGCTACACCAGCTAGAATGAAAAAGAAGTTGATTTCTGTCTGTCGACCTTATATATAAATCCATCAAAAGTCTATCACCATTTTTTTAGACCATCACATCCAAAAAGGAATAGAATATTCATTGCTTTTCATATTAAACCGTAGCCCAGCAACCATACTGTTCAATGTACCATCAAATTCCATCAGCGATTTTCATGTCTCCACCTCATATGATGAGAATATTTTCTGCAAATCTATAGTATGCAATAGCATGGCATACAAACGATGGATGATCATACACATACAAATCCTCCAGCATTCCCATATATGCATTTGCATATAGGAGAGAGACAGGTGAACCAACAATGTTTCTCTTAAATGCACAAAGTAATCATTGTCAAACTTAAAGAAATTATTAGTCAAAATTATATGTAATGTAAAGACAAAAAAAGAGAAATGTGTGCCTGATTATATAATCCATTTGACAATAATTTCTCAACTGCATTCACAGCTAAAGAGTGCTTAAAGCGGAGGTTCACCCTAAATATAAGCTCTCCCATGTGATCCAGCATACTGGCGTCAGCGCCAGTATGCGTTTTTTTTTTTAAATCCCCCACTTACTGTATTATGTTAAATTTTAATTTCTTACCCCCGTGGTGGACGGCGCCAGTATAGCGCGTCACATCTTACGAAAATACCCGATAAGGACTCGGGTAATCTCGGCGAAAATGCGGCGCCTGCGCACAGACCTAGGAGCTGACTGCGCAGGCGCCGTATTTCTCCGAGTCCTATTCCGGCGTTTTTCGGAGGCGTGACGCGCCATAGCCGCAGGATTTGGAGAAATACGGTGCCTGCGCAGTCAGCTCCTAGGTCTGTGCGCAGGCGCCGCATTTTACCGAGATTACCCGAGTCCTTATCGGGTATTTTCGTAAGATGTGACGCGCTATACTGGCGCCGTCCACCACGGGGGTAAGAAATTAAAATTTAACATAATACAGTAAGTGAGGGATTTAAAAAAAAAAATAGCATACTAGCGCTGACGCCAGTATGCTGGATCACATGGGAGAGCTTATATTTAGGGTGAACCACCTCTTTAATAGTTGTATACAAATTAGCAATGTCTCAATTCACTAGAATTAACTATTTAGTTCACACAACCACATGTAACCACTGCAGAAAATGTCCTGTATTTCTCAAATATACCAGCAGAGAAAAACATTCTCTCAATGAATATAGAAAAAGGTGCACCTAGAGATCTCCTCCTCGGATGACCAGGTGGGGAGAGTATTCTTATGAATCTTTGGGAGTGTGCACAGAACCAGCATCACAGGATGCAGCACCTCCTACAAAAATGAAAAGATATTTTTCTGTACACATTTCCATCGGAACATTGTTGATACATTTAATTAGCATAATCCAGTGAGTTCATAAACAATGAACCCACATGGCTGGCTTGATAATTCATTGTGCTTAGAAAAGTTAAAAAGAGCATATCATTTAGACTTGGTCTTATTGAATTTGTGTTTATCTTTAACATTTTGAAAACACCCAAAGAGCTCTTTCTTCCTCTATTATTCCATGTGAAGAAACATTATATTCCTGCCCAGACAAAATTTAAGCTTCCGGCACTGCATCGCTTTAACTGACAATTGCGACGTGGCTCCCAAACAAAATTGGCGTCCTTTTTTTCCCACAAATAGAGCTTTCTTTTGGTGGTATTTGATCACCTCTGCGGTTTTTATTTTTTGCGCTATAAACAAAAATAGAGCGTCAATTTTGAAAAAAATGTAATATTTTTTACTTTTTGCTATAATAAATAACCCAAAAAATATATAAAAAAAATATTTTTTTCCTCAGTTTAGGCCGATATGTATTCTTCTACATATTTTTGGTAAAAAAAAAAAAATGCAATAAGCGTTTATCGATTGGTTTGCGCAAAATTTATAGTGTTTACAAAATAGGGGATCGTTTATGGCATTTTTTTTTTTTTTTTTACTATTAATGGCGGCGATCTGTGATTTTTTTATTGGGACTGCGATGTTATGGCGGACACTTCGGACACTTTTCTGACATTTTTGAGACCATTTACATTTATACAGTGAACAATGCTATAAATATGCATTGATTACTGTATAAATGTGACTGGCAGTGAAGGGGTTAACCACTACGTGGCAAAGAAGGGGTTAAATGTGTGTCCTATGAGTGTTCTAACTGTAGGGGGAGGGGGGTGACTGGGGGAGGTGACCGATTGTGTCCCTATGTACAAGGGACACAGCAACGGTCTCCTCTCTCCCTGACAGGACGTGGAGCTCTGTGTTTACATACAGAGCTCCACGTCCCCGCTCAGTTACTGGGCAATCGCGTGTGCCCGGCGGCGATCGTTGCCGCCGGGCATTCACACCGGGATCCCAGCAGAGCTGCGGGGTGCGCGCCCCGGCCCGCGGCTTTAAAAGGACATCACGTCATATGACGTGATGTCAGGACAATGGAGTCCTCCACCCGCCGTCATTTGACGGTGGGCGGAGGACAAGTGGTTAAAGAAGAACATGAGTAAAACAGTGACACGCTATTCACAGATCCCTGCAGTATTAGCAACAATATTAAGGCTTTAGTGAAAGCTAGGCTGCAACGTCAAATGGACATGTGTGAGCACACAGCAAGGGGGACTCCAACAAAACATATACATTGAAACGCCCTCTTGCCAACCCCCACCCCGAGCTCTTGGTCTCTCTACAATACAATATAAAATAGTAGAACTGATTAAAGCAGTAGAACTGATTACTCGGTCAATGCAACGAATATAGTGAATATACAACTCTAAATAGATAACCCTTGGGTGTAGTGATATAAATGTATAGTGTCCAGTCCGGTTAGATAATTGATATTTAGATGTTAGTATGATTACTATAAATTTGTTGTTCCGCAACAACACACCGGGCTCTCCAGAGAATGCATTTTATTTGACTTCCAATACAAAATAAAGTCCAAATTCCACAGACTATACAAAATCCAACAGAGTATATAATTCAAATCTCTTCCTAGACCTGTGCCTCCGTATCAGAGAATACATAAAGGATATATTCTGATCACTTCTAGACCTGTGCCATGTTCATACAGAGTGACAAGACTGACTGAATGCCAGCTTGAATGTCTCAAATATTGGTCTTACGCTGGAGGGAGGGGTTCTTCCAGGTCAACCAAATGTTTCCCTGAATGAATACCCCCTCAAGTCTAATTACCATCAATAAATAGTTCCTTATGTATGTAAGCAATTTACCCTTTGAGGCAGGCCATACCTTACACACCTAGGTAGTCTTGGACAAGAATAAAAAATCTAAGGCCTTGTACAGACGAGTAAATCTATCTGTTCAAAATCGGTCGGTCCAACCGATTTGAACAGATCTGTCTGCTGGCATTTTGGTTTGCTCGCGTGTACACACGAGCAAACCAAAATCCCCGCCAGCAGACAGCGCGCTGACGTGTCGGTGACGTGGCGGTGACGTTGACGCCACCACGTCACCGCACCAGGAAGTAAAACACTTCCGCGCATGCGTCGAAATCATTCGGCGCGTGTGCGAGAAGACATGTCTGCTGGTTAGCATACTAACCAGCAGACATGTCGGGCGGACGGGTTCCCAGCGGACAGATTTCAAAGCATGCTTTGAAATCTGTCGGGTGGCCAAATCCGTCTGTTTGCCCGTACACACAATCGAATCTGTCTGCTGAAACGGTCTAGCAGACCGTTTCCAGCAGACAGATTTACTCGTGTGTACGAGGCCTTAGGGTATTCAGCTGTCCCTTTGTTGGTCAGCAAACACCCTTTGATGTGTAATCTTGAATGCATGTATTTAACACATATATATATATATATATATATATATATATATATATATATATATATATATATATATATATATATAAATATATTGTGCCATCCATATAACACATTATATATATTATATATATAAAATATCTACACATATATATTACTATTACAACATATACCCCCACTTGGATCAGTTATAACTACTAGAACTGATCCATAAATCAAGCAACAAATATCATTATGGTTTGAGGTACTAGATGATTTATAAAATATGGCTCAAAATAAAATATGAAGTTGAGACTGGTTACATCTCTCTTCACCAACCTCTAAAATATCCCCATTAAACAGTTCTTAGATAATATAACGTAAGACCATGACTGGAAAAGGGTTCAGTAAACATCCATGGCCTGTTAGGCCTTATTTCAAAGCTTGCTCTTTCTTGAGTAAATCACATCACGATCTTGGCCCTTCTTATGGGAGATACTTAGGAGGATAGGTTTTCCATTGGTGTTCATTAAGTGGGTACAAACAATATATGAGAGACCTATGTCGGCTGTAAAATGGGGAGGAAAACTGTCATAATTTTTTAGGTTGTATAGAGGTACGAGGCAGGGCTGCCCCCTCTCTCCGACACTCTTTGCAATAGCAATAGAACCGGTAGCAGAAGGCTGGAGGAGAGGGTAGCCCTGTATGCAGACGATATGCTACTATTTGAGAGATGTAGGTCCATCTCTGGAGGAAGCATTAGAACTACTAAATACTTTTTCGTCCTTTACTGGGCTTAAAGTGAATTGGGGAAAATCTATGCTATTTCCTATTGATTAGGGAGCACAGGATACCGCAGCCCCAACAATGCCATTGAAATGGGTGAGCCAATTTAAATATCTCGGAATAGTAATATCTAGGCAAGTTGAAGATTTTCGGACACTAAACTTGGATCCTGTGATGCAGGAACTTGGGAGGAAGCTGAAGATATGGGTATCGTTACCACTGTCCCTATTAGGACGTATAAATCTGATAAAGATGAATGTTCTTCCCAGGTTCCTGTATCTATTCAGGAACTCTCCACAGTGGTTACCCAAGAGATTCTTTGTACAGCTGCATGGAATGCTCTCATCATTTATATGGGCAAATAAAACAGTAAGAATTAAACTAAATACACTTATGAGACCGGCAGAACAGGGGGGGCTGGACTTCCCAGATTTTCACAAATATTATATAGCCACGCAGTTAGGGATGGTTGCGAGATGGTTGAACCCGGATGGGTTCGATTCCGCAACTATGTTAGAAGCAGTAGTGGTTCAATCAGTAGAGGCACTGCAAGGTCTATTGTATAGAGGGCTAAAATCTAGGCGAGAGTTGAATCCTCTAATGAAAACAACAGTTAAAATATGGAAAGCTGTTATGGTAAAAGAGGGATGGTCAGAAACTAATCTATCCCCAAACACCCCATTATGGAGGAACCCTAAACTGCCGCACCTGGATTCCATACAGGATCCAGGGGCATGGACTAAATATGGGGTAAAAAAAGATATTGTAAATAATACAGGGAGAAAGGTTCTCCACATTTGAGGAGATGAGAGAGTCATGGAATATCCCACAGAGTTACGTCTTTAGATATAGGCAACTTACCCATGCATTAGTGGCCCAGTTTTCAAGGGGAACCCCGAAAATAATGGAAGTAGGTCTCGAAAAAATGGTGAAAAGTAGAAAAGGGACAATCTCAATCCTATATAAGCACTTAGTAAAAAATACACCATTCGATACAAATAAATTAAGTGAACAGTGGAGAAGAGATGTCCCAAACTTGGAGGGGGAAAACTGGGAAGAAGTGTGGGGGTTCCCACTACAGACACTGATATCACTTCAAGATAAACTAATACAATAAAAGATAATATATAGGAGTCACTATACACCATATAAATTAAATAAGATCTCACAGTCTAACCCTCCGAATTGTTGGAGATGTGCAGACATTTCAGGAGATTTTATGCATATATTTTGGCGATGTCCAAAGATTGTGGTATTCTGGAGGGATGTTCTAAGAATAATTGCTATAGTAACATCAATAGTTCTGGAACAGGAGGCAGAGATATGTCTATTGGGATCAGTAAGGAAGAAGATTGTCCCGATGGGAAGGAGAATACAGGTGGCACTATTAATGTACTATGCTACAAAGACGATAGTCCTAAATTGGAAAAAGGAAGAGGCCCCCTCGGTGGCACATTGGAAAAATCTAGTCAACAACTGTTTACCACTATACAGGGAGACATACAGTAATAGAGGACAGAGAGAGAAATTTAAGAGCGTTTGGGCAAGCTGGATAGAAAATTCTATGACAGCTTCAGGATAAATAGGACACAGGGGAAGGGTAAATGCACCAAGAAAGGAAGGGAAAGAATGTAAGAGGAATGTGTTAGATGGATGAATATATGGAAGGAATGTTAGAATGGTAGGAATATGGGATATATATGTATGTTTAATGTTTCTTTTTTTTGTATGGAAATGAAAAAAAATGTAATAAAGAGATTTGTAAAAAAATAAATAAAAAAATCACATCACAATCTTGAATATTGTGCAAAAAACTAGCTGATTTCACCGTCCATTCTGACTTCATCACATCTCTCACTATCCCACTGAAAGTAAAGCTTGGTAGGTTTTGAGAGGTCCAATCCACATAAGTCCAAGATTCTCTCATCTCCAGACTCAAAGTTTTCATTTTTTTTAAGGTGCTTTTACACAAACACCAGCAAATCCTGAAATACCAGCAGTCACTTTCAAGGTCAAAAGGTTTGGATACGGCAGTAAAAATTCTGTGCTGCAAACTATTTCCTTGCACTTGACACCTTCAATCAATAATCCACCAATCAGGACACTCGGTTCCTTTAACATCAAACCCTCAATATTCAGAATTTGTTGATTGCCAGCAACAATTTGCTTTCGTAATGTGCTGTAGGCCGACCCCTCATTGCCTTTAATAGAGCCGTTACTTGTATCATTCAGTCCAAAATTCCACCAGAATGGTATACCAACATATATATACCCCCATGCGATGTTTTTATATATCAGCTTGACATCAGTGTTTATCAGATCTTCTGTCCAGACAAGGCGGCAGTGGAAATTCTTGCCAGTATTTCTTATGAAAGGTAGAAACGTATTTTTCATCCATATGTGTCACAGCCTTCAGCATAGTATAAACAACTGATTCAACAATGTTTCAAATCATGACTAGAGTGATTAATTTCACTCACCCTCTTATAAATTTAGGAAAACCACCCAACCTACTATAATTTATGCTATTCTAAGCCATTGTGCAGCATCACCTCAGATGTCAAATCTATTGATATCAAGATGCATTATGTCATATGTACAGATGTTATAAAAATTATTTTAGGTTTAAATGGTTTTAAGATGAAGTTCAATAAATAGAACATAATAAAAATAAAAAAGCAAAATATATCAGGGAACGGGAGAAAAAAAATAGGGCGTTGGGGAACTCCATTAGAAAGAAAATTTAAAAAATGTTTTAAAAAAAAAGGAAATTTGAATGTTCAAAAAGTTCATTGCTTGATGAATATTGAAAGAGTGTCCATGATATATTGTCCATTCAGTGTTTATCCCCCACTAGCCAGCAATTTCTCCTGCTATTCACATGCAATTGTATGGAAGAGCCCTGGGGCCATCATAAAAAAAAAATATACAAAATTCTGAGATTCAAAGTCAGAATTCTGAGTTTCAAAGTCAGAATTCTGAGATTCAAAGTCAGAATTCTGAGATTAAATCTCAGAATTCTGAGATTCAAAGTCAGAATTCTGAGATTAAATCTCAGAATTCTGAGATTAAATCTCAGAATTCTGAGATTCAAAGTCAGAATTCTGAGATTAAATCTCAGAATTCTGAGATTAAATCTCAGAATTCTGAGTTTCAAAGTCAGAATTCTGAGATTAAATCTCAGAATTCTGAGTTTTTTTTTAAGCATAGTTATCTATATTAGGAGGATTTTAGGAGCAATTAGCAATAATGTAGTAACACCCATAGACCATCATTCTGCAGACATACAAGTCTTGTGCTCTATATATGGATCTGTAAATCTATCTTAGTTACAGAACACAGTATGGGGGAGCAGGCAGTGCTGGGCTCTCTGGTTCCTCTACTGTATTAATACTTCCTTTGCTGAAAACATAAAGAGAGATGCTGAAAACGATTGTATTGTGTGTGTGTGTGTGCAGGGGGGGATGGTGTGGTGTGTGTGTGTTCTGGGTGAAGAACAGCTTCTATAGATAAAAGAACACAATGCACCCAACTTTTAGGAAACATTGCACTCTTACCCCAACATGAGGGAATTGTGAGCACAATGTGTGTCTTTTGTTCAGACTGGAGGGATGTTGAAAACGAGTATATTGTGTATTTGGTGGGTGGGGTGATGATGAAACAGCTTCCATAGATAACTTAACACAATGCACCCCAACTTTTGGGAAAACAATCACACTATTGCTCCAACATGACAAGTTTGCATTGTTTGAGAAATAGCTCAAGGCGTAGAGAAATGGTCTCTGTGTGTGTGATGTTTTGTGAGTTTGAATCCAGGAAAGAGCACAATTTTTTTTTAAGTTTATATATACATATTATTTTATACATTATTTAGATTTAAATAGGGATGTCCCAATACCAATATTAGCAAATCAATATATTGAAAATATATATTAAAAAAAAAAAAATAATTAAGCTCTGAGCTGGATTCGAACCCTAAAAGTCATTCTCATGGGAGACCGTTCATCTAACCATTTAGCTACTGACCAAGACATGAAACTCATTGTTTTTTTAGTTTCAGTATGTGGTGCATTCTCTGTAAGAATTAGTCCAGACATGTAATTGCTATGATCAAGCCGTTCTGACCATAAAAACACATTGTCCTTCTGCTTTGTAGCCATTCACAATTCTCTTATGTTGGTGTAACAGTGCAATGTTTCCTAAAAGTTGGGGTGCATTGTCTTCTGTTATCTATGGAAGCTGTGTCTCCCCCCCCCCCCTACTCACACACAGAATACACTCGTTTTTAGCATGACTCTTTATGTTACAGCAGATGACAGCAACCTGAGGAACTATGAATACAGTAGAGGAACCAGAGAGCCCAGCAATGCCTGCTTCACCATACTGTGTGCTGTAACTAAAATAGATTTACAGATCCATATACAGAGCAAAAGACTTGTATGTCTGCAGAATGAGGGTCTGTGGATGTTACTACATTATTGTTAATTGCTCCTAAAATCCTCCAAATATACATTACTATATTTAAAAAAAACTCTGAATTCTGAGATTTAATCTCAGAATTCTGACTTTTAATCTCAGAATTCTGACTTTGAAACTCAGAATTCTGACTTTGAAACTCAGAATTCTGACTTTGAAACTCAGAATTCTGACTTTGAAACTCAGAATTCTGACTTTGAAACTCAGAATTCTGACTTTAAATTTCAGAATTCTGAGTTTCAAGTCAGAATTCTGAGTTTCAAAGTTCAGAATTCTGAGTTTCAAAGTCAGAATTCTGAGTTTCAAAGTCAGAATTCTGAGTTTCAAAGTCAGAATTCTGAGTTTCAAAGTCAGAATTCTGAGTTTCAAAGTCAGAATTCTGAGTTTCAAAGTCAGAATTCTGAGTTTCAAACTCAGAATTCTGAGTTTCAAACTCAGAATTCTGAGTTTCAAACTCAGAATTCTGAGATTAAATCTCAGAATTCTGAGTTTAAATCTCAGAATTCTGAGTTTAAATCTCAGAATTCTGAGTTTAAATCTCAGAATTCTGAGTTTCAAAGTCAGAATTCTGAGATTAAAAGTCAGAATTCTGAGTTTTTTTAATTCTGACTTTTAATCTCAGAATTCTGACTTTTAATCTCAGAATTCTGAGATTTAAACTCAGAATTCTGAGATTTAAACTCAGAATTCTGAGATTTAATCTCAGAATTCTGAGTTTCAAAGTCAGAATTCTGAGATTAAAAGTCAGAATTCTGAGATTAAATCTCAGAATTCGGAGTTTTTTTTTAAATATAGTAATGTATATTTGGAGGATTTTAGGAGCAATTAACAATAATGTAGTAACATCCACAGACCCTCATTCTGCAGACATACAGGTCTTTTGCTCTGTATATGGATCTGTAAATCTATTTTAGTTACAGCACACAGTATGGTGAAGCAGGCATTGCTGGGCTCTCTGGTTCCTCTACTGTATTCATAGTTCCTCAGTTTGCTGTCATCTGCTGTAACATAAAGAGTCATGCTAAAAACGAGTGTATTCTGTGTGTGAGTAGGGGGGGGGGGGGGAGACACAGCTTCCATAGATAACAGAAGACAATGCACCCCAACTTTTAGGAAACATTGCACTGTTACACCAACATGAGAGAATTGTGAATGGCTACAAAGCAGAAGGACAATGTGTTTTTATGGTCAGAACGGCTTGATCATAGCAATTACATGTCTGGACTAATTCTTACAGAGAATGCACCACATACTGAAACTAAAAAAACAATGAGATTCATGTCTTGGTCAGTAGCTAAATGGTTAGATGAATGGTCTCCCATGAGAATGATTTTTAGGGTTGGAATCCAGCTCAGAGCTTAATTTTTTTTTTTTTTTTTAATATATATTTTCAATATATTGATTTGCTAATATTGGTATTGGGACATCCCTATTGAATCTAAAAGTAATGTATAAAATAATATGTATATATAAACTTAAAAAAAAAATGTGCTCTTTCCTGGATTCGAACTCACAAAACATCACACACCAGAGACCATTTCTCTACACCTTGAGCTATTTCTCAAACAATGCAAACTTGTCATGTTGGAGCAATAGTGTGATGTTTTCCAAAAGTTGGGGTGCATTGTGTTAAGTTATCTATGGAAGCTGTTTCATCACCCCCAAATACACAATATACTCGTTTTCAACATCCCTCCAGTCTGAACAAAGACACACATTGTGCTCACAATTCCCTCATGTTGGGGTAAGAGTGCAATGTTTCCTAAAAGTTGGGTGCATTGTGTTCTTTTATCTATAGAAGCTGTGTCTTATTTAAATGTCTTCACCCCCCCCCCCCCCACACACACACACACACACACAATACAATCGTTTTCAGCATCTCTCTTTATGTTTTCAGCAAAGGAAGTATTAATACAGTAGAGGAACCAGAGAGCCCAGCACTGCCTGCTCCCCCATACTGTGTTCTGTAACTAAGATAGATTTACAGATCCATATATAGAGCACAAGACTTGTATGTCTGCAGAATGATGGTCTATGGGTGTTACTACATTATTGCTAATTGCTCCCAAAATCCTCCTAATATAGATAACTATGCTTAAAAAAAACCTCAGAATTCTGAGATTTAATCTCAGAATTCTGAGATTTAATCTCAGAATTCTGAGATTTAATCTCAGAATTCTGAGATTTAATCTCAGAATTCTGACTTTGAAACTCAGAATTCTGACTTTGAATCTCAGAATTTTGTATATTTTTTTTTTATGATGGCCCCAGGGCTCTTCCATACAATTGAGTATCTCCAGCAATAAAGACAAAAAACTCTCCGACAAAAACTCATTAGCAAAGTCGTTTCACATTGTTTGAAGTTAAAAAAAAAAGTACTATTTACATGTTTACAGTTTGAAGCTAATTCACCCCCACTGCTAGAGAAGCGTCATTTTCACTCAAAAACAGATCTGGACCCTTCAACTGTTCTAATAATGTGTAATATTCTATTTCATCTTATCATACTCAATTTTCAGGTGGTAATATTTCTGTTTTAACTGAGGAAATGGTATCCAGGTCCTTTTCTTAATATGATTTTGGTCAGCTTTGTTTTTCATATTAATATCACCTATGTTTGACCCAGAGTTCCCCCTCTTGTTGTTACATCAATTCTGACAGCCTGCTCATTTGACTTTCTCCATAAATGATCTGCCCTCAACAATTCATCTTTTAAATCATGAGGATTCAGGGTAACTAATAGACATGTGCCTTCGTTTTCGTTAGAATGCATTTTCCTCCGAAAATCTGGTATTTTCGTTATCGCTTTAACGAACGAAAACGAAAGCGCAAGAAACGAAAACCGAAAGATCCGACATCAAAAATGCTTTATTTTCGTTTTTGTTCAGATCCGACGTTTTCGATGCTTTGTCGAATTTTCGTCGTTCAATTCCTACCTATTCACTGTAATACAGTAAAAAAGGTAGGAATTGAACGACGAAAATTTGACAAAGCATCAAAGATCGTCAAATTTTCGTCGTTCGATTTCTACCTATTCACTGTATTCAAAACGACTATTTTCGATGCTTTGTCGAATTGAACGGCGAAAATTCGACAAAGCATCGAAAATCGTCGTTTTCGGACAAAAAAAATCCAGGCGAAAACGACATAAATCAAAACGATTTTCGTTCAAAACGGTCTGTTTGATTTGATTTGAACAAATCTGTCTGCTGGCATTTTGGTTTGCTCGCGTGTACACACGAGCAAACCAAAATCCCCGCCAGCAGACAGCGCGCTGACGTGTCGGTGACGTGGCGGTGACGTTGACGCCGCTACGTCACCGCACCAGGAAGTAAAACACTTCCGCGCATGCGTCGAAACCATTCGGCGCGTGTGCGAGAAGACATGTCTGCTGGTTAGCGTACTAACCAGCAGACATGTCGGGTGGATGGGTTCCCAGCCGATAGATTTCAAAGCATGCTTTGAAATCTGTCGGGTGGCCAAATCCGTCTGTTTGCCCGTACACACGATCAAATCTGTCTGCTGAAATGGTCTAGCAGACCGTTTCCAGCAGACAGATTTGATCGTGTGTACGAGGCCCTGGAGTCACCAAACGCTGGATGAAGCCAGTTATAAACACGGTTGGTAATATAATCCTCATGATCCCCCTCAAATTTTTTCTACTACTTGATTTTTACAGACTTAAAGTGTAACTAAAGGCAACATTTTTTATTTGTTTTTTATTTCAGATAGAGGGGAGAGGGGTTAGAACAGGGGTGGCAAACTCAAATTCATCAGGGGCCACATCAGCAGTTTGGTTGCCCTCAAAGGGCCGGTTGTATCTGCACTCCATCATAGTGTTCAGTCTGAGCAGTCTCCAAGTTTTCTTGCGCTGCATATGGATGCAGCGCAGGGTTCAGGAGTGCGAAGCACATTATTTTTAATATTACATCGTAATATAAAATGAAATCATTCAACTCACCATAATGCCGAATCAGTGGAAGCCCGGAGTCTCTCCTTGCATCAGGCGTCCCCACCAGCCGAGTCCCCCCTTTACATCAGGCGTCCCCACCAGCCGAGTCCCCCCTTTACATCAGGCGTCCCCACCAGCCGAGTCCCCCCTTTACATCAGGCATCCCCACTAGCTGAGTCCCCCTTTACATCAGCCGAGTCCCCCCTTTACATCAGCCGAGTCCCCCCTTTACATCAGCCGTCCCCACCAGCCGAGTCCCCCCATTCCATCAGGCGTCCCCCCCTTCCATCAGGAGTCCTTTCCCCTTCCATCAGGAGTCCCCTTTACATCAGCCGAGTCCCCCCCTTACATCAGGAGTCCCCCACCAGCCGCGTCCCCCCTATTACATCAGCCGCGTCCCCCCTTTGAATCATTCAGCCGCGTCCCCCCTTTACATCAGCCGACCGCGAGTAGCCTCCCCCCTTTACATCAGCCGAGTCCCCCCCTTACATCAGCCCCAGTCCCCACCAGCAAGAAGTCCCCCCATTACATCAGCCGATTCCCCCCCTTACATCAAGCTTCCTCCACCAGCAGAGACTCTCTCCGGACATTGTCTCTGCCCGGCCGCGGACCTCTAGAGGCGGCGACGGCGGCGGTCTTCAAGAAAATGGCGGCCGGCGGAGACATAGTCTCTGCCCGGCCGCGGACATCTAGCGGTGGATGCCAGGAATGTTAAAAAATCGGAGAGAGATCCCCCTGCTGACGGGGGCCGCTGCGCGGGCCACATCACAAGGCCTGGCGGGCCGGATTCGGCCCGTGGGCCTTGTGTTTGCCACCCCTGGGTTAGAACATCTGTTTTATTGCTGTCTGTGTCCCCATTAAGGAAATTTTGGGTTGTCTCCAGAAAAGTAAAAGAGGGGCAATCATCCAATGGGAACACTATTTATGGTGATCTGGGGGCCCCAAGGAATTCCCTTAATTTGCAGGGATTTCCTCTCACTTCCTGCTTGGCTATGGGGCTGGAAGTGAAAGAAAATCTCTGCAACAGATGGTGAAAGGGGCTATAAGCCTCTCTTACTCTATCCAAATAATAAAAAAAAGTTTTGTCTTTAAAAAATGTAGCCACCAATTCCTGATTTTTTTTTTATCCCTGTCTGTCATTGGTCAAAAGTCTTCCAACGTACAGCTGGATAAGTTCAGTAGTAGGTCATTCTGGAAGATTACATGGGCTTATACAGGCTCTAAGCACTAACTGGTGTTCATCAGAGCTCTTGATGGCGGAGGTGGGTTTTGCTGAATGCTAGTACCAGGTTGCTGTCCATAGGATCACCTCACCACCAAGAAGAGAGCAAGCCGGGGTTTAGTAGCAAATATAGCAGGTAGGGACCAAGCAGAAGCATAGTCAAGGAACAAGCCAAGGTCGGTAACGAGTAGTAGTGGAAATAAAGACAGCTTCAGGTACACAAAGGAGTAAGATATCGGCTGGTGAGAGCACAAAAATTCTGGCAAACAGGAAGTGCAAAAGAATGGCTTTAAAAGGACACTCATATGAGGAGCGTAGTGTTCAAGGTTTAAGAGGAACAAGACACAAGGCAAAGTTGTCCAAATATTCAGGCAGGCAATTGTCCATCATCCCAGGTGATCACAGGTTCAGACCTGGGTCCGGACAATGCCCTACTCTTCTGCTGCAAGAGAGGAATATAAAGTATCCTCCACCTGTCCAATCCTTACAGCCAATGTTTAATGTTCCTTCTGGATAAACTCCACTGTCAACGTCAAAATGTCCATAAAACTCTTATTTCAAATCTGGCTAAAATGGGCTTATATTCTTCATCCAGAGAGAACAATTTTACTCTTAAACCCCATGGTATTTGTTGATGTTGGAACCATTTAGACAAGGTAACGTCATGCAATTCCAATCATAGTTCTTTGTTTATAAATGTTTTTTCATTGTCTGATTCATTCATCTCATTCTTCCTCTTCATTCTTCTCCCATTCCACTACTGGTTATGATCAAAAAATCCTTTGATTCAATGTATCCTGGACAGTGGCGGCTGGTGCTTAAATTTTTTATTGGGGCCGCAAACAAACTGAAAAAAAAAAAACATCAAACGCAGCCACTGTGCCCATCAAACGCACCCACTGTGCCCATCAAACGCACCCACTGTGCCCATCAAACGCACCCACTGTGCCCATCAAACGCACCCACTGTGCCCATCAAACGCACCCACTGTGCCATCAATTGCAGCCACTGTGCCATCAATTGCAGCCACTGTGCCATCAATTGCAGCCACTGTGCCATCAATTGCAGCCACTGTGCCATCAAATGCAGCCACTGTGCCATCAAATGCAGCCACTGTGCCATCAAATGCAGCCACTGTGCCCATGAAATGTAGCCATTCACAAAAAAAATTGGGATTTGTTTTTACTAAAAAAACATTTAGCAGAGTACATATTGGCCTAAATATATGAAATTAGATTTATTTTTTATTTTTTTATTGGATGTTTTAAACTAGAAAATAAAAAAAATATTGTGTTTTTTTTCCAAAAATTTAGTTCATACTGCAAAAAATAAAAAAAAAATGCAGAGGTGTTTAAATACCACCAAAAGAAAGCTCTATTTGTGGGGAAAAAGAGGGCATCAATTTTGTTTGGGTACAACGTTGCACGCCCGTGCAATTGTCAGTTAAAACAACGCAGTCAGGAAGGGTGGTAAATCTTCCGGGGCTGAAGTGGTTAAACAGGAACCTGGACAATGCCATACACAGTAGTGTGTGAAGGAGAAGGACTGTGTACTGTGATATGCTGTGTATACAGTGGTGGAGGTATCTCAGTGTAGCACACACACAGGCAGTAGAGATGTAAAAACACACACTGACAGGTTAAGCCCACTGCACCCCTCCTCTCCCCTCCTAAGGACTCTCATGGTCCCCTCACAGTCCATGTGATTGTTCCAGCACAGTGGCATTCCAAGCAGGCAGGTTAGGGAGAGGGGAAAGTGGAGAAAGAGAGGAAGTAACAAGCTGAACACACACTGCTGGCTTTATTATCTCACCTCTCTATACAGTGCACTTGTTCCCTGATCCCACACCTGACATTATCTTATCTGTAGAGCAAAGGCTGGGCATTCCCCCTTCCAGACACTTACTGTGTGATCATGGTGACACATCCATCGCTGCTGCCAGTGATCTGCCGATATGGTTCCTCCTATCGGTATGGTTCCCCCCTTAATTGCACAGGCGCAATCCGAGCCGACGGAAATCACCGAACCTGATCAGCTGTAGCAAAAGGTCCAGGGCGAAGTGGAATTCGCTGTAAGTGGCCAGTCTGTTTTAGTGTCACTGGTCTCCAAAAAGTGTCAAAAGTGTCAGTTTGGTGTCCGATTTGTCCTTGCTTTGTGCTGATGCCCTGAGAGTTTCCTTCACTGAAACTAAGGGGCCAAGCCCAACCCTTGAAAAATAACCCCACACTATAACCCCCCTCCAGCAGTGCACATAGCAAGGACAAATCAGACACCTAACTGGGGACCAGGGACACTAATACAGTGAAATATATAAGAAAAAGAAGCCTAAGGCCGCGTACACACGAGGAGACATGTCCGCAGAAACTGGTCCACAGACCAGTTTCCGCGGACATGTTCGATCGTGTGTATGGCCTAGCGGACAGGTTTCCAGTGGACAAAAGTTTCTAAGCATGCTTAGAAACTTGTCCGCTGGAAACCTGTCCGTCGGACATGTCCGATGGTTAGTACGCTCAACCATCGGACCGAAATCCCGCGCATGCGTCAAATTGATTTGACGCATGCGTGGAAGCATTGAACTTCCTTGTTTGAGCACGTCGGTGTCTTCTACGTCACCGTGTTCTCTGTCCACGAGGAATTTGGTCTGATCGTGTGTACACACATCAGACCAAAAGATCCCTGGAGACATGTCCGATGAAAACAGCCCGTCAGACCTGTCTCATCGGACATGTCTACTCGTGTGTTCGCGGCCTGAGAGCTAACGCTGCGCTAAAAAATAATGTGAATGAAATAAGTGAATAATACAATCTTTATACAAAATTTCAAAAAAAGTGTTGGAAAAGGGAAAACTAAAGCAGAGTCCCATTTAAATCATAATCAGAAAAAGTCAGTGAAGAGTTAACTCCAAAGTAGACCAAGATGAATTGCAAGAAAAGGAGTTAGTGACACCAATCTTCCCATGAATCAAAAGCGTGTTCAGGTCAACACCCAAGTGTATGGTAAACTGCTTACCAAAAAAGCCTTGACTGCGCATAACACTCACCAAGCCCATAGTAAAATTTCACTACTCTGGGGAAGTAATCTGGTTTTGATATATTTTTTTTTTTTACACATTATGATTGTTTATAGCAGTACATTACATTGCTATAAGCATTTTACTGAGTGAAACGGATTCATTCAGTTTGTTTTGCTGTGATTAGTTGTGATTGGTCAACGCTAATCGCATGGTACAGATGGGCTGTGATTGGCCCTGTTTGTGCCATGTGGTCACATTGACCAATCACAGCTAGCAACACAATTGTACCCAATGGATGACATAAAACATTGTTGACAATTGTCATGTGACCTGCTGTGATTGGTCATAGCGGTCACATGGTACCGGCAGGCAGCCACTACAATGATCAGTTATGGGCTGTGTCCGGTGGACACAATCGGTGACAGATTGCACCTCTGCATGGCTCTGCTTGAGGTGTTTTCTGAGAGGACGTCATATAGCAGAATGACGGCCGGGTGGAAAGGTGTTCATTCCCCTGCCAGTGTTTCATCCATGTAACTGATTCTGCCGGAGAGCTTGAGCTGGTGAAAAACAACAGATTTACTAGCCAGATACCCATATGAAAATAGAAGTAAGAAAGCCTAAAAAAATAGAAACAAATAGCACATCTAAGGAATGGAAAGCTGCACTATAATAAATGTTTGATTTTGGGTTTAATTCTGCTTTACCAAGTATTTTGTGTCCTCTTTCTCCTCCTTGCATGGTGCGCCACGGGATGGAAGCTGCAGAACCAGCATTGGCTGTGTTTGACATTTTCAGTGACAGCCTTTTTTGTGTGGCTGCTGGGCAGCATTTACAGCTACAGATCAGGGCTACAGGAGACTTTGGAGAGAAGCTTGCAGTGCTAACTATACTGTATGATGTTAGTACAGCTATCTCCCCGCTGAGCTATTGTGCTCTGTCAGGGGCACCGCCCTGCCGTCAGAACACACCAGTAAGCGCTGGCAGCCACTGGCTGCCAATGCTGATCGGATAATGATCGGATGCTGGTTTTCCAGCATACGCGTTTGACAAAGGCCCGTAGTTTTTTAGTGTCCCCTATCTGCCCTCTTAAGCTGTAAAGCTACCAGATGGGGTTTACATGCCGCAATCATGATGCTTTGCTTTGCACCCACTGCAAAATGATCACTCCTGATGTGTTTAGTAGGCGGTACAGCCAAACACAACCCCTTCACATTTCCTGCAACTGTGTGAACAAGGTTGTAGGGCATTGGTGAGGCGTTTACAGAGTTAAAACATGCAGTGGTAGGCAACAAATCGCTTCTTCATGACTTGTCAAATGCCCCTAAAAAGAGATCTGAATGAAGAGTTAAGACACAAGGCTCACTGCATACCTCCTAACTTTTAGAAATGGAAATGAGGGACACCTATTAGCAAATGTATGTAGGCACCCCCTACCACAAAAAAAAAAGAAAAAAAAAAAGAAAGATTAAACCCACACATGCTTTTTTTTTTACCACTACTATTCCTTTTTACTGGCTTTTGAAACAGATGCAGCAATTTAGAAATTGGATGAAAGGTTTAGCACTGGGAAAGACTTTTTGAAAGATAAATAGTGCATTTTATCTACAGCTATATAGATCAGATCGAAATGAGGGACAAATAAGGAGGCAATAGAAAGAGAGAGGCAAAACAAAGGGACTTTGTTCCAAATCAGGGACAGTTTCTTGTAATCAGGGACCGTTGGCGTTGGGATATCCGATGAAGCTGACTTTCATCAGTCTTGCCTACACACCATCGGTTAAAAAAAAAAAAAAAAACGATCTTGACAGAACGCAGTGACGTAAAACACAACAACGTGCTGAGAAAAATGAAGTTCAATGCTTCCGAGCATGCGTTGACTTGATCTTTTTTTCTATCGTTTTTTTAACCGTCAGATAATTTTAAAACAAGTTCCTAGTTTTTTAACCGATGGATAAAAAACCGATGGGGCCCACACATGATCGATTTGTCTGATGCAAACGGTCCATGAGACCATTTTCATCAGACAATCCGATCGTGTGTACGCGGCATAAGTGTTGAGAAGATAGATCCCCTGTCAGGTTTTTATTGCAATTAATCCCATTCAGGAGATGCACCCTATGGTAATTTTTGTCACTGGAACTAAAAGTGAGGGAAAATCAGGAACTTTGAGTTGTCATCAAAACAATATTGTGGGGCAATTAACAAATGGGCACCCTTGTTCTAGTGACAATAAGTAAAGAGAAAACTCTCCAATGGAACACAGATGGCAAAAAAAAATCTTTAAGCCCTGGTTCACACTGGGCTGCGGGAGTGAAATCGCGCGATTTCACTCCCTCTGGCAGTCCCGATTTTGGCGCGATTTAGGAGACATCTGTGCAGGTTTCTGCACAGATGTCAATGTAAATCGCGTCTTGAAATCACAAAAAGTAGATGCGGCGTCACACCGATTAGGACGGTGTCATTGCCGGCAATTGCCGCCGATTTGAGATGCGATTTCACATCGATCGGTTTTCCTTTTGGAAAAAGTCAGATGAGAGCTTTTAGTCGGGAGATAGAGAGCAGGTTCTCTTTTTTTCCCCAGGAAAAAAATCAGATCACAATTTCCTATCGTGTATACAAATTCCGACGTGCAAAATTCTGACGCATGCTCGGAAGCATAGAACTTAATTTTCTTGGCTCGTCATAGCCTTTTACGTCACCACGTTCATGCAAGGTAAGCTTGAGCAGAATTCCGTCGGAAAAAACATCCGTTTTTTTCTGACGGGAAAACCACTCCTGTGTACGAGGCATAAGGCTAAATTATATAAAGCCCCTGCTGTCTGTCCTCTGTATTATTTTTTAGGATGGGTTCACAAATCTGGGGTGCCATAACGCATGTTCGTTAATGTGCATTGTGCAAAGGCAACATGTTCATTTCATTGGGTTGACTAATGTCCCAAAAAAGGTGTGTGTAATATTTTTGGTAACACAGTGTATCCCAATACATAGTAGTGTGTTACTGTGCGTTTTGCTGTGCTTCAAGACACAGCTCTTGCTAAGGTGTATTGTGGTGCCAATAACAACGAATGCCCCTGAAGCACACCAGCATAGAAAACACATGTTTTTGTGCGTTGAGCTAAAATGTGTGTTTTTGGCTTTGCAATAGCGTCTGTATCTGGGTGGAATTGGAAATATTAGAGATATGTTATAAATGAAAGTATAACTGAAGGCAAAACATTTTTTTTTTATTTGGATAGAGTGGAGAGGGATTACAACGCTTGTCAGTTTTTATTCTTGTCTGTGTCCCCGATAAGGAGATTCACCCTCTCCATTTGTCCTGTTTACCATTATCATTGAAAGCGAAAGTAAAAAAAAAAAATTGAAAAAAAAAATCCACATTTTGAGGTGTCCCAAAAATAGTAATAAAAGGGAAAATCTTCCAATGTAAATGGTGACATGGGAGTCCTCAAGGAATTCCCTTAACCACTTCAGCCCCGGACCATATTGCTGGTCAAAGACCAGGCTACTTTTTGCGATTCGGCACTGCCTCGCTTTAACTGACAATTGCGAGGTTGTGCGACGTGGCTCCCAAACAAATTTGGCGTTTCTTTTTTTCCCACAAATAGAGCTTTTTTTTGGTGGTATTTGATCACCTGCGGTTTTTAGTTTTTGCGCTATAAACAAAAATAGATCGACAGTTTTGAAAAAAAAATTATATTTTTTACTTTTTGCTATAATAAATATCCCCCAAAAATATATATAAAAAAAAGTTTTCCTCAGTTTAGGCCGATATGTATTCTACATATTTTTCGTAAAAACAAATCGCAATTAGAGTTTATTGATTGGTTTGCGCAGAAGTTATAGCGTTTACAAAATATGGGATAGTTTTATAGCATTTTTATAAAAAAAATGTTTTACTAGTAATAGCGACGATCAGCGATTTTTTAACGGTACTGCAACATTATCGCGGACACTTCAGACACTTTTGACACATTTTTGGGACCATTGGCATTTTTATAGCGATCAGTGCTATAAAAATGCATCGATTACTATAAAAATGCCACTGGCAGGGAAGGGGTTAACACTAGGGGTCGAGGAAGGGGTTAAGTATGTTCCCTGGGTGTGTTCTAGCTGAAGACGCCCCCTATTGGCTGCTTGGCGAGATGATGTAGATCTACATTATCTCGCCCTGCAGAGCTGACCTGCCGCCGTAAAACTGCGGCGGCTGGTCGGCAAGTGGTTAACTTTCAAGGATTTCCATTCTCTTCCTGTTTGGCTATGGGACAGTAAGTCAAGGTAAATCTCTGCAATGGGACACAGAAGGCGAAATTAAATCTGACAGGGGTTATAACCCTCCCTTGCTCTATCCAAAATTATGTTTTATTTTAAGAACTCTGTCTTTGCAGCAACATTTAGTGTAAAAATAATGAAAAACACCAAGAGAAAAATAATTTTAGTGTACAATACTATATTATACCGTATATAATGAAAAATAAAAAAAATATTCACAGGTGACCGGGATATATTCTCACATCTATAAGGGGGCTTGAGCAGGGCCGTCTTTTCGATTGGGCACGTTGGGAAGTTGCCCGGGGGCCCCACTTGGCTGGGGGCCCATCTGGCCAGTGAACCCACCAGTCAACTTGCTAAGCATCTGTTTAGCCGCGTTACCGCGGGCACCCGGCAGCCTTCCGCGGGCGCGGCCGCCTAATGCACAGGATGGATGGACATGTTATGCTCGTCGCTCGCCGTCGCAGCATCACTCCCATTGTCTGCGGGGGGGGGGGGGGGGGAGGTTGGATGTATGTAAAGCTCCTGCCTGCCTGACCACCGAAGAGATGAGGGCGCCGGGCTGCTCCCTCCCCCCCCCCCCCGGTCCCAGAACTTGGATGCCTCCACTCCACCTCCTTTCTGCTCCAGGAAGCGTCCGTGCACCGTGCAGCCTGGGGGACAGCTGGCTGTGAAGGAAGAACATGCCGAAGGTGGAGGCTGCCAAGGAGCAATAGAAGGAGCCAGAGCAGCGAGCACCCCAGCGTGCACCCCCCGGATCTAGAGGGAGACTCGGTGCTGCCACGCTGTTGGCCATCAGGTACCTGGCATCCTGTACACACATGCCTAGCACACTGAGAGGGGGCAGGGGAGCAGAGGGAGGGACAGCGCTATGTGGTCTGTCTCAGCCAGACCCCCCTGCTGAGCACCCCCCTCCGAGCCTCTCAGATCCCCCTCTCTTGCCTTCAATCCCCTCCTCTGCCTCTCAGATCCCCCTCCTCTGCCTCTCAGATCCCCCTCCTCTGCCTCTCTGAGCCCCCCCCTCTGCCTCTGAGCCTCCCCCCCCTCCTCTGCCTCTGAGCCCCCCCTCCTCTGCCTCTGAGCCCCCCTTCCTCTCAGATCTCCCTCCTCTGCCTCTGAGCCCCCCCTCCTCTGCCTCTGAGCCCCCCTCCTCTGCCTCTCAGATCTCCCTCCTCTGCCTCTCAGATCTCCCTCCTCTGCCTCTCAGATCTCCCTCCTCTGCTTCTGAGCCCCCCCTCCTCTGCCTCTCAACCCCCTGCCTCTCAGATCCCCCTCTTCTGCCTCTGAGCCCCCTCTCCTCTGCCTCTGAGCCCCCCTTCCTCTGCCTCTGAGCCCCTGCCTCTCAGATCTCCCTCCTCTGCCTCTGAGCCCCCCCTCCTCTGCCTCTGAGCCCCCATCCTCTGCCTCTGAGATCCCCCTCCTCTGCTTCTGAGCCCCCCCTCCTCTGCCTCTCAACCCCCTGCCTCTCAGATCCCTCTTCTGCCTCTGAGCCCCCCCTCCTCTGCCTCTCAGATCCCCCTCCTCTGCCTCTGAGCCCCCCCTCCTCTGCCTCTGACCCCCCCTCCTCTGCCTCTGAGCCCCCCCTCCTCTGCCTCTGAGCCCCCCTCCTCTCAGATCTCCCTCCTCTGCCTCTGAGCCCCCTGCCTCTCAGATCTCCCTCCTCTGCCTCTGAGCCCCCCCTCCTCTGCCTCTGAGCCCCCCTTCCTCTCAGATCTCCCTCCTCTGCCTCTGAGATCCCCCTCTTCTGCTTCTGAGCCCCCCCTCCTCTGCCTCTCAAACCCCTGCCTCTCAGATCCCCCTCTTCTGCCTCTGAGCCCCCCCTCCTCTGCCTCTCAGATCCCCCTCCTCTGCCTCTGAGCCCCCTCTCCTCTCAGATCTCCCTCCTCTGCCTCTGAGCCCCCCTCCTCTGCCTCTGAGCCCCCCCTCCTCTGCCTCTGAGCCCCCCTTCCTCTCAGATCTCCCTCCTCTGCCTCTGAGCCCCCCCTCCTCTGCCTCTGAGCCCCCCTCCTCTGCCGCTCAGATCCCCCTCTTCTGCTTCTGAGCCCCCCTCCTCTGCCTCTCAACCCCCTGCCTCTCAGATCCCCCTCTTCTGCCTCTGAGCCCCCCTTCCTCTGCCTCTCAGATCCCCCCCTCCTCTGCCTCTCTGAGCCACCCCCCCTCCTCTGCCTCTGAGCCCCCCTCCTCTGCCTCTGAGCCCCCCTTCCTCTCAGATCTCCCTCCTCTGCCTCTGAGCCCCCCCTCCTCTGCCTCTGAGCCCCCCCTCCTCTGCCTCTGAGCCCCCCTCCTCTGCCGCTCAGAGCCCCCTCTTCTGCTTCTGAGCCCCCTCCTCTGCCTCTCAACCCCCTGCCTCTCAGATCCCCCTCTTCTGCCTCTGAGCCCCCCTTCCTCTGCCTCTCAGATCCCCCCCTCCTCTGCCTCTCTGAGCCACCCCCCCTCCTCTGCCTCTGAGCCCCCCTCCTCTGCCTCTGAGCCCCCCCTCCTCTGCCTCTGAGCCCCCCCCCCTCCTCTGCCTCTCAGATCCCCCCCCCTCCTCTGCCTCTCAGATCCCCCCCCTCCTCTGCCTCTCAGATCCCCCCCCTCCTCTGTGAGTCCCCCTCCTCTGTGAGTCCCCCCTCCTCTGTGAGTCCCCCCTCCTCTGCCTCTCTGAGTCCCCCCTCTTCTGCCTCTCAGATCCCCCTCTTCTGCCTCTCAGATCCCCCTCCTCTGCCTCTCAGATCCCCCTCCTCTGTCTCTCAGATCCCCCTCCTCTGCCTCTCAGACAGGGGACGGGTGCCAATTGATACGCTGAATCTGAAGACAGGTGATGATGGCAGTTGACATGCTGAATCTGGTGGCAGGTGACAGTGGCAAGTGACACAAGTGACACGCTGTAAAATAGGTGCGTAAATTGGGGCTTGTAGGGGCCCCATAGCATTACTTTGCCCAGGGGCCCATGATGCTATTAAGATGGCCCTGGGCTTGAGTCTGATAAAAATGTCATAACTTATATATGTAAATCATAAGTCTGGCTCTATTTGGTCTATCTTGAGGCCTGCATGGGTTAAAAAATTCAATAACAATTGCCTTTTTTTTTCAAAAACAAACAACAAGACTTTATTAGAAAGGATTCAGCAGCTAATGCTATTGCGTTTTAGACAAGTGCATTTTTAGACATAGCATAGAAATATATAACTAAGGACAGATTCACCTGAAACCTAAAAACCACTACCTGTGGTGTCTACTCTAAAAAAAAAAGTCAGCTTTTGTGAGGAATTTAGAATAGAGCCATAATCTTTGATCATGTATAACAAAGAAATGGGTTAAAAATATAAAAATAGAACTATTCCCTCCTAAGGTCATGAAAACTTTTACTGCTCTGTTCACATACCTCTCGCGTTTAACAGTGTAGTCTATACTTACTTTTCAAAACAACCAAAAAGTATTAAATTATGCTCTGTGTAATAGACGTTGGTTGTCCCACTGCATGATACTGACCTCAGCTTGACATGCTGAAATAAGACTTCACCTTGTCATTTGATGTGTGGTGTCGTCATTCTCCTTTCTCATTCCTGGCTGCCAAATTTTTGCTCTGTTTCAAAAGTCGTCCAAGGTAGAGTACGAAAGGTGAAGATACTTAATAATATCTGTAGTGTGAACATTCTCAAAAATGGTGGCTCCAGAGTGTATCCCTAAAAGAGAAAGCAGACCAAATTGTGATAAAAAATATATAATGTATATGCTATTATGATCAAATAAACAACCCCTGGCAAAAAAAGTATGGAATCACCCCTCTTAGAAAACGTCCATTCAATTTTAATTGTGTAGAAAAAAAACTAATCACAGATATGCCTCAAAACTATTGTCATTTGACCTTGTGGCTTTAAGAAACATCCCGCCTCTGATGCTATCCTCATAGGATGAAACATGTCAGGCTGGCTGCTGCAAACACGCTATGAGCTGCAAAAATTTTTTATGTCATGATGTTCTTTTGTTACTGTTAGTAGACTACAATAAACACATTGGCCGGGATTCAGATACATCGGCGTATCTTTAGATCGGTGTAGCGCATCTCATATACGCTACGCCGACGTAACCTAGAAAGGCAAGTACAGTATTCACAAAGCACTTGCTCCGTAAGTTGCGGCGGCGTAGCGTAAATTGGCCTTCGTAAGCCGGCCTAATTCAAAGTAGGAAGGAGGTGGACGTCATCTATTTAAATTAAGCGTGACCCCATGCAAATGAATGGCAGATTGAACGGCGCATGCTCAGAATCAACATAACCTACGCACAGCCCTATTCACGTAGTACTATGTAAACGGCGTACGTGACGTAAAATTCAACGCCGTCATTCCCTGGCCCATACCTTTGCATTACCTGCGCTTGCTATACGAGGGTTAACTTTACACCGGACGTAAGCCTTACGCAATTCACGTATATGAAGCGGCTGGGCGCATCTACGTTCGTGAATTGGCGTATATCTTACTCATTTGCATATTTAAAATGGGAACGCCGAATGCGTCCAGTGTAACTATGCGCCCACGATATGGCGGCGTAGGCCAATTACGTCGGACGGCTGAAGCCATGTTTTTCGACGTATCTCGCTTTGTGAATCGGCGCAGAGATGCGACGTCGCACATTTGAAATTACGACGGTGTATCTTTTGATACGCCAACGTAAATCGTTTCTGAATCCCGGCCTGTATGTTTTACCTTTACGGGCTTCACTATTATTGCCTCTCTCTTCAGGCTGGGTAATTTCCTGTTGATGGTCACATAATATACCCATTGGTCTTGTGAGTTCTGAAGGTCTTTTCTGGTGTGGATGAATCTGGATATCCCTATGACTGATTTATCAAGTTTGGAGGATTGCATGTACCATTGATCCCCTGCATTGTATGATTACATCGCCTGTTGCTGTATCTTTCTGGTAAGCAGATTGATAGAACGTTGGTGTGGTGTGCTTTTTCTTTGCACATTGAAGCTTGGTGGAGGTTTCATATCAAGTTCACTCTATATTGACCTTTTTATATGGACTGTCACATTACCATTAAGCATTTTCAATGAAGCGCTGCACTCTGGACTATTATATTTGTGTTTGTCATACCAACAAACTGTGCTAGCTGCTTTTGTTACTTTTGAGTTAGCACAGATATTCGTTCACCCTGTTTTCACTTCAAGAAACAGTTAAAAAAAAAAAAAAAAAAAAGAAGAAAGAAAATTGTAGTCAGTTGCAACTGTTTTTGCAGATCAAGCAGAGGGGAAAATATATGGAATCACTCAATTCTGAGGAAAATATTATGGAATCACCAAAGTACTTTGCAGTTCTAAAAAAAACATCTGCATCAGATTACATCCTAAAAAAAATAATTCATCATCACCAAACATCCTTTCGATTGATGGAATAAGAAAGTGTCTAAAATCTCAATATAAACATTGATTGAAGATTAAATTACTGTCACCTCCCCATACTTTTACCTGACATAAGGTCCCATATCATCAATGATTGTGGAAATTTGCATGTTTTCTTCAGGCAGTCGTCTTCATACGTTGGAACGGCACCAAACAAAAGTTCCAGCATCATCACCCTGCCCAATGCAGGTTTGTAATTCATTGATGAATATCACTTTCATCCACGGTACATGATTTCTTGAGCCCACTGTAACCTTATTTTTTTCTGTTGAGATGTTAATGAGGGTTTTCATTAGTAATAAATCAAATGGAAAGTTTGTTAAAGGTAGGTGTACTGGTAGACCAAGGACGACCTCAGTGTCAAGGTAAACAACTTAAAGCAATATGCCCTGAAAACAAAAAAAATGCACAACATAACAAATGAGGAACAAATGGTCAGAAACTGGAGTCAATGGGCCAGATTCTCTAAGAAATTCGCCGGCGTAGCGTAAGCCATTTAAACTACGCCGCCGCATCGTACTAGAGCAAGTGCCGTATTCCCTAAGCATTTGCTTCGACGTTTGCATTGGCGTAGCGAAAATGGCCCAGCGTAAGCCCGCGTAATTCAAATGAGGCGGCTTGTATTTAAATGAAGCGCGCACCCGCGTCGAACGAACTGCGCATGCGCCGGCCGGGGAAAAAGCCCAGTGCGCATGCTCCAAAGGACGTCACATTTTCTCAATGTAAACAACGTAATCGCAGCGTACGCCAGCCCCATTGAGAATCGACGTACGCAAACGACGTAAACGACGCACAACACAACGCGGTCCCGAGGCCATACTTAACATGGCATCTGACGGCACTTCGTAAGGTTACTCCACATCGAAGCTGGGGTAACCTTACGCGGACGAAAACGACCTACACGACGACGGGGTGGCGTAAAAGCGACCGGGAATCTGCGTACTACCTCATTTGCATATGCAAATGAGAAAACAAGATAAAGGCCACCTAGTGGCCGGAGTTGTCATTACAACTACGATCCGCAAGTGTAATTGTTTTACACTTGTCGGATGTAGAAGCGTATCTATGCAAAAGTGATGCTAAGCATCACTCGCATAGATACGAGCCCAAAAAAACGGCGATACGACGGGGTATCTGAGATACTCCGTCGTAACGCCGCTGAGAATCTGACCCAATGTCTGTAACTGAGCTGTAAGACATCACATAAAGGAAATGGGATTTATATACAAAAAAGCCAAACGAAAATTATTATTAACATCTAAACAGAAAAAAAAAAAAAACAGTTTACAGCGGGCTAAAGAAAAGCAATCATGGCCTGTGGATGAAAGTGATATTCAGCGATGAATTACGAACCTGCATTGGGCAGGGTGATGATACTGGAACTTTTGTTTGGTGCTGTTCCAATGAAATGTATGAAGACAACCACCTGAAGAAAACGTGAAAACGTCTACAAACATTGATGATATGGGGTTGCCTGTCAGGTAAAGAAACGGGGAAGATTAAAGTCTTTAAAGCGGATGGTCCACAAAAAAAAATATTAAAAGCCAGCAGCTACAAATACTGCAGCTGCTGACTTTTAATATTAGGACACTTACCTGTCCTGGAGTCCAGCGGCGTCCGCAGCAGAGGACGAGCGATCGCTCGTCTCTCTGCTGCTCCCCCCTCCATCCACGGTGAGGGAACCAGGAAGTGAAGCGCTCTGGCTTCACTGTCCGGTTCCCTACGGCGCATGCGCGAGTTGCGCTGCACCCGCCGATTGGCTCCCGCTGTGTGTAGGAGCCGAGTGTTCCCAGCACACAACGGGAAAAACCTGTCTTTTGCCCGAGACTGCGGGCCGGAAGTGGGTGCAAATACCTGTCTTTAGACAGGTATCTGCACCCCCTCCCCCCTGAAAGGTGTCGAATGTGACACCGGAGGGGGGTTCAAATCAGCGGATCTTCACTTTAGGGTGGAGATCCGCTTTAAATCTTCAATCAAAACAAGTAATATTGAGATTTTGGACACTTTCTTATTACATCAAATGATTAATGTTTGGTGGTGATGATTAAATCATTTTTTAGGATGTTTGTTTGTTTGTTTGAGAATTGCAAAGTACTTTGGTAATTCCATAATATTTTCCTCAAAATTGAGTGATTCCATTTTTTTTCCTCTGCTTGATCTCCTAAAACAGTTGCAACTTACATTTTTCTTTATATCTTAATTTTTTTTAACAGTTTCTTAAAGCCAGAAGGTTGGAATGTTAAATGAAAATAGTTCTGAAGCATGTCTTTTGTTACACAATTAAACAATTGAATGAACATGGTGGGTGATTGAGTGAGTGATGAGGGTGAATGAGTGGTGATTCCATACTTTTTGCCAGGGGTTGGAGATATATTTCACTTATTCCTGTAAATTATGAAATCTGTCAATTTAATGAAAAACTATTTAGTGAATTTAAACATACAAGATATGCTTGCAAATGATAACTACTGGGATTTTGAAGCCAAGGGCCACTTGGCAAATTAGTTTAATTAAAGTGGAGAATGAGCAGCTCCCAGTTGGACACTTTGATATGGCTTGTCCTTTAGGGCTGTGACGCATCCTCTGAAACGGATTGTTGAATTGGAACTCATCAAAGAGCACAGCAAAAGTCTTGGGGGAATATACTAACCACACAAATGTAAAAATATGTAGTTTGTAAATCTAATATATGTGGCATGCAGCAACTCATTTGGTTCTTGGTGTAAAGAGACTTATATTAGAAGGCTAGCATTAGTGATAAGCGAGTCATGTGGAATTCATTCTGCAAAAGATTTATGTGAAGCAGGATCCAGATCACTCTTTGCGGTCAAAATTAACACAAAATCTGAATTTCCGCTAATGTGTTTTGGGGTTTTAAAGGTTTAAAAATAATGATGAAAAGTTCCCACGTGACTACTCCATACGCTAATAATTTTGTGAACCATATCTGATTATATGAGGGTGTATAAAAAAAATATTGGAAAAAAAAGGTGTTATTTACTGATGGGGAATTGTAAGGTATACATTTAAAAAGTCTGCTTTAATAATGATAAAAAAGAAGAAAGTTTGCGCCAACATAGAGTCCAATATGTAAATAAAGTCCAATATAAAAAATTAATTTGTGTATCACAGGAAGCACCCCAGAGCACTTCAGACAGTCGTGAACCACCACCACATGGACAGGAGCTTACCAAATATAAGCTATAAGAAAGCCTATAGAATCCACAGCAGCATATCGCAGAAATCAATCACGCGGCTTCTTAGGGAACAGCTGATTCTCAGGAGCCTTGCCAAGTAATCACCGAATGTCACGTTGGTTTAAGCATCAATATGCATAGGCAGCGATGAACCATAAATAGGAAAAGGAGACCTCACATTTATTAAAAGGATATAAAAAGCCACTTACATAAATGATCATGGGAAGTAGCAATAAGAAAAATGCCAGCCGGCATGTAGCAGGAGCCCTTCCTCCTCACGCGAACGCGGTGACGTCACTGCACGCCTACGTCCCAGACGCGTTTCGTTATAGGTTAACGTTGTCAATGGGGATGGGCTCTGCAGTGAGTCACCGCTATATATATATATATATTATATATATATATATATTATATATATATATATAATATATTATATATATATATACACACACAAGCCTCGTCCTGGTCACCGGAACCAGAAAAGCCAAAAACGCCATCTTGAGTATGGGAGTCAAATAATAAATGTTAAAACGATAGTCCAAAATAAGATCGGATACCATCATAATAATTCGCCATGTTATAAAATCGAAACTAGATCCCACCAGAAGATCGTAATTACATGGAGAGAAATTTGTTTAGGAATAACAAAAATAAAAATGAAATAAATAGACCAAAAATGTGTATATGAATGTCGATGTTAATTGGGTGCGCCCCCTAGTGGGGATCGGATGAAACAACACCCTAAAACAACAGAAAAGATCATGCAGGAATAGGAAGGAAAAGTCAAGTTACTGTACACTAGTGTGCAAGTTACCACAACACAAGATAACACATATTACAACACCATTTATCCTGAATGGCACAACACCATTTATCCTGAAAGGCACTCCAACATAAACTGTCAATAAAATGTGGATTGCAGCTAGGCATATTCCTACCAAGCAAGTGGAGCTGGCGGATTCTGGTGGCACTGAGGCTATAGTGTTCCCATGGACTACTCATGAGTATTGAGTAATGCCGCGTACACACGATCACTTTTTTTGATGAAAAAAAAACGTCATTTGATCTGACGGAACAAAACGACGTTTTTCAAACTTCATTTTCAAAAACGACATTGCATACACACCATCGTTTTTCCACAATGCTCTTGCAAAGCGCGGTTGCGTAAGACACTTTCGACGGCACTCTGTTCCATTGAAGCTCCCATCTCATAACTTGCTTCTAAGCATGCACGGGTTTAAAAACGTCGTTTTAAACGACGTTTTGCCCACACACGGTCACTTTTTATGACACAAAAAACGACATTTTGAAAAACGACACAAAAAATTCAAGCATGTTGGAATTTTTTTTTGGTCGTTTTTTTGAAGACATAAAACGACGTTTTGCCCACAAACGATCATTTTAAATGACATTTTTTAAAACGTCGTTTTTTTTCATCACAAAAAGTGATCGTGTGTACGCGGCATAACACTAAGCCTGGTAAAAGCTGAGCATTACTAAGCAAACTACCAGAAAGCATCATGGGGGTTTTACATGTCGGCATACAGGAGCCTCCAATCATCCTTGTACACGAAGTCTAAAGAAGAGCACACATGGGATGAGCACACAGAAGAAGGGGACATCAGAACAAGGGGATAGGATAGATAACAAACTCCTCCAGCGCAGAAACTTCCAGACACCTCTGGCCATTTTAAACGCTCCCGCCCTCTCAGTCCGGGCATTGCAGCAGAAGCGGGTCACATGACCCGGTGATGTACGAGCTGAGTCTGATCACATGGCTGTGATGTCACCGGCTGACTTTCCCATTTGCAGCCGAGCGATGCGTTGCTAGGACGGGCGGAGGTGTTGTGTCCTGTAGGGCTCTCCGTACACGGCCAGGGACGGGAAGGAGCTCACACAGTACTATACACACGTATGGAGGTGAGGGGGGCGAACTGACCGGAGCATGGCGGAGCGGAGGAGACACGGTGACAGGTGAGAGGAGACCTCACTGGGTAATAATCGCCTCTTTGTCCTGGAATGACTGCGACATGACACCGGAGGAACTACAAGTAGCAGCGTGCCCGTGTGTAGAGCCCTGCCATAGAACACAGAGGCACATTGTGTGGTGGTGCAGTCCATTGGAACAGCCTCCTATACCGGCGTAGTGTACAACACTTCCATTGCAGAGTCCAGGGCAGAGCAGTCAGGGCTTGCTGTGATAACGGTTCAGGAAACTTTGGTGATTCCTCATGTTCTCGGCTGGCCAGGGATGGTTCCCAGGGCTGGTTCCCAGGGCTGGCCAGAGATGGTTCCCAGGGCTGGCCAGAGATGGTTCCCAGGGCTGGCCAGAGATGGTTCCCAGGGCTGGCCAGAGATGGTGAGGGATGGTACCCTGGGCTGGCCAGAGATGGTTCCTTGGGCTGGCCAGGGATCTTTTCTATGGATGTGGATGATGCAGCGCCTCACATCTGGATCTGGAACCCTGGTGCACTCTGCCTCTAAGACTCTATTTTCTAAAGGCAAACAGGGCTGCTCACTCCAAGAGGGAATTGTCACTTTGTGTAATGAATGCTGACTCCCCATCATCCAGTCGTGTGACAGAATGTGGACGTGCCTGTAAATTCCATGGGTTGGAGTACAGGACACAGGCTGGATGGTGGTAGGTTGATACCTTCAGGGGTTAATGAAGATCCAACTTTTGTCCTGCAGTGTAGTCCCCAGGACAAGCTTTATTCGGCCATCACATCATAATTATAGAAGTGACATTTCAGATCCTGGTAAGTCCCTTTCTTCAGGCATGTCAGACTCTGAAATGTCACTTCTATAATTATGATGTGATGGCCGAATAAAGCTTTGGACCTGTTCCTTGAGATCCTTGCTGTGCTGCTCACATATTTTTTTTTGCTTCGAAGGTCTTTTGTTTCCAGCTGTTGGTCACTGCATCACCCACTGACATTTACAGCTGTTTTTGAGCAACATGTACATTGGTAATGTTGTGTTTGCACCCCTGTATTCCATCATATGGAATTTACAGGTAAATCTTAAGAGAAGTATGCCCCAACCCCCCCCCCCCCCATAAATATACTTGGGTGGATGCAGCATTGCTCCGATGAGAACTGAGCATTCAAACATCTAAACCTCTCCCTGTTGTCAATCACAGCCAATGAGCAGAGAGAAAGAGAGCCATAAACTAATGAACACACAAAGCAGCGGCTCAAGAGTGGGCCTGCTTGGGTTCCCCCATTACAAGCTGCGTACTCTGGGAGCACTTGGCAGGAGGGAGGGGCAAGGAGCACCGGTGAGGGACCGGAGAAGAGGAGGATCGGGCTGCTCTGTGCAAAACCATTACACAGAGCAGGTAAGTATAACATGTTTGTTATTTTAAAGTAAAAATAAAAATTGTCCTTTAATATTATAAAATAAATATTGGATTGCCTGTAAAGTCCATATCTTGTAGTACATGACACTGGCTGGTTATTTATTGGCCCTCCAGGTAGCAGACTACAACCCAGGGCCTGAGAATATTTAGCCTGTGTTATGTACTCCAACATGTGCAATTTACAGGTAAGTCCGAATTTCTTATATGATTATTAAACTGTTCAGAAGAAAGGCTGAATATTCATAGACCCTGGTTATAGGCGGCTACAATCGGGGTCTATGAATATCCAGCCCATGCCCTGTACTGTACAGTTAAGATAATAGTTTTTGTTTTGTTTTTTTCATTGCACTTGATTGAGTATTCTTTGCAAAGCGAAATTTTGCCACATTCCCTAAGCTAAAGAAAAAATCCCCTGCAAAGTGAACAGCCTATTAGCATTTAGTAAATCAATCCCTCTAGGGTGCCGAAGCACAGAACTTTATATTGTGTATATCAGTCATTTTTAGTTTTACAAATTCAGTTCTCCTAATATAAGCCTAGTACAAGTTGGATAACCATATAGGCCTGCGGATGAGCTTGGATGTGTTTGGATCGTAGTCCAGAGCCCATCAGGAAGCTGTTACTGTACTGGGTGAATCTGCTGTCAGGGATTCACAGCTACAGTATATTACAAAGGGTGTGTATACATGTAGTTGAGGAGTGGGGGGATGCCTCAGCTGTCTATTGGCCCAGGACAGATGACATCTTTGTTGTGGGATCATTCAGGTGGGTTTGGACTAGGATCCAAGCTTCTCCCAATTTATATGCAGGATCTTGTTGCCAGTAGGGTTAGGAGTTAAAACAAAACACTAGAGTTGTGTGCCATAAAGCCTGTGTGTGTACACACAAAATTGTTCATCTTCTTTTAGTTGGCAAGTGTTTTAGTCAAAATATATATAAAGTCCCATGCCCCAGTGTTCAGATTCAGAAAAAATAAAATGCTGCATGACTACAAATGTGGCATTTTTGCCCGTGTGCGAGAGGCCTTACTCTAGCTTTGTTTCGCAATATAGATTAGTTTCCTCTTTTGTCTGTTGTGAAGAACTTTGTCTTCCGCCTGTTAGCAATGGATGCAGCGATGGTTCACTTGTGAATCATGTTTAATGGCAACCAGTAAATATGCTTTCTGAACAGGGCTTGGAAAAAGAAAGCTGGCTGCTTGTTGTGCTTTGTTTTTTGTGAAGATTTGAAGGTTTTATTACAAACCTGAGTGAGTGAGTATTGTTACTTTCATTTCATTTGTTTCTGTCTCCTCACTTGATTTTATATCCGTTTAGATCAGGGATCCTCAAACTACGGCCCTCTAGCTGTTGTGGAACTACACATCCCATGAGGCATTGCAAAACTCTGACTAAGCATGATGGGAATTGTAGTTCCTAACCAGCTGGAAGGCCGTAGTTTGAGGACCCCTGGTTTAGATATTCTAGTTCAAGTAGTGGAGTTCTATTTATGTGTCCGTATCAGCAGACAGTATTGTGTACATGAACATCTGTAAAGTAGGTTTCAGCCATCATCCTCCAGTGTAAATGCCAATGGCTTTTTATGAATGCAGCTTTTCTTTCAAGCACATTCCACTGCTGTTTTTAATTCATTTGTTGTAAACGCAAAAGCATTGCCCTTGCATCTGAAATGCATTTGCTGCCCTTGTGCATTTGATGCTTTCTTTGAAATGGCCTTAATATTAAAAAAAAAAAAACAACTTTAACAAAAATAATAAAACTCACAAACTCAATCTTAAACTTGCCGGCATTGTTTTGCTAATTCAAGGGGATTCTTCTACCAGTTTGCAGCATCCATGTATACAAGCTTGCTGAGAGATCTGTGCATGTAGCTCAGGGAAGATGTCAAATGTGATTTCAATTGCCAGAGCCATCACACTTTATAGGCAGGAAACCTGAAGATCATTTGTGTCCCTGCCCCCAATGTCATGCTGAAATGATATACTGTACAGCTCGTGTAGCTGCATTCCTCTTGTTACAGGGTTAAAGGAGAGCTTTACACATGTGCAACAGAAGTCGTTGATATGGGGAGTTGGGTTTACCTGTCGTATTTGCTGACTGTACCAATGACTTGTGCAGTTTATACATACAGCTACAGTAACAGATAAAGCTTGACTGCTAAATGTCACAAGGATTTTCCACATGAGTTGAACATGGTTTTCTGCTGCAGTTAGGTGTCAGTAAACAATAGTAAGCCATGCTTTTGTTTGTTGGCAGCTATTAAAGTCAAAGTCTATATATAGTGTTACTGTCATGATTCGTTAATGTCGGTAATAATTAATAATTTTGCTGGCAGTCTTCTGAAACATCAGTAAAGTGCACATTTTCTGCTAAGCTGTCCCATATCTATGATTTATTTTTCTCACAGCTTTTATGATTTACAGGAAAACTCTAGGAAGCATCAGGGGGGTGGTGTGACTTAGTGAAGTGAATTACTTACCCTTGTGCCCCTGATCCAAGCATCTGTATATTCAATTTGTTGGTTTCCAGCTCTTATCACCCTTAGCTGAGATTGCATTTTAGATGTGTGGAGTTCTGTGACTGGGGGAGCGCAGGTGGCAGTGCCATACATAAAGGGATGGATTTGTTTCTGAACAGTCACACGGCTGATCCTCCTTTTAATTCTCATGCACATCCACTAGCTGATGAATGTTAGGAAATTTCCTATTACTATCTGCAGTGCAAGTTTATGCATTTCTATTCCTGCTAATATATTGAAAATTGTAGCAGACTTTCTAGCCAGCATACCCTTTGTAGGGTCGTGGCTGATCTCTAAGACTACCAGTGTAATTGCTTTGTGGAAATATTGAAACTGATGCATGACCTCACCAAATATGTTTTGCACTGTGCAACAATCTTGTCCTGTCTATGACAAATTTGGGCTATTAAATTAGTAATTGGGAGGGGCACTTGTTTAAAAACACTTTGTAGAATTGTAAATACAATTTATTATTTTTTTTATTTTTTTTAAATGATGAAATTTTCAGCAACTGAATTAAGGCTTGCTACTGTTAGGACACACAAGTGTTGTGTGTTTTTATTTCTTTTCCCACTACAGTGGGTTTAAATTGTATACATACCATGTGCATCCTTTACATAACAATTTCACAGCAACATACTGGCAGGATAATTGACTTCCTCCCAAAACTGTCCCCAGTGTCTGTTTTGTATCTGTGTGTCTGAATGTGGTAGAGTCATTAGACTGTAGACTCCTGTAGTGGCAAGGACTGATGTTCTGCAGGAACTGTGTATTGAGAAATAATATCAAATTAACAATAGCATTAGTGCCGTATGACAGTCGCAAAGTCTTTGTTGAGAAGCCACTGTGTTGTATATTTAAGAACAGACAAACTAAAAATCATGTATTCATTAAAGCTAAACTCCAGACAGATATAAAAGACACACACTAGAAGTACAATATGTAAAACAATCCATAAGGTTTAAAACAGAAATTAAAGGAAAAACATGTTTGTATATCTAGATATAGATAGAAATGATCTATCTCTTAAATGGCTTCTTTTTTTTTGGGTGGAGAAACGTCAGTAAACTAACTGATCGTGGTGGGGAGGAGCACAGACAGGCTGTTCTCCCAGCACAGCCAGAAAGCTGACCACACTGGGATGAATGTGCTTTCCTGCATTACTAGGTATGTCACACAAAGAAACATTACAAAGCAGGGTGGATATAAATCAAGATTTAAAAAACAGAAAAAAAATCAAAACTATTTTTTTAATCAAATTTATTATATTAAAATGCTTTTGGAGTAAAAATGTATCCAGTAACCATGAGATAAAACAAAACAAAGTTCGGGAATATTCCCTTATCCCATTGAATTTGCAAATCTATGTGCATTGCAAACTGTATGATTGAATTGGTTCTGATATCGCTGTTTTACTAACCTGAGCTTATTATTCTAGATAGGAAAACATCACTTTGTTTGCAAATATGAAAGATTGTAACCACCATCAAGAATAAGTCCTTACAATTAGGGGTGCAACGGATCGTCACCGATCCGTGATCCGAACGGGTCACCCCACCACGTGGTCCGCAGAGCGCTCTGGAGCCTCGGCCGTAGGAAAGTCCCCGGCTTCGACCTAGCTCCGGAGCAGCGGCCATCTTGCTCCACCCCAACCAATCGCAGATCGGCTGTGATTGGTTGGATGGGATGTCCCGTCTCTGAACCTGATTGGCCCGCGTGATGAGCGCCCTCCCTGATTGGAAGGCTGCCCGGATTGGCTGGCTGTCTTGGCGGAGCTCTGGGAATCGGGATGAACGTGTGGAGCTTGAGGGGGAACAGTGAGCGCTGCTATGAAGGACGGGGACTCAGTGTTCTTTACTAGTGTGGGGGCAATGTTGGACTGGTCTGGAACAGTGATGGTGATGACGAGTGGGGGACAATGATGGACATTACAGTAAAAGTACAGTGAGTTGGATGTTGGACTGGCTATTATATTACAGTGATTACTAGTGTGGGGGCAATGTTGGACTGGTCTGGAACAGTGATGGTGATGACGAGTGGGGGACAATGATGGACATTACAGTAAAAGTACAGTGAGTTGTATGTTGGACTGGCTATTATATTACAGTGATTACTAGTGTGGGGGCAATGTTGGACTGGAACAGTGATGGTGATGACGAGTGGGGGACAATGGTGGACATTACCATATAGAGCCATTGGCCCAGCTAGAGCCCAGACTTGAATCCGACTTTTCATAAATCATTTTTTTTTTTTTTTTTTTTGCTGATCCGGTTCCTGACTCCTGATCCGAGGATCGATCCGATCCGTGAGTTTTTTGATCCGTTGCACCCCCTACTTACAATTAAAGAGCACCTGTCATTTCAGATCCATCACAGCAGCGCCTGTTAGCGGGCATCCACTCACCTGCTTTCGCCGCGTCCCTCACCTTGTGTCACTGCCACATCACCAGCCACCACATTAAAGTGAATGGGACTGTCGGTGAGTCAACAGCGGGTCGGAGGTGGAGGAGGAGCTGTGGGACAGAGATGCTCTTTAAAAATTATAATTTGAACTAAGCCTTTATACTAGTCATTTAAATTGTGATTTAAATCGACTTGATTTAAATCAAATCCACCCTGATACAAAGAGAACAGGATGCTTTTTAACACAAGTATATGGCACAATATACACATATCAGAAATATGAAATGCTGGGATAACATTCTTTAAGGCATTTTAGGATTTGACCTGATATCGGCCTCTTGCAGTCTCTGCCTAGCATGGCTGACCTGACAGGAAGACGTGGCACAAAGAGCCAATCATTTCATTTGCTGACAAAAGCATGCTGATAGAAAGCAGAGTGACCCAGAGATGAACTTGTCAGTATGCTGCTTTTACTGTCCAGTCACAGGCTGTGGGTAGGTCAAGAATGGCCTAGGACACTGATGGCGAACCTTGGCACCCCAGATGTTTTGGGAACTACATTTCCCATGATGCTCAACTACACTGCTGAGTGCATGAGCATCATGGGAAATGTAGTTCCAAAACATCTGGGGTGCCAAGGTTTGCTATCGCTGGCCTAGGATAATTGGAAGTGGGTTGAATGATGCTGACCATCATGCTTGGACATCTAGTGGCAGAATAAGAGTACTGCCGGGGTGGTAAGTAGTATTTAGTTATAAGAGTGCAGCTGGTATTTTTGTTTATGGGACTGGTGTTGGTACAAGAGTCCTCATCCGGTGTAAGCACCCAATAGCTAGATCAGGGTTTCTCAACTCCAGTCCTCAAGGCGCCCCAACAGGTCATTTTTCAGGATTTCCATTATTTTGCACAAGTGCTTTGATCAGTTTCACTGCCTTAGTAATTACCTCAGCCATTTCATCTGAGGTAAATCCTGAAAACATGACCCGTTGGTGTACCTTGAGGACTGGAGTTGCGAAAAACTGGGCTAGATATAGCTGTTTGGGTCACTTATGGTTCACATGACAGACACCTTTTTGAGAGCATGGTGCTAAATTGGTAGCCACTGTCACATAAAGCCCTTGTGGGGGAGCAGGGCAATGGCTAGAATTGCCGGGCTTTGGTGGTGTCTGCGCCTATTAGAGCTTGAAGCGTAAGCATGTATGGCTGTAGACCTTTATCAGAAGCACGCATGAAAATGAGGGTTATGCTGGGGCTCCAGGGGTTACCGCAAGGTGGAAATGTTGGACAGAAAAATATCAATGGGTATTGATCAAGTCTGCAGCAGTGAGGGCTTTAAAAAAAGAAAGGGGGGGGGGAGATTGAAAAAATAATTGGATGTGGTATATTGCCACATTAATTTTTTGCTCTCTCCTTTTTTTTTTTTTTAAATACCTCCATTCTCAAATTGTAATTTTTTTTTTTTTTTCTTGAGATGTAGTGATTTGGCATATATGTGATATACACTGATCAGCCATAACTTTATGACCACTGACGGGCAACGTGAATAACATTAACTAATTTCATTGGCATCTCAAAGTCGGTGGGCTATATTAAGATATTACCAAGCCTGCGCTATAGCTGAATGACGGCCACAGCGCGGTCCTGAAAATCCGGGGGGCCGTCAATAGACGTCCTCCCGTTTGCACGCGCACCGGTGATCACCGAGTCACTGAGAACTTGGGTGATCACAGATCCGTGTAAGGGGCCGATCCCGGCCCCTTTCCAATGAATCAGCTGTCAGACAATGACAGCTGATCACATGATGTAAACAAAGGATCGGTAACCGACTTTTTTTCGTCGGCATGAGGGGGGAAAAAAAACGATCACTGGCTTGTGTACAAGGGACATTGGTCACAAAGAGGCTATTCTGCATCATCTGTGCACACCTGCCAATGCCACCTATCAATGGCCAACAGTAGGGGAAAGAGACCGCCGCTCCAGATGAGTGCACCTCAGTGGTGAGTGTGAACTCAGAAAAATCCAATGGGTGCAGGCAATGCACGAAGCATAAATGGAAGAAAGAAGGTATGGACAGCCACACTCCGATAATCCAGTAAAAAAACACTGCACAAACAGACAGCAAATGGTGGGATGATATAGCTGACGCGTTTCACAATGTTGTAAAATGCTTAGCAATATCAATGGCCAACAGTAGTGCCACCTAGTAATGCTTCCTATCGGTGTAACCCATCAGTGCCCATTGCTGCCACCCGTCAGTGCCCATCACTGCCAGTCAGACACCAGTCCGTACCAATCAATGCTGCCTTTCAGTGCCTGCTCATCAGTGTGGCATAATAGTACTGCCTTATCAGTGCCACCTCCATCAGGGCATGTCATAGGAGAAACATTTTATTTTCAAAATTTTGCATCTTTCACATTATACATAAAATTGGTCTAACTTTGCCGTTTTTTTTTTTTTTTAATTCATTAACCACTAGCCGACCAGCTCACGCAGATATACTGCGGAAGGTCGGCTCTCCTGCACGCATCAATGTACACAAGGCAATTTCCCATTCTGCCTAGTGACATGTCGGAGACCTACTGTTCCCAGTAATTGGTTCCAGTAAACTCATTTAGAGGTCGACCGATATGGGTTTTTTCTCTGGCTGATGCCGATATTTGGAAATCAGGGCGGCCAATGGCGGCCGATATTTTAGGCCGATTTTTATTTTTTTTTTATTTTTTTTCTTCGTCTCAGAGAATCCAGGATGGAGAGGTGGTTATTGTTTAGGTTGGAGTGATGGGGTGCAGCCTATTAGTACCTGTCAGTGTCCATCAGTGCAGCCTGTCAGTGCCCACCGGTACAGCCCATCAGTATCCATTAGTGCCCACCAGTGAAACCTCCTCAGTTCCCACCAGTGCCACCTCATTAGTGTCCACCAGTGCAGCCTATCGGTGTACATTAGAGCCTATGGTGCCACCTAAGTGCCTACCAGTTCAGCGCCTGTCAATGCCACCGTATTAGTGCTCACCAGTGCAGCCTATCAGTGCCGATCAGTGGCCACCAGTACAGCTCCTCATTGCCCCCCCCTCCCTCAGACAGTACAGCTCCTCATTGCCCCCCCCTCTCAGACAGTACAGCTCCTCATTGCCCCCCCCCCCCTCAGACAGTACAGCTCCTCATTGCCCCCCCCCAGACAGTACAGCTCCTCATTGCCCCCCCCCAGACAGTACAGCTCCTCATTGCCCCCCCCCAGACAGTACAGCTCCTCATTGCCCCCCCCCAGACAGTACCGGCTCCTCATTGCCCCCCCCCCAGACAGTACCCCGCTCCTCATTGCCCCCCCCCAGACAGTACAGCTCCTCATTGCCCCCCCCAGACAGTACAGCTCCTCATTGCCCCCCCCCCCCAGACAGTACAGCTCCTCATTGCCCCCCCCCAGACAGTACAGCTCCTCATTGCCCCCCCCCAGACAGTACAGCTCCTCATTGCCCCCCCCCAGACAGTACAGCTCCTCATTGCCCCCCCCCCCCAGACAGTACAGCTCCTCATTGCCCCCCCCCCAGACAGTACAGCTCCTCATTGCCCCCCCCCCCAGACAGTACAGCTCCTCATTGCCCCCCCCCCCCAGACAGTACAGCTCCTCATTGCCCCCCCCCCAGACAGTACAGCTCCTCATTGCCCCCCCCCCCAGACAGTACAGCTCCTCATTGCCCCCCCCCCCAGACAGTACAGCTCCTCATTGCCCCCCCCCCAGACAGTACAGCTCCTCATTGCCCCCCCCCCAGACAGTACAGCTCCTCATTGCCCCCCCCCCCCAGACAGTACAGCTCCTCACTGCCCCCCCCCCAGACAGTACAGCTCCTCATTGCCCCCCCCCCCAGACAGTACAGCTCCTCCTTGCCCCCCCCAGACAGTACAGCTCCTCATTGCCCCCCCCCCCAGACAGTACAGCTCAGCCCCCCCCCCAGACAGTACAGCTCCTCATTGCCCCCCCCCCACAGACAGTACAGCTCCTCATTGCCCCCCCCCCAGACAGTACAGCTCCTCATTGCCCCCCCCCCCAGACAGTACAGCTCCTCATTGCCCCCCCCCCAGACAGTACAGCTCCTCATTGCCCCCCCCCCCCAGAGACAGTACAGCTCCTCATTGCCCCCCCCCCAGACAGTACAGCTCCTCATTGCCCCCCCCCCCAGACAGTACAGCTCCTCATTGCCCCCCCCCAGACAGACAGTACAGCTCCTCATTGCCCCCCCCCCCCAGACAGTACAGCTCCTCATTGCCCCCCCCCCCAGACAGTACAGCTCCTCATTGCCCCCCCCCCCAGACAGTACAGCTCCTCATTGCCCCCCCCCCCAGACAGTACAGCTCCTCATTGCCCCCCCCCCCAACAGTACAGCTCCTCATTGCCCCCCCCCCCCCAGACAGTACAGCTCCTCATTGCCCCCCCCCCCAGACAGTACAGCTCCTCATTGCCCCCCCCCCAGACAGTACAGCTCCTCATTGCCCCCCCCCCAGACAGTACAGCTCCTCATTGCCGCCCCCCCCCCAGACAGTACAGCTCCTCATTGCCCCCCCCCCCCCAGACAGTACAGCTCCTCATTGCCCCCCCCCAGACAGTACAGCTCCTCATTGCCCCCCCCCCCCCAGACAGTACAGCTCCTCATTGCCCCCCCCTCCCCAGACAGTACAGCTCCTCATTGCCCCCCCCCCCCAGACAGTACAGCTCCTCATTGCCCCCCCCCCCCAGACAGTACAGCTCCTCATTGCCCCCCCCCCCCCAGACAGTACAGCTCCTCATTGCCCCCCCCCCCCAGACAGTACAGCTCCTCATTGCCCCCCCCCAGACAGTACCAGCTCCTCATTGCCCCCCCCCCCAGACAGTACAGCTCCTCATTGCCCCCCCCCCCAGACAGTACAGTACAGCCTCTCGGCCCCCCCCCCCGACAGTACAGCTCCGTTCCGTCCCCTCCCCTGTGTGTGCAGTAAAAGTTGCTTTAAAACTAGAGGGTTTCGGCAGCGGCGGCCGCCGATTGGCTGTTACGCGCCTCACCTCTGCCTCCACACTACAAACCCCAGAATGCAGCGCGGTGAGTAACAGCCAATCGGCGGCCGCCGCTGCCGACTTCCTCCACTGGGGGGGAAAAAAAGTCATCAGACAGCGGCTGTGAAAGCAGCCGTGTAGAATAGACGGTCGGCAGGGATTTCCACCCAGCTCACCCCTGCCTCAGGTCCCAATCGGCACGCTTAACCCCTAGTGTTAACCCCTTCCCTGCCGGTGTAATTTTTATATTGATCAGTGGATTTTTTTTTTTTTTATAGCACCGATCAATGTAATAATGTTATTGGTCCCCAAAGTGTAATTTGTCTGCCGTAATGTTGCAGTTATGCTAAAAATCGCATATCGCTGCCATTAACGTAAAAAAAAGTCCCTACAGCTATCCTGTAGTTTGTAGACGCGATAACTTTTGTGCAAACCAATCAATGTATGCCTATTGCGATATTTTTGTTTAAAAAAAAAAAAAATGTAGAAGAATATATATCGGCCTATACTGATTAATAATAAATTTTTGTTTTTTGGATATGTATTATAGCAGAAAGTAAAAAAAAAATTTTTTAAAAATAAAAAATAAAGTTATTTTTTTTGTTGTTTATAGCGCAAAACATAAAAACTACAGAGGTGAATGAATGAATGAATGATCAAATACCACCAAAAGAAAGCTCTATTTGTCGGTACAAAAGGACGTAAATTTTATTTGGGTGCAATGTCAGTTAAAGCAATGCAGTGACGTATTGCAAAAAAAAATGGCCCGGTCATTAAGGAGGCAAATCCTTCCAGGGCACTTAATACACTTAAAGTGTATTTTTTTCCAAAAAGTTGTTTTTGAAAGACCAATGTGCAAATACTGTGCAACATAAAATATTGCAACACTGATTGTATTATCTAGGTTCTCTGCTAAAAAAAATAACATGTTTGGGGGTTCCAAGTAATTTTCTAGCAAAAATACTGATTTTAACTTTCAAACAAATGGCAGAAAAGGGTTTAGTCTTTAACCGCTTGCCGACCAGCCGCCGCAGTAATACGGCGGCAGGTCGGCACTGCTGCGCGAGAGCCCGTAGCTCTACGTCGCCACTTTAGACGGCCACTAGGGGCGCGTGCGCGCCGCCGGCGGCCCGCGCGCGCCCCCTGCTCGCCCCCGAGTCCTGTGCGTATGCCCAGCGGGCACGATCGCCGCCGGGCACACGCGATCGCTCGTTACAGAGCGGGGAACGGGAGCTGTGTGTGTAAACACAGCGCTCGTTCCTGTCAGTGGGGGAAACGCTGATTTTCTGTTCATACAATGTATGAACGGAAGATCAGTGATTCCCCCTAGTAAGTCCACCCCCCCATACAGTTAGAACACAAATAGGAACACACTTAACCCCTTCCCCGCCCCCTAGTGTTAACCCCTTCACTGCCAATGGCATTTTTATAGTAATCCAATGCATTTTTATAGCACTGATCGCTATAAAAATGCCAATGGTCCCAAAAATGTGTCAAGTGTCCGCCATAAGGTCGCAGTACTGAAAAAAAAACGCTGATCGCCGCCATTACTAGTAAAAAAAAAAATAATAATAAAAATGCCATAAAACTACCCCCTATTTTGTAAACGCTATAAATTTTGCGCAAACCAATCAATAAACGCTAATTGCGATTTTTTTTTTTTTTTTTTTTTTTTTTTTTTTTTTTTTTTTACGAAAAATATGTAGAAGAATACGTATCGGCCTAAACTGAGGAAAAAATTTTTTTTATATATTTTTGGGGGATATTACAGAAAAAAGTAAAAAATATTGCATTTTTTTCAAAATAGTCGCTCTGTTTTTGTTTATAGCGCAAAAAATAAAAACCGCAGAGATGATCAAATACCACCAAAAGAAAGCTCTATTTGTGGGAAAAAAAGGACGCCAATTTTGTTTGGGAGCCACGTCGCATGACCGCGCAATTGTCAGTTAAAGCGACGCAGTGCCGAATCGCAAAAAGTGCTCTGGTCTTTGGACATCAATATGGTCCGGGGCTAAAGTGGTTAAAGGGGTTGTAAAGGTTTTTTTTTTTTTTCTAAATGGGTTCCTTTTTAAGCTTGCGCATTGTTGGTTCACTTACCTTTTCCTTTGATTTCCCTTCTAAATGTTTTTTTCTTTTGTCTGAATTTCTCACTTCCTGTTTCTCCTCAGTAAGCTTGCCCCCATCATCCGAGCCGTTCTGGGGGTTAGTCGGCATGCTCCCCCCCCCCTCCCTTGGGGGGAATTTTTTTTTATATTGTTATATATTATATTCAATGCTCCTATATTTATTCCTGATCTGTTTGCCTGGTTTTCATCTTTTTCTATGTTGCACAAAACTCATAAGTGCCTGCTTATAAAGTGTGACCGAGCAAAGGGCACCATGACAAGATATGCCAGTTTCCTACTTAGACTCTCCAAACTTTTTAATGTGAGGTCTAATATGTATATTTTGAACATTATTATTCGTCCGAAAAAAATCCCAATCAGATTCACTTTAACGTTAGAGTCCCCATTGGAATCTAAAGTGGTGGTAAACTGTTATACACCTTATATCTACAGGTAAGCCTATAATGAGGCTTACCTGTGAGTACTGTGAATATCTCCTAAACTTGATATATTCAGGGTGCATGCAGCCAGTGATGTCACCGGCGCATGCACACAGAAGGTCCAGCATACACTGGACTGCAGCAGCTCCTGTGCACATACGCAGGAGTGATGTCACTGCACCCCCGCCACTCGGAACCAGGAAGGAAGACCAGGGGAAGACCAGGGGAGGATGAAAGCCCTCTCAGCTGTGACAGCGCGGTGCTGCAGGGCTTTGTTTTGAGGCAAGTCTCCCATAATGTGCTAGTATGCAATGCATACTAGCACATTATGGCCTTGCCTTGCAGGGGATTTTTTTTCTTCAACTGGCAGGGGATATTTCAGGGCTTAATTTTAAAAATAAAGTTCAGTTCCAACACAAAAATTAAGGTTACCCCCCCCCCCCCCCCCCCCCCAGGGGTGTTCAACATTCTTCTTCTTCTTCTACACAAGAACACGGTTGCTTCATTCAGGCTCCTGGCTTACCCTTGCAGTGCTGGTGTTTTTGCCCTCACACTTGGCCCTGTCTGCTCCTCTCGGAAAACTCAGTCTCTGCATCTCTCACAACTCCATGCTGCACTGGACAGGGGACCACATACCTCCTGGGTGGAGCTCTGAATCACTGCCAGCCCCTTGATTAAAAGTCTGTGCACACCTGCCCACACTGCCTGCTGATCTCTAGGAAGCTGTGGACACAGAGTTTTCATTCCTTCCCAAGACTCGTAAATTCTCCAGGCTGCAGAACCTGATCCAGAAGATATCAATCCCAGAGAAAACTGCAAAACCAATTTTCTTCATTCAGAATAGATATCCTGAACCCCTCACTCTGTGACAGTGCAAACTGTGTAATGGTGTGTGTAATATACACAGGTCAAGCCTTTGACTACAATGTCTGACTTATGAAGGCTGCAGTAGTGTTTTGGCCAATATTTTTGTAAAAAAAAATGAAGTGTGTGTGTGTATATATATATATATATATATATATATATATATATATATACAGAGGTGTTGTTAATCAGTTTTATGCTGCCTTTGAAATAGGAAAGTGGAGGGGAAAGCAGGTGGTTTGCTTAAGAGGCTTATTGGACACAGAGTATCTCACAAAAGTGAGTACATCCCTCATGATTTTGTGAACATTTTATTATATCTTTTCATGTGCCAACACTGAAGAAATTACACTTTGCTACAATGTAAAGTAGTGAGTGTACAGCTTGTATGACAGTGTAAATTTGCTGTTCCCTCAAAATAACTCAACACACAGCCATTAATGTATAAACCACTGGCAACAAAAGTGAGTACACCCCTAAGTGAAAATGTCCAAATTGGGACCAAAAATGTCAATATGTTGGGGGGCCACCATTATTTTCAAGCACTGCATAAACCCTCTTGGACATGGAGTTCACCAGAGCTTCACAGGTTGCCACTGGCGTCTTCTTCCACTTTGGTGGATGTTGGACACCTTGCGCTCCTCCACCTTCCATTTGAAGATGCCCCACAGATGCTCAATAGGGTTTAGGTCTGGAGACATGCTTGGCCAGTCCATCACCTTTACCCTCAGCTTCTTTAGCGAAGCAGTGGTCATATTGGAGGTGTGTTTGGGGTCATTATCATTAGGGCTGCAACTAACGATTATTTCCGATTTATTGTTTCGATTAAGTGATTATTCGATTAATAACCTTAAAAAAAAACCGGTAATTTTGCTGCGATTTGCTTTTTTTTATTTATTTTTGCCAAATTTGTTGTTGGGTAGATTAAAAAAAACACAAATTGCCACAAAAATGCATTACATGCTTTCCTGCAGCTTCTCCATTAAAGTATATTGAACCAAAAAAAAAAAAAAAAACTTGCCTTTCCAAATACGCAGAAGCTGAAAAAATCATGGATGTGAAACCATGTAAATGAACGGTAGCGTGTTTCTGCAAAATACACAGAGGTGTGACCCAGGCCAGAGATGTTTGGTAACATAATGGGGTTAAAAAAACTAAAATTGGTACAAAAAGAGAAAATAATCGCTACTGTAAGGGGTTAATTTTTTTACCGTGGGACAGTGAAAGTAATATTTACAGTAGATTTGATCTTTTTGTACTATAAAGGTCTAATTTTAGTTTTTCTAACTCCCTTATGTTTCTGGCCGGTTAATCGATTTATGAAAATGGTAATCGATTAATTTCATAATCGATTAGTTGTTTCGGCCCTAGTTGTCATGTTGGAATACTACCCTGTGGCCTAGTCTCCAAAGGGAGGGGATCATGCTTCAGTATGTCACAGTACATGTAGACATAGGCATTCACGGTTCTCTCAATGAACTGTAGTTCCCCAGACCATGACACTCCCACCACCATGCGTGACTGTAGGTAAGATACACTTGTATTTGTACTCCTCACCTGGTTGCCACCACACATGTTTGACACCATCTAAACAAAATACGTTCATCTTGGTCTCATCAGACCACAGGACATGGTTCCAGTAACCCATGTCCTTGGGCTGCTTGTCTTCAAACTGTTTGTTGGCTTTCTTGTGCATAATTTTTAGGGACGACAGCCATGCAGACCAAGTTGATAAAGTGTGCGGCTTATAGTCTGAGCACTGACAGGCTGCCCCCCCCCCCCCACCCTTTCAACTTCTGCAGCAATACTGGCAGCACGCATATGTCTAACCTCTGGATATGGCACTGAGCATGTACACTCAACTTCTTTGGTCGACCATGGTGAGGCCTGTTCTGAGTGGAACCTGTCCTGTTAGGCCTTGTACACATGAGGTAATATATCCGATGGGAACGGTCCAACGGACCGTTCCCATCAGATCTGTCTGCCGGATTGCTGGCTGTACACACCAACGGATCAAATTCCCCGCCGGAGGACAGAGCGGTGACGTTGATGCCGCCACATGACCGCCACGTCACCGCACCAGGAAGTAAACACTTCCGCGCGCATGCGTCGGATCCATTCACAGGATACGACGCATGTGTGGGCAGATATGTCCGCTGGTTTGCCGTACTAACCAGCGGACATATCTGACGGGCAGCTATCCGGCTGAAAAATTCCAAAGCATGCTTTGACATTTTTCCGCCGGAGGAATCCGGCCAAAACGGTCCGTTTGCCCCTACACACGAGCGGATTTTTCGGCTGAAATGGTCCGTCGAACCATGTTCAGCGGAAATATTCCCTCGTGTGTACAAGGCCTTAAAGCGCTGTATGGTCTTGGCCATTGTGCTGCAGCTCACTTTCAGGGTCTTGACAATCTTCTTATAGCCTAGGCCATCTTTATGTAGAGCAACAATTTGTTTATTTTAATAGGTCCTCAGAGTTCTTCGTCATGAGGTGCCATGTTAAACTCCCAGTGACGAGAGAGAGAGAAGAGAGAGTCAAGTTTAAAACGCCTGCTTCCCATTCACACCTGAGAGACCTTGTAAGACTGACTCGTCACATGACACAGGAGAGGGAAAATGGCTAATTGGGCCAAATTTGCACATTTTCACTTGGGGTGTACTCACTTTTGTTGCCAGCGGTTTAGACATTAATGACTGTGTGAGTTATTTTGAGGGGACAGCAATAGAACTGTTATACAAGCTGCACACTCCCTACTTTACATTATAGAAAAGTATAATTTCTTCATGTTGTCACATGAAAAGATATAATAAAATATTTACAAAAATTTGAGGGGTGTACTGTGAGATACTGTAATTACTGTCCTGTTGCCACTTATTTTTGTGGTTTGCTGGTTAATTCCCCTACATGGCAGTAGAGTGATCTTCCTATCTTTGCAGTGTGATTGTGTAGTCATACATATGGCTAAACACATTAACAAATCCTTTGGCAGCGAGTACAGTAAACATATGTAAACATGTATTTCAACTGTGTATGCTGCTGTTTCATTTTTAATACAAGCTGTCAGAACTGTTGAATTGTATTCACTACGATTTCTTTCTTCAGTCTGCTTTATATGTGATACATGTGATGCATTTTTGCCTCTCCTGATGTTTTGTTTTCTTATTCTTCTCTTGCAGTTTGTGAAAGACTGATGACACTCGCATCTTGGTTTCTTGGTTTCTTATTTTGCAACATAATTTTTCAGTAGAATCTTTTGTGTTTTTTTTTTGTTTCCCTTGCTATGAAAAAATTGGCCTATTTTAAGGTGGTATTGGCCACCTCGCTGGTTTGGGTCTTTTTGGATATATTTTTGCTGCTGTACTTCAGTGAATGCAACAAATGTGAGGATAAGGAGCGGGGCTTGCCTGCAGGAGATGGTAAGTGGTTTTGTTTGAATTTGCAGCACTATTTGTTTTTTGTTTTTCTCCATTTATTTTTAATGTACCATTAAGGCCTCATGCATGCTCGTTTCTTGTAAACGCTGTTTTTCCTAACAGGATAAAAACTGCATTAAAAAACTCACCGAAGCTGCATTATTTCCAACCAGTTTAGAAGAGTTTAGCAAAGTTTTTGGTTTTTATTTCATTGGCCAGAATTAAAATTGTATTCTGCCCATTGAAATAAATGCTGAAGCGCTAAATGCACTTAGCGTTCAGCTTTTTTTTTTTGTGTGGTCAGAATTCCCTCTCCTGAATGAGATTTTAGGAAGGACGTCCTCTAAACTCCCATGCCAATGTGTGCATAGTCACAGGATAAGGGGAGGTAAAAATGCCTGGGGGTACATACACGGTGCCAAGCGGAGCAAGCATGCCCGCCTTAAGCTCATTTACCTGGAGGAGGGAAAAGCCTTATAATGGCGGGTGTCTGCTAAACACCCGCAATTGATTAACTCCTACCCGTGCCCACAGCATTCCTGTAAGTGGGGGTTTCATTCCTGATGGTTCTCGTCGGATATGAAGCCAAAATCGCTCTACCTCAAACAACAGCTAAAATGGCGCCACAGCCGTCCTCCTCAAAATTCTCCCGTAATGCTGCTAATACCTTAAAGGCAAATACACACTCGCAGGCTTTCTCAGAGGAAGCAGAGTTTGAGGACACCTCAATATGCATTGTCTTCCCCAGCCATGTTAAAACAAATAGAATTGTATTTTTCCAAAAAGCATAGAAACGCATCTCGGACCATATTACAACTAGCCTCACCAAGGAGATAGGGGAACTGGGTCAATGCATGTCTGAAATTGAAACCAGAGTAGATGACATTGAAAACTATACCCTGAGTTACTCAACAGATTGAAAATCTTAAAGAGGTAAAATATAATATTACAGACGAGACTGGAGGACTATGAAAACTACGCTAGATGCTTCAATTTGTGCATAGGAGGTATTCCTGAATCTGTAATTGACTTACAAGCTGCAATGATAGCACCTTTTCAGGAATTGCAACCAGCTCTCTCTGTTGAGCGTCTAGAAATGGAAAGGGTTCATAGAGCCCCAACGCCCAAAAAACCTGAAGTTCCACCCCGCAATATCATTGCTAAGTTCCATTTTTACCAAACAAAAGAACAACTATTGGCCACAGCAAGAAATAAAGAATCTCTAACTTTCCAAGGACATACCTATCAATTTTTTGCTAACTAACTATTAATAAAAGAAGGGCTTTAAAAACCCCCTGCTTCAAATATTGCAACGCAATCAAATAATGCAGGGTTTGACAAATTTGCTTGTAATTTAGGAGCCAGCTAAAAGTTAGGAGCCAGAAAACGCCCCCGCCCCGACGAGCTCACGCTCAGAAGCAAACACATAAGTGAGTAGCGCCCGCATATGTAAACGGTATTTAAACCACACATGTGAGGTATCGCCGCGATCGTTAGAGCGAGAGTAATAATTCTAGCTCTATACCTCCTCTGTAACTCAAAACATGCAACCTGTAGAATTTTTTAAATGTCGCCTATGGAGATTTAAAAGGGTAAAAGTTTGTCGGCATTCCACGAGCGGACGCAATTTTGAAGCGTGACATGTTGGGTAGCAATTTACTCGGCGTAACATCTTTCACAATATGAAAACAAATTGGGATAACTTTACTGTTGTCTTATTTTTTTTAATTAAAAAAAGTATTTTTTTCCCAAAAGTGCACTTGTAAGGCCGCTGTGCAAATACGGCGTGAATGAAAGTATTGCAAAGATCACCATTTTATTCTCTCTGGTGTTCTAATAAAAAAATTATATATAACGTTTGGGGGTTCAAATTAGAGGGAAGGAGATGGCAGTGAAAAATTACACATTACACATGCTGTTTTACTTGTAATGCCAACAGCCGCCACCAGATGGCGCAGGTCACAGAAGAAAGCTTGGCACTTCACAAGGCCGCAAAGCCGCGGCCTCAATTACCTGCGGGCGTCGGGTCACAATTTCTTGCCGCAATTACGACCTGGTGCCTGGATTTTGTCGAGCCATGACATAATGCATCAGTGGGGTTTTCCCGTTTTGGTGCGTTTCACATTTCAAGGCTCCAAATGTATATGTCGTACTAAAAATGACCTACAAACCCTCTCTTCAAGACATGCATTTGTTAAACTCAAGACAAGATTCAGAAGACACATGCCAAAGATCGACATCTTGTTCCCCAGGCAAATCATCTACCCCATCAGGGAGAAAATATGATGGCTAACTTTGAGTACTCTTGCCAGACACTCTCTCATAAGGTTACACTATTACTTTATACAAGTAGTTATGCCCCTGGAATCCTTGTACCCCCCCCCCCCCCCCCATACCCTTCCTACCTCCTTTTTTTCCTTTTTTTGTTATGTTTTTTTATTAAGATTTTCTTCTTAATACTCTTAGAGCCGGTTCACACTGGGACGGCAAGAATCCGAAAGCAACTCTGCAAGGCGTCTTGAAGACGACTTGCAAAATTACTTCTGTATAGAAGTCAATGCAAGTTGCCCCCAAAGTCGTACAAGAACCTTTTTCTAAGTCGGAGCGACTTGCGTCACTCCTATTAGAACGGTTCTATTGAATAGAATGGGACGCGACTTGTCAGGCAGGTGAGTCGCCTGACGAGACGCCCCAGTGTGAACCAGCTCTTACACATTATTTGTTATCAACAGGTAACTTGAATATATTTGGATGGCAATATGATTAGTATTGTAGTTTTTTTTTTTATACTTAATTCAGTAGTGATATACTTGTGATACTTCAAACACAAAAGAACTATTAACCTCACATCTGCTTTGCATTAATTCTTTATATGTAAATCTTATCTACTTTCAACATAACATAGGATTACTTTACCGCTTTAATTGACATGGATTTTTAATAACTATGGATCTTTTTCTTTAATATGTCATATCTCCATAGCAATATATCAACCTGTATATTTTGTACCACAAGAAATTGTTATAAAACTCATCAGATATAATATTTTATGATCTCTCATTAAAAATGTTTGAAATACAGGAAAAAAAGTCTAAAATCACAAAAATGTGCGTTTTTTTTTTTCGCCAGCCGTATGCATGAGGTCTCTATTTTATAATGGTGTCATATATATTCCCCCCCCCCCCCCCCGTTTTTTATTAATTCATAGGTCATGGTTCTTGGAATGCAAGAACATGGCAATAATTGTGAATTGAGGGAGGTACCATGTTACCAGAATCTGTTGCTTGGTAATGACAATCTAAAGTGTTTTTTTTTTTTTATGTAATGATGTTTAATAGCTGGCTGATTCCATTAGAATTTGTTCTTTGTGCCACAGAAAATATGACGTTGGTAACATTTTGAAAAATGTTTTTTAAAGCAGTCGTCATTTAGTAAACATTGATCTGATCTCCTGTGCCTGAAAAGTTGTAGATTCTTGTTTAATAATGGATATAAATCAGGAAGCCTTTGCAGAGAGAATATGCAAGCTGTCATTACAGACCTTCTTGTTTTAAATGTGAATTTCCTCACCGTTGTGCTAATCCCGTGGTTTTAGTAAATTTGGGTTTCCTGAACTGGAATGCATATTTAAGTTCTGACTTTCTTGCTCCATACTTGTTTTGGTTCAGTGAAGTATTGAAGCTTTTAATTGGCATAGCAGAAAGGCAGTTAGCTGTGAGCTCATGCAGTATTCATGTTGTATTGGCGTTGAAACTGAAACTGTAGGATCATGGTTTAGGTGCTGCTTGGGATAAGTTTGGTGGCATGTTGCAGCTGTAGAAATCCTCTGGTTGCTGCTTTGAGCCGCTAGGTGCAGCCGTCGTCCCTGTTCACTATAAGGACAGGTCATTGGTGTATGCAGCTATGCGTGGATTTTTGCCCAGTCAGGGAGTACCTGCAGTGATTGCTGCTGAACAGTGTGGGCAGCCATGAATAGCTGTGGCCCTTCTATTGAAAATCATAACTGAGAGCTTACTGAACTTGACATAAATTAATCACCAAAATACATTTTTGAAGATGGTGATAAGTCCTACAGGCCAATCAAAAGTAAGATCTCTGGTTTGAAGCTTGAAGGACATGAAACGCGTAAAGCAGTATTTAAAGTGGTAGTATACTCTATACTACCACTTTCACTTACAGGTAAGCCTATAATAAGGCTTACCTGTAAGTATAAAGAATATCTCCTAAACCTGTATGGTTTAGGAGATATTCCCCTCGCAATGCGCCGCTGATTGCAGCGGCGCAAGTGGGGGCCACGGCGAAAAGACCAGCAGCCGCCGGACCTTGCCGAATTGAAATCTCGCGCGTGCATGCGCGGGAGTGACGTCATCGCCGCTGCAGCCAATCACAGCGCTGGAGCGGCGATACCCGGAAGACACACCGGAGCAAGATGACATCTCGCTCGGCGTGGACCAGGTAAGTTCTCTTCACCTCCTTCCGAGGTAAGTATTTCATAATAATGCGGTGCATACTAGCTCATTATGGCTTTTCTCTTGCAGGTGTAAAAAAAAAAAAATTATGCGGGTATACAACCGCTTTAACCTAAAAGCAAACATTTTATAGATTGCAGCTTAGATGGCTGCATTTGTTTTTTCTTTTTTTAGGCTTTCTTTTTAATATTTATACCCCACTGACAGGAGCGTTTACTGATCAGCGTTTTATGTAAAACCTTTATCCCCAAAGAAACGCATATGTTGCTGTAAGTGTTTAAAAAGTTAAATGTGTGATGTGTGTAATACGATAACTCCACTCGTTCCTTCTTTGCTCTTCCTACTTATGGCCGTTTTTAGATCTGCATATTTAACCTTCACCTGTACAACATTAGAGTGAATTGGGGATTGTAGGATATATAGTATCTTCACAGGAATTATCAGTTCCTAGATTGCAGAGGTTGCATTAACCTTGTTTTTGGACACAAACAAACTGCTGATACAGGGATGTGAAGGTTTACTCTACTATAGGCTATGCAAACAGGGCAACGAATAACACAATAAAATGACATGCTCAATGCACAGCTTGTGCAGGTAGGAAGGTCTATAATGCCTTTTAGGACCACCTATGGTAAACCATGTATGTTTCTTGGTAACAGTGTGTGTTTTTTTGTATTTATTTTTAATATGCCTTTTTAATATTTTCTAAACATTTTAAAAGCAGATCAAGCTGTCCAGCAGAAGTGACCGTTGCAAAGGTTGGTGCAAACTACATGACACTGCTGAGGGTGTATACAACCATCGGCTTTTTATCATGTGTTCTCATTTTGTTCTCCAGAATAGAAGAAAAAAAATCCTGTAGCAGTAACTGCTTGAAATGTGTTTGATGCACCAGAATATTCCTACAGGAAACATTGTTCATGGCTCACAAGGCCATTGCTATTAGGTGGATGAACACATCTTCCCTAGGGCATTCCAGTAGAAGTTGTTAATAAATCAGATTGTCAATTATGTATGTTTGGGAGAAGAAATTGTCATTTGGACTTACTGTGTGAATCTCCACTTACTTTGCCTTTAGGATAAAACCACCCTGACTCTTAACCACTTGCAGTGGCACGGGCAGGCAAATTGGCGTACCTGTACGTCCCTTTAAATTTGCCACTCAGAGGGCGCGTGCCTCGTGAGTGTGCCCGTGGGTCCCGGGAACTCAATGATTGCGGTCAGCAAAGGCAGAACAGGGGGTTGCCTTTGAACAGTGATCAGTGACGTGTCACTGGTTGGTCCTCCCCCCTAACAGTTAGAATCGCACCCTAGGACACACTTAACCCCTTCAGCGCCACCTAGTAGTTAACCCCTTCACTGTCAGTGTAATTTTCAGAAGTATCACAATCGTCTCAAAAATGTGTGAAAAGTGTCCGTTGTGTCTGCCATAAAGTCGCAGTCATGATAAAAACCGCAGATCGCCCCATTACTAGTAAAACAATATAATAAAAAATGCCATAAAACTATCCCCTATTTTGTAGACGCTATAACTTTTTTGTGCAAACCAATCAATATAAGCTTCTCAGCCTAAACTGAGAAAAAAAATTGCTTTAAAAAAAAAAAAAAATTGAAGATATTTATTATAGCAAAAAGTACAAAATATTGAAATTTTTTTTTTTTTCCAAATTGTTGCTCTATTTCTGTATACAGCTCAAAAATTTAAAACCCGTAGAGGTGATCAAATACCCCCAAAAGAAAGCTCTATTTGTGGGGGGGGGGGGCAAAGGACGACAATTGTGTTTGGAAGCCACATCGCACGACCGTGCAATTGTCACGCAGTGACGAATCGCAAAAATTGCTCTGGTCTTTGGCCAGCCAAATGGTCTGGGGCTTAAGTGGTTAACCACTTAAGGACCGCCGCATGTACATTTACGTCGGCAGAATGGCACCGACAGGCACATCAACGTATATATACGTTGGTGCCTTGGGGGGGTTTGGGGGTCCGATCGGACCCCCCCCGTACATGCGGCGGTCCGCGCGGCTGCAGGAGCGATCCGACAAGAGGGGGCGGCTATTCGTTTTTGTCCGCCCCCTCCGGATCGCTCTCAGCCAATGCGCCCGCCCGCCCTGTCACGAAGGAGGAAGCGATGTGATCTCTCCCTCGGCAATTTTTTTCAACCACCGCTGAGGAGAGATCACAACACCTAGTAAGTCTGCACTAACACTACACTTACACACTGACACTAAATACAGTAATCATACATGTATGATTACTGCATTCAGTGACACTGACAGGGGGAGGGGCGATCGCGGGGTTTAAATGTGTTTATGTGTCTGTGTGTAAGTGTAGTGTTAGTGAGTGTTAGGTCCTGGGTAGCCCCCGTACCCCCCCTAATAAAGTTTTAACCCCTTGATCACCGCCATAGTTAACCCTTTCACTCCCTATTGCCAGCATCACTAAGCGATCATTTTTCTGATCACTGTATTAGTGTCGCTGTTCCTGCTAGGTAGCTAATTTTTTTTTTTTTTTTACTAAAGACATGTGGCTAAATAAATTTTGGCCTAAATGTTTGACTAAAATTTAGTTTGATTTTTCTTATAACAAAAAGTAAAAAATATTGTGTTTTTTTTCAAAAATATCGCTCTATTTTTGTATATAGCGCAAAAAAAAAAAATCGCAGAGGCGATCAAATACCACCAAAAGAAAGCTCTATTTGTGAGAAGAAAAGGACGCAAATTTTGTTCGGGAGCCACGTCGCACGACCGCGTAATTGTCTGTTAAAGCGACGCAGTGCCGAATCGCAAAAACCCCTTGGGTCATTTGGCAGCATATTGGTCCGGGTCTTAAGTGGTTAAAGAGGCTAATGGGGGAGGAGAGGGAGGGGCTTGATGGGAGAGCAGAGACAGAGTAGCAGCTGCTGCTGCTGAACGTGCCGCTCCCACTCTCCGATGGTATAGAGATCTAACGCCGTTGGCCACCACCTATCCAGCCTGTCTAATCCGTTGGGCTCCCGCAAGGATGATGGCTGATGCTTCGGCTGATGCTTTTAGCATGTGGTAATCAATCAAGCAAATCCATCGCTCGGAACCCGGTCTGTATCTTTCCCTAAGTCTATGAAGTTTATGAAGCCTATTGCTGTCCTGCCCCTGCCTGTCCCCCGCTGCTACTAGCACATTGTGGCTTACTTTTTTGTTTACCTTTACACGGCGGTGGAGGCTGCTTGCTTGCGGGGCGCCTTGCTGCGCTGTGGAGCGCGTCGGTCCCGGTGAATCTCGGGTGTACAGGCGTCTGAGATCTGGGCTGGCTCCTCATGGCGGCTGTCCGCGTTGTCTCGGGTGGCGGGGGGTGCTCGCCGCTTGGGTTTGAGGAGGTTGAGGAGCTCCCTGGCCTGTTGGTTGGTCGGCATTGGTCCCTGGCCTGCTACAATTACCTGCTGACTGCATATTGAAGCCGGCTAACACTGAAGAGAGCTAGTGAGAGCCGAAGGAGGGCTGAAGGGGCGAAAGAGCTGAGAACACAGGAAACCACACCAGAGACCAAGTAATGAATACGGGATGCAGGTAGGAAGGTCCAGGCTGGATTAAAATCACAGGATTATATTGTACTATTTTTTATTGAGCATAATAAAGGTCATTGGCCAAATGGACATAAAGGAGAGAGCCTGCTAGGACTGCCAAAACGCAGGTGTACTAAACTGTATAAAAAAAAATATAGAGAGATATATTAATGGATCTTAATGGAGAAGTCGGAACCTAAGGGAGATGCCATGACGCCATAAAGAGGACGGGATGATCATGAACTATATGATACTTGCTAAATAGCTCTTAGTGGTTTCGCATAACCATCCATTTTTATTATTATTTTTTTTTTTTTTACTGTCTCTGTATTTCTAATTGTTCTGCCACATTTTTCTGCGGAGTAGAGAAGTGGGAACCTGCTTCTGAGAACCTCATGGGGATTTAATGGACAGGATAGTGATGTTCTTTGTTACAGCTGCTAAAATAGTTCTAAGTGGTGTACATAAGCAAATTTCACTACATGGTCTTATATGGTCTCCATATTTCTAATACTATTGCAGAGGTGATGACTGAATGCTCAAGGGATATGATTTATAATATCAGATATATTGCATATATTTACACCGCCTTACTGCCATATGGTCTTATGAAGTTTTAGAAGAACATAATTATTGTGTCCGAGCAATCTCTATGGTGAGATTAATATTCCTATCCTCTGGACTGATCTTATTGGTGTATGTATGGGATATATCGGCTAGTATGGGAAGCTTAAGTGTGAGCACCACCACATACCCTGCGCCTCGGTGAGATCTTAGGCACCCTGAGGTAGCCTTTCGCTATAGAAAGAGGTAGAGGCCCTGCGGCTGACGCGGTCTAATCGATATTAAGTAAACGCGGAAGACTTAGACGCAGTATCTGCAGAGGATATGGGAGTAACCATAATCTAATCACTATCCAAGGGAAAATATTACTATCCTGGAGTGTGTAGTCATAATTGCGAGCGCACGTAAATACCATAAATATTATCTACACTAATCACAATTGAGAGTAAAGAAGAATATAACAAGCCCACATAAATTTCAGTTAATCCTGATACTACTCGCAAGACTGGTTTAGCTATTGGATTATTCTGCCCTCCTTTTTTTTTCTTTTTTTTTTGTGGGAAATTCAATTGGGAAACCTATTGCAAGGGCAAGAAAGAAAAAAAATGAGGGGGAGATCTGGGAGAGGAGCAGCAGCAAATACCCCCAGATCAAGTGCGAGCCCTGGTTCCATAAGAAAGTATATATCACAGGTGGGAGGAAAAGCCAGCCCTAGTAATAGAAGTTCCAATATAAATACGGAATCTGCTAGCCCGATGAGGAGGAACTAGAGGACGACGGGGAGATGGAAACTAGACAAAAGAAGCAACAAGTAACTAAAAAGTAACTAAAAATGAGATGGCAGAAATGCTAGCAAGTATGGAACTAAGACTCGAATCCTCTATAAAAGGAGAAATAAACATTCTACGAGGGGACATGAAACATCTGTTAAAGAGAGTGGAGGAAGTGGAAGAAAGAATGGATAGTCAGGGCGCAGAAATAAAAGGGCTGAAGAAACAAGTGAGGAATTATGTAAAGAACAAAGAGACATGATGTATAAAATAGAGTACCAGGAAAACAGAAATATAAGGATTAGAGGTATTCCGGAACAACAGGGAGAAGATAATTTACAGGAACAAATGGATGAGATTTTTGGTCACATGTTGGGAACAAAAGACGTACCAAAGAAAATTAAGTTTGAACGGATACACAGGATAAGAAAGCCACCAGAATTGGGAACAGAGGTCCCAAGAGATGTGATAGCCAGATTCCACAACTATCAAGACAAGGAGCAAATAAAGAGCTATATAAAATCCAATCAACCGACCAAATACCGAGAGATTAGCTTGCAGATCTTTCCAGATTTATCTGGAGAAACATTATCCCGGAGAAGAAAACTGAAATCACTATTGGAGCTACTCAGAGCACATAACATCCAGTATACATGGGGCTTTCCGGCTTGCCTGACAGGTCGCAAAGAGGGCCGTTCAGCAACACTTAGATTTCCAGAGGAGACCCCAAATTTTTGTAGGAGGCTGAAAATATTTAATTGAGATCCCAGGATGGTGGGAAAAGAAGGTCCAAACAGAGTCCAGAGGATGGGCAAGCATGGCAACCCAGTGTGGAAGGAACTCCCGGGCAGAAAGAAAATGTAGCATGAAATGGCAAAGTTTAGGAGGGGTAGGGGAGAGAAAGACATAGTTTAAAAGGGAAAGGGGTTCATATGTGGGAGAGGTATGGAGAGATGGGGGGGGGGGTGGTGTGGGAGGGCAAGGGTGGGGGAGGAGTGTTCTCTGCTCCATCATAGAGTTCAACCTCAAGGAGGAGGAGCCGGGGGCCAGGATATGGAAAGGAGGGCCACGGCCAAGAGCCCCAGAGAGGGCAGTATTTCCTCCAAGGGGATGGGGAGAGGGGGAGGGGGAGGAGGCAAACCATAAAGATATGTTTCAGTTTTAACCTATATGGTATTTTGGAGACTCCCCAATTAGCCGAGCTAAAGGGATAGCCATTGGTTTCTCCAAAGAAAACAGGTTTATATTAGACGAAAAGAGGGTAGATCCGGAGGGGAGATATTTATTTTTGAGAGGAAAACTGAATGGAGTAGAGATCTCATTGGCAAATATAAATAGTCCAAATAAAAACCCTATTCGTTATTTAATAAGGATAATCACAGAGTTTATGGAGTTTAAACAGGGAACACCTATCCTAGCAGGGGATTTTAATTTCCACATGGATCCCGAATTAGATAATACGTCTTGTGCACAGGGGACCGGAATGACATGGAGAAATAAACTGAAAAAAAAACCTCAATTCCAACTAGTAGATATTTGGAGGATACAACATAAGAAACTCCAGGATTATACATTCCGCTCCCCTATACACGAGACGTACTCGAGGATTGTTTTTTTTTTTTAACTGAACATATGGCCCTAGAAAATATAAGCAATTCTAACATTGGAATAGCGACCTTTTCGGACCATGCGCCATTATCACTCAGATTAAAAATGGGGAAGAAATTAGATAACCACACGAAATGGAGGCTAAACGAGGAACTCCTTCAAGACAGCTATTGAATCCAGAATAAAAACAGAATTGGTAGAATTTTTTTAGATTGAACAGATGAAGTGTCGGAGGCTACAGTATGGGAGACCCATAAGGCGTTTGTGCGGGGATTACTAATGAAGGTAGGGGCGGAAAAAAATAAAAAAAATAAAGAGAGAACAATGCTTACAAAAGAAATCTATAATTTGGAACAACAGCATAAAATAGAAGGAAATAAAGAAATCCTATTAAATTTCAATATTTAAAGAGAAGAATTGAGAGAGCAAATAGAGCAGGAAACTAGAAGGACCTTCAATCAAGTGAAGAAAGAGAGATACATATGGGAAAGCAAACGTACTAAAAAAAAAAAAAGACGCAAACTACATAGAGAAAATACAAACGAAGCGGGGGGAACTAGTGTATAAAACAAGTGAAATAGCAGAGAGTTTTAAAGAGTATTATGAAAAATTGTACTCAATTAGGAAACATGAGACCGAGGAAGACCTAAAAGATGAGGACAAAAAAAACGTATGATTTTCTAAAAGAGATAGAATGGGAGGTAAGACCAGAAGACCATCTTGATAAGCTGGAAGCCCCGATTTCAGAGGAAGAAGTTAGAGAAACGGTAAAAAATGCCCCGAATGGTAAGAGCCCAGGTCCGGATGGACTAACGGTCCTCTACTATAAAAAATTCATTGATGTCTTGGCACCAAAAATGTGTTCATACTGGAATGGCTTAGGTGATAAATGGGATATGCATAAAGAAGCAATAGAAGCCTCTATTACTCTGATTTTGAAAGATGGAAAGGATAGGACATTGTGTTCGAGTTACAGACCCATATCCCTCCTGAACTGTGACACCAAGATATTTTCCAAAATATTAGCAGAGAGATTGAAACAAATTATGACGGATCTGATCCACAGGGATCAAGTTGGGTTTGTGACCGGACGGGAGGGGAGAGATAATGGAATAAGAACGTTACTAGCAACTCAGAAAATGAGGGACAGTGGAGCCCCAGGTCTACTCTTGTCAGTAGATGCAGAGAAAGCATTTGACAGAGTAGATTGGGGCTTCTTATTTAAGACACTGGAAGTAATAGGATTAGGACCAAAAATGTTAAACTGGATCAGAGCTTTGTATAATAAACCGAGGGCAAGAGTAAAAATTAACGGGACCCTCTCGGACGCAATCGAGCTCCATAATGGCACAAGACAGGGGTGCCCCCTGTCTCCATTATTATTTGTGTTAGGACTAGAGCCATTCCTAAGGAGTATAAGAAAAAACCCGGACATAAGGGGAATAGATGTAGGCCAGGAGGAACATAAACTTGCGGCTTTCGCAGATGACATCCTGTTTTACTTAACCCAAACGAGAACAACCCTACCAAGTATAGTAAAAGCAATGAAACAATACGGAGAGTTGTCTAACTTTAAAAAAAGGATTTTTAATAAACAGCTTACCTGTAAAATCCTTTTCTTGGAGTACATCACGGGACACAGAGCACATAGCCATTACACTTGGGTTATATGGGTACCTTCAGGTGTGGACACTGGTGTAATCAATTTCACAGGAAGTTTCCTCCCTATATAACCCCCTCCCACTGGGAGTGCTTCAGTTTTGTAGCAAGCAATTCTCCCGAGGTTACACAATGTTCCCCAAAAGAGGGGTGGGAGCTCTGTGTCCCATGATGTACTCCAAGAAAAGGATTTTACAGGTAAGCTGTTTATTAAAAATCCTTTTTTCTTTATCGTACATCACGGGACACAGAGCGCATAGCCATTACACTTGGGATGTCCTAAAGCAATGCTCTATGAAAGGAGGGAGACCGTAAGGCCAAGAATAGCCAAATAAAAAACATTGTCAGGAGAAAAAATAGCTCCACCAACAGAAAAACAAGGGGGCGTGAACCGGGCCAGAGGATTCTATACTGCTGCCCGTAGGACCGCCTGCCCAAAAGCTGCGTCCGTACCCTTTGCAACGTCCAACTTATAAAATTTAGTAAACGTATGTACGGAAGACCAGGTTGCCGCCTTGCAAACCTGTGCCATAGAGATCTGATGGTGTGCCGCCCAGGAGGCACTCATGGCCCTCGTAGAATGGGCTTTAACTGATAAGGGAGGTGGAACGCGCTTCAGACCATAGGCCTGAAAAATCAGCTGCTTAATCCACCTAGCCAAGGAAGACTTGGCAGCCGGCTGACCCTTCTTGGGGCCATCCGGAAGAACAAAAAGCACATCTGTTTTCCGCATCTTCTCTGTAGCCTTGAGATAGACCCTCATGGCTCGAACCACGTCCAAAGTATGAAGCAGTCTTTCCTCTCTGGACTGGGGAGTAGGAAAGAAGGATGGTAGAACTAGGTCCTGATTCAAGTGAAAACTGGATATGACCTTATGAAGGAAAGAAGGTTGAGGCCGCAGAACCACTCTGTCCTTATGCAGAATAAGGTATGGCTCCCTGCATGACAAGGCTGCCAGCTCGGAAACCTTTCTGGCCGAAGCCATAGCCACCAAGAAAACCAACTTTCGGGTTAGTAGCACAAGAGGGATTTCTGTCAGAGGTTCAAATGGCTGCCTTTGTAAAGCTGACAAGACCAGATTTAAATTCCAGGGGCAGAGGGGAGTTCTAATAGGGGGATTCACATGCAAGACCCCCTGCAAGAAGGTTTTTATAAGCGAATGGGTGGCCAAGGGTCTTTGAAACCATATTGATAAAGCCGACACCTGCCCCTTTAGAGTACTAAGAGCCAACCCTTTGTCAACGCCAACCTGGAGGAATCGCAAGATCCTGTCAATAAAAAACTTTCGAGGATGCCATTTTTGAGACTCGCACCACTCCACATAGGTTCTCCAGACTCTGTAATAAATATTTCTGGAGACCGGCTTCCTAGCCTGAATCAACGTAGATATGACCTGATCTGAGAGGCCTCTGCCCTTAAGAATTAGGGATTCAGCCGCCAAGCCGTCAAATTTAGCTGCTGTGAAGCATGATGCCAGATTGGGCCCTGAGACAGCAGATCTGGGCGCAGGGGGAGCGGCCACGGCGCCCCAACTGACATCTTCACGATGAGTGCGTACCAAGCCTTCCTGGGCCAGGCTGGGGCCACCAGGATCACAGGCCTGCGCTCCACCCGGATCCTCCGTAGAAGGCGGGGAATCATCTGCAGTGGAGGGAACGCATACAGAAGAGAAAACTGGTGCCAAGGGCAAACCAAGGCATCGGTCCCGTAGGCCGAGGGATCCCTGGCTCGGGATATGAATTTGTCCAACTTTTTGTTGGATCTCGTTGCCATAATGTCCACATCTGGGACTCCGAATTTTTGGCAAATCTCTTGGAATACCTGGGGGTGAAGAGACCACTCCCCCGGGAGCAATTGTTGACGACTCAAAAAATCTGCTTGAGAATTGTCTATCCCTGGGATGAACACCGCCGAGATGCAGGGTACATGGGCTTCGGCCCATGAGAAAATCAGATTTACTTCTCTTTGGGCTGCTGGGCTCTTCGTGCCCCCCTGGTGGTTTATGTATGCCACCGCAGTGGCGTTGTCGGACTGTATCCTTACTGGCAGACCCTGAAGGGGGAGAGTCCAGGCGATCAGGGCCAGCCAAGCAGCTCTGATCTCCAAGATATTGATGGGAAGCAGTTTTTCTGCCTCCGACCACTGCCCTTGCTGGGTCTGTTCTTCTAGAACTGCCCCCCAACCTGACAGGCTGGCATCCGTGGATACCATCTTCCACGGATGGGGCAAAAGGATTTCCCTTTTGACAAATTTTGAGAGACCAGCCACCAAGACAGGCTGCGCCGGACCTTCGGGGAGAGCACTAACGGACGATCTAACGCCTGAATGGACTTGTTCCAAGCAGAGAGAATGGCTGCCTGAAGATATCTGGTATGGATCTGGGCGTAGGGTACTGCCTCGAAGGCGGCCACCATCTTCCCCAGCAGTCGCATACATAGGCGAATAGTCGGCCTCTTCTTGCCTTAGATCACTTGAATTGCTTGAGCTATTGATCTGATCTTTGCTTGAGGTAAAATTATCCTCTGGCAGTCTGTATCTAGCCGAAGGCCTAGATATTCCAACTGCTTTGTGGGTTTCAATACCGATTTTTCTAGGTTTACAATCCACCCGAATTCCTCTAGATGCTGAACTGTGCGACCTACTGCCTGATTGAGGTTGGAAGCTGAGCTGTCGATAACCAGAAGATCGTCCAAGTATGCCAAGACTAAAATGCCTTCTGTCCTTAGGAAGGCTAGCACCGGGGCTAACACCTTTGTGAATACCCGCGGAGCTGTTGCCAACCCGAAAGGGAGGGCTACGAACTGGTAATGACGGTGATCTATCATAAAACAAAGAAACCTGTGATGTGCCGGGTAGATCGGCACGTGCAGATACGCATCTTTTATGTCCTATAGATGCTAGAAAGTCGTCTTGATGTAGGCTGGCTGCCACCGAACGTATGGACTCCATACGAAAGGTCTGAATGTTTAGAAAGCGATTTAGGCGTTTGAGGTCTAAGATAGGACTGACGTCGCCATTGGGCTTTGGTATTATGAAAAGGTTGGAGTAGAATCCCAGACCCCATTCCTGGGTTGGTACTTCTACAATTACTCCTTGGAGCAAGAGACGATCCAATGCTTTTACAAGAGAGGCCCTCTTTAATGGGTCGCTTGGAAGACTTGACCCCTGAAAATGAGGAGGGGGGACTTCCCGACACTCTAGCTTGTAGCCCGTGGTTACCATGGATCTTACCCAGGAGTCGGGAATTCTGGCCTTCCACACTTCGGAGAAAAACCGAAGCCTTCCCCCCCACCCAAGAGAGTGGGGGCGCCCCTTCATGAATCTGACTTGAGGACTGGTTTAACCGGCTTGCGAGACCATGGCCTCTTGCCTGTCGTGGCTTGTCCTTGTGGGCGGCTATTAAATGCTCAACGCCCGGGAGGCCGTCGATACTGACGGGAAGTTGAAGGGGCTGAGCCTGCGAAGGCCTGTCGCTTAAATGCGGGCCCACGCGATCTTTTCTTGATAGGCAAGAAAGAACTTTTACCACTTGATATGGTCTGGATATATTTATCTAGGTCTTCACCGAATAGTCTCCCACCATGAAAGGGAAATCCTGCTAAAAGCTTTTTGCAGGGTGCCTCTGCTGACCATTTTTTTAGCCACAAAAGGCGACGCATATGAACCAACAGCAGAGATAAACGGGACGCCTGTTGAACGGAGTCCTTAATAGCATCTACTGCAAAGCAGAGAGCTCTTGGGAGGTCAGCCAATTCACGAGCTTGCTGAGGCGGTATGTCCCTTAATATCTGTTTAGTCTGATCCTTTAAAGCCTGACAAACGCCAATGGCTGCCACTGCTGGCTGAACCACGGCACCTACTGTGGTAAAAGAAGTCTTCAGTAGGGTCTCCAATTTTTTGTCGACTGGATCTTTAAACACCTGGACATTTTCCACCGGACAGGTCAGGGATTTATTTACGCAGGAAATGGCTGCGTCCACGGTAGGAAGTGCCCATTTCTTTGCAAATTCTTCTTCCATAGGATAGAGAATGGTGAACCTTTTAGGAGGGATAAAAACCCTATCAGGTCGAGCCCAATCCTGAAAAATCACCCTCTCCAGAAGGGGGTGAACCGGGAAAGACGCACCACTCAATGGTGCCTTCAAGGAACCTAAAGAGGATACCGCGGGGGCTAATTGTTCTGACACTGGAAGTTTAAAAGCAGTGCGAACCATATCCGTCAGAGACTGGATCCACAGACTCTCTGCTTGAGAAGCCGAAAAAATGTCATCTATAGTGGAATCTTCAATGTCTGACCCGTCAGGACTCAGGTCCGCTTGATCCCCCTGTGGGTCCAATTCCTCCGAAGAGAGGACCTCTGCATCCGAACACACCGTTCTAGGTGACGGGGATCTAGCCCGTTTGCCACCCGGCAAAGAGCGGGCAATTAAAGCAGTTAACCTTTTCTCTAGCCCACCCAGGGTGGATTCTAGCATTTCTTCCGTAACATAAACGGGAATGGGTTGATTGGGGGCCGCCTCTGCCCCTAGCACCCTCAATGGCTCCTGCACGATGCTGTTCGGTGGTCTATCTGGTGAGGGTGGGACCACTTGAGCCTGGCCCAAATCCTCTGACCCCGATGGAGACCCCTTTACTTTTTTGGCTCCTTTTGCAGCCTTAGCTGGTCTTGAGACACCCCTACAGCCAACACCCAACTGTTGTAGCTAGAAGTGAAACATTAATAAGTACAGGCTATGGAAACATTTTTTTTTTATTTATTTTTTTATTTTCATACGCCTGAGAAGGCGGCAATACCGAGGAAAGTCCTGTGAGTATTGCCACACCAATGCCCGTTAGCTGGAGTCCAAGGTTGCACCGACTCAGACACTGCCAGATCTAAGGCTGAGTCCCTTTTAAGAAAATTTTTTTTTTTTTTTTTTTCTGGTCAGTGTGGACTAAGTCCAGACCTGAAGATCCACAAACCACCACTGGGTGTCACTGTTAGCCAGAAATGGCTCAGCTGCGCGCTCTGTGTCCTCACTCTCCACTGCTCTCAGGAGGGAATGACCAGCCAGGAAATGCTTTTTTGCTTTATCTGAGACCTGACGCTGCTGGCCCGCCCCCCCCCACGCACGCTGCTAACAGGCAAATCTGGGGGGAGTAGCAAAATACATATCTTTAAAAGCATATATATATCTACATGTTATCTGGGTAAACATTAGTACATCCCATCCTGCCTCAAAAGACATAGTGGAGATAGTGGCTGATGGACAAGCATACCATTAGCCAACCCAGAACCCCCAGGGGGATACCTACTGTCGAACCAAGTCCCGCAGGTTCCCTCTTACCTGCTCCACGCCGCAGGGTATTGCAAAATGCAAGAGGCCCAGCCTTCCTCCATCTCCGTGGGTATTGTCTTGGACCTTCAGGGACCGGGGTCCTGTGTTAAGGAACCCACACCCCTGGACCTATATAGCATCCTGGCATCAGTAGCGTTTAGTTCTTGGAAGAGACTAAGGCACTGGAGCCCAGAATCCAGCCCTCCAAGGAGAGGCATTATAGGCAAAACCCCACTCTCAGCAGGGCCCGGGTACCGTACACCTTGGCTTTGAAGCACTTCGGACGGATCCGGCTAGCTATCCTGGGTCCCGAGACCTCCGAGGGACAGCTAGACGTGACCAACACCTAAGACACTGGCGAAAAAACTGAAGCACTCCCAGTGGGAGGGGGTTATATAGGGAGGAAACTTCCTGTGAAATTGATTACACCAGTGTCCACACCCATATAACCCAAGTGTAATGGCTATGCGCTCTGTGTCCCGTGATGTACGATAAAGAAATGAATTCTACAAAATCGGAAACACTGAGTTCCAATATAACCAAGGAAGATCAAGCCAGGTACCAAAAGGAGTTCCCATTCGTGTGGGGGGGGAAGGAAATAAAATATTTAGGGGTAAAAATAGCAATATCTAAGGAGAGAATATATAGGATACATTTTTTACCAGTACTCGAAGATATTAAAACAGAACTGGGTAGACTTACGGCAGGACATATATCGTGGGGGGGGGGGGGGAGAGAATGAATATACTAAAAATGGTAATATTGCCAAAAATTAATAAGATACAGATGTTACCAATAGCCCTACCCCAGAAGTTTTTCAAGTCTATACAAACATTATTCCTAAAATGTATTTGGCAGGGGGGAAAAAGCTTGCATCAGCTGGGCAACTTAAAAAAAAAAAAAAAAACACAAGGGGGTTGGGGAGCACCAGACTTAAAAAGTTACTATCAAGCAATAATTCTCACTAGGGTAATTGGGTCAGAGACACTAAGCAAAAAAGATGGGTAGGCATGGAATTCCAGATAAGTAAGGCAGCATTAGGAAATATCATCTGGATTCCAGATAAATACAGGGAGTTAAATAAACAGACACACGATATTACACGGCACACAATAAAAATATGGGATAAAGTACATAAGAGAGAAAAATGGGGTTTCAATTCACCGTTAATGCCACCAATAGAAACAAATTTTTTTCCACCAGGGATAGAGCAAGTATTTGGGAATTGGATAAAAAAAAAAAAATGCTCAGCTGAAAGATATCGTGACGAGAGATAAGTTAAAGCGGTTGTAAACCGCAACATATTTTTTTTCTTTTTTTAGACCTGCAAGGGAAAAGCCATAATGAGCTAATATGCACCGCATATTAGCTCATTATAAAATACTTACCTCGGAACGAGGTGTAGGGAACTTACCTGGTGCACGCCGAGCAAGATCTCATCTTGACTCGGCGTGTCTTCCGGGTATCGCCGCTCCAGCACTGTGATTGGCTGGAGCGGCGATGACGTCACGCGCGGGAGATTTAAATCCGGCTGGCCGGATTTTTTCGCCGTGGAGTCCCCCTGCGCATGCGCCACTGCAGTCAGCGGCGCATTGCGGGGGTAATATCTCCTAAACCGTACAGGTTAAGGAGATATTCTTTATACCTACAGGTAAGCCTTATTATAGGCTTACCTGTAGGTAAAAGTAAAAAAAAGTGGGTTTACAACCACTTTAAGCACTTATGAGGAATTAAAAGACAGAGGGGAAGTTCTGGAAATAGATAAATGGAAATATGGCCAGTTAAAACATTTTTTTGAAGGTCTCCCTCAGCCGAATAGATTGATGGAAAACCTTCGCCCCCTGGAGAAAATCTGTGTAGAGAAAGGAGGTAAAAGAGTAATGTCCAAAATATACAAATGCTTAATAGACTTAGAACAGCCGGGCACTCCACCATATATCAAAAAATGGGAGGAGGAATTGGGGTCCCCTCTGAGTAAGCTAGATTTAAATCAAATATGGAGAAGAGTGTATACCTCGTCTATAAATAGTAAAGTAACAGAATTAAATTACAAATGCCTAACGAGGTGGTATATAACTCCAGATAAGGCACACAAATATAAGACAGAAGTCTCAGAACTGTGTTGGCGAGGATGCGGACAGACAGGAGATATGGTACATATATGGTGGACATGCCCAAAAATAAGAGTATTGGAGAAGGATCAGAGACTTAATATCCAAAATAACGGACATAGAAATACCAGATGACCCTTGGGGGTGTCTACACCAGAGGATCAGAATATCATCTAGACCAGGGGTCCTCAAACTACGGCCCTCCAGTTGTTCAGGAACTACAATTCCCATCATGCCCAGTCATGTCTGTGAATGTCAGAGTTTTACAATGCCTCATGGGATGTGTAGTTCCACAACAGCTGGAGGGCCGTAGTTTGAGGATCCCTGGTCTAGACTATACCAGAAAAGTCTAGTGCCCCATATGTTAACCGTAGCCAAAGGCCTGATAGCCAACCACTGGCAAGATATGGAAAGCCCCTCTATCAGAGAATGGTGTAATAAAATAAACTACAGGCAAAACTTAGAATTTTTGAGATTAAGCAAACGTAGATTGTGTGGAGGATTATGAGGAGATCTGGTCTAAGTGGACAGAATTCAAACAATCAATGGAATTTGCGGAGCTGATGGGAACATAGGACCTCAATATATAACATAGGAACTTAATTTACAACATATGATATAATAAGTATATAGAGAGACAATAAGAAGAGGTAAAATGGGTAACTAGAGGTCAGGGGGTGAGGAGGGGGGGAAGGAAGAGAAATAGGGTATAAGAGATATAATAATTAAAGGATTATGGGGAAGACTAAAATTAGTGAAAGTAAATAAAATGTATTTGTTTTCTCCTTTTTGTGAATGAGGAAAAAAAAAACCCTACCCACAAATGATGCGAAACCTAAACAGAGACGTCATAAGCAATTAATACTGTGAGCAGGTCTCATGGGCGGTTGAGTCTGAAGTGGGTTAAAAAGAAAAAAAAAAAAAAGTGGTTAACCACTTAAGACCCGGACCAATACGCTGGTAAATGACCCAAGGTGTTTTTGCGATTCGGCACTGCGTCGCTTTAACAGACAATTGTGCGGTCGTGCGACGTGGCTCCCAAACAAAATTTGCGTCCTTTTCTTCCCACAAATAGAGCTTTCTTTTGGTGGTATTTGATCACCTCTGCGATTTTTATTTTTTGCGCTATATACAAAAATAGAGCGACATTTTTGAAAAAAAAACACTTTTTTACTTTTTGTTAAAAAAAAAATCAAATAAACTAAATTGTAGTCAAACATTTAGGCCAAAATTTATTTAGCCACATGTCTTTAGTAAAAAAAAATCGCAATAAAAAAAATAGCTACCTAGCGGGAACAGCGGCACTAATACAGCGATCAGAAAAATGATCGCTTAGTGACGCTGGCAATAGGGAGTGAAAGGGTTAACTAGGGCAGTGATCAGGGGGTTAAAACTTTATTAGGGGGGGTGGGGGGGCTATCCTGAACCTAACACTAACTGTTTTTTACACTGCCTGTCACACTGACACTAAATTCAGTGATTAAATCACTGCATTCAGTGACACTGTGACAGGGGGGTGGGGGGGGGGCGATCACAAGGGGTTAATATGCCTATGTGAGTGTGTGTCAGTGTTGTGTTGGTGCACACTTACTTGTGATGTCTTCTCTCATCAGCAGCGCTGGGAAATAGCGCTGCGATGAGAGAATACATCATTTCCTCCTTCCTGTGTAAACACAGGAGGAGGAAGTGACAGGCTGGGAGCGCGTTCCCATTGGCTGGGAGCGATCGCGGGGGGGGGCGGATATCACGGACATCCGCCCGCAGATCCCGGATCGCTCCCAGAGGTAGGGGGACCCCCGCACGCCGCGGAGGGGGTCCCGATGGGACCCCCGAACCGCACTCAGGCGGGGACGTAAATTTACTCCCTTGTGCCTGTACGTGCCATTCTGTGGCCGTATATGTGCGTGCGGGGGTCCTTAAGTGGTTAGAGGTTGCAAACCTCAGGAAAAAAAAGCAAGAGAAGAAAAAAACCCTTGCAAGACAAATGCATAATGAGCTAGTATGCATCGCGTAGCAAACACAATATTCATATATTTTAATACAGAATGTACCCTTCCTGCTTCAAAAATGCACTGAATAGAAATCCCTCATCTAGCAAAAACATACTATAAAAGTCCATTGCACAGTACTTACTGACCCTAGAGTGGTTTGGGAGTGGGAGATAAAGCTGTCTGTGTGCCTGTGTTTCCGTGTGCCTGTGTGTCTGTGTGTTGGCTAAAAACTGGGACTGAATATCAGAGAAGTCAACCCACTGCTTAGCTCCACGATGATGTGACATTTCAATAATGTATCGGCTCCTTCCTCCCAGTTGTTCTGAACATGGCCAAACACATGCTTGAGAGTTCATTTATTTTAAATTAAAATTGTGAAATAAACATCTGAACACACCTAGGCGTGTTAAGAGAAAATCAGCGTTAAAAACGCACACAAGCTGTTTTTTCAGTTTTACAAAAAACCTGTGTGTCTAAATGTACTGGGCCCTTTTTAAAATGTGAATACATTTATCACATCACCATTACCTGGCAACAGGATACACGTAGGGCTATCACTTTCTAATGCAGAAAAAGAGGGAAAATTAATTACGAAAGGGAGAAATAATTGTATATAAGCAGTAATATAACTTTAGGCGGATATAAATCCAATCCTCTTACGAATGTTTTGGATCTGAAATTTTCATTGACACATTTCATGATCCTTGTGTAGGCACTTCCTGTTATAAGGTAACTGTCTCCCTATTGTATTTCCTACTTTGTCACCTTGCCACGTGGGCCATTGGTTGAGGTTGGCAGCAGTGGTACTGACGTACATTACCATCAGGAAACCAAACCAGTGCAATGATGTACAGCTCATACTGAGGCGAGTGCATATACAAAGAAAGTGTTGCAGAAGATTGGCAGCGCTAAGATCAGAATGGCATTGGGGACAGTGACAACCTCAGAGGTGTTAGTAGTGGAACTGGATGTTGTCTCCTTGGGGATATTATTGATCTGACTTTTTTCAAGGCATTTACTTCCCAAGTCATTTATAATGATATTTGAAATTTGAGATTGACTTCCGTTTAGAATGTTTGCATTAAATTACCGTTCTGGAGGGGAGAGAGTAAAGTATCAATCAATATGCTTCTTTATGTCTGTGATTCTCTCTATATTAACGGTGGGATTTGTTTGAGACAGGAGGAGTATATCTGTGCAAAAGCCCTGGTGGACGTGGGTATATAAAAAAAGACATTGGTTGTAAATGGCCTGGCTAGTTTGTGAGTGTTTACTCATGCTTGACACCTTTTTGTTATATATATATTTTTTTTTTCAAGAAATTGTTGTATATTACTGAAGAAAGAGTTATTAGAGCAGTTTTGATAATGCCCACCCCCCCAAAAAAACGAAATTGACAGTCGGCACTGCAGCTGCAAATACTGTAGCTGCTGACTTTTACTATTGGTGCACTTACCTGTCCAGGCGTCCAGCGTTGTCCTAGCCGATTCTTGAATCTGTTCTTGGGTGCAGGTGCCACCATCTTGGCTTAGGGAAACCAGTAGTGAAGCTGTGCGGCTTCAGTCTGTTTTCCACTGCGAGTGCGTGAAACCTGCTGTGCTTTGTTAAATGGGCCGGCTGCGGGGGAGGGGGCGGGTCTGTCTAAACCAGGTACATGGTTCCCCAGAGAAGGTGCCAAATGTGGGGGGGGGGGGGGGGGGCTGACAAACAAAGCCTCCCCTTTTTGGGTAGAGTAGTGAATTTCCAAGCTGTTTTTTTTAAAGATTTACAAACTTGTTGCTTTTAACCCCCTTTAAACATTTGTGCATGCACACAGTTCTGTCACTGATGGGGTAACCTGGAAATGGGTGTCAGGACAATATAGTAGATCAGTACTGTGTGACTCCACAGAGGAGACCAAACAATATGATTAGTGAAGTGAAAAAGTGATTATTTACAAATAAGTGGGGACAACCAGAGCAATAAACAGCAAACAGTGTGTGTGTGTGTGTGTGTGTGTATATATATATATATATATATATATATATATATATATATATATATATATATATATATATATATATATATATAATATATGTCAAAGGGAGATACCGTATTCATAAACCAAGCCAGGCTGAGGTCATACACGTGGGATGTCAGCCGATGGGTGAGGATGGGACAGGACAGAGCAGGGAGCGGATGGATGGACAAGTTGCGGGGTAAGAACCCAGGGAAGACGGGAACCAGGAAACGGGGCGGAAGAGTCCAGGCAGGGATCAGGATCAAGCATCACGGAACAGGGTCAAGGCAAGAATCGGGATCCAAAAGACAGGGTCAGGATACAGGCTCAGGTCTGGGAGATATGACGATACCAGGGCGAGGAGTGATTACACACGCCGGGTATTATAGAGGCGTGCTGATTGCATTCAGGTCACACCTGAACGCAGGACGGGCTGTGTGCTCCATACTGCCAAGAACCCCCTGCTGGTGGAGGCCAGTACTGCAGCCCAAATAACAGGCAGAATCACCAGCGGGGGGACCTTTCCTGACAATGGGTGCTTATTTGTACTATTGGGAGTAATGAGTGACCTCTGTGATGCTAGGCACTGCAGTTATGTATCATTCATTATGATGGGATGGAGATGGGTGCTGAAGGATTGCTGTGACCTTTTTGTCCTTGCTTACGGTTTGTGCTGTTTTGATGTTAACAGGTGGCTTATGGATAACACCTTATTTTGTGCATTGGCCTAATAGTGGAGGGACCAGCTTTACAATATAGTAGCTATTTCAAATAGTTGTTTCTACATTTGACTAGCCTTTTTTATTTTTTTCTAATATACTTTTAAAAGAGCATTTTTATAACATGGCTGTAAACTTCTGTATGAAATAGAATATATGCTTAGTCATTGCATAACATTTCACATTATTGCCATGCTGCATTATTGAATTAAATACTGTATGTCGTTTATTACCGTAAACATGGCTTTCTCTGTGTAGTAGTCGCTGTCTGCTTGTACAAAAAGGATAGGCAACAGGAAAGTACAATTAAAGAAGTCTAAAAGAGTACCAAATCTAGTTAACACCCTGACGCAGAAAGCTGCATTAAAGTGGTTCTAAAGGCAGAAGTGTGTGTGTTTTTTTTTTAATTTTTTTTATCTTAACGCATTCTATTGGGGTAAGCATCCAAACTGTCAAACAGTCGCAACTGATGTAGGAGGTTTTATTTTGTTTTAATCTCTGCATCACCATAGGCCAATCACTCCACTGGCTATATGTAAGGGTTTACAACCACTTTAAGCCGTGGTTACGTGATCCTCCTGCATCAAGTCTTTATTTTCTACTGTTTACATTCAGCTGGTGTCAGAAACCATGAATCAGACTGAGACAAATGTACCGTTAACTCGCACTTGAATAATAACAAGATAAACAGAGTAATGCTGGCCATACACTATATGAAAATTCGGTCGTAAAGAAAGATCTTTCGTTTTTTGGCCAGTTAATGGGCACAAAATCGAAAATCGTTTAGACGTTTTTAAGCCGAAAAAACGAAGGACAAGTTTTTGGAAATTTTCTGAGGAACGAACGATAAATCAGAAGGTTAAAGTGTTTCCCGTCCGAACTTTCTGCACTAGGTATATGTAAAAAAAACAAAAACATTTTTTTATGTCCACTGAACGATTTATCGGCCATTACATGAAGGCACTATCGTTTGCACTCACGAGAGAACTTTGTTTTTCGAAAGTTCGTTCGGACGATTTTTCGTGGAGTGTATGGCCAGCATTAGTCTAGTCAAAAACAGCCAGAGTTCAGGAACCAAATTGGATACTTGGACAAGCCAAAGGTCAGGGAGCCAGAGGTGAACGTAGTAGAACAGCAAGCCGGATCAGGAGCCAGAAGGGATGTCAGCCAAGCAAAGTCTTCAACAGGAACGCAGGAGATGGTCTCAGTGATGTTGACCAAGGCAGAGAGCAAGTTAACTGGAAGGCTTAAAGTGGAGGTCCAGCGGAAAAAAAAATATATATAAAAGTCAGCAGCTGCAAACACTGTAGCTGCTGACTTTTAATAAGCACGCTTACCTGTCCACGGTGCCCGCGATGTCGTCCGCACAAGGCAGATCCATCCTCTGGAATGTGTGCCAGCGCTGCCATCCTCACTAAGGTAAACTGTCGGTTAAGACTTGTGGTTTCACTGCCCGTTTCCTAATGCACATGCGCGAGTTGCGCGGCACTTTGTGAATTGGGGGGTGGGGGCGGAGACACAGGTCTCAGCACAGCGTGCCTCATTTCCCAGGAGGCAACGCGAGGGGAGAAGAGAGAAGATAACAGCGGAATAGGAAGTGGCAGATTAGGACAATTTGGCAAGTATAACATTTTTATTTGGAGCCTTTTTTTATTTTATTTTATTTTTTAAGGGAGGACCTCCGATTTTAATGGCCCGTACACACGTTTCGAATATCGTACGACAGATCGTACAACTTTTTTTGCTTAAAAGTCGCAAGTAGAAATTGAATAGGTTATTCAAGTCACGAAAATTCTTGTACGACAGAAAAAAAAACGGAAGTGATGTCGTGCTGTAACGTATTTGTATTGTATTTTCGGACGACTACTGACTAAACTAAAATCGTACGATCGGTTATCGTTCCAGGAAAATTTTCGTGCTTGTCTGATCGAATAATATCAGATGAACTGTCGTGATCGGCTCTCAAAAATAGTGTACACGATCCGAAAATCGTACCACTCTTCCTCGGACGATCGTTTTCGTCTGATATACGGATCGTGTGTACGCGCAATAAGTAGGCAGGACTGACGAGCCCGATCATCAACAGGTGAGTCACTGTAGAGAGAAAGGAGCTGGCAATTAGCAGAGGGCTGAGCCCAGCCCTAACAGCTGGCCCTTCTTTCAGGTGTCCTCGTCACTGCTTTGTTAATGTGGACATTTTTTTCTTTTGGCAGTGGTAAAGCCTTCAGCTGAAGTACATCTTAAGTTTCAGTATGTGTACACAAAGGTGGTGGTGGTGGTTTGCAGTCCCCAATGGTATAGCGAACGGGAAGAGCCATGTGTAAACACGGCTTCCCTGTGCTTCACTGTGGCCGCAGCATCGATCACGTCATCCCTGTTATAGGGGGGCGTGATCGATGACGTCACACCTACAGCCACACCCCCCCTACAGTTGTAAACACACGCAGGGAACACACAAATCCTACAGCGCCCCCTTGTGGTCAACTCCCAAACTGCAACTGTCATTTTCACAGTAAACAATGCAATTTAAATGCATTTTTTGCTGTGAAAATGACAATTGTCCCAAAAATGTGTCAAAATTGTCCGAAGTGTCCGCCATAATGTCGCAGTCTTGAAAAAAATTGCTGATCGCCGCTATTAATAATAATAAAAATGCAATAAAACTATCCCTTATTTTGTAAACGCTATAAATTTTGCGAAAACCAACCGATAAACACTTTTTGCATTTTTTTTTTACCAAAAATAGGTAGAAGAATACGTATCGGCCTAAACTGAGGGAAAAAAAAATTATATATATTTTGGGGGGATATTTATTATAGCAAAAAGTAAAAAATCTTGCATTTTTTTCAAAATTGTCGCTCTATTTTTGTTTATAGCACAAAAAATAAAAAAACGCAGAGGTGATCAAATACCACCAAAAGAAAGCTCTATTTGTAGGGAAAAAAGGATGCCAATTTTGTTTGGAAACCACATCGCACGACATTGCAATTGTCAGTTAAAACGACGCAGTGCCGAAACGCAAAAAGGGGCAAGGTCCTTTAGCAGCAATTTGGTCCGGGTCTTAAGTGGTTAAAGTAGATGTAAACCCTCACATATACCCAGTGAAGTGAACAGCTTCAGATGATACACAGAGATGAAACAAATCTCCCTACAAGTTTTACATGTATATCTGCTCTTCAGCTTTTAGTATACTGTTTAGAAAGTTCAGATCATGTTAGATTTTCTTTTCCTGTTCAACAAAGCTGTGAAGTCTGGGCATACAGCCAAGACAGCTGATTGGAGGAAAGGCGCGCACACAGGTAGAGACTTTCAGAGCTGAGCGTTGAATAATTCAAGGCTCTACTAATCTATTTATAGCATCCTCACCAACACAAAACTCAGGCTGCTTTTGCCATATGTGATGAAATTGCCAGGAAGGTTATCAGAAGAACGGTGCAGGAGACGGCTATGGAACTTGGTGCTTTGAAGGAAGATAACAAAACGCTGTAGATATGTGCCCAGCTCAAATTTCATGAATTGGGTTTACATCCACTTCAAGGCTACATTGCTTTGTAGAGGCTGAGCAGCCGCATCTGTCGGCACAGACACAGCAATATGCTGTCTCTTGCTGCTGTTCATGTCTAATCGTCCAAGTGAATGAGCCCTTACTCTGGCTATGGGCACAGACACATTTCTTAGCTTGTCCATACTATCTTTACTCAAGACAAACAAAATGGTGCTTATGCTTCTTGCCACAAGGAGGGCGATACATAATGCATGGGCCAACCACCTGTGAAAACCTTCTATGGGAGCCAGAGCTGTCACGAACAGCCACCCTAGAAAGCAATTACAGGTGTGTGTGTGTGTGTCTGTGGGTATAAGTCGGTACTTGTGTAAATATACACACAGATGTACAATCCTAGACTGCAGACAGGGTTATGTGTGTTTACAGTAGTGTATTTGTTTTGTGCTGCCCTAGGCCTGACTAAAGTTGTGAACCCCCTAATTTAAATATGACCCACCCCTTCCTGTTTAAGACATGCCTTGTCATCTGTAAACCACACCCTTACCTCTTTAGGCTCCACCTTTTTTTTATTTTTTAGCTCCATCTCTTCTCTGTGTACATTAAAAATGTGTACTAAGTTCAGCCCCACCAGTGCCCATCAGCGCAGCCCCACCAGTGCCTGTCTCCATCGCATTCTAATCGTACCTGTCCTTGCACACCTGTTTGAATGCCACTGAGGCCAGAAGCACCTGCCTGCAGATTTTAAAGCGATTGTAACGTTTTTTTTTTAACAAACATGAAATACTTTCCTGCTATGTGCAAAGGGTTTTGCACAGAGCTGCTCCGATTCTCCTTTACTGGGGTCCCCCAGCAGCACTCCTGACTCCTCCCCTTCGAGTGCCCCCATGGAGAGCCGCTTACCATGGGGGCACTCGTGCGGGCACGCTCCCAAGTTCTGCTGCTGCGTCCATTGATGCAGACAACAAGACTTGGCCCTGCCCTGGCTCCCATGTTAATAGATTTAACAGCTGCAGGAGCCAATGGCTCCCAATCTATCCATTGAGGACCCGAGACGGCGTCTGGGGCTGCTGTGTTTGTCGCTGGAACGATCAGGTTTAGGTAAGAAAAAGGGGGCTCTGGGGGCAGCTGCAGCACAGGTTTTTCACCCTTTAATGCATAGAATGTATTAAGGCGAAAAACCATGAGACTTTATAACTCCTTTTAAGCTGTAAAGGGTTAACCATTTAGGAAAGCAGCAGTGAATATGTGTTTTATTGAAGCAGAGTAGAAAAGCACAGTCCTCCACTAGCACAAATTAATTGCCAGAGTTCCTATTTCAGATAACAGGCAATATCAGAAACAAAGTGGGAAAGCTGTTGCACAGATAAGCGGTGTAAGGTTTGCAAGGAGAGACAGTGAGGAGGATTAGTATCTTACTCTAACCCCCTCCAGGATATACAGGATGTAGCTAGATCTGCCGCTGAAGCCACAATCCGACCGCCCCTGGTGATTCCATGTGCATCCAAGGTCACAACACATGGGGAGAAGCTGACCAGCTCTCTCTGCTCTCCTGTTTGTGCAGAGGGGAGGGAGAGGAGGGAACTGTGAGCACATGCTCTATACTCGGAGAGATGCTGTCTGAACACTGCAGGCAGCAACCTCGGCAATGAATGGGCTGACTCGGGAGGGAGGCAGGGTTTCGTGCAGGGAGCTGCTTTTTTGACCCGCGACTGAGAAGAGCACAGCAGCTCCAGCCGCTGTCTTGGGTCCTCATAGGATAGACTGATAGCAACAAGAGTGGGGCCGAGTTGAGTCCTACTGTCTGTGTCAGTGGACTGCACCCCACATTTCTTTTACGATTTTTTTTTTTTATCTATATTTTGTCATTTCCTGTATGGCAATTTTATTCAATAAACCATCATTGTTTTTTATGACCTGCACCATTGGGAGCACTCTCTCTCCTTTTTTGTTTTTGTTTTGTTCCTGTGCCATTTGGAGCATTTTCGGATCTACTCCAAAATCCATCTGCCAGCGGAAGGAGTGTGGTCTCCTTATTCCAGGATTGTGGACCACTCTCAGACCTCTTTGGCAGCCACCGAGATCTATCTGCATTGATCTAGGTCTTTGAGACCCTAAGCCTGTCTGACCCACTGTTGTATAACAGATGAGTACAGCAGTTGCAGTAAGAGTACCTTTATTTATCTCTTGCACAAGGAATCCGAGTTTTTAAGGTCAACCTGTTATTCCTGCATTCTGTGCCATTTCCTGGGAAGATTACTCTATTATGTGTTTATTTCACATGGACTTTCACATCACATACTAAAGCCTTTGGGCTCTTTCACACGGGTGGACCGCTCAGATCCGCCTGCCAGTTTTTTTTAGGCGGACCTGAACGGGCGCACGGTGCACCTCTATGGAGCCACGGATGTCAGAGGTGACATGCCCGCTGACATCCGACCCACTCCGATTCGCCATAGTGTGACGGAGGAAAAACCTACTTTTCCATCCGTCTGGCGCATTGGGTCTGTCCGTGTTCATCCGATTTTCCCCCCCATAGAGGAGAGCGGAGAAAAGGCAGGGCGGTCCCTGAACAGTGTGCGGGGACCGCCCTGTCATCTGCCGACTCAGTGGGGATCAACAGAGCGATCCCCGCTGAGCAAGCGGAGGTTCACGCGGCGGATCATTACTGATCAGCCCCGTGTGAAAAAGAGCCCTTTTGGCTTCTTAATATGTTTTGGTTATCATTGATATATTTTTGATCACTATCTCACTCACTTTTTAGTACTATTACAAGTGTACTACGTATGGTTATTTAGCGATGCACTATATATTTTATATTTTTGTTAGACTTCGTTGAGTGCTGGCAGCTCCCTTGCTATATCATTTGGGTTCTAGCGCAGTTTTTTCCTATATTTTTTTTTTTAACACTCCTGTCTACTGATCTGGCTTGTTGCAAACCTTATTGGTCTGTACCAACTATTACAGTGGCAGCAGTAAAAGTGTTAAAGGGCCAGGTATACCCTCAATAACTTCGCAAAGTTCAAGGGGGCCGAATACTTTCGCAAGGCACTGATGTGTGTGTGTGTATGTATATGTATATGTGTATATATATATATATATATATATATATATATATATATATATATATATATATATATATATATATATATATATATATATATATATATATATATATATATATATATATATAATGTGTGTGTGTGTGTGTGTGTGTGTGTGTGTGTGTGTGTATATATATATATATATATATATATATATATATATATATATATATATATATACATACATATATATTATATTCACAATACCACAATACTCTTCTTTAAAACTGTAACATCTGTTTTCACATACTTTGTCCTGAGGTCTTAAACAATGAATAACTTCCCTGGAACTCTGCTAAATATGGAATTAAACCCTTGTAATAATGTCCTGCTGAACCTAGTAATTTTGAAATGAGAATTTTTATTTTTTTTTTGTCCCCAAATTTTACTCATAATGCAGAAAGTTAAGCAAAATGAAAACTATCTTTAATGTGGCACGAAAGTCTGGAAGTGAAAAGGTTAAAGAGGCCCTGTCACCAGACTATTAATTTCAACAACAGTCTTCTTACAAGATTACATTAACATACATTATTCATGTTATTTACCTGTAAAAGCCTCCCATGTGTAGACATCTCAAAGCCCTAAAACTGCTGCTGCACGTCACCATTTTGAATGTTGGCAGCCCCAGTGGACTCAGAGCTGACATTCAAGTGATAACTTATTACAGTCTTAACCTAGATCTACGGCTCACAGGACATTAATTGGTGTGATGGTTACTGGGAAGAATTCTCCTTACATTTGTGGTCATTGGGAATAATACCATCTTACATATCGCTAAAAGGATCATTGGTAACTTACCTGTGGGTCATAAAGTTCTCATTGCACAAGTAACCCCCAGCAACCTCTGAAAGAACCCTAGAGTTCCTTGGAACCCTGGTTGAGAAATTCTACCCTATTGTATTCCTCTTCAGTCCTACACAGCTGCTACACAAGAGTTTGGCAGGTGAGACAAGGGGAGGAGGGCAGGGCATATAGTAATTGGACATAAGCAGCGAGGAAGGTGTGGGGACTGTTGTAAGAAATCTGCTTTTTTTTGAGTAACTACATTTTGTAGCAAGTTGAGAACAATGTTGCAAGTCAATAAAAAATTGTGGAAAGAGGGGAAAAAAATGCTACAATTAAGCATTTAAAATATTTGGGGTGGATATAAATGTGTGTGTGTGTGTGTGTTTGTTTTTTTTTTTTTGTTGTAAAGAAGTAATTTTTCTCCTTCACTGATGTGCGCTGATTGCAATACATTCGATCAAAAAAAAAAATTCTGCCTTTTTATAACTCCTTTTAGAGGAGAAGTCCAGCCTGGGATTTTTAGGCTGGGCTTCTCCTCTGGGTCACAGGAGGGCCCGTTTTTTTAGCAGAGAGCATTCCATTCTCCGCTGACGTCACACAGATCCGTCGAGGCAGCGCGTCATCCCTTCTTTTAAAAGTCTGGATTCGCCAGCTGCCTTGACTGACTTTTTGCGATTCGGCACTGCCTCGCTTTAGCTGACAATTTTTCACAAATCGAGCTTTCTTTTGGTGATATTTGATCACCTCTGCGGTTTTTATTTTTTGCACTATAAACAAAAATTGATAGAAAATTTGGAAAAAAATGCTATATTTTTTTACTTTTTGCTATAATAAATATCCCCCAAAAAAGATATATATATTTTTTCCTCAGTTTAGGCCGATATGTATTCTTCTAAATATTTGTAGTATATATATATATATATATATATATATATATATATATATATATATATATATATATATATATATATATATATATATATAATTTTTTATCGTGACTGCAACATTATGGCGGACACTTTTGATGCCATTTTGCAACCATTGTCATTGATACAGCGATCAGTGCTATAAAAATGCTTACTGTAAAAATGATACTGGCAGTGAAAGGGGTTAACTATTGGGGGGCACTAAATCGGTTAAGTGTGTCCTAGGGATGTGTTGTTTTTTTTTCTTTTATTGGTTCAGGGTTCCCCTTAGTCCATTACCAGGCCCTTTGGGTCTAATATGAATATTAAGGGGGGGGGGGGGACCCATGCAGTTTATTTTTTCCCAATTACTTCTGTATTGCCTGGACCCGACAATTCAGTATAGCCACAATCAGTTTTTGTGCAGGGAATTTTCTAAGCACGGGAAGCATGCGCTACTTTACAGGCATACAATAGACTTTTATTGTTTCACTTTAAGCATTATTAAAATCACTGCTCCCGAAAAAAAACTTCAGTTTTAAAAACTTTTTTTTTGCATTGATACATGTCCCATGGGGCAGGACCCAGGTCCCCAAACACTTTTTATGACAATAACTTGCATATTGGCCTTTAAAATTAGCAATTTTGATTTTTTGTGTTCGTATCCCATAGACTTTAACGGTGTTTGCGTGTTTGAACTAATTTTTTGTCTGTTCGCATGTTCTGTTGCTAACCGAACCGGGGGGGGGGGGGGTGTTTAGCTCATCCCTAGTGGGCAGCTAAAGCTGCTGCATGTTCACTTACTGGATTTACACAGAGGCACACTTTCAGCTCTACAGCTCTCATTGACCCTCTTATGATTCATCCTCCTCCCTTCCTGGCAAACTCTCACAAGAGAGCTGTGCGCGATGTCACAAGTCAAGACTTTGACCAGACAAGAAACAGGAAGGTTTATAAGCCGCTAAAAGCCTTATGTGAAGAAAATACTTTATTCTGGATTTTCTCAGACTCTGTTTGTCTTTTAAGAACCCCTGGACCGATCTGGGTGAAATTTGTATATGTTGGTTCCCCAGAACCTATCAGGAGATATGTAATGGCAGGTATACCTTGTGTGGAAGAGGGGTGTTCTAACTTTGGGAAAATTAGGGTGCTCTCTACCTGGAGATAATTGGGTTATTCCTTAAACTGATCTCAATATCTCAATGTGTCATGTAAATGATCTTTAGTCTGTCTTTCAAGAAGTGTTCATTGTGTGAAGTTCTATTGTTTAGCAGGTGAGAAGTTCTAAAACACCTTGTCTGGGCAAAGGACCAGTAATTAACTCATGTGGATTCTACCGGAGACAGCCGTCTGTCTCCCACAATAGGTCTCTTGAAAGGGGTCTCGTTAGTAACACCATTGTATGATGATGTGGGAGGAGGATGTAATTGTATATCTGATTACATCAAGTATTTCTTTTGCTGTATATAAGTAACCCGTCTCTCAATAAAGTCATTCTATATCTGGACACCCTTCATGAAGTCTTGGCTCATGCTTGGGGATGGGGAACACTCTAACCATTCGGAAGAATCATCTTGGGAGACGGAAAGAAGGCCGCAGTACCCTAACCACTGCAGGTCTTAACACCTTAATTTTCATGTTTACTGCTTGACCTTCCTCCTCACATTGAGAGCCTGGTACAGATGCATTTCTCTTCAAACAATCATACAGTTTGTAGTGTACATAAATTTGAAAAACAATGGGATAAAGGAATATTCCTTCACTTTGTTTTATCTCATGGTTACTGTACGATTCACACAATGCAGTGCATGTTATCTCCGCTTGCATAGCTTGGATTCATTAAATGGGTTTACCAAAATCGAAATATTGCAAAATACAGCCCCATGCTACATAACTAAGATCCGTGAATAAACTTAAATGATTAATGTATATTAAATGGAAAACTATCTAGATAGATTTTTAATCCGAAAGCATTTTATTAAAATAAATTTTGTAAATGTGGCCTAAGGAAAAAAGAGAGCGCCACTATCCAAGTGTAGCATTTATTAAAAAATAAATAAAAACATCAATGAATTAAAAAACAAATATGCACTCACATGTAAAATGTATTAACTATGTACTACTCTGCTGCTTCAAGGAATGCATGTTTCTTGACAAGCGCTATTCTTGGTGTTTTATTTTAGAAAGGAAGAAAAGATTATAAAGACTTGTATCTGGTCATTGAATTACCCATTAACCATTATGCATTTCCTTTGGGAAAAACCAAAGAGCTGTCAAAGGATGCCAGAGATGAGACCTGACAAGTCTGAAATGGGCTACAAGACCATCAGCAAGAAGCCTAGTGAGAAGGAGACGACTGTTGGAGCAATTATTCACAAATCGAATAAATACAAAATAACCAATCATCCTCAGTCTGGAGCTGCATGCAAGATTTCTCCTCATGGGGTAGGGATGATCATGAGAAAAGTGAGGGATCAGCCCAGAACTGCATGGGAGGAGCTTGTGGATGATCGCAAGGCAGTTGACCAGTCACCAAACAAACCATTGGTAACACAATACGCCGCCATGGATTGAAATCCTGCCTTGCCAAGGTCCCCCTCCTCAAGGAACATGTACAGGCCCGTCTGAAGTGTGCTAATGAACATCTAAACTATTCAGAGAAGGATTGGGATAATGTGCTGTGGTCAGATGAGACCAAAATTAAACTCTTTGGCATGAACGCGTCTTGCCATGTTTGGAGGAAGAAAAATGCTGAATATGACCCGAAGAACACCATCCAGTCAAGCACGGAGGTGGAAACCTCATGCTTTGGGGCTGTTTCTATGCTAAAGGTACAGGCCGACTTTGCCAAAATTGAGGGCCCAATGGACGGGGGCCATGTATTGTAAAATATTGACTGAGAACACTGAAGATGGGTCATGGATGGGTCTTTCAGCATGACAATGACCCAAAACATACCGCCAAGGCAACAAAGGAATGGCTCAATAAGAACATTATTAAAGTCATGGTGTGGCCAGTCTCCAGGCCTTAATCCTATATAACATTTTATGGAGACAGCCAAGAAATCTTTAGGATTTAGAGACTATCTGTAAAAGAGTGGACCAAAATCCCTTCTGAGATGTGTGAAAACCTGGTCACCAACTACAAGAAACTTGCCTATGCTTGCCAACAAGGGTTTCTCCACCAAGTACTAAGTTATGTTTTGCTTGAGGATCAAATACTTGTTTTACTGAACTGCAACTCAATTTATAACACTCATATCATGTTTTTTTTTTTCCCCTCTCGATTTTTGGTTGATAGTCTGTCTTTATCATTTAAAATACAACTATGATAAAAAAAATATAGATTGATCCCAATTTGGGGGAAAGAAAATTTGATTTTTGAGGTGCTTATTGAAGATTAAATCATATTTAAAGAGACAAAAATTCATAAAAAAAAAAATATATATATATATATATATATATATATATATATATATATATATTTTTTTTTTTTTTTTTATGCACGAAATTCATCGTAATTTAAAAATGAAAAGAAATACAACGCAGTGCATTTTCTTCTGCAAAGTCACAGGTCTACATGTTTTGCCTGGGTTAGGCTTCTTCAGGGACGCACAGAGACTTTGATTTATCTAAATTTGACAAACCATTTTATAAATACAGCTTTATTCCAACAAATATGTATATTCAAAAAGTGAATTAGTTACTAAAGACCTAAATTGATACCTCCCAGGTATCAATTTAGGTCTTTAGTAACCTATGCACTCACTAATTAAAAATGGATCAAGACATGTTGTAAACCCACATAGACCTCCATGGATCACTGTGAGGCATGTTGCTAGCTGAATCAGATTGATGGAAGTACAGCTGTCAGTTTCCTATGGTTTGATAAAGGGGTGCTCCTGTATGCCCTGAAACATGTAGCCACACCCCCACAACTTCCTGTCATCACCCAGCCGAGAGAAGTGATGTTTGGAGCTGTAGCCATATTGCTACTTCTGGAAGCTGCTGTTGCTTATGTTCCAGCCTGACAGCTGTACTTTCAGATAGACTTCTGCTTCAACTAGCCACATGCCTTTCAGAGCTCGGCAGCCTCATGGTGATCTTATGGAGGTCTAAATTCTAATTTGTGTCGGTCGTCAGCATTTCTGAATTAGAGACCTCATGCATTCAATAACATGCATTTATTTTTTACTCATGTACATCTCCGCTGCAACTCTGGTGTGAATTTCCACAGGAGCCCTGTGCATCTTTTGATTTCGGGTCAAAATTCGAGCTGAAATCAGACCTGAGCCCCGGTTCACACTGGTGCGATGCAAGAACCCTGCGAATTCCCGCATCGCACCCGACTCGCACGCAGTTCACACTGCCATATGTGAACCGCTGGGGAGTGTCATATGTTAACCACTTCTCTCTACCGTAGGACGTCACATGACGTCCTGGACTTTAAGGGGGGATATCTGATGCCTGCAGCTACAGGCATCATTTAGATATCCTTCTTTTCAGGCGGCAATTCTACACACCCTCTACACTTGATCTTTCTAATAGGCGGCGGGAGGGGATGTCCCTCCCCCTCCCGCAGCGATCCGGTGAGTCTCCGGGCTCTCCCATGCCATCGGAGGCCCAGAGAAGGAATGGGCTGCTTCCGCATTAGGAGGATAGATATTTTTTTTGACTGTCGGAGGCCTGGACACACACATGACATCACGCCCAGGTACCTGGAAGTAAACAAAGCCACAATTGCGGCTGAAAGCATGAGATCTTCTCTTTTTTTTTTTTCTTCAATCCCAACCTAGAGGAGAGATGTGGGGTCTTATTGACCACGCATCTCTCCATAAAGAGGACCTGTCACACACACTTCCTATTACAAGGGATGTTTACATTCCTTGTAATAGGAATAAAAGTGATCAAAAAAGTGTACAACTAAAAAAAAAAAAAAAATAAAATGTTTCAAAACACCCCTGACCCCAGTAGCTCACGCTCATAAGCGAACGTGCAGGTAAGTCCCGCCCACATATGTAAACTGTTCAATTCACACATGTGAGGTATCGCTGCATGCGTTTGAGCAGGAGCAATAATTTTACCACTAGACCTCCTATGTAACTCTAAACTGGTAACCTGTAAAAAAAATTCAAGTGTCGCCTATGGAGTTTTTCAAGTACCAAAGTTTGGCGCCATTCCACCAGTGTGCGCAATTTTAAGGCGCCTTTAACACGGACGGATAGAATGGTGCTTTTAGCTGCGGATTTTCTAGTTTTCTACTGCAGCTGAAGGCAAACAATGCTTTCCTATGGCCCCATTCACACACTGCGTTTAGCAGCAGTTTCATTACATGCGGTTTAGTGCAGATAGAAAAAATAGATTTGACTGCGTCCAGGAATGATTTTGCACAGCTATCTGCACATAACTGCAGGTAAACGCAGTGCACTGTGTTAGCTGCGGATAGCAGCGTGAAAAAAAGAAAAAACAGGAAGCACATCAAAATAAAAAGTTGCTATGGGAATGACAATAATGGCCAACTGCAGCTAAACGTAGCTGCATGTAAACGCAGCTAATCGCAGTGTACACATGCAGCCGATAGCTGTGCCTGGAGTCTTGAATTTCAAAAGAAAGAAACCTGCTTTCAACTGCGGCAGGACAGCCGCCCGTGTGAAAGGCGCCTTAAGCATGACAAGTTGGGCATCTATTTACTCAGCGTAACATCTTTCACATTATAAAAAATATTGGGCTAACTTTACTGTTTTGTTACTTTTTTTTAATTCATGAAACCTTTTTTTTTTCCACCCCAAATAAAGGCGTTTGAAAAATGTTGGCGCAAATATTGTGCGAGATAAAAAGTTGTAATGACTGCCACTTTATTCCCTAGGGTGTCTGCTAAAAAAATTTAATAGCAAAAAAAATTATGATTTTTACATGGAGAGAAGTGTCAGAATAGGCCCGATATGGAAGTGGTTTGTGACCCCCCCATTTCAGCTCTCGTATCTCACTGCGAACTGACAGTTCGGACATGAATCAGATCGCATAGGTGTGAACACACATGCGATCTGATTCTGGTCCGAACAGAAAAAAGGGTCCTGTGCGTGTTTGGACCGAATGCGGTGCGATATCAGCCATACTGTAAGGCTGAAATCGCACCACACAGACATTGCATGTAATGTGAACAGCAGTACGCTGCGAATTACGTGCAATGTCTGGCATCGCACAAGTGTGACTCGGGCCTGAAACTATGAACAAAGACACACCGGGCTCCTGCTGTGAGCCGCATGCGAAGATAGTGGGAACCCAGCCTAAATCTTCAGACCAAAAACTTTTATATTTACTGTTGCTTAAAATCAGCAGATATATTGCCTTTGTCTGCTGAGCCCTTTGTTGTGACTTTTTAGTTGTTTTAAACTGTATAGTGAATACATTTTCAGTAATTTACAACTGTTTAAAAGTGATGCAAATAAGAACGAGTGTTGTCAATTTTGTCAATCTTTCCACGAACTGTCGGGTTTACTGATGGGGATACTTCTCAGTGTGTGGTGACATTCTAAAATGTCTAACAGCAAGCACATTCAGGACACATTTCCTATGTGTCACATTCACGTTGCCTATGGCTGTGCTACCAAATCGCATGGCTGTGTAAAGTAACTCGCACATTCAGGACACACATTTCCTATGTGTCACATTCACGTTGCCTATGGCTGTGCTACCAAATCGCATGGCTGTGTAAAGTAACTCGCACATTCAGGACACACATTTCCTATGTGTCACATTCACGTTGCCTATGGCTGTGCTACCAAATCGCATGGCTGTGTAAAGTAACTCGCACATCACGCTGCTGTACAGTTCCATGAATGAAGTGTGCATTATGTACAAAACCCCTAAAAAAAAGGGGGAGATGTGTGACGTGCGATGTGCTAAATGACTCACCATACTGCCCTCTACTGCAGCCGCTAACTGTGCAGTAAAGTGCTCCGGTAGCTCTCTGTTCCCATGTAAATTCCTGCACGACCAGTCCCTAACAGACCATGGACTGATACCAGCCTGGGGGTTGGTCCCCTGTACTAGTGTACGGAGTCTATGCTTGTTCCAGAATTCTTACTGAAACTATTCCAAGGCTTTTTTGAATTATTATTATTATACAAGATTTACAGTGCGGAAAATAAGTATTTGAACACCCTGCTATTTTGCAAGTTCTCCCACTTGGAAATCATGGAGGGGTCTGAAATTGTCATCTAGGTGCATGTTCACTGTGAGAGACATAATCAAAAAAAAAAATTCCAGAAATCACAATGTATGATTTTTTTACCTAATTTATTTGTATGATACAGCTGCAAATAAGTATTTGAACACCTGAGAAAATCAATGTTAATATTTGGTACAGTAGCCTTTGTTTGCAATTACAGAGGTCAAACGTTTCTTGTAGTTTTTCACCAGGTTTGCACACACTGCAGGAGGGATTTTGGCCCACTCCTCCACACAGATCTTCTCTAGATCAGTCAGGTTTCTGGGCTGTCGCTGAGAAACACGGAGTTTGAGCTCCCTCCAAAGATTCTCTATTGGGTTTAGGTCTGGAGACTGGCTAGGCCACGCCAGAACCTTGATATGCTTCTTACAGAGCCACTCCTTGGTTATCCTGGCTGTGTGCTTCGGGTCATTGTCATGTTGGAAGACCCAGCCTCGACCCATCTTCAAAGCTCTAACTGAGGGAAGGAGGTTGTTGCCCAAAATCTCGCAATACATGGCCCCGGTCATCCTCTCCTTAATACAGTGCAGTCGCCCTGTCCCATGTGCAGAAAAACACCCCCAAAGCATGATGCTACCACCCCCATGCTTCACAGTAAGGATGGTGTTCTTGGGATGGTACTCATCATTCTTCTTCCTCCAAACACGGTTAGTGGAATTATGACCAAAAAGTTCTATTTTGGTCTCATCTGACCACATGACTTTCTCCCATGACTCCTCTGGATCATCCAAATGGTCATTGGCAAACTTAAGACGGACCTTGACATGTGCTGGTTTAAGCAGGGGAACCTTCCGTGCCATGCATGATTTCAAACCATGACGTCTTAAGGCCGCGTACACACGAGGGGATATGTCCGCTGAAAACGGTCCGATGGACCGTTTCAGCAGACATCTTCGCTCGTGTGTATGGGCTAGCGGACAGATTTCTCCACCCGACAGATTTCAAAGCAAGCTTTGAAATCTATCCGGTGGGAATCTGTCCGCCCGACATGTCTGCTGGTTAGTACACTTACCAGCAGACATGTCGGCTCCCACCACCGCCGCGCCGCTGCCGAATGGATTCGGCGCATGCGCGGAAGTGTTTTACTTCCTGGTGCGGTGACGTGGCGGTGACGTCAACGTCACCGCTACGTCACCGCGCCGTCCGGCGGCGGGGAATTTGATCCGATGGTGTGTACACGCCATCGGATCAAACTCCCGATCGGACATATCCGATGGAAATGGTCCGCGGACCGTTTTCATCGGATATATCCGATCGTGTGTACGCGGCCTTAGTGTATTACCAACAGTAACCTTGGAAACGGTGGTCCCAGCTCTTTTCAGGTCATTGACCAGCTCCTCCCGTGTAGTCCTGGGCTGATTTCTCACCTTTCTTAGGATCATTGAGACCCCACGAGGTGAGATTTTGCATGGAGCCCCAGTCCGAGGGAGATTGACAGTCATGTTTAGCTTCTTCCATTTTCTAATGATTGCTCCAACAGTGGACCTTTTTTCACCAAGCTGCTTGGCAATTTCCCCGTAGCCCTTTCCAGCCTTGTGGAGGTGTACAATTTTGTCTCTAGTGTCTTTGGACAGCTCTTTGGTCTTGGCCATGTTAGTAGTTGGATTCTTATTGATTGTATGGGGTGGACAGGTGTCTTTATGCAGCTAATGACCTCAAACAGGTGCATCTAATTTAGGATAATAAATGGAGTGGAGGTGGACATTTTAAAGGCAGACTAACAGGTCTTTGAGGGTCAGAATTCTAGCTGATAGACAGGTGTTCAAATACTTCTTTGCAGCTGTATCATACAAATAAATAGTTAAAAATTCATAAATTGTGATTGATGGAATTTTTTTTTTTTTGATTATGTCTCTCACAGTGGACATGCACCTACGATGACAATTTCAGACCCCTCCATGATTTCCAAGTGGGAGAACTTGCAAAATAGCAGGGTGTTGAAATACTTATTTTCCCGCACTGTATATAGCGCCAACAGTTTGCTCAGCGCTTTACAAAACGAAGGTGGAAAGTACAGTTACAATACAATATGTGGTTCAAGAGCAATTTGAGGGCCCTGCTTGTTGAAATGAGACCCAGGACTTTTTAAAGGGACCATACCAATAAAGTGTGACTGCTTCGTTGATTTCACCCCCCCCCCCCCCCCCCATCAGCATGCTGCTGTTCTCTCTAAAGAAGCTGAATTTTAAAACGCTGCTTTTTTCCACTAATGTTGGGATCTATTTAAAGCAAGGGCTTTTAAAAACATGTTGAGTTTCATGCTTGGGGGGGGGGGGGGGGGGGGGGGGTGATGTGCATAAGTCCAGCTCTTTCTCAATTACAACATTGTTTATGCAGGAGAAGGCAAAACATAAGCCAAATTTAAACAACTGTGTATTTAAAATAAGACATCCAGTTTCTCTGTGGGCTAAAGTAATTGTGCACATTCAATGTTATGGCTACTTTCTAATACAGATGCAGTCAGCATAACATTTTGTTTTTCTTAGTTTCAGAAATGATCTTTATTTTTTTAAATTCTGTCTTGTGAACATGCATCTTTTTTTCCTAGTCGTGGAGTGGTGAGTGGCAAGTTACAGAACTCGGTGCAGACACATAGTGTGCCTGTATTACATAGTCTGTCCAGCCTGAGGCAAGATGCAGGCTATGCATGAGCAGGGGTGGGCTGTTATTGGGGAGGGGTTGTGTGCCAGAGCCAGGCTGTGATTGGTCAGGGAATGTGATGGCTGAACATGCTACCCAATGCAGGCATGCTGTGTGTCTGCACCATGTCCCTTGCCTCTGAAGGCCAGCCATGGGAAGAAAACTGACCATACAAACACTGATCTGCTTCTGGGCTTTGTGTGGTTAATTTAGAAGAAAGAAAGGAAGAAAGGTTACTAGCAGGATCAATCAGGTACTTCACATGGAAGAAGTACATGAAACTGATAGACTATGATTTTTAAACTACACATATAAGCTTGCTACCATCAGACATTATCCAAAACATTCTGCGCCATCGGCTCTGCCCCTTACACGTTACACCACGAGCGTGGCTTCATCAAAGGTATGCTGGGGTCATTTAAGTTGTCATGTTTGGTATGGTGGAGTGGGTGGTACACTCGTAGCCCTGTGGAATAGCATAATTTTATTTTTTATGTTTTGTGTTTTGTTTTTTATAATTTAGTCATATAGGTGTGCGCAAGGATTTTTTCTTTTCACTTTTAAACTAACAAATATGTAAACTTTCTACAACAAGAAAATGCACAAGTGTTAGGCCCCTTTCACACAAATGGGTCGTCTGTGTTTTTTTTTCTCTTCCATCCGTCAACGGACAACAATGCATTCCTATGGCAAACGGATGACCATCCGTTAACCTCCACTTTCATCCAGGTTATTTTAATGAACAATGTCGATTTGTTAAAACATTTATTAACTGACGTTAACGGACAATGTCAGTCAATGTCCGATCAGTTAAGATCAGTTTTTGAAGAAATATATATATATTTTTTTTGTCTGTGAACTCAACCTTTGACCCAGGCAGTAGTTGGACAATAGGACAGGGGTGCCCAACCTTTTGAAGAGCGAGGGCCACAATGAGCGGAGCGGGCAGGTGACGGGTCACGGCTATGCTATGGCCCTCCGATCCGCCCAGACAAACTCCCTTCTGTTGTTCAGATTGGAGGCAGGTGGGCGTAAACAGACATCTGTCGCTCTATACAGGTGAATTGAGGGTCCCATTTGGTCGGGCTGATCTTGTGAAAAGGGACTAAAACTGCTTTCACACTGATGTTCTGTGGTTTGCTCGCAGCGTAGTGCACCTGTGTCTATCCTGGCGGGTCGGCAACCTGCGATCTGGGCTTTCAAACCCACCATTCCAGAGCAGGAGGTCGCGGGCCACATCAGAGGGCTCCGCGGGCCACGTGTGGCCCCCGGGCCACTGGTTGGCCACCCCTGCAATAGGAACTACATTGGAAGTACATCCCCAAGGAGAACCACGGCCAGAGATGTCTCCAACGAGCAGCTCCTAGTCACAATCCTTTTCTTCCTCTTTTTTTTTTTTTCTCAGCATATAGGCAAATATGACAAACTATGTCATTCTGTCCCAAAAATTGTTGGAATCCATTGCACAATGCAGATAGCACACACAAGGACAAGTACAAAGGAAGGACACCGCAAGGACAAGTCACTCACTGAAAACGGCAATGCCACAGAAACTGCTGTAAATGAATGCAAAAACAGATGTAAACGGGTAAATTAACAGATGTTAACTGAACGGAAGACTGATAAAAACGGATGAAGCAACCAATAAGAACTGATACGTTTTTACTGTGGCTAAACTGACGGTGCCCGTGTAAATGGGGGTTTAACCACTTAAGCCCCGGACCATTTTGTTGCTAAAGAACCAGGCCCCTTTTTTGCGATTCGGCACTGCGTCGCTTTAACTGACAATTGCGCGGTCGTGCGACGCGGCTCCCAAACAAAATTGACTTTATTTCTAAAAAAAAAAAAGAAAAAAAAAGAGCTTTCTTTTGGTGGTATTTGATCACCTCCTTTTTTTTTTTTTATCCGCCATAAACAAAAATAGAGCGACAATTTTGAAAAAGATGCAATATTTTTTACTTTTTGCTATAATAAATATCCCCACAAAAACAGTATTCTATATATTTTTGGTAAAAAATTGCTATAAGCCTTTATTGATTGGTTTGCGCAAAAGTTATAACGTCTACAAAATGGGGGATAGTTTTATGGCATTTTTATTTATTTTTTACTATTTATGGCGGCGATCAGTGTTTGTGTTTTTTTTTTTTTTTTTTTTTTTATCGTGACTGCGACATGGCGGACACATCAAACACTTTTGACACTATTTTGGGACCATTTTCATTTTTACAGCGATCGGTGCTATAAAAATGCACTGATTATTGTGAAAATGACACTGGCAGTGAAGAGGTTAACCTGTAGGGGGCGCTGAAGGGATTAAGTGTGACCTAATGTGTGATTCTTACTGTGTGGGGGCGTGTCTTGTCATTTTGACGTCTCTGATCGTCGTTTCCTATGACAGGGAATGGACGATCAGTTACAGTTTTGCTAGGAAGCATGGGGGAGAAGTTTGTTTACACTTGCCTCTCCCCATTCTTCAGCCAGATCACGGGACACCGGCGGTAATCGGGACACGCGGGCGCCGTCACGGAGCTCAGAACCGGGTCACGAGTGCACCGCTGCCAGCTGGGCTCTTAAAAGGGACGTACCTGTATGCCCTTGTGCCCAGCCGTGTCATTTTGTCGACATATATCGTTGTGTGGTGGTCCTTAATCGGTTAACAGTAAATGTATGCTTTGTTCTTACTTTTTTTTATAAATAACATTCTGCATTTGTTTTACCACTTACTGCCCGGCCTATAGCAATATGACGGCTGGACGGTGGTTCAGTTATTCTGACTGGACGTCATATGACATGCAGCAGGATAACAGCCGCTGCACGCCGATCGGTGGTGTAGTGTGCAGTCTGATTGAGGCTCTTTACCTTGTCCAATCATAGCTGATCATGATGTAAACGGAAAAAGCCGTTGATCGGCTTTTCCTCACTCGCGTCTGACAGACGCGAGTAGAGGATAGCCGATCGGCGACTCTCCTGAAGGGGGGTTTGCGCAGCCCCCCCTTGGATGCCCACACTGGACCACCAGGGAAGCCCACAACATATGGATGGCCAGGTACATCCGCCCATGGCCTTCCACATGTGCCAACATATGCCAATCTGTGCCCACAAATGGGCACTGACTGGCACTATTATAGAACTAATAAAAACAGTGATGCCCAGCAGTGCCACTCATCCATGCCGCCTATGAGTGCCCATCAGTGCCGCATAACAGTGCCACCTATCGGTGCCGCCTATATGTTCCCATTATCTGTGCAGCAATATCAATGCCTGTCATTGAAGAAGAAAACCTACTTTACAAAAATGAACAGAAACAAAGATGAACCTTTTTTTTATTTTTATTAGTTGCGCCAAAAACAAAAATTGTAGAGGTGATCAAATACCACCAAAAAGGTCTATTTGTGGAAACAAAATTATGAAAAAAAAATGGGTACAGTGTAGCATGACCACGCAATTGCCATTCAAATGCTGGAAATTGTCAGGAAGGTGTATAACTGCCTGGTATTGAAGTGGTTAAAGCAGTGTTTTTTTAAACTTTTTTTTGTCCTGCGGTGCACCAAAAAGATCTTAAGATTTTCACGGCACGCCTGAAGAGATTAAAAAAAATTGTGGTGAAGAACTTATTTATTGTTGCATATATATTTAATTTTTCATTTAATGTGAAGGATGTGCCTGCTTTTGAGATCACATCACATTGGATGGAGGCTCCAAAGAAACAATCAAGTGTGGAAATGTGCATTTGTTTAAGTATTTCTCAATCGCTAAACAATGAACAAACCTTTATATGCATCAAAGTTGAAATGGTCGCACAAGTCACACGTTACGAAAGGAACCAATGAATGACAGACTGACAGATTTTGTTTTTATATATGTTGCTTTAACTTTTGCAACATTGATTTACCGTTTAATTTTTCAATATGTTCAAGGTTTTAAAACGCTAGCAATTTTAAATATTTCTCAAGACTCTCACGGCAAATCTCATGTGGTACAGTTTTTTTTTTTTTAAATCACTGGTTTAAAGTGTTTAAAAAAAAAAAACATGACCCTGCATGTCTGGTCTCCCACAGTACATAGAACATGGAAATTCAATTATTTTAGTAAATATAAACTACTAAATACCTTTTTTTTTCACCATCAGTATATAACAGTCTTGTGACTTCTATCAGTGTCTTGTTAAAGCTTGTAGGAGGAGTTTTCATTCAGCTCTGACTGTATTATGAGGTTTCAGGCCCCTGACCGTCTGTATGGACAGTGCTTGAATGATCATTGTTTCTCACATCTGCTGGACCTACTTGTTCCCAGTCATTCTTTATTTTGAAGGAAGAATAGTGATATATTGGAAATGCTCACCCTGGACAATCAATTCTCCCACAGATACATGTCGCAAGAGGTCACAGACTGCTTTTTAGACAATAAAAGCTGTTCCCTAATGTGGCTGCAATTAGCTGGACAGGTGATGATCATCATGTCTATAGGCAATTTAAGCTTGGCAGGTAGATATGTGATGGCTTTCAACTAAATATAAAAGATCTGCTTGTTATCTCAATCTCTGCTCGCCCGGAACACTGAAATGTTTTCTGCCATGTTGATTTAGATTTCACTGGAAATACATTTTTAAAGAAAACAATCTACCGTATTTATCGGCGTATAACACGCACCCTGATTTTAAGTGGGAAGTTTCAGGGAAAAAAACATTTTTAAAATGAACAACTTTTGATGCAAATTAACCCCTTAAGGACCGCCACATGTACATAAACGTCGGCAGAATGGCACATACAGGCACATTGGCATACCTGTACGTCCCTGCCTAGACGTGGGTCGGGGGTCCGATCGGACCCCCCCCCGTTACTTACGGTGGTCCCCGTGGCTTCAGGAGCGATCCGGGATGAGAGGGCGGCTGTTCGTTTTTTGTCCGCCCTCTCCGGATCGCTCCCAGCCAATGCGCGCGCACTCCCCCCCCCTCTTCCTGTGTAAACACAGGAAGGGGGAAGTGATGTAATCTCTCCTCTCGGCGGTATTTTCAACCGCCGCTGAGGAGAGAAGACTTCACAAGTGAGTCTGCACAACACTACACTGACACCAGGACATGTAGGCACATTAACCCCCCCCCGATCACCCCCCCCCCTCCCCCTGTCACAGTGTCACTGAATGCAGTGATCATATATTTACTGATAACTGCATTTAGTGTCAGTGTGACAGGCAGTTAGTGTTAGGTCCAGGGTAGCCCCCGTACCCCCCTAATAAAGTTTTAACCCCTTGATCACCGCCCTAGTTAACCTTTCACCCCCTATTGCCAGTGTCGCTAAGCGATCATTTTTCTGATCGCTTTATTGGTGTCACTGTTGCCGCTAGGTATCTATTTTTTTTTTTTTTTTTTTAACTAAAGACATGTGGCTGAATATATTTTGGCCTAAATGTTTGACTAAAATTTAGTTTATTCGATTCTTCTTATAACAAAAGTTAAAAATATAGATTTTTTTTTTCAAAAATGTCGCTCTATTTTTGTATGTAGCGCAAAATATAAAAATCGCAGAGGAGATCAAATACCATAAAAAAAGCTCTATTTGTGGGAAGAAAAGGACGCAAATTTTGTTTGGGAGCCACATCGCACGACCATGCAATTGTCAAAGCATCGCAGTGTCGAATTGTAAAAACGCCTCTGGGCATTTAGCAGCATATTGGTCCGGTCCTTAAGTGGTTAAGGGTCAGTGCCCATCAATGTCCATCTGCAGCCTGATAATTGTCCTCCAATGCAGCATACATACATACATACATACACACACAGTCCCGCCTCCGCCATACGGTATTTATTTATTTATTTTTGTCTGGAAAAGTTAATAACTTTTTAAAGTGTTACAGAAAGTTTAAGTGGAACAGATCTCTGCTATCGAAGAGGGCTTAGCATACTTTTCCCTGAATTATGTATTCAAACCCACTGGCAACAGTATTTGCATAGACTGTTATGTTTGTAAGGCAGGGGTCGACAAGCCGTCGATCGCGATCGACCTGTCGATCAGGAAACCAGCCCCCACACACGGTCTCTTTCGCGGTCACGGTCTCTTTTTTTGCTGGGCAGTCCTAGCAACCAATCAACCGCTGGTTAATGTAAAAAGTTATTTCCTGCAGCTCCTGCCCCTTCCCTCTATCCAGTACTGTGACCTCTCCCATTCTCTGCTTTGCTATACATCGGATATAAGGTAGGAGAGTGCTACCTACACAGAGGACAATTCAGTTGGGGAATGGGGGGGGGGGGGGGGTGAAGGGGACAGAGGACACTGCATGTTGGGGGAAGGGAGAGCGGAAGTCTCTACAGTTAGAGGGGGGGTGGTAAAGCGGACTGAGGATGCTACAGTGGGGGGGTGGTAAAGGGGACAGAGGAAACGGCATTGGGGCGTAAACTACAGATGTAAAGCTAGTCATGGACACTACTCTGTGGAAGGCAGAGGTCCCTACTGGGGGGGCACAGGACACTATGCTGTGTTTTTTATTGTGCACTTGATGTTTTATTTATCTTCGGAGCGGTGAAGGAGTGGTGTGTTTTACCGCTCCTGCCCATTGAAAGCAATGTTGAAACCGTGGCTATACCGCCGGCAATGCGCCTCTGCAGAGGCACTTTGTGATGGTTTATTAGGCCTCATTTCCACTGGCGTTTTTACAGCCACTTTTCTGAGCGTTTTTTGCAGCTTAAAAACGCCTGTCCATGTTAGTCTATGGCATCATGCCCACCATGACGTTTTTGAGCTGTAGATAGCTAAGCTGCAAAAAAAACGTGGGGCTAGTGCGTTCTGAAGCTCCAGCAATAGAGCTGTAAAAACGCCAGACATAAAAAAACGCTTAACGCGCAAAAACGCGCACAAACGCTCAAAAACACTCAAACGCGGCCGCGGCGTTTTTAAAGCTCCAGCTCCAAAAAAAATAATGTTTTATTTATTTTTTTCTAAAATAAACATGGACAGGCGTTTTTAAGCTGTAAAAAACGTGGCTGTAAAAACGCCAGTGGAAATGAAGCCTTACCCTTTCTCTGTAAAACCGCCCCGCTAGTGGCCGAATAGCGCCGCGAAATTAGCAGTGCCTTAGGGCCCATTCACCCTGTAAACAGTTGCCTGTGTTTTTCTTCATAGATTAAAAGCAAGTAAGGCAGGCCATACACTGTTTGAATTTCAAATTGGCCAAGATTTAAACAGCGTATAAGCAGGCTAAATGTACCAAATTATATAGTTACCTTAGTCGGTAAGGCTGCAAAAAGACGATAGTCCATCCATTTTTACCTGTGTAGGTGAGTGTATCGGTGTCTATAATGATTTCTCATATCCATGTATGTTGTGTCCTTTTAATATATATATATATCTTTGAGTCTTTTAGAGAGATCCATACTCCCTGCATACACCAATTGTGGGCGAGAAATCCACATCCTTTTTGACCTAACAGGGAAGAACCTCCTACGCGGATTAAAGTTAACCATTTCACCCCTGAGGATTTGGCTGCCAAATGACCAGGCCACTTTTTGATTCGGCACTGCGTTTGCGACGTGGCTCCCAAACAAAATTGATGTCCATTTTTTCCCACAAATAGAGCTTTCTTTTGGGGGTATTTGATCACCTGCGGTTTTATTTTTTGCACTATAAACAATAGAGCGACAATTTAAAAAAAAAAAACCATTATGTATGTATGTATGTATGTATGTATGTGTATATGTATGTATATGTATGTATATATATATATATATATACACAATCTTCGGTTTTTAGGCCGATACATATTCTACATAATTTTGGTAAAAAAAAGCGCAATAAGCATTGGTTTGCGCAAAAGTTATAGCTTAGAGGGCGCCGCTTTTTGTTTTTCTTGCAAAAGTTATAGCGTCTACAAAATAAGGGATAGTTCTATAGCATTTTTATTATTTTTTTTACTAGTAATGGCAGCGATCAGCGATTTTAAATATATATATATATTTCATATCATGACTGCGACATTATGGCAGACACTTTTGTCGCTATTTAGAAACATTGTCATTTTATACAGCGATCAGTGCTATAAAAATGCATGGATTACTGTGTAAATTATGCTGGCAGGGAAGGGGGTGAGGAGGTGGTTAAGTGTGTTTCCTAGGGAGTGATTCTAACTGTAGTGGCAGGGCTTACTGTGACATGACACTGATCACTGCTCCCGATGACAGGTCACAAGGCAGAACAGGGAGATGCCTTATTTACACAGGCATCCCCCCGTTCTGCAGCTCAGTGACATGATCGTGTGACACCGGCGGACATCACACGGCACAAAATTCAAAGCAACGTATATATACGTTGCTTTGCACAGCTGTGCCATTCTGCCGACATACAAGTGCGAGACATGGTCGGCAAGCGGTTAAACCGCTTCTCCTCCAAGTTTTTTTTTTTTTTTTTTTTAACACTCCCTAGAACTGAATCATATATTTCCTATGCTGGGATCCCCATTGAGATATTTGTAGATTGCTATCATGTCCCCTCTCAAGCGTCCTTTTTTTCAGTGAGAATCAATATAGTGTTTGCAGCTGTTCCTCATAATTGATCCAGTCTCCTTATTAGTTGTGTTGCCCTTCTTTGGACTCTCTCCAGCTCCAGCACATCCTTAATGAGGACTGGTGACTAGAACTGAACAGAAAACTCCAGATGAGGTCTGACCAGAGCTTTATAGAGTGGCAAAATTATAGTTTTGTCCCTGGAGTAACGTATTTATCGGCGTATAACGCGCACCTTTTTTCCCCTTAAAATCAGGGGATAATCGTGGGTGCGCGTTATAAGCTGATCCCCGCTGTCTGAGCGAAAAGGAGTGAGCGTTGCATGTGTACCATGGTAGCCACAGTGATTGGGCGCCGCCGCGCGTCACTATGCCCTGACATGGCGCGCCTAGCCCCGCCCCTCCGCAATAGGATGCAATACGCGCGATTACGTTTTTTTTCTTCCTCTCTGTTTACTTCGCAACTGGGCGGGCTCATACGTCGTGACGCGTCACGCTCAGCTCCGTCCCCATCGACGCCTTATTTAAAGATCATCGCCACCTAGCATGTTTGTCACGGCTGACAGCGGTGAGAATATCTACTCAATGCTTCAATTCCTTATAGGTATGCTTGCCCTCTGCACGAGGGCAAGACATTTTTAAACAAAGCTTTTTGAGCTCTTTGAATATTACTGACATTGCTTTTTTGATTCTCTAGAGACAGTTTCCACCTGCTTACCACGAACATCCCTGTCTAAAACCTGAATTTCAGACTACATAGCTGTTTAGTGTTTACTGACACCCCTGGTCTTTGTTTGGAACTACATCTCCTCCAGCAAATAAATAGGTATGTTTCTGGAATAGTAAACTTTTTGTCTCCTCCAAGTGCCCCATCAATCACCCAGTTAGTTACATTACTGCTTTAAGGCCTCGTACACACGATCGGTTCAAACCGATAAGAATGGTTTTAAGTCCAGTTTCATCGGTCCAAACCGACCGTGTGTATGGCCCATCAGTCCTTCAGTCCAAAGTTTTAAAACTTCCTTTAAAATCTGACCGATGAACGCCTGACCATCGGTCCAAACCGATGGTTAGTACGCAAAAGCATCGGTCCAAAAACCTGCGCATGCTCAGAATCAAGTCGACGCATGCTTGGAAGCATTGAACTTTGTTTTTTCAGCACGTTGTTGTGTTCTACGTCACCGCGTTCTGACCCGATCAGATTTTGGACTGATGGTGTGTATGCACATCAGGCCACTTCAGTGGTGAACCGAGGAAAACGGTCCGTCGGACCATTCTCATCGGTTTGAACCGATCGTGTGTAAGCGGCCTAAGGGTTATTTGTTGATCTTTGATGAAGCAAGGATTTAGATTTGCTTCTAAGTCAGGGGTGGCAAACTCAAATTCATCGGGGGCCGCATCAACAGTTTGGTTGCCCTGAAAGGGCCGGTTATATCTGCGCTCACACCAGTGGCGTATCGTACTTGTTGCAGCACTGTGCAGCTATATATATATATATATATATATATATATATATATATATATATATATATATATATATATATATATATATATATATATATATACACACAGTGCAGAAAATAAGTATTTGAACACCCTGCTATTTTGCAAGTTCTCCCACTTGGAAATCATGGAGGGTTCTGAAATTGTTATCGTAGGTGCATGTCCACTGTGAGAGATGTATGATTTTTTAAACTATTTATTTGTATGATACAGCTGCAAAGAAGTATTTGAACACCTGAGAAAATCAATGTTAATATTTTGGTACAGTAGCCTTTGTTTGCAATTACAGAGGTCAAACGTTTCTTGTAGTTTTTCACCAGGTTTGCACACACTGGAGGAGGGATTTTGGCCCACTCCTCCACACAGATCTTCTCTAGATCAGTCAGGTTTCTGGGCTGTCGCTGAGAAACACGGAGTTTGATCTCCCTCCAAAGATTCTCTATTGGGTTTAGGTCTGGAGACTGGCTAGGCCACGCCAGAACCTTGATATGCTTCTTACAGAGCCACTCCTTGGTTATCCTGGCTGTGTGCTTCGGGTCATTGTCATGTTGGAAGACCCAGCCTCGACCCATCTTCAAAGCTCTAACTGAGGGAAAGAGGTTGTTGCCCAAAATCTCACAATACATGGCCCCGGTCACCCTCTCCTTAATACAGTGCAGTCGCCCTGTCCCATGTGCAGAAAAACACCCCCAAAGCATGATGCTACCACCCCCATGCTTTACAGTAAGGATGGTGTTCTTGGGATGGTACTCATCATTCTTCTTCCTCCAAACACGGTTAGTGGAATTATGACCAAAAAGTTCTATTTTGGTCTCATCTGACCACATGACTTTCTCCCATGACTCCTCTGGATCATCCAAATGGTCATTGGCAAACTTAAGACGGGCCTTGACATGTGCTGGTTTAAGCAGGGGAACCTTCCGTGCCATGCATGATTTCAAACCATGACGTCTTAGTGTATTGCCAACAAGTAACCTTGGAAACGGTGGTCCCAGCTCTTTTCAGGTCATTGACCAGCTCCTCCCGTGTAGTCCTGGGCTGATTTCTCACCTTTCTTAGGATCATTGAGACCCCACGAGGTGAGGTTTTGCATGGAGCCCCAGTGCGAGGGAGATTGACAGTCATGTTTAGCTTCTTCCATTTTCTAATGATTGCTCCAACAGTGGACCTTTTTTCACCAAGCTGCTTGGCAATTTCCCCGTAGCCCTTTCCAGCCTTGTGGAGGTGTACAATTTTGTCTCTAGTGTCTTTGGACAGCTCTTTGGTCTTGGCCATGTTAGTAGTTGGATTCTTATTGATTGTATGGGGTGGACAGGTGTCTTTATGCAGCTAATGACCTCAAACAGGTGCATCTAATTTAGGATAATAAATGGAGTGGAGGTGGACATTTTAAAGGCAGACTAACAGGTCTTTGAGGGTCAGAATTCTAGCTGATAGACAGGTGTTCAAATACTTCTTTGCAGCTGTATCATACAAATAAATAGTTAAAAAATCATAAATTGTGATTTCTTGAATTTTTTTTTTGGATTATGTCTCTCACAGTGGACATGCACCTACAATGACAATTTCAGACCCCTCCATGATTTCCAAGTTGGAGAACTTGCAAAATAGCAGGGTGTTCAAATACTTATTTTCTGCACTGTATATATATATATATATATTCAAAAAGGTTAAAAAAAATAAATCCTAATGGGTATTGATCCCAAGTGCATGGTGCTGCAACAAGTATTATAGTGTGAATATGACATGTGTAGTTTCCATTAACTGAAATATTATAAAATAACCTACTGGGTAGTTAGTCCCAACCACCGGTGCTGCAAGAAACCTCAAGCTCATTGTGAAAATAAAGCAAATACATAAAGTACAGAAAATTTCATAAAACAATCAAATTTAATAATTCTACGATAGCCCTACTCCTGCGTAGTGAATCCAAATCACCAGTGCTGCAAGAACACACAATTGTGCAAATATATAAATAAAAAAAAGAATTCCATATAACAATTGATAAAAAAAAACATCCAAAAAAAACATAGCTGTGAATGAACGATTTATTAATAATTAGTTTGCTTATTTATTTATATATTTGTACAATTGTGTTTTTTTCTGCAGCAATGGTGATTTGTATTCACTGAGACATTGATCGCAGAGACAGTGGAGCTGAGGGAAAGGGGAAGGAGGGGGAGGTTGAGAGATAACGAGAGAGACTGCTAGAAGACCTACCTTCCTTGGCAGCGTGTCTCCTTTGATGCTTCCAGCAGCTCCCTGGCAGCGTGCCCGTCCTCTGGGTCCCCAGTCACCATGTTCCCCGGGCCTACATTTCACTGCGAAGAGGAAGTCCATGCTCTGGAGGCATGGGAGATGCTGTGCCCGCCGCTTCTCACCTCTCGGGGGGGGGGGGGGGCGGGTCGGGGGGTTAGAGGTCAAGGAGGAGGCGGCCGTGGTTGAGATATTCTCCCAACTTCCGGGGCTCTCAGGCCTATCTGTCCTCGGCTCGGCACCTCGCTGGTTACCAGAATAAGAGAGAACCCCCTGCTGACGGGGCCCGCTCCGCGGGCCACATGACCAGGCCTGGCGGGCCGGATTCGGCCCTCGGGCCTTGTGTTTGCCACCCCTGTTCTAAGTGGTTTGTTTAAAAAAATAAATTCCCGAAAGTTCCCTCTTAAATTGGGGTGCGTGTTATAAGCCGATAAATACGGTATATCTCCTTTTTCTGCATGCTAATACTACCTACTTTGGTAGCTGCAGATTGGCACTGAATGCTGTTGCTCAATCTGCCATTTATTAGCACCCCTAGATCTTTCTTCATCCTTGATTCTCCCAGCTGTTCTCCTAGTGAATATTTTTCATTAACGTTTTTTGATCCCCAAGTGCATTACTTTACATTTCTCCACAATAAACCCAATTTGCCATTTGTCTGCCCACTTTTTTTTTTTTTTTTATGTTCAGGTCTTTCTGCAAAATTTCTATGTCCTTATGCAAGGTTATTACTCTACTCTGCTTATCTTTGTGTCATCCGCAAAGACTGAGACTGAACTAGTTATCATATACTTTATATCATTTATGAATACGTTGCATATAATTGATCCCAAGACAGAACCTTGGGGTACCCAGCTCACTACTCCAGACTCTTCTGAGTACATGTTATTTATCACTACTCTTTTGGACCCGTCCCTGTAACCAGTTTTTTTTTACCCAAGCACAAACCCTATGTTCCAAGCCTGCGGACCTCAGCCTGTAAATTGAGTGTTTATGGAGGACTGTATAAAATGCTTTTGCAAAGTCCAGATGCACCACATCCACAGGCCTCCCTCTATCTAGATGGCTGCTTACTTCCTCGTAGAATGTTAGCAATTTGGTCTGGCAAGAACATTCTCTCATAAACCCATGCTGATTACCACTAATGATATCCTTCTCCTCAGTAAAGCTTTGGGTATAATCCCTAAACCTCCCCTCCAATAATTTACCCACTATTGATGTTGGGCTGGCTGGCCTATAATTCTCAGGAATATGTCTATGTCCTTTTTTGAATATTACAAATATATTAGTACCACGTTGGCTTTTCTCCAATCAGCTGGTACCAATCCTGTCAGAATGCTGTCCACAAAAATGAGGAACATTGGCCTGGCTATAACTTTTGAGTTCTCTGAGGACTTGTAGGTGTAAGCCATCTGGTCCTGGCAATTTATTTGTGTTTAAGTCTTTCGTTGAGTCCGGCCTTTGTTGGCCACGAGTGTATGTCACGTGTTGTGTCACAAACACCTACAGGCGCTGTCGGTAAACCCTTCCTTTTTCCTGTGTAAAATTTTTGGAGAAGAAGGCATTTAGTTGCTGCCTTTTGTGTCATCTGTAAACATCCTCATCTTTTAAGTGTGCAATGTGCTCCGATTTAGTCTTTTTTACTGTTCATATATAAAAAAAAGTGTTTCGCCTGTGATTATTGCTAGCAGCTCTAGCAGTTGTCTTTTCCCGGAGGGGACCGCTTCTCAAGCCCACCCCCCTGTGTGTTGATGGGTGAGCAAGCAAATTTCTTTCCTGCAACCCGTGGTCTGTGTATGTGTTTGTTTATATATGTTCATTCCTGCCTATCTGTTATGCAGGTGTTGACCACCCTACCCCAGTTTTTTCCCCCCCGTTTGTTTTTGGTGGAATTTTTTGTTGGTCCTCTATTCAGTTTGCTCCTTCAGGCAGAACTTTCTTCCCCTTAGTAGTAGGGTTGTCCCGATACCACTTTTTTTTTTTAGAACAGAGTACAAGTACCGATACTTTTTATCAAGTACTCGCCGATACCAATTACCGATACTTTTTTTAAATCCCATGTGACATTGGCAATTTTTTTTTTTTTTTTTACAATTTTATAAATTTTTTACAATGTGTGTTTTTTTTTTTTTTTTTTTTTTTACAATGCTTTCTTTTTTCTAAGGGGGGTGGGGGAAATAGACCGTGTCAGTGTGTGTTGTTTTTATTTTTTTTCCAATTTTTTTTATTTATTGCAATTCCTTTTTTCTTTTTTTTATCAGCCCTGTTGGGCTTTGGTGAGAGATCAGGGGGTCTTAACAGACCTCCTGACCTCTCCCTTCTGAGACAGAGAAAGGGACTAGGCGCACAGATTCCTCAGTCCTTTTCTCAGCAGCCTCAGCTGCACTGAAAATGAAAGGAGAGAAGACAGCGGCTTCTCTCCATTCATAAACTGAAACATTGTAAACAGTTTACGATGTTTCAGTTATGTGAATGTACAGAGTCAGTGATCACTGACTCTGTACATTCGGAAAAGGTAGGAGTCGGATTTACTGGCTCCTACCACCGCTCTCCATCCTGACAGATCGAGGGGGTGGAGGAGGAGTATGGAGGGGGACACGACGGCATCACGGAGGGGGGACATGGCAGCAGCACGCAAAAATAGATGGCAGCATGAAGGGGGACACGGAGGGGTACAGCAGCAGAATGGGGGGGGGGGTTGGAGGAGGATACGAGGACAGTCAGCAGTGATCGGTGCTTGTAACACCTCCACCGCACTGATCACCCTGACTGCCCAGGTATCGGGTGAAGCATCGGGAGGATTTGCCCGAGTACAAGTACTCGGGCAAATGCTCGGTACCGATACTAGTATCAGTATTGGGACAACCCTACTTAGTAGTGTTTATCTGTCATGGTCTGGGACATAAAATTGCTCTTATTCTCCTCCCCAATTTCCAAATTGGTTGGCCCCTTTTCATCCAGCCTTCCTTCTTTTAAGTGTTAATTCTTTTAGGTAGTCTTGTATAATCTGCATTTTGTTGTATCTTTGTATCCATTTGTAGGACACCTGACTCATCCCTTTGCTATTGGCCTTATGTAATGCTTGCGGCAGAATTATATAGGGGGTCTAAGTTACCTTTTTGTTTGTTCGCCAGTGACCCAAACTCCTGAAGGCAGTCGTATTGCCCAGCTGTCAGGTGAGGCTGGTGCTCAACATTTTTGGGTGGGGGCAAAAAAAATTAAAAATCAAGCGCAGCCCCTGTGCCCCATCAAGCGCAGCCCCTGTGCCCCATCAAGCGCAGCCCCTGTGCCCCATCAAGCGCAGCCCCTGTGCCCCATCAAGCGCAGCCCCTGTGCCCCATCAAGCGCAGCCCCTGTGCCCCATCAAGCGCAGCCACCAGTGTGCATCCCCCTTTCGCCCGGCACTTGCCTGTCTCGGGTCCTCGCTGTCTTCTCCCGTCCTCTATGATTGGACGCCTCGTAGGCACCTGCCACTTCAGACAATCAGGTGACAGGTAACCAGTCCCGAGCACCTGATTGGCTGAGAGGCGGGTCTGTGTTAGGGAAGCAAATAAAATAGCTTTCCTAACACGGCACTAATTAAACAGGAAATGCACAGCATTGCAGCCGCTGTTTAACATTTTTGAAACCTATTAAAACTTATGGCTCTAATCAGGACGCCTATTAGAGCCCACGCTGCTGTAATTCAGATGTCGGACACCTAAATAGGGGGCAGCAGCGGCGACAAAAGATGCATAAATCTATCTATTGGTGATGGACAGGTGCAGGATAGAGGGGGCGGCGCTCCTGCGCCCTTTATGGACGCACCGCCACTGCCGCCTGTGTATAGAGGGTCCTTTCACATGGGTGTCCCGTATGTCTGTCTGATTTTCCTCCATGCGTTGGCAGATGAAAAACGCACATGCATGTATGTCTATGGGCTAGCGGACGTTAACGATTCTTCTATCAACTACCGGCTGGGTGACAGGCTGGATAATATAGATCCTTGTCTCCCCAGTCCGGCCATCGAGCGTGAGCAGACCTTAGCTATGCGCTAAGTCGGCCACGACATACCCAAGGGCTCCAGGGGTGGCCGGTGGGCTTTTTGCTCCAGGGTCCACATATGACTGGGCTGTTTGCTGTCTCACTCACAGTGGACCGGGCCGAATGCTACTCCAACTCTGTTGTAGGCCTGTCAGGAATGCACCAGCGGGTCCTTGCATTGATGGGTAAGAACAGTTTCTCCTGCCTCTGTGGGTTGGAACAGCTGGGCATTCCTTAAATTATGGGGTTTTTCCTATCCTCCCTTTCCCTTCTCTGTCACATTTCTCCTTCTGCTCTAAAGGGCTCGCTGTGACCGGGGCGGACCTGTGGTGGGGCTCCGGGTCCCAGTGGGGGACTGTGGGGTGTCGGGACCCATTTTTTTTCTGGTGGGGGTGCTCTGCCTCGGAAGTCCCTACCTCGGCCTTCTCATCCACATTGCGGTGCTCCATTGGTGGCCATTTTGTTGTGTCCGCGCTGTGGCACAGGTTATTGCGGGCGGCCATTTTCTTGTGGTCGCACCTTTTTTTTTTCCTCTGAGGCATCTGGCAGCCATTTTGGTGTGGGTTTTTGGCCTCTAGTGTTGGCTTCCTGAATGGCACGCAGCACAATTTTCCTCACAGGCTTTCCTCACAGGCTTTCCTCACAGGCTTTCCTCACAGGCTTTCCTCACAGGCTTTCCTCACAGGCTTTCCAAACAGACTTTGTACAGAGGGCGGGTCTCTTACTGGGTTCGTGAATCCCTTGGGTAACCCCCCCGGTCAGTGCAGCAAGGAGGGTGGACCTTTCAGGTTTTGAATTGGTCCCTGAGAGCTGTCTGTGGTGTTATGGAGTCAGTGTCTGGTCCTTCTTCCCCAAACATGCCTGAGGTGGCAGCTGGTGCCCCTGCACATGTCGTTCCAATGGACACTTTGTCGGCAGTCCTGGAATCATTTGTTGCCAGGGTTAAAGCTGCGAATGGCGGGTAAAAAAAGCGCACCCTCCCCCCACCGACTACTGGGGAGTGCTCTGACTCAGACCCGGGCCTAGCTGCGGCACAGGACCCCAGTTCTGGGTTGTCGGAAGATGTTGTCAGATTTACCCTTCAAAGGTGGGAGGCTTTTTGGTACCTCGCTGGACAACATTATTCAGGATGTCACTGGAGGTACTCTCCTCCCTAGGTCCACCAAGGGAAAGGAGCCGCGCCGTAAGCCGGGTCCTTCCTTTCCCACACAGAAGCGGTATTTTTGTCAGTCGGGGCCCGCGGGTAGACCCTCCCAGGCTGACAAAGAGGCTGACAAAGACTCGGCTGGGGGACAGAAACATCCCTGGGTGCGTAAGCCGGACGCTATTTTTCACCTGGCTTCCGGGTACTGCAGTGGCGCAATGTCATCTGGGACTTCGCCCAGATGATTGACGTGCCTGAGAAAAACTACCCTCGGCGGATAAGGCGCGTCACGAGTTTCTGTAACTAGCCGAACTGCCAGTCAGCTCTATACGGCGCCTGCGCAGTCAGCTCTACACGGCTCCTAGTTGGTGCGCAGGCGCCATATAGAGCTGACTCGCAGTTTGGCTAGTTTCGGAAACTTGTGAGGCGCTTTATCCACCAGAGGTACGTTTTTCTGAAGCATGTCAATCGTCTGGGCGAAGTCCCAGATGACATTACACCACTGAATCGGAACGCCTAGTCCTGCAGGAGCTAGTACCCAGAAGCCAGGTGAAAAAATGGCGATAATACCATGTTAGTCTATGGCCTCATGTCCTTATGCCCACCATGACGTTTTTGAGCTGTAGATGGCTGAGACGTTTTAAGCTGCAAAAAAAAAACGCGGGACCAGTGCGTTCTGAAGCTCCAGCAATAGAGCTGTAAAAACGCCAGACATTAAACGCTGCCGCTGCGTTTTTAAAGCTCCAGCTCTAAAATTAAACATGGACAGGCGTTTTTAAACTGTAAAAAATGCTCAGAAAGGTGGCTGTAAAAACGCCAGTGGAATTGAAGCCTAAGGTTTGAATATGCACTACCGACACAGATTTAGCCATTGTGATCTATAACACATTTATAAATACACTTCTGTTTGTGAAACATGGTTTTAACATTAAAATACAAAAAAAGCCCCCAAAAACTATAAACTCTATTGGCTGTAATGCCATTGCAAATAGTACCTGGATATATTTCCAACCTATTAAAAAAATATATAAAAAAAAAAAATAGGAAAAGCCCTTTTTCTTATTTTATTTTGGCAGCTGAGTAGATTGCCCTTACTTATTCTTATGTGGTAGTGCAACACATCTTCACTTGCCGACCAGCCGCCATCGTTCTACTGTGGCACGGCTGTTGTGAATCGCCATAGGTGTACGTTGGCTGCTTTAAGAGTTTTAGGGGGTGTGCATGGCGCAGCGCCAGAGCCTGTGTTGTCTGCCAGCCACCCGCGATTGCTCCTCAAAGAGCCAGAACGGAAATCTGTCAATGTAAACAGACAGATCCCTGTTCTGTCAGGGAAGTAGCGAGAGATCTGTTCCTAATGATCAGGAACAGCGATCGTGATCTTTCTACTCCCTGTCAGTACACCCCCTCCATAGTTAGAAACGCCTCCCTAGGGAACACTTAACCCCTTGATCACCCCCTAGTGTTAACCCCTTCCCTGCCAGTGTCATTTACACAGTAATTGGTGGTTCTTTTTATCTCTGATTGCTGTATTTAAATGTCAAGGGTCCCAAAAAAGTGTCAAGTGTCCGATCTGCCCACCGCAATGTCTTGGTCCTGCTAAAAATCACTGATCACTGCCATTTACTAGCAGTAATAATTAGGGCTGTTGCTGATTAAAATGCTTGTGTTCGATTAATCGTTTGTTTTATCTCATTTTTTTAATCGATTAATCGACTAATTTTGATTAATTATAACGCACATACAGATCCAACTACTTTTAGCTGATCTCCTTGCATTGCAACTCTGCATTAGTCAGTGGTAAATGTGGTATACACTATATACCCGTCACTAGTTAGTTTCCACAATCCATGACTTTAACTTCACAGTTAACACAAATACGTTTTAAATTCAAACTGTAGCACTGACGTAAGTAATTTTTTCTTATTATACTTTAAGAAAAACGTAGAAAGTTAGTTTAACCACTTGATACCCGCGCGCCGTAAAATTATGGCGGGCGGGATACTCTATTGTCCTGACAGGACGTCATATGACGTCCTGTCATTTAAAGCTGCTAGGGGCGCGCGCACCCGTCGCGTCACTGAGGTCACCGTGCGTTTTGCCGCGATTGCCGACAATTGAGCTGGGACGTGGATCTCTGTGTGTAAACACAGAGCTCCACCTCCCTGTCAGGGAGAGAGACCAATCTGTGTCCCTTGTACATAGGGACACAATCGGTCACCCCCCTCCCCCTACAGTCAGAACACTCACTAGGACAAACATTTAACCCCTTCCCCGCCCCCCTAGTGGTTAACCCCTTCCCTGCCAGTTACATTTATACAGTAATCGATGCATATTTATAGCATTGTTCACTGTATAAATGTAAATGGTCCCAAAAATGTCTCACAAGTGTCCGATGTGTCCGCTATATTGTCTCAGTCCCGAAAAAAAAAAAAAAAATCACAGATCGCCGCCATTCCTAGTAAAAAAAAAAAAAAAAAAAAAAAAAAAAAAATCATAATTATGTCCCCTATTTTGTAGGCAATATAACTTTTGCGCAAACCAGTCACTATACGGTTATTGCGATTTTTATTTTAACATTTTTTTTTTACCAAAAATATGTAGAAGAATACTTATCGGCCTAAACTGAGATAAAAAATGTTTTTTTTTTAATGGGATATTTATTATAGCAAAAAGCAAAAAATATTGTATTTTTTCAAAATTGTCGCTTTTTTTGTTTATAGCGCAAAAAATAAAAACCGCACGGGCGATCAAATACCATCAAAAGAAAGCTTTATCTGTGGGGGAAAAAAAGGACGTCAATTTTGTTTGGGAGCCACATCGCACGACCGTGCAATTGTCAGTTAAAGCGACGCAGTGCCGCAAGCTAAAATTTTGTCTGGGCAGGAAGGGGGTGTAGGTGCACAGTAGGCAAGTGGTTAACTTATAAAACGTATCTAGTATATTGACTGTCGGTCACTTTATAGTAGGCATCACAGTCAGGCAGACATACCAGAGTGTTCACATTTTCTAGAAGCAGACATGATTGCATTTTTATTGACAATATACCCTGAAGAACTGAACAGTCTTTGGCATGGAACAGATGTTACCGATACACAAAGAATTGTCTGCACAAAACTGCTTAGGACAGGTAAACGATGGTTATTTTTGCCCTCTTCCCCTGATGGAGCCTGATGCATCCTCCTGCTCCACAGATGCAAAGGTACCTCAATCCAATGGGTGCAGTTTGCTCGCATCCAGCAGGGTAAGTCTCACTGTCCAGGCTGTCCGGTGACGTCAAGAATTTTGATTGCTCAAAAGAATTTTGATCGATGAAAAAAAATTAAAGATACATAGAGGAATTAGCCCGTTGTAATAATAAACAAAATTTATGTCCTTTTTTCCCCCCACAAATAGAGCTTTCTTTTGGTGGTAATTGATCATCTCTGCGACTTTATTAATTGTTTCGCTATAAACAAAAGGGCGACAATTTTGAAAGAAAACATAAAATATTTAGTATTTTTTGCTATAATAAATATCCCCAATTTAACCACTTCCCTACGGGCGTACGACTTTATGCGGCCGTAGGGACGTCCTGAATCTCTGACAGGCCGTGTTTTTACGGCCTGTTCTTAGAGAGGCCACTGGGGGGCGCGCGTGCCTGCAGCATCGCTGACATGCCGATGCGCGTGCCTGGCGGCCGTGATGTCCGCCAGGCACTCAGGATCGGCGGCTGCAGGGACAAGACATGGATCTCTGTGTGTAAACACAGAGTGTCATGTCAGGGGAGAGAGGAGAGCGATCTGTGTCTCTTGTACATAGGGACACAGCATCGGTCACCTCCCCCAGTCACCCCCCCTCCCCCCACAATTAGAACACAATTTAGGATACACATTAACCCCTTCCTCACCCCCTAGTGTTAACCCCTTCAATGCCAGTCACATTTATACAGTAATTAGTGTATATTTATAGCACTGATCGCTGTATAAATGTGAATGGCGCCAAAAATGTGTCAAAAGTGTCCGATGTCTCCGCCATAATGTCGCAGTCACGAAAAAAATGCTGACCGTCGCCATTAGTAGTAAAAAAAAGAATAAAAAATAATCATTCTGTCCCCTATTTTGTAAGCGCAATAACTTTTGCGCAAACCAGACGCTTATTGCGTTTTTTTTTTTACCAAAAATATGTAGAAAAATACGTATCGCCTAGACCAGTGGTGGGCAAACTACGGCCCGGCGGACCTTTTAATCCGGCCCCCGGGCGGGCACTGGGTATGGCATTGTAGTGGCTGGCCGCTGGGCGAATTACATTGCAACGTCTAGTCCTGAATGGTCAGTAGCTAGCTGGAGAGAGGAGACGTTGCGCGATGTAATTCGCTAGCAGCTACGGGGCGTGGCCGTGGGCAGAGTACGGCTTGAGCCGTACGTGCTGGCACAGGCAGGGAGTTGACGTCACGTCAGATGACGTCAACTCCTTTCCGCGCGCCTGTGAGGAGCAATCCGTGAGCCTGTGAACAGTGACTGGCGGCTGGCCCAGAAATGTCAGTCATCCATCACATCGGGGATTTGTGCCCAATTTATCTTCTCTTTTTTTAGTTTCTGACATCAGCTGGTTTATGTAATTTTAGCAGAAAATGCACCAAAATATTGCAAACCAAATGGGCACAAAGCATTACAAGCAACAGACACCACAGACAATAGATATGGTAAGAGAAGCCACCGTGTTCATCAATTGTCACCACTGTGCCATGCCATGAAAAGCAATCACTGTGCCATCAATTGTCACCACTGTGCCATGTCAAATGCAGCCACTGTGCCATGCCATGAAAAGCAATCACTGTGCCATCAATTGTCACCACTGTGCCATGCCTTCAAAAACAATCACTGTGCCATAAATTGTCACCACTGTGCCATGCCAAATGCAGCCACTGTGCCATGCCATCAAAAGCAATCACTGTACCATCAATTGTAACCACTGTGCCATGCCATCAAAAGCAATCACTGTGCCATCAATTGTCACCACTGTGTCATGCCATCAAAAGCAATCGCTGTGCCATCAATTGTCACCACTGTGCCATGCCATCAAACAGCCACTGTGCTATCAATTCTCATCACTGTGCCATGCCATCAAAAGCAATCATTGTGCCATCAATTCTCACCACTGTGCCATGCCAAATGCAGCCACTGTGCCATGCCATCAAAAGCAATCACTGTGCCATCAATTGTCACCACTGTGCCATGCCATCAAAAGCAATCACTGTGCCATCAATTGTCACCACTGTGCCATGCCAAATGCAGCCACTGTGCTATGCCATCAAACGCAGCCACTGTGCCATTAATTGTCACCACTGTGCCATGCCAAATGCAGCCACTGTGCCATGCCATCAAACGCAGCCACTGTGCCATCAATTGTCATCACTGTGCCATCAATTGTTACCACTGTGCCATCAAATGCAGCCACTGTGCAATCAAATGTAGTTTTGCAAAATAACTCTTTTTATGCTTTTCTACCTTAAATTAATCTAAACATTTAATGTTACAAATTTAAATTTCACTTATATTAATTCACACATACACACCGTCCATCTACTCTTGGTCCGGCCCCCGGGTCCAATATATGAACCCATTGCGGCCCTCGAGTCAAAAAGTTTGCCCACCCCTGGCCTAGACTGAGAAAAAAAAATGTTTTTAAAAAAAAATTGGGCTATTTATTACAGCAACAAGTAAAAAATATTTTTGTTTATAGCGCAAAAAATAAAAACCGCAGAGGCGATCAAATACCACCAAATAAAGCTCTATTTGTGGGGAAAAAAGGACGCCAATTTTGTTTGGGAGCGACGTCGCACGACCGCGCAATTGTCAGTTAAAGTGATGCAGTGCCACAAGCTGAAATTTCACCTGGTCAGGAAGGGGTTTATGTGCCCAGTAAGGAAGTGGTTAAAAAGAAATCTAAGTTTAGGCAGATATGTGTTCTACATATTTTTGGTAATAAAATTCACAATAAGCGTAATATTGGTTTGCGCAAAAGTTATAGCACTTACAAAATAGGGCATAGATTTGTCATGTTTTTATTTATTTATTTTTTACTAGTAATGGCAGCGATCTGCGATTTTTATCGGGACTGCAATATGACAGACCTTGGAACACTTTTGAAACATTTTTGGGACCATTGGCATTTATACAGCGATTAGTGCTATAAAAATGCACTGATTACTGTTAAAATGTCACTGGCAGGAGACATGTTAACACTAGGGGGCAATCAAGAGGATAAATGTGTTCCCTGACTGTTCTAACTGGGGGGGGGGGGGGGCGACTGACTAGAGGAAATGACAGGTCGTGGTTCCTAACTATTGGGAACTCACGATCTGTCTCTCCTCACAGAACAGGGATTTGCTTCCCTGTTCTGCCTCTCGTGCCCGCTATCGCTCGTAGCCGGCAGTCATCGAGACCGCTGGTCACAAGCATTGCCCCCCCCCCCTCCCCCCCTTGAGATGAAGCTTGCGTGCGCCTGCTATTAAAGGGACCGACTAATGGCTATGACGGTTTGCGGGATCTTGCCGACCTGCCGCTGTATAATGACGGTGGCTGGTCGGTAAGTGGGTAATGTGTGGAACTACATAGGAATGGATTGATCGGAGCCTGTGTCTCCCAGCCAGCCAATAAAGCTTGCCAATAGGAGTCAGGCGGCAGGGGGTTTTGACAGGTGGAGCTCCAAGGAAAGCGGAAGTTCAGGTGGGTAAACCTCCCCTCCCTCACATTTTAGTTAATTGAAACTGGAATTTTATTTTTGTCATAGTTTTCATCAATTGACTTAATTCAAATGTTATTTTCATTTAGTTTTCATCATCAAGTAAACACTTGTAGCTGTAAGCATTCTCATGGCATTTAGCCGCCACTTATGCCGCGTACACACGGTCGTTTCTTGCGATGAAAAAAAACACGTTTTCTGTGAAGTAAAAAACAACGTTCTTGAAACGTCACTTTTCAAAGACAATTTTGCATACACACCATCGTTTTTTCACAAAAAGCAAGGTTACGTTCACCACTCTTTTCCATTAAAGCTCGCTTCATAACTAGCTTCTGGGAATGCGCGGGTTGAAAAACGTCGTTTTGAACGACGTTTTTGCTACACACGGTGACTTTTTGTGAAACAAAAAACGACGTTTTGAAAAACGACACAAAAAATTCAAGCATGTTGGAATTTTTTTTTGGTCGTTTTTTTTTTAAGACAAAAAACGACGTTTTGCCCACACACGATAAATTTAAATGACGTTTTAAAAAACGTCGTTTTATTTCATCGCAAAAAACTACCGTGTGTACGTGGCATTACTTTTTTGCCTCAGGACCAGGGATTGAAATATGTAAGGCAAAGTTTTTCTTGTGGTGTTTGCAATTTTTGATATATGTATGTGAGAACAATGAAAGCAATATAGTATTTATTTATTAACTTTGGTTATGTGCTCTGGTGCCTTTGTAATGTTTCTCCTAAATTGCATAAGTGTTGAGTACTGTTTTATTACAGTTTCAAAATTAATTTATATATTAATGTCTTCTTGTTTGCTTGAGTGCTTTGTCATTAAAATGGTAAATGGATGCTTTGCAGCGCCTGTCTTAATGTCAAAAGAGAAGTGGTCAATGTAATTGAATTCTCTTGAATTGATTTCCTGCCCACTGTGATGACTGTCGCATCTTAAAAGTCCTTCATTCTCCATCAAGCTGCTTACTTTGTTTCTGCACATAATACCGTAGTTGCAGTAGTTTAAGTTTTTAGCACAGCAATGCATGGTTGTTTTACTTAGATCTTTCTATTGAAGATCTGTCAGTTCCTCAGAGGAATACAACAGTTTGTCAATAGAACAACCTTATTATATAGGCCCTACAGTAAAAAACGGACTGTTGTCTAGTGTCAACTCGAATAAACGTCTCTATTTTATATTTTGACCCATATTTCCTCAGCCTTACCCTCCTGAATATGGTAAGGCAGCCCAAAAATGATCCCATTGACCACTTAAGGACTGGACCAATATGCTGCTAAATGACCCAAGGGGTTTTTACAATCCGGCACTGCGTCGCTTTAACAGACAATTGCGCGGTCGTGCGAAGTGGCTCCCAAACAAAATGTTGCATCATTTTCTTCCCACAAATAGAGCTTTCTTTTGGTGGTAATTGATCGCCTCTGCGATTTTTATTTTTTGCGCTATATACAAAAATAGAGCGACCTTTTTGAAAAAAAAAATCAATATTTTTTTACTTTTTTGTTATAAGAAAAATCAAATAAACTAAATTTTAGTCAAACATTTAGGCCAAAATGTATTTAGCCACATGTCTTTAGTAAAAAAAAAAAAAATGCAATAAAAAAAAAAAGCTACCTAGCGGAAACAGAGACACTAATACAGAGATCAGAAAAATGATCGCTTGGTGACACTGGCAATAGGGAGTGAAAGGGTTAACCCCTGCTGGTGGCTGAGCAAAGAGTTAAAAGCACCACTGTCTAAGCGCTTTGGAGGTGCATCGGCAGCAGTGCCAATTGATTTCAATGACGGGCGGTGGGGCAATGATGTATACAATGCTCCCGCATTGCCCGAAAGATGCCTCTTGCAGGACTTTTTCTAATGTCCTGCAAGTGCATCGCCTCAGTGTGAAAAGGGGTCTTAAACTCTAAATTTCTGATGGCTGCCCTGCTGACGAGTACCTACCGGCGTAACAGAACCTGCAATCTTGATGGTGACCAATGAGTGGTCCAACCAGGGGATTGCACTGATAGTGGCACTGGAGGTCAGGTGGATATCTGAGGAATAGATAAAAATGGGATCTATTCTGGCAAATGTCTTGTGCGGGGCTGAGAAATGGGTGTAATCTCTTCATGGTATATTTGGCCTAGGGAGTGAAGGAGCCGTGCATTTTGTAGGCTTTGTTTGGGGGACCTCCGAAGGTGGGGAAGGCCTTGTCCCGGAGGCATTCAAAGGAGATGTTTGAGTCTCCCCCAGTAATTGCCTTCCCTTCGAGGTAGGGGGACAACACAGCGGAGAAGGGTGCTTGCCCACGTTTGGGAGCATAGTACAAAATGAGTGTATACAATGCCCCATTTATATGTCCCTCAACCAAGTGAGTGTGTGAATGATATTATCTTAGTTTAGATATAAGAACAACCACCCCCTCTTTTTGACATTGGCGTTGGCAAGAAAGAAGGTAGGATAGTTTTGGTCTAAGAATGATGGGGAATAGCTTTTAGGGAAGTGTCTCCTGAAGGAGAAGTATTCCAATGCCCCTGAAAATTACTTTACGCCTTTTGATTGACATTTACGCCTTTTGTGTTGTGGGAGGCTACTTTGAGGTATGTCAGTGAGGGATTGGTGTCGGCCATGGATACGAGGAGGGGGATGCAAACACATGTGAATGGAACGTACCTGGAACTCTCCGTGTAGCCACCTGATAGGGGAGTAAAAGGAAAACTGTTAATGCAACAGTGAATGTGGAGAAGAGGAGTCCACCACAGCATGAAGGTTTTCCCCACCTATTTCTAGGGTATAGCATCATCTTGGCTGGCTCTCCAGCTTGTAGACCTCCCTTCTTATTTCGATAAGTAGGTCAGAAAACTACTTGTGTCTGTCCACATTATAGAGTTTGATTTTTTTCCGCCAGAGACATTCTGTCCAAGTTGTCAACTTCTATCATTGTGCTTTCAGGCCTGGTGCAGCGTAGGACCTGCTTACCCAAGGGTAAAATGTCCCTGTATTTGAGACGGCTCAGCTCTGAGTGTCTTGCTCCAATCTGTTAACGATCCCTAAAATGGATGGGGTTTCCCCCGATCTTGGCACTAGAGGCCCTGAAATACCTTATGCTGGTTTAGGGTCAAGCCAAAATCCATCAGTTCAGTGGTGGTCTCTCTTCCTTAGGGGTGTTTTCTAGCATCCTTGGGCATGTAGGATGTATACCTGCATGTTCTCATGGGATAAGTTATTCAGGACTTCCTGGTGGTTGCCTGCTTGCACCTTTGGTCGAGGGGTTCATTGTCGGGTGCCCCCCATTTTCTCCCTGTTTAAAGCGGTTGTAAACCTTGTAAACAAACAAAAAAACCCTGCAAGACAAAGCCATAATGAGCTAGTATGAATACTAGCTCATTATGCATTGCTTACCTTAGATCAAACCCCCCAAAGCCGTCCGTGTCCCCCTCTGGCCGCAGACATCTCTCCGCAGATGCCCGGAAGGTTTGCCATTGCCGTTTTTAAGCATGGGATGCTCACTGCGGCTGCACCGTTCTCTATGGTGCGCATGCGCCGTAGACAACGGTGTTTACCTTTTTGGAAAAAATCTACTAAACCGTGTAGGTTTAGGAGATATTGCAAACACCTACAGGTAAGCCTTAATCTAGGCTATAGAAGCCTCTTTTGGAGAGTATTCGGAACATTCCCCTGCTTACTTTTTCAAAGTGCTGCCTTCTTGCTCGTCATTACTTTTGGGTGGATGCCTGATCTGGCAGCCTTATTTTTAATTATTTCTATTGGTTCTACACACTTGGGTGGTTCTCCGTCTGTTCCCCTTGTTTCTACCAGAGGTGGTGTCAGATTTTCACCTTTTTTGAGACAGATCGAGCTTTGTTTTGGTGGTATTTTTTCACCTTTTATTTTTTACTAAATAAAAACCAAAAAAAAAGTTTTTTTCTTAGTTTGTTATAAGGCTTCATTTCCACTGGCGTTTTTACAGCCACGTTTTTTACAGCTTAAAAACGCCTGTCCATGTTTATTTTAGAAAAAAAAAATATATATATATATATTTTTTTGAAGCTTTAAAAACGCCGCGGCCGCGTTTTTGAGCGTTTGTGCGCGTTTTTGAGCGTTTTTTAATGTCTGGCGTTTTTACAGCTCTATTGCTGGAGCTTCAGAACGCACTGGTCCCGCGTTTTTTTTGCAGCTTAGCCATCTACAGCTCAAAAACGTCATGGTGGGCATGAGGCCATAGACTAACATGGACAGGCCTTTTTAAGCTGCAAAAAACGCTCAGAATAGTGGCTGTAAAAACGCCAGTGGAAATGAGGCCTAAAAGTTTGTAAATAAGTGTATATTTTTTTTCTCCTGCACTAATTGGCGGTGCTGAAGGGCACTGATGAGGCACTAATATGCAGCACTGATGAGCAGGCACTGAAGGCAGCACAAACTGGCATCACTGCTGGGTACTGTTGGAACTGCACTGATATTTAGGGCACTGAAAATACATGCCCTGATCATTTGTGCAGATCCTCCCCTGTGCGGAAATACCGCTAATTGGCTTTGTGTCCCAGTGACAGAGTGTACTGCCGATCGCTCCGTGCCAAAAGTGGGATGGCGTCCCATGAAGTCGGCTTAGAACGAGACTCGCCACCCGTCCATCATTTGACAATATGGTGGGCGTGAGGTGGTTAATCTATTTTTTTAAGTTTTAACTGTTGGAAGGATCCCTGCAGTGCCTGGACTAGCTCTGTAATGTCGGAAAACTGCAGGTTTTAGCCCACTGTTGGCTGAATCTTGGTCACAGGAGTGCAGAACGAAGTACACTCCTCCTGTGGGTTAGAGAAGAATGGCCAAACGAGCTTTGCCCATACTATTCCTATAATGCAGAGAATGCATAAAAGTAAGAAAAAAATAACTTTCTTTACAACTAGTGATGGGAAGTTCGACTCTTTTTTAAATGAATCGGTTCATTTCGAGTCACTCACTGAAATGAACCGATTCAATGAACCGGTTCTTCGGTTCTTCAGTTCACATGCTGAGTCTACTGAAGTAAAGCTCTCACTCAACCTTCTTAAGTGATTAGAATCAGAAGAACGATTCTTCACAGAAGGTTTGCAGGTCCTGGGGACATTTACATGTATATATAGTTCCTTGCTCAGACCACAATTTGTCAGATTAGCCAGTGTCATCAATTTTGGTGACGCACAAAAAGCTGTGTAAATAAAAAGCAGGTTTTTCTGCTCATTCTGATGGGCCAACATCAGTAAACATTGCTAGCCATCATATTTTTCTGTAGTCTTCACAGCGCATGCAGAGGGAAAACTTATCGGATTTTACTAGTGCTGGCGGGCAAAGTACCCACTGTAGTAAAATCCAATCGTTGGGCTCCTTTCACACTTTTGCGACTTGAAAGTTGTGCAATTTTTGCCACGATTTTTACCGTGACTTTGATGCGACTTGAAGCAATACCTATGTAATCTTGCGGTTTCTGCCTCAAGTCGCATCAAAATCCGACCAAAGTAGTGCAGTGACTACTTTAAAGTCGCTGCGACTTGAAGACACACAGATATGGATGGTACTCTTTGGAAATCATGGCGTACCACTTGTCATGCGACTTTGTAGTCCCAAGTCGCAGGTCAAGTCGCACAAGTATGAAAGGTGCCTCATTATGCACTGTAAAGACTACAGAAAGGCATAGAAATCACATGACCAGAATGCAGAAAAATATTACTATACTGTAAAGCAGGATAACATTTATTTTTATGTTCTAAAAATGAGACAGCTCTATCATTCAGTTAAACTACTAAATTAGACACATGTCCCAGAAGGGATGTTTGTCCTATTTAACATACATATCTCCCTTAGGATAAGCTAACTAAATACTAAAGGGTTAAAGAATTATTCTGAAGGAGTATATTTTCTTATTCTGACTCTTTGTCCTCTGTGTATAAAGCAGTCAGTCTGTACAGTGTATTTCTGCTCCCTAATCATTGATTCAGTGTATTGTTCTCCTGGTGGTGACTCATGGTTATTACAGTGTACTGCATTCTAACAGCTCATACGATTCTTCAACTCAGTAACTCATATATAGTTCTTTAACTCAAAAACTCGTTTGATTCTTTTACTCGGTGTACTGTGTACTCATGATGACTTGTATGCAGTTCCTGAGTGTCTCTGTGCCTTGAGCACTCTGATTGGTTGTAGGGAGGGGCGGAGCTCTCTCACTCTAGGATCACATTATCAGCCTGCTCTCCTATGCTTTGTATTGAGTGCACAGAGAACCATTCCAGACGGTTCAGTTCACTCACATGAATTGATCCACTCAGTTCACTAAAAAGAACCGATTCAAAAGAACGATTCGATTATGAACTGGACATCACTATTTACAACACTACTCACTGCTTTGTGTTAACCTGAATGCTGTCTTTTGTATGCATTTGCGTTTTTGCATCTTATTACATTTAATTGTTAGATTTGTTTATGTAGTTTATAGGTTGTCTGAGTTTTTTTTTTTGCCAGGCTCTAAGTGTTTTAGTATAAAGGGGAAGCACAGATGTCAGGAAATACACAGCCTGAGTGTGTGTGTGTGTGTGTGTGTCACATTTTCCTGCTGTGATTTATGTGACCGGATAGACAAAGCACACTGCCAGTTTGGCTTTGACTTTCATTTTCCCTACATTTTGTCCTTTCACACTGTACAGTGACGCAAGTCAAAGAACTTTCCTTTACATGAAATAGGTAACTTTTTTTGTTCTAACATTTTGGGAGTTTTTCAAAATCCACAGGGTTATTCAAGACTAATAATAGTTGTCGGAGGTGATGATGAAAATGTGTCAGTTTTCATAAACAGTTGATGAAGCAAAATTTACACCTGTGAAAACATTTCTTTAAATTGTCTTTTCATATTTTTTTGTTTAAGAAGGCCCTCTATATAGTTGGTGGTAAACCTGAAGGGGATTGTACAGTTTGGCTATAACCAGCTAAAAGAGGACAGTGCACTAAAATGCAAGGTCTGCTCATTGCCCCACTTCTCATCCAAAAGCATTACATTATAACCGTAGATAAACAAAGTACTGGTATTTACTGTACTTGCGTCTTACATTCTGTTTCTGCACTGGCGTGAGTGTTGTCCCATCTTTCCAAAACTTATGAGAAGATGCTTTAGCCAAGAGTAAGTCTATTTTCTATCCTTTTTCTGAAGATTTTATTTTTTAATAATGCTTACATCTTTTCAGATGGGTGGAAAGGACATTATGTAATAAAGCAGAATTTGCACTCTAATATAAGGTCCACTTAAAACTGAGTTAAGCTACCTTTTTTTTTTTTATCTTTGGTAAAGTTTCTTTATACTTTTTTTTTTTTCTCCGTATAAGTGTGGAATGTCAGGCAGTGGACTGTGAGTAACTTGGACCCCTTTCACTTAGCTAAAATGTCATGCTCGGACAGAGTAAGTGCAATCCAATGGAGAGTGACACACCAGGAAGTGGTGTTCTGCAGCATTTTTACAGATCTAGATTCCAAGGGGAACTTTAGTATAGTGGCATGGTTAACCACTTGTCCTCTGCCCACCGTCAAATGACGGCGGGCGGAGGACTCCATTATCCTGACATCACGTCATATGATCCCGTGCGAGTGCCCGGCGGCAACGATCGCCACCGGACACACGCGATTGCTCAGTAACTGAGCGGGGACGTGGAGCTCTGTATGTAAACACAGAGCTCCACGTCCTGTCAGGGAGAGAGGAGATCGATTGTGTCCCTTGTACATAGGGACACAATCGGTCACCTCCCCCAGTCACCCCCCCTCCCCCCACAGTTAGAACACTCATAGGACACACATTTAACCCCTTCCCCGCCCCCTAGTGGTTAACCCCTTCACTGCCAGTCACATTTATACAGTAATCAATGCATATTTATAGCATTGTTCACTGTATAAATGTAAATGGTCCCAAAAATGTCAGAAAAGTGTCAAGTGTCCGCCATAACGTCGCAGTCCCAATAAAAAAATCGCAGATCGCCGCCATTAATAGTAAAAAAAAAAAAAAAAATGCCATAAAATATCCCCTATTTTGTAAAAACTATAAATTTTGCGCAAACCAATCGATAAACGCTTATTGCATTTTTTTTTTTTACCAAAAATATGTAGAATATGTATCGGTCTAAACTGAGGAAAAAAATATTTTTTTTATATTTTTTTGGGGTTATTTATTATAGCAAAAAGTAAAAAATATTGCATTTTTTAAAAAATGTACGCTCTATTTTTGTTTATAGCGCAAAAAATAAAAACCACAGAGGTGATCAAATACCACCAAAAGAAAGCTCTATTTGTGGGAAAAAAAGGACGCCAATTTTGTTTGGGAGCACAGTAGGCAAGTGGTTAATGAATGCAGATTTGCATATGTGTCTTTTATAAAGCAAGTCGAGTTAACGTGGTTGTTAAGGTTCATGTTTTTTCAGCTTAATGCATCTTATGCATTAAGGTAAAAAAAAAAAAAAACACCGGACAATCATGCCCCCCCCCCCCCCCTGTTTTACTTACCAGAGCCCATTCACCTGTTTTGTCTCTGGTGTCCTTCTGCATGGAGTCTCGCCGTTGATTGAATAGATTTATAGCAGCGCAGCCATTGGCTCCCACTGCTGCAATCAAATCCAGTGACTTGGCCGCCAGGGTCGGGACGGAGACATTCACTGTGTCTCTAAACCCAGAGTGTATTAGACGGGAGCGCGCCTGCAAGGTAACCCCCTCGGGAGAGAGCTTCCTGAGTGGGTCAGCCATTGCTGGGAGTAGCAGAGCGATGCTGTGGGACCCCAGAAGACGGCGATCGGGGCCACTCTGTGCAAAACTAACTGCACAGTGGAGGTAAGTGTGTGTGTGTGTGTGTGTGTGTGTGTGTGTGTGTGTGTAAATAATATATATATCATTTTAAAACTAACATATCTGAACCTTTACAACCCCTTTAATGCCAAAGAGCTCAATTTTGGTCTCATCTGACCACAGCACTTTCTCACAATCCCTGAATTTTTTTTTTTAAATATGTTTTTATTAAAGAAGTTGCATACAAAATACAATTAACGCATATAAACATTTTTCGGGGATGTCATACAGAGAAACAGTAGAAGATGAGAGTCCTCACACAGTAAGTTACGAGTGTATAAAAACAAGCATAGGGGTGGAGGAGCTCCCAGTACAGGAATTAAAGAAGCACAACAACCCCGTACGACATGGGGGGGGGGGGGGGTAGAGGAGGGGACTGAGGAAGGGCCGACGAGGGCCAATCATAAAAAAAGGACAGATAAGGGAAATCAGTGTCACAACAACTAGAAATAACAAGAGAGGGGGGGGGATATGTTAGCACCCTGAGGGATCATGGTAAAGAAAAGACATGTTCTCAAAGTTCACCATCTCCGTGGGGGTGAGTGTAAACAACATGTAGGGTTTCCATAGGCGATAGAAGCGCGCCCTGCTTCGTTCATGAGTTAGGTCCATGGTGAGCTTGTCCTTGTAGAGTAATTTCAACATTTCCTGTTGGACTTGGAAAAGAGCCGGGCTAACATCGGATACCCAGTTCTGTAGGATGGCTCTCCTGGCGAGGAGCAGGCAGATCAAGGTCCAATCTTTGCCAGGGTGTGTAGATAGGGGCGACCAGGGGAGCAGTTGTGTGTCCCAATGGCCGAAGATGAGCAGTAGAGGGTCCTTGGGTAGCTTCAGCAGGGTAACCTTGAAGACATATTGGATAACTTGGTCCCAAAAGGCGGTGATGTATGGGCAAGCCCAAAAACGGTGAGCTAAACTTGGTTTGGGATGCTGGCAGAGAGGGCATTCTGGGGTGGCATGGGTTCTGCTGAAGGGGATGTGGGCCCGATGGACGATTTTGATCTCTTGAGTCTCTCTCCAGATCTCGTTGGGGGTGAGTCTGTGGACAGTGTTGAGACCATGCAGAAGTTTCTCCACCAGCTCCGTGTCGGGGAAGTCTTTTGACCAGTTGGCTGCAGAAGAAGACTGAAGAGGGGGGGTGGTTTGCAGAAGAAGAGGGAGATATAAGTCCTAGATCTTGTAAGTACCCTGGGCGAGAAGAGTGTCTATGAAAGAACTTTAAAACCGTTTGCTATCATCCCTGCAGGTGTTTTTCAAGAAACTGATGCACTGCCTGTACTGGAATATGTGGGATGGAGGGAGTGAGAACTTGTCTGCCAGGGCTCTAAAACCGATGGGGCGACCCGACTGTGGGTCACACAAAGAGAAAAAGTCCTCAAGTCCCCCAGCATTCCAGATGAGATACAGCTGGTTTTCTAGCCCGGGGAGAAAACATGGGTTGCCCTGTATTGGGGTGTATCGGGAGATAAAAGGAGGGAGATTGAGGGCCTTCCTGACTTCTCTCTAGGCGATGACAGTGTCTCAGAGAAGGAGATTGTGTTGGAAGGGCGGGGGGGATGGATTTCCACCGGCAATGTAAAAGGGCGGTTTAGGGAGAAGGGGCGGACCATTGCCGATTCCAAGGGGAAGTTGGAGCAGCGGGAGGATTGAGACACCCAGTCTAGGCTCGTTCTCAACAAACAGGCCAGGTTATACGTTCTGATGTTGGGCAAGGCAATGCCCCCCTCACGCCTGGGAAGATGGAGCTTGACAAACGCAATGCGCGCCCTCTTGCCTCGCCAGAGAAATTTGGATATAGCTGTATTCAGAGCCTTAACGTCTTTGTGGCGTAGGAGCAAAGGAACGGTCTGTAGAGGGTAAAGCAGGCGCGCAAAGCTGACCATCTTTAGTAGGTGGCATCTACCCCGTAGCGAGAGGGGCAGGTCCATCCAATTGTCAAATTCCCGGGAAATTTTCGTAAACAGGGGACGGTAGTTGAGATGATATAGGGAAGAGGCAGCTTACCTATTTTGATTCCCAGGTATGTAATGTGAGATTTTGCAACCGTGAATAGGGTGTTTTGAGACCAGGAGGGAGCAGAGTGGGATCCTATGGGGAGAATTTCGCTTTTACTGTAGTTGATGCGAAGTCCCGAGCACAGTCTGAATACGTCGAAAGTGTCTTTTATAGTGGACATGTCCCGGGAGGGGTTAGATGTAAAGATAAGGACATCGTCAGCAAAAAGGGGGGTACGTAGGTCCTGGTCCCCTGTCCTGATGCCATGAAGAGGGGCTAGCTGGGTCAGATAGCGGGATAGTGGTTCGAGGGCAATATTAAAAAGGAGCGGGGATAAAGGGCAGCCCTGTCTCGTGCCTTTGTAAAGACGGAATTCATCCGAGAGTAGGCCCGCAGCCACCAATTTTGCGGCCGGGGCTGTGTACATGGACCTGATGAGGTGGACAAAGGGGCCTAGGAAGCCCATTTTTGACATAACCATGGAGAGCCATTCGAAGCTAACATTATCGAAGGCTTTCTCCGCGTCTAACGTAATGATGGCATAGTCCCCTTTCGGGTCGCATTTTGCGTGTTCCAGGGCAAACATTACCTTCCTAATGTTCATGGTGGCTGTTCTACCTTTCACAAAACCGGATTGGGAAGGGTGAATCAGGGAGGGGATGATGACGGATAACCTGGTGGCAACAATCTTGGAAAGGATTTTGACATCGAGGATCAAGAGCGAAATTGGCCTATACGACCCGGGTTCTAGCGCATCTTTCCCTTTCTTCTCCAAAAGCTTAATGATAGCTTGGTTACCAGTGGGTAGGTAGGGGCCGCCCGAGCAGATGTGCTGGTAAACGCCTTGAAGGGTGGGGGTGACAGCAGCACTGAAGGATTTGTAGAATTCCCCCGTGAAACCGTCGGGGCCTGGGGCCTTGGAGGGGGAAAGGTTCTTAATGACATTTAGAACCTCCTGCATGGAGATGGGGGCATTGAGGGCTTCGAGCTGGGTAGGAGAGATCTGATCTAGAGAATTTTTTTGGAGGAAATCGAGGGCATTGGGTTTGTCTATGGGGTCAGGGGCGTAGAGGGAGGAATAGAATCGGTGCATAGTAGCATTGATGCCTTTCGGGTCGCTATGCACAGAACCCGACGCATCCCTCAGGGATGTGATGTGTGTTGGGCGGGTAGGACCTTTGCTCAGTCTGGAGAGAAGTCTACCTGCCTTGTTGCCAAATTTATGTAATGAGGCATCCAGACGTGCCTTTTGGGTCTGCTCAAGTGTCGCCGCCCAGGTATCAAAGGATTGTTTGGCCATAAACCAGGTCTTCCGATTGGAAGGGGAGTCATCCGTGTATAGGGAATGTTGTGCTTGATGTAATAGTGCGCTGGCTTTTTTGTAATGGCGGAGGGTATGACGTTTAAAGGATGCAGCGTAAGCTATGATACAGCCTCTGAGGAAAGCTTTACCAGCTTCCCAGAAAAGGTTAGGATTCTCTATGTGCGACGCGTTATTTACAGCGAACTCCGACCAAGCTTTTTCCAAATGTCGTTTGAAGTCGGAGTTATTGTGTAGGTAGGAGGGGAACCGCCATAACCTGGGGTTAGAATGTAAGTCAGGGTCGTCCAACTCTAGGGAGACAGGGGCGTGGTCAGAGATCACAATGTCGTGGACGTCCGCTTCGGAGATCAATGGGAGGAGGGGGTCAGAACAGAATAAATAGTCCAGTCTCGTAAATACATTATGGGGGTTGGAGTAAAAAGTGAATTCCCTGTCTGCAGGATGGCGTAGGCGCCATATGTCATGGAGGAGTAGGGAGTCCATCGTTGAGGCCAATAATGTCTGGGTGGGGGGCAGTGAGGGGGGGGCGTGTATTCCTAACGGAGGATCTGTCATCGGTTAGGTGCATGGTGGAGTTGAAATCCCCGCCCAGCAAGTGGGGGAGAGCCGGGTCGCGAAGAACCCAAGTCGTGAGGTCCCCAAAAAATTTACTAGTGGGATTGTTGGGTGCATAAACGTTAGTAATAAGGACCCTAGTCCCCAGTTTGACACGGGCAGATACAAAGCGGCCCTCAGAATCCGAGTCAGTGGATAGGATCGTGCATGGGAGGTTTTTGTTAACGAGGATCACTACACCTGCTTTGCGACCACAGGAGTCGGACCCGAGGACCGTGCCCACCCAGAGTTTTTTTAGACGTGGAAAGTCAGGTGTGGCTAAATGGGTTTCCTGAAGGAGGGCAATGTCAGTTTTAAGTCGTTTAAGGTGGCGTAAAATTTTCATTCTCTTGTTGGGGGAGCGTAGCCCCTTGACATTCCAAGAGACTATTTTCATGTTGGGTGGACTATCAGGGGGATGTGGGCAGGAAATGGAGATTCAGAGTGTGGGGGCGTACAGCATGGCATGGGCAAGGAGCAAGGAGAGAGAGCGGAGCGACTGTTATTTTGGAGAGAACTCGGAGAGGTGGACGGTGCGTCTAGGGCGGGGCGAAGGTACAAAGGCAGGGGTGGGGGGAAATGAGGGGGGGGAATGGGAGTGAACATAGCAAAAAACAAAAACAGGGAACTTCACTTTTTTCCGCATGGAGTCACTGATTAGGCCAACTCCCAACCCAGGACCCACTATGCTGCGTCTTACCCGTGATGCTGGACGGGGGGGCAGAGGCAGCAGGAGTAGAGCGTGGGGAGGGGGGTACGACCCAAGCAGGGAGCCGTCTGGGAGAAACGGAAAGAAAATCACATACAAGTCAAACGTATAGCAGAACACAGTGCAATAAAACACCCATGCGGATTACATTGGGCAACGGCTAACAAAAACTTAGGAGAAACTGTAAGCCTACCGGGAGCCCTCGCGGGCGAGGGAGGGGCGAAGGCCCGACCTGGAAAGGCGTGTGGCCCGGGGGGGACCAAGAAACATCGAGAGTGGTACGTAGTTACCGCAAAGAAGTGTAGAAGTCCAGAGTAGATCAGGAGGAGGATGTGCGTTGCTGGTCTGGTCCAGATGCTCTGAAGCGTTTCGGAGAGTCCTTGCGTGGGCTACCATGTTCCAGGGCCCGATTGGTGGTTGATAGTCTGGGTGGGGGGTTGAGGTGAGAGCCCGACCGGAGCGACCTCAGGAAAGCCTCCGCAGCCGAGGGATCGTGGAAAGATGGTTGTTCCCCGTTGGGTCCTTTGAGTCGGAGAACCGCCGGAAATGCCAGAGTGAATTTAACCTGTAGGCGGTGGAGTTCTGAGCAGATCTGCTGGAACGCTTTCCTTCTCTTGGAGACCTCAACAGAATAGTCTGCAAAAACCAGGATGTTGATGCCATCTACCTGAAGAGACCTGGACTGTCTGAACTTCTGCAGGATGAGGGCCTTCTCTGAATAGTTGAGGTACTTAGCGATGACAGGGCGAGGCGATTTGCGGTCAGAGTTATAAAGACCCATACGGTGGGCGCGTTCGACAATGCAGGGACCTGGGATGCCCAGAGCTGCAGGGATGCGGTTGGCGCATAGGTCAGAGAGCACTGAGGGTTGTAGCGATTCAGGGATGCCCACGAAACGCAGGTTGCTCCTCCTGGATCTGTTCTCCAAATCATCCAGCTTATCGAGTATGTATTTATTCGTCTTGTCCTGAGCCTGTTCTGTGGATTGGGCCTGATAGAGTTCTTCTTCAATGTTGGTAATGCGGTGTTCAGCTTCGTTCAGCCTGGATGTGTGTTCGCCCAGTTTGGCCTGGATCTTCTGCATGCCTGAGTGGACAGCCCTCTCAACTGAGGAGGCAATCATGGGAGACAGCAGGGCGGCCACTGCTTGAGCTATGAGCTCAATATTCTGCAGATCCCCAGTTTGTGGAGGGGAAGGAGAGGGCAGGAGAGCCGGGTCGCGAAGAACGATCGCGCGCCGCCTTTTTCTAGAAATTTGTCCATCTCCGTGCTGGGAGGGGACCCGGATGGTGCTGGGGGTGGATGGAATCGGGTCTGCCGGCTTTATATGCCGATTCCTGGGGTCTGGTGCGGGAGCTGAAGAAGGAGTCAGCTACTCCATACGGCGCCGGAACCGGAGGTCCCCTGAATTATTTTGATGTTCATTGACAAGACTGCATATGTGCCTCCTTTCTAATAAGGGGGGCTCGCTGTGTTTGGAGGAAGAAAAAAAATGCTAACTATGATCCTAAGAACAAACACATCGCTACAGTCAAGTATGGAGGTGGAAACATTTATTCTTTGGGGCTGTTGCCCTGCTAAAAGTACAGGCAAACTTTGCTGCATTGAGGGGCCATATATTATAAAATACTTGGATAAAAACCCTCTTCCCCCAGCCAGAACACTGAAGATGGGTCGTGGCTGGTTCTTTCAGCATAACAATGACCCAAAACATACTGCCAAGGCAACAAAGCATGGCTCAAGAAGGAGCACATTAAGTTCATGTGGTGGCCTAGTTAGTCTCCAGACCTTAACCGTATAGAAAATGTATGGAGGGAGCTGAAACTTCAAGTTGCTATGCTACAGCCAAGAAACCTTAAGGCTACTTTCACACTGGGTCGTTGCGCCCTCGGCGGTAAAGTGCTGCTATTTTTAGCGGCACTTTACCCTTGTTTTTGCGGCGCTATTCAGCCTCTAGCACAGTGGTTCTCAATATGGGGGTCGGGACCCCCTCGAGGGTCAAATGGTGATTTGCCAGGGGTCACCAAATACTGAGCTGTTCCTGAAGCCCGTATCACTCTCCTGGCCTTTTTGGAGCCACCCAGCAGGGCTATCCCTGGAGCCCGCAGCTGCCCACTCAGCCCTTTTGCAGGTGCCCATTCAGTTCACAGCATGGCTGGGGGGCAAAGACTAGAGGTCATCTGACTGGTGAGGAATGTGAAATGGGAGGGGCTGGAGGAGACCCTATCTCCTGATTTCGGAATAGGTGTCACTGCTACGATACACCACAAGGTTGGAAACAGTGAAGCCGGAGACATGGTGAGTGACAATACCTGCGATTATAGTTGCCATTAAAAGGACTCGGGGAGCGCTAAATGTCTATGGGTTAGGGGTGCAAATTACCTTTCTTGCCTTGGGTGCTGACAACCCACGCTACGAAAATAATTTTACTGTTGGGGGGGGGGGGGGGTCCCCACAACTTGGGAAATGTTATCAAGGGGTCACGGCACTAGAAGGTTGAGAACCACTGCTCTAGCGGCATGCTTTTAACCCCCTCTAGTGGCTGAAAAAAGGGTTAAAACCACCCACAAAGCGGCGCTTCCCATTGATTTCAATGGGCAGGGGAGCTTTAGGAGCGATGTGTACACCGCTCCTACAGCGCCTCAAAGATGCAGCTGGCAAGAGTTTTTTGATTGTCCTGCCAGCACACCACTCTAGTGTGCCCTTGAGCTTTCACATTGGAGTGAAGGTAGAGGCGCTTTCAGGGCGCATTGCAGGCACCATTTTTTAGCGCTATAGTGCCTGGAAAGTACCACTCAGTGTGAAAGTAGCCTAAGGCTTTAGAGAAGATCTGTAAAGACGTGTAGACTATAAACACTACTGAGATGTGTGCAAACCTGGTAACTACAAGAAATGTATTGCCTCTGCTTGCCAACAAGGATTTCCCACCAAGTATTAAGTCATGTTTTGCTTGAGGATCAAATGCTTATTTTACTCGCTGAACTGCAACTCAATTTATAACATTTGTATCAAGTGTTTCTATTTCTGGATTTTTGGTTGATATTCTGTCTATATCATTTTTAAAATACAACTATGATAAATAATATAGACCCTTTATTTCTTTGTAAGTGGGCAAACTTCCAAAATCTGCAGGGGATCCAATATTTTTTTTCCCACTGTATTACGATCCTTTCTTGAATGTTTTCTTGTTTTTCTTTTCTTTTTTTGCAGACTTTACAGACTAATAAAATGTAACAGTCTGTAAACGCTATGTAATGTTTTCAGTACATCAAACTGCAATACAAATGTACTGTGTTTTTTTTAAGTATCAAAGCAATAACGAGTATCTATAAATAACATCCACTTGCCTGTAAGCAAGGTTTACTGCTGTGAAATTATTGTGCCCTTTTACCTTGTGACGGCAACTCAGCCAGTGCAGTGAATGTTTTAGCATAACTCTTCATGGTTTGATGAGAGCTTTCACTAGCTGTTATGTGAGCAGAATGGCTCTGCAGGAACTTGGAGTGTGGATGAAAAATGTTTTTGGCGACTTTAGCATTTTAAAGCAACACGTTGTTGTAAGAGAAAAAATATTTTCAAGTATATTCTCAACTCAAAAATTTACCACTACCTTTTATTGCTTTCGGCCTCCTGAAAATTCCTATATACAGTATCTTACAAAAGTGAGTACACCCCTTACTATTTTATATTTTTTCATGTGACAACACTGAAGAAATTACACTTTGCTACAATGTAAAGTAGTGAGTGTGCAGCTTGTGTAACAGTGTAAATTTGCTGTCCCCTCAAAATAACTCCACACACAGCCATTAATGTGTAAACCACTGGCAACAAAAGTGAGTACACCCCTAAGTGAAAATGTCCAAATTTAGCCCAAAGTGTCAATATTTTGTGTGGCCACCATTATTTTCCAGCACTGCCTTAATCCTCTTGGGCATGGATTTCACCAGAGCCTCACAGGTTGCCACTGGAGTCCTCGTCCACTCCTCCATGATGACATCACTGAGCTTTTGGATGTTAGAGATCTTGCGCTCCTCCCCCTTTTTGGAGATGCCCCACAGATGCTCAATAGGGTTTAGGTCTGGCGGCTTGGCTAATCCATCACCTTTTACCCCAGCTTTTTTAGCAAGGCAGTGGTAATCTTGGATGTGTGTTTGGGAAATTGGAAAGAAACTGTGTTAGATACTAAAAAAACAAGAAAGAAAAAAAAGAAAGAAAAGCTGCAATAAAATGCAATAAAATCACGCTACCTCTAAACCGGTGTATTAACCACTTAAGACCCGGACACTTACGCTGCTAAATGACCCAAGGTGTTTTTACAATTCGGCGCTGCGTCGCTTTAACAGACAATTGCGCGGTCGTGCGACGTGGCTCCCAAACAAAATTTGCGTCCTTTTCTTCCCACAAATAGAGCTTTCTTTCGGTGGTATTTGATCGCCTCTGCGATTTTTATTTTTTGCGCTATAAACTAAAATAGAGCGACAATTTTGAAAAAAATCACAATTTTTTTACTATTTGTTATAAAAAAAATCAAATAAACTAAATTTTAGTAAAACATTTAGGCCAAAATTTATTTAGCCACATGTCTTTAGTAAAAAAAAAAAATCGTAATAAAAAAAATAGCTACCTAGCGGGAACAGCGACACTAATACAGCGATCAGAAAAATGATCGCTTAGTGACGCTGGCAATAGGGAGTGAAAGGGTTAACTAGGACGGTGATCAGGGGGTTAAAACTTTATTAGGGGGGGTGGGGGGGCTATCCTGAACCTAACAGTAACTGTTTTTTACAGTGCCTGTCACACTGACACTAAATGCAGTGATTAAATCACTGCATTCAGTAACACTGTGACAGGGGGGTGGGGGGGGGGGCGATCACAAGGGGTTAATATGCCTATGTGAGTGTGTGTCAGTGTTGTGTTGGTGCACACTTACTTGGCATGTCTTCTCTCATCAGCAGCGCTGGGAAACAGCGCTGCGATGAGAGATTACATCATTTCCTCCTTCCTGTGTAAACACAGGAGGAGGAAGTGACAGGCTGGGAGCGCGCTCCCATTGGCTGGGAGCGATCGCGGGGGGGGCGGAAAACACGGACATCCGCCCGCTCGTCGGCGATCGCTCCCAGAGCCAGGGGGACCGCCGCACGCCGCGGAGGGGGTCCCGATGGGACCCCCGAACCGCACTAAGGCGAGGACGTAAATTTACGCCCTTGTGCCTGTACGAGCCATGTTGTGGACGTACATAGGCGTGCGGGGGTCCTTAACTGGTTAATAAATCACTAATATACCAAAAAAACAAGAGAGGTTGGTAGCCACTATAAAGCACTCTCAAGCCCCTCAATAACAGTGAAACCGTGATGATATTGATAATGAACATCAAAAAGAATTTAGATCATATTAAATCAATAAATATTAACAAAAAAAAAAAAAAAACATGCAGTAAAAAAAAAATGCATCGAAGCTGATGTGCCTGCCGGTACACAAATTCCCAGACACCCGTCCACTGGGGGAACGTTTGGAGCTCTTGAGTGATGACAGTGCGGCGCTCTGCCCTACATCTGTTTCGTAAAATATTACTTCTTCCCTGTTGTTCAGTCTCCAAAGGGAGGGGATGATGCTCTGCTTCAGTATGTCACAGTACATGTTGGCATTCATGGTTCCCTCAAGGAACTGTAGCTCCCCACTGCTAACAGCACTCATGCAGCCCCAGACCATGACTCTCCCACCACCATGCTTTTTTTTTTTTCTCTTTTCCACTTCAGACTTAACCATAACTTGAGACCTGCTCATGGTTACGTTCAATGATTATGTCTCGACTTAGGTTTTGCATCATGTGTGGAGAATATATATATATATATATTTTTTTTTTTTTTCCCATCCCCATCCCGCTCCTCCCCCATCCCCATCTCCCTCCTCCCCCTCTCCCCAACCTCCTCCCACTCTTCTTACTAGGCCTCTATCATCTCTCCTATTCGGTAATTTCCCCCCTCATTGTTACTTAAGCCTTCATCATTTCTGCGTATTCCATCTTAGACTTATATTTTTTCCAGGCATCCCATTTGTCTTCAAAATCTGCCCAAGTTTCCTCCTCTCTATATCTTAAGTATTCATTATAGTATATTTCATCAAGCTTTTTCTCCCATTCTCTTAATGTAGGGCTCTCTTCTTGTTGCCAGTTACTCGAGATTAGACTTTTTGCGGCATTAAGAAAATCTGGGATTAGTGTCTTTAAGTATTTTTTGGTTGGCATTCGAGCCCCGTGCAAAACGCAGACCCAAAAGTCCTCCGGTATATTCATGTTTATTATTTCTTTAATTTTTTGTCTAATTTTTGACCAAACATTTTTAACTTTTGGGCAAGACCACCAGATATGGGTCATTGTGCCCACCTCTCTACAACCTCTCCAGCAAAAACGCGAATTAATTCCTAGGGATGAATGTGTAAGGCACCATCGTACCAAACATTTATAATTCTGTTCCATTACTTTGTTGTTTATAGAGGTTACATGGACCCTATTTATTATCTGTCTCATTTCAAATTAATTTATTGATGAGCCCGTTTCTTCTTCCCATTTTTTGATGAATAGAGGTATGCTCTGTTTCTTTAAGGCATTCAAAATTTCATATAGCATCGAGATTATTCCCTTGTCGGTTTTCTTTATACAAAGTCTTTCGAGTGGCCGTAAATTTGTTTCGGATCTAATAGGCTGTTGGAGACTTTCAAAGAAATGTCTTATTTGAGCATATCTCCATTCATCAATCAACACGAGATCTCTATTTTTTTCCAAATCCTGCAATGATAGTAATCTATTTTGCTCCATAAAATCTTTTAATTGGGTGTCATCTCTCCTAATCCAATTACCAACATTTTTTTTTTCTCCCGGGGGAAAAAATTGAGTATTTTTTAAGGGTATAAGTGGTGAATTAAAACTCCATCCTTCTTTCCTATGAATCTGGTCCCAAAGTGCTAGGGCGTGTTTTGTAATGTCGTGAACTTCAGGGCTTAGTCTTCTATATTGTGGTGGGATCCAGATTTCCTTCCCCAGTGCAGTTTTACTTCATTTATTTTCCATAACTACCCATCTTTTTTCTGCATTTATTTTTTGCCCATTCTATAACTCGTGATAAAATAATTGAATAATAATAATTTTTTTAATCCGGTGACCCCAGCCCCCCTTGTGTCTTATCTTTTGTCAAAAGTGTTAACTTAATTCGTGTTTTTTTCCCCCTCCATATAAATTTAAGAAACATTGCTTGCAGTTTTTTGAAAAAAGCTTGCAGGATTCGAATTGGAAGCATCTGAATTTTTATAGATAATTTTTGGTAGTATTATCATTTTAAAAATATTTATCCTCCCGGTCCATGTTGGTTGTCCTGGTGCAATTCTGTTAAGGTTTTCTTTGATATCATTCAATAATGGTATAAAGTTGGTTTTATACAGAGTCTCTCTAGAATTTCCTAATCTAATTCCAAGGTAGTTTAAATCAACAAAATGGAAAATCTTTCTGCAAAGCCTTCCCCTCTTTTTTGGTAAGATTGATATTCAATATTTCTGATTTAATTGGGTTTATCTTAAAGTTAGATAGCATACCATATTCTTTTATTGTTTTAATTATACTAGGCAGACTTGTCCTTGTGTTTGATATGTAGAATAGAATGTCATCGGCATATGCTGCCACCACCATGCTTGACTGTAGGCAAGACACACTTGTCTTTGTACTCCTCACCGCTTGACGCCATCTGAACCAAATAAGTTTCTTGGTTCATCAGACCACAGGACTTGGTTCGAGTAATACATGTCCTTAGTCTGCTTGTCTTCAACAAACTGTTTGCAGGCTTTCTTGTACATCATCTTTAGAATCGTCTTCCTTCTGGGATGACAACCATGCAGACCAATTTGATGCCGTGTGAAGTAGGGTTGTCCCGATGCCTCTTTTTTAGGACCGAGTACAAGTACGATACTTTTTTTTATGTACTCGCCGATTCCGAATACCGATACTTTTTTTAAATGCAGCCATGTCTCCCCCCCAAATGCAGCCATGTCTCCCCCCCAAATGCAGCCATGTCTCCCCCCCAAATGCAGCCATGTCTCCCCCCCAAATGCAGCCATGTCTCCCCCCCAAATGCAGCCATGTCTCCCCCCCAAATGCAGCCATGTCTCCCCCCCAAATGCAGCCATGTCTCCCCCCCAAATGCAGCCATGTCTCCCCCCCAAATGCAGCCATGTCTCCCCCCCAAATGCAGCCATGTCTCCCCCCCAAATGCAGCCATGTCTCCCCCCCAAATGCAGCCATGTCTCCCCCCCAAATGCAGCCATGTCTCCCCCCCAAATGCAGCCATGTCTCCCCCCAAATGCAGCCATGTCTCCCCCCCCAAATGCAGCCATGTCTCCCCCCCCAAATGCAGCCATGTCTCCCCCCCCAAATGCAGCCATGTCTCCCCCCTCATATGAAGCCATGTCTCCCCCCTCATATGAAGCCATGTCTCCCCCCTCATATGAAGCCATGTCTCCCCCCTCATATGAAGCCATGTCTCCCCCCTCATATGAAGCCATGTCTCCCCCCTCATATGAAGCCATGTCTCCCCCCTCATATGAAGCCATGTCTCCCCCCTCATATGAAGCCATGTCTCCCCCCTCATATGAAGCCATGTCTCCCCCCCCATATGAAGCCATGTCTCCCCCCCCATATGAAGCCATGTCTCCCCCCCTCATATGCAGTCATGACTCCCCCCCCATATGCAGCCATCTCTCCCCCCAAATGCAGCCATAACTCCCCCCTCATATGCAGTCATGTCTCCTCCTCATATGCAGTCATGTCTGCCCCCCATATGAATCCAGAAGTGTCCGATGTGTCTGCCATGTCGCAGACCTGACAAAAATCACGCCATTACTAGTAAAAAATAAATAAATAAAAATGCTATAAAGACGCTATAACGTTTGCACAAACCAATCAATACACGTATTGCAATTTTTGTTACCAAAAATATGCATAAGAATACATATCGGCCTAAACTGAGGAAAAAATTAGCTTTTTTTTAAAAAATTGGGGATATTTATTATAGCAAAAAGTACATTTTTAAAAAATTTATTTTTTGTTTATAGCGCAAAAAATAAAAACTGCAGAGATGATCAAATACCACCAAAAGAAAGCTCTATTTGTGGGGGAAAAAAGGACGTTTTTTGTTTGGATACATCAACCACGCAATTGTCAGTTAAATCTACGCAGTGCCAATTTTCATATGGTTATAGTGTTGCATGACCGCAATTGTCATTCAAAGTGTAACAGCTCTGAAAGCTGAAAATTGGTCTGGGCAGGAAGGGGATGAAAATGGCCTGCATTGAATTGGTTAAAAAAATATATATATAATATATATTTTCAATTTTACATACTGTCCCTAGTCGGTTTCAGTCTGTTTTATTTTGTTTTATTTCTTTATAAAATTAATGTCACAAGTAATTGTGACAAAAAAAATTTACAACTTCAGAAAACTCGTCATGCCTTTTACTAAATAATATATATACTTAACAGGGTATAACAATAAAGTGATAATGCTCAATCCACATGAAAACAATCAGTCCATGTAGAAATTCAACGTGATAAATTTGTCCATCGATTGAATTAACCATCCCAGTGTGAAAATCTTCAGATGTAATTATGAATGTGCTTACCGGAACTGTTAGGGTAGCGCAATAACTTTACACTTACCGTATTTATCTGCCTATTACGTGCACCGGCGTATAGCGCGAACCCCTAATCTGGACATGACATTCCTGAAAAAAAATGTTTTATTACTTAGTTTTGGTGTCTGGCGGCCTTGGCCCGTCCGGCGTCCGTCTGCGGCCATCGTGGTGTCCTCCCCGCTGTGTTTCTCAGCCGATCCCCTCTTCCCGCGCTGTTTGAACTACTCCACCAACATATACCGAGCGCAGTACACTCGGGTACGCTCGACTCCTCTCGCGTAAAGGACGTACAGGACGTGACCGTGAGGGGAGCCGAGTGTAACCGAGTGTACTGTGCTCGGTATATGTCGACGGCTCTGTTAAAACAGTGCGGGAAGCGAGTATCGGCGTATATCGCGCACCCAGGATTGAGCACGGATTTAAAGGGCAAAAAAGGTGCGTGGTATACGCCGATAAATGCGGTACTTTTACTAAATACCTTGGACTCTCTATTTTCCAAACAGGGGTCATTTGTAGGTATTTGTACTGTCCTGGCATGAGATAGGCTGTCAGTTCATCAAAATCGATCAATGTTCAGATATAGATAGATATATATCTCTATCTAATTATGGGTTATTTTCACCAAAGAATTTTAGCAGAATACATTTTGACCTACATTTAAACTTATTCATTATCAAGATATTGCAGGTTACAAGTGTAGAAACCTCAATTTCAAAGGTATACAGGATTAACATTAGTGTAACAAATACTGTACACAAAATATGAAGATATTGCATTTGATTCTGTAAGTAGAGCTCGACCAATATATCGGCCAATATTTGGCCTTTTTAAAGAAATTGGACAATTACTGACCGCACCGTGTCCGTCGACCCATGAGTGTTCCGCCTCCCTTCCCCACACTCCATTGGCAGAGCGGCATATGACGATTGCCAGAGCCGCTCAGTGTGTGAAACTGACATATGTCGCTACGTGTATGTGGCCTGCCCCCTTAAGCAGCACAATCATTGGCTGATGTTTGATAGCTGCAGGGTCCCGCCCAACCCTGACATCAATGCTGAATTCCGACAGCTAGTCTCTCTGTACAGAGGAACCTCGGATTAGGAGCGTAATCCGCAAAATGCTGTTAATCCTAATTACCTGCATATCAAAGCGAGCTTTCCCATTGAAGTCAATCGAAACAAAAATGATTTGCTCCACATTGACTTTAATGGAATGCAATACCACATGCGGCCAGAGGTTGGGGGAGTGCCGGAAAGGCCCGAGGGCACCTCTGCAAGGCACGGTACAGAGTATTTCCGTGTCTTTCCGAGCATTACCGAACAACGCTGATCCGCTGCGGTGCTCCCCCACCTTAGGCCAAATTTGGTACTGCACACGATTTGACCTGAGTTCTGCTCGTATTGTGAGATAACACTTGCAAATGGAGTTAGAATTTTTTTAAATACAGTGTTCGTATTGCGAAACGATTGTTAACCGCATTACTCGCAATCCGAGATTCCACTGTATTCAGTTACATATGTCAGTTTCACAGTTACACTATATCGGCTCAGTGTGCAGCCTACCAGTGCCAACTATCGGTGCCTACCAGTGCCATCTGTTTGCCACCTGCCAAAAAAAGGCTTAATATATCAGCTGCAAAAATCTGCATCAAATATCGGCCGTCCCGATATCTAAAAATTGGCATTGGCCACAGAAAAACCCATATCGGTCAACCTCTATCTGTAAGTGCAGAATAGATTTGGTATATTGGCAATAGATGGCACGTGGCTAAAAGCAAAAACTAGGGGATATAGAGAATAAGGAACAAATAAGCTGTCTAGTGATGTTCTCAGTGGTCAGTGCTGGGGTATGGGTTTCAAGCTTGTGGTCTTTTCCCGATTTTAGATATATGATGTAGAGATTAGATCTTTTCTCTAAGTGAACAGGGTGCTTCTAGTATTGATCATCCAGATCTCCCACTGTTTAAGGAATTTGGTCATAGTGAGATGATCTCTGGCAAACACGTACTTAAATTGGTTTAATTAACTAGGTTATTTTAGGAGGCATGGCATATTTCCACTTCTGAGCAAGGGAAACCCGGGCTGCAATAAACAATCTGAATGACAGTTGAATGGTAATCAAAAAAATGGAAAACAATAACTATGGACAGGTATTGATGGTCGGACTATCGAGGCCAAGGAAGTAGTTTAAAAATATAATTTTAATATAATCATTAAATAAAACAAATTAAATGCATAATAACATATACATAAAATAACAATGATACATATATACAGGTGAACCACTATAAACAAAATCCCTAAAGTCGCCGACGCACGTTTCGCCGTGGGGCTTCTTCAGGACGGATGTTAAGGATTTTGTAAGAGGATGTATAAAAATAGTTGTATGGCCGATGACTCTGCAGCAAATGCAAACCAGGGCACACACCACAATCGGGTATTCGATAGTATGTAAAAATTCAGAAAAGTCCTCAGAACTTGTTATAGATCTGTTGGTTGACAATAGAGTCAGAGTAAGGGTATTTCTAAAGTTCATAAAAAAGCGTGATGCTATTGGCAGCCTCCATTCAGTGAAGAAAAACCATAGAGCCTCCCAGAATCCCCCTCACCTCTCCGGTCAGCAGTTTCTTCCAATATCCATTCATTGTGAGAACATCCATTTGGGGATTGTACTCCCAGTTGGGCTTCGTCCATCCATCCCACAGAGTTTATCTGATGACCAGCCATCATACTGCCCTGCTAAGGAGCCCATTTTGACATCAGCTAAATACAAGCCTACCTTGACTTTCAGTGGTGTAAGCCAGCTGAAGTCAATTGGTTCCGGTAAGCCTGCATTGCTTTCGGTGGTGGGAACAACTTAGTGGAGAAGTTATTTAACATTCACCAATCACCAGATTGACTGTTATTTTCACATCAAGATTTATAGTTTTTATTTTTTATTGAATTTTTTTTTTTCCCCTTCACGGGAGATTATTACACCTGGCATTTATTGGCCATTAATTAATTTATTCATGTTTGTCCAAGAAATGAATTATCACGGTTTGTTAGCACATGTGTTTTATGTATATGTGTGAAATCGCATTCATTAGCAGTTGAACACATTATGTAATACTATCACTTAAATAGATTATTTATCACGCACCAGTCACACAGTGCCTGTCCCTGGACTTTCCAGGGTCTTATATTTGGTTTCACAATTTTATTTCATTTTTTTTTGTGTGTCTCGGACTATCAATAATAGATAGTCATTCCAAGCGCTACACATTCTTCCACACTTCCAATATTTTTGCTTTTCTCATACGAGCCGTGTTAGCAGCTACTATCCAACCATCATTTGGCAGCGCGGGGTATTCTCTTTCCTTCATTCAGTGAAGAAAGACCATAGAGCCAGCTGGCACACATAACCAGGAATGTATTGAGCTTAAGATTCTTGAGGTGTACTAAGCAACCATTCAGCACGTGGATTTTTAAGCTTCCAGATATAAGCCAGTCAATCAGATGGTTAATTCATAAGAGGGTCCGTGTCCCAGGGTGTACATTTGGTATATTGGCAATAGATGGCACGTGGCTAAAAGCAAAAACTAGGGGATATAGAGAATAAGGAACAAATAAGCTGTCTAGTGATGTTCTCAGTGGTCAGTGCTGGGGTATGGGTTTCAAGCTTGTGGTCTTTTCCCGATTTTAGATATATGATGTAGAGATTAGATCTTTTCTCTAAGTGAACAGGGTGCTTCTAGTATTGATCATCCAGATCTCCCACTGTTTAAGGAATTTGGTCATAGTGAGATGATCTCTGGCAAACACGTACTTCAATTGGTTTAATTAACTAGGTTATTTTAAGAGGCATGGCATATTTCCACTTCTGAGCAAGGGAAAGCCGGGCTGCTATAAACAATCTGAATGACAGTTGAATGGTAATGATGTGGCCAGTTCTTGAGCCCTACCCCCAGCAAGGCTAACTGGTGTGAGCTCACAAGCTATTCCGGTGATTAACCTACATAAATCATGTAAATATTTCCAAATTCTAGAGATTGCAGGACCACTTCACCATAGATTTCCACAAGCCCTCCAGCAAGTGGAGGGGGAAGAAGGGAAGTCTTTGGATATTTTTTCTGGTGTGTAGTACCAGAAATGTAGTAGCTTTTAGGTTGTTTCTAGGGTTGTCCCGATACCACTTTTTTTTAGGACCGAGTACAAGTACCGATACTTTTTTTCATATACTTACCGAATACTGAATTATGTGCCCAAGTACCCTGATGTGCCCAGTGCCCCGCTGTCCCCAGTACCTTGATGTGCCCAGTGCCCCGCTGTGCACTGATGTGCCCCATACCCTGTGCCCAGTAACCTGACCACCAATGTAAGAGACATCCTTCCCACTGAACACCAATGTAAGAGAAATTCTTAAATTTGAAAACTGTCACATGACATTAAAAAAAAATATTATATATATATATATATATATATATATATATATATATATATATATATATATATATATATAATATTTTTTTTTAATGTCATGTGACAGTTTTCAAATTTAAGAATTTCTCTTACATTGGTGTTCAGTGGGAAGGATGTCTCTTACATTGGTGGTCAGGTTACTGGGCACAGGGTATGGGGCACATCAGTGCACAGCGGGGCACTGGGCACATCAAGGTACTGGGGACAGCAGGGCACATCAGGGTACTTGGGCACATAATGGCACTGGGCACAGGGTACTGGGCACGGCAGGGCACTGTTTCGTTTCATTGTCCTTTTAATTGCAGAGTAGCGCAGGAAGCGGCTGACATCTGTAATAAGTGGCTGTAATAAGTTCTTACTGTTCTTTATCATGTTGCGGTGTTCATGGCGGCCCCTCCCTCTCCCCTCCCCTCCCCTCTCAGTATCGGGACAACCCTAGTTGTTTCCCAATGGGTAGGACACTTGGAAAACCGTAGGGTGGCACAGGACGCTTGGTGCCAAAGGACGCTTGGTGCCAAATATTGGGTGAGGCTGGGAAGTTGAAAGCCTATTCCCATTTACACATCCCTAGGAGTTTTTACGTCATTGGAGGAGAGTTTAGAAGTTTATATAAATGCGAGATCCCATTTTGGGAGGGACTAGATTGTAGAATTGAAGAATCCCTACAACCTGGTTGGTTTCCGACCAATGTACCTCTTTACGTGCGTGACGTATTTGTAAAAGTCCATATGCCAGATAGGTTATTTGGATTGTAGTTCTTGCAATGATTGTAGGTTCTTGTCTTTTGTAGAGGTCTCCTATTTTGCGGATTCCCGCTGACAACCAGGATGACGGTGAAAGGTTCGAGTAGATGAGCTCAAAGGCTGAAATTTGGATGAGACTTGAAGCTTCATGTGACAGGCCTTTTGGTTTGTTGGAACGTAGATTCCCATACTTTAATAGTTGCATTGACTGTTGAGGAGCAAGTATTGCAGGCGGTGGTATAGAAGTGCAGCAAGGAGTTGGGAGCGTTTAGTGTAAAGGGCCGCTTCTTCGATTTTCATCCAGAATATTGTAGACATGGATGTCCATCATTGTTTGGCTTGGTTGAGTATGGCCTTATAGTAAGCTCGAACAGCTGGTGCTTCAAGTTTCGCTTTAATTGTAGGTGGGTAGCGGATCTCACTCTTGGATGCTTATTGTCCCAATTTTGGCCTAAATTTATGAAATAAGGTTTGCAAAAAAAAAAACCTAGTGGTAAATAAATACCACCAAAAGAAAGCTTTACTTGTGTGAAAAAATGATACAAATTTCATATGGGTACAGTGTTGCATGACCGCGCAATTTCAAGCAGGCTCCCTTCACATCTTGGCTTTCCAAATTTTGTGCGGAATCGCCACGATTCTGCCCTGTGGTTTAAAAATGGCGGCAAATCGCGGGACGCCTGTCTGATCCCCGTCACTTCCAATGGCACCCCAACTGCGGCATACTTTTGCTGCGTTTTTCGCCCAACAAATCTTGTAGTTCAAAAAACAGGCATCCCACAAATTTTTTGGGTGTCCCACGATACTGTTTGCGTGACTGTCGCCCAATGAATCATGCCAAAAATGATGCCAATTGCAAGGGTGTCCTGCAATTTGCAGCTATTTGGAATTGCTGACAGAATTGTGGCGATTCCGAACGCCAAGATGTGAACAAAGCCTCAAGTGTTGTAGCACTGAATATTGTCCTGGGCAGGAAGGGGGTTAAAGCGCCCGGTATTAAAGTGGTTAAACAGTGTACTACACACTGGCGTTTTACAGAAGTTAATATCGCCTAATACATGTATGTATATTAAATAATATATTTGGTTGTAATGATTAATATCAGAAAAGCAGGATATATTAAAGGGGTTTTAACCAGTTGCTGACCAGCCGCCACAGTTTTACGGTGGCAGGTCGTCTCGACTGTGCAAAATACCATATTACATGTGTGCGCTCGCCCCTGGTGCCGACGCGTGTGCCCGGCAGGCGCGATCATCGCCAGGCTCCGGCGATCGCTAGTTACAGAGCGAGAATTGGGAGCTGTGTGTGTAAACGCACAGCTCCCGGTCCTGTCGGGGAGAAATGACTGATCGCATGTTCATACAATGTATGAACAGCAATCTGTCATTTCCCCTAGTCAGTCCTACCCCCCTTAAGTTAGAACACACACAGGGAACATAATTAACCCCTTCCCCGCCCCCTAGTGTTAACCCCTTCCCTGCCAGTGTCATTTTTACAATAATCAATGCATTTGTATAGCACTGATCACTATAAAAATGCCAATGGTCCCAAAAATGTGTCAAAAGTGTCCGAAGTGTCCACCATAAGGTCGCAGTACCGATAAAAACCACAGATCGCCGCCATTACTAGTAAAAAAAAATTAATAAAAATGCCATAAAACTATCCCCTTTTTTGTAGACAATATAACTTTTGCACAAACCAATAAATAAACGTTGATTGCGTTGTATCGGCCTTAACTGAGGAAAATAGTTTTTCTATATATTTTTGGGGATATTTATTACAGCAAAAGGGTAAAAAAAAAATATTTTTATTTTTTATTTTTTTTGCTATATTTTTGTTTATAGCGCAAACATTTTAAAAAACTGCAGGGGTGATCAAATACCACTAAAAGAAAGCTCTATTCATGAGTAAAAAAATAACGCCAATTTTGTTTGAGAGCCGCGTAATTGTCAGTTAAAGCTAAGCAGTGTCGAATTGTAAAAAGTGGCCCGGTCATTGACCAGCAAAATGGTCCGGGGCTGAAGTGGTTAAACCTTTGTGTTTTTTCTTTTTTCACCTTAACCACTTAAGACCCGGACCAATACGCTGGCAAATGACCCAAGGGGTTTTTGCGATTCGGCGCTGCGTCGCTTTAACAGACAATTGCGCGGTCGTGCGACGTGGCACCCAAACAAAATTCGCGTCCTTTTTTTCCCACAAATAGAGCTTTCTTTTGGTGGTATTTTATCGCCTCTGCGCTATATACAAAAATAGAGCGACATTTTTGAAAAAAAATCAATATTTTTTACTTTTTGTTATAATAAAAAACCAATAAACTAAATTTTAGTCAAACATTTAGGCCAAAATTTATTTAGCCACATGTCTTTAGTAAAAAAAAAATCGCATTAAAAAAAAATTAGCTACCTAGCGGGAACAGCGACACTAATACAGCGATCAGAAAAATGATCGCTTAGTGATGCTGGCAATAGGGAGTGAAAGGGTTAACTAGGGCAGTGATCAAGGGGTTAAAACTTTATTGGGGGGGGGGGGGTGGGGGGGGCTACCCTGACACTAACACTAACACTAACACTGACTGACTGTCACACTGTCTGTCACACTGACACTAAATACAGTAATCATACATGTATGATTACTGCATTCAGTGACACTGTGACAGGGGGGGGGGGCGATCGCGGGGGTTAAATGTGTTTGTGTCTTTGTGTAAGTGTGCTGTTGGTGCAGACTTACTTGTAGTGTTGTGATCTCTCCTCAGCGGCGCTTGAAACAAACGCCGAGGGAGAGATCACGTCGCTTCCTCCTTCCTGTGTTTACACAGGAGGAGGAAGTGACAGGTCAGGCGGGCGCGCGCATTGGCTGGGAGCGATCCGGAGGGGGCGGGTGAAAACGGATAGCCGCCCCCACTTGTCGGATCGCTCCTGCAGCCGCGCGGACCGCCGCATGTACGGGGGGGGGTCCAATCGGACCCCCGATCCCCCCCAAGGCACCAACGTATATATACGTTGATGTGCCTGTCGGTGCCATTCTGCCGACGTAAATGTACATGCGGCGGTCCTTAAGTGGTTAATGCATCCTATGCATTAAGGTGAAAAAACACCTTGCTGTGTCTGCCCCCCCCCCCCCGTTTTACTTACCTGAGCCCCAAATTTCCGTGGGCGTGATCCCGCGACGCTCTCTACACGGCTTCTCCGCTTTTCATTGGATAGATAGCAGTGCAGCCATTGGCTCCCACTGCTGTCAATCAAATCCAATGATGATGCTGCCGCTGGGGGGGGGGGGGGGGGGGCAGAGTTGTACACTTGGCGTCTATGGACGCAATTAACCCCCTCAGGAGAGTGCTTCCCAGAGGGGGTTATCAAATGCTGGGAGGAGCAGAGAGCCACTGTGGGACCCCAGAAGAGGACGATTGGGGCCCACTCTGTGCAAACTGCACAGTGGAGGTAAGTATGACATGTTTAAAAAAAAAAAAAATAACCTTTACAACCACTTTACGTGCTCAACACCCAATTTACATATATATTAGTATAACGTGACACATAATTGTTTTCCTACTTATTTAAAAAAAAAAATGTAATAATTATGCCCCTTTACAGATTCACTAATAATCAGTAATAAAGCAGTTGTGATCTAGCTCTATATTCAAGCCATCAGGCGCTAAAGTACGTAAAGTGTATATGTACTTTGTTTCCCTCTTGGAGAGGTCCCTAACTCTATTGGAACACCTTTAAGAGAGGTATGCCTTATCCATGCCCCAAAATTTTAACTGGGATGTTGACACAATGTTCTGACACCTAAATCCCTTTAATGTTTGTTATTTAAACTTTTTTTTTTTGCTTGCACTTTCAAATAGTTTGTATCACAGCGCTACTGTGAAGTTAACGTTTGTATTTGGATGTTTTAAATTTATCAAAGTTATAACTAATCAGAGAAGTCACTGTTAAGGTTTTTGCAAAACATTGGCAGCACAGTGGTGTGTGGTTAGCACTTCTGCCTGGCAGCACTCAATACCTTAATGTTGACTCTTTCAATGGTAAATTGGCACAAAAGATTGAGGTAATAATGGTGCCAAACAGTCTCACAATGAGAAAGATCTTGGTGCTTGGCTTACACTGCCTACTGGGTCTACTCACAAAATGAATTTTCTTTATCGTACATCACGGGACACAGAGCGCATAGCCATTACATATGGGTTATATGGGTACCTTCAGGTGTGGACACTGGTGTAATCAACTTCACAGGAAGTTCCTCCCTATATAACCCCCTCCCACTGAGAGTGCTTCAGTTTTTTCGCCAGTGTCTTAGGTGTTGGTCACGTCTAGCTGTCCCTCGGAGGTCTCGGGACCCAGGATAGCTAGCCGGATCCGTCCGAAGTGCTTCAAAGCCAAGGAGTACGGTACCCGGGCCCTGCCTGCGTGGGGTGTTGCCTATAATGCCTCTCCTTGGAGGGCTGGATTCTGGGCTCCAGTGCCTTGGTCTCTCCCAGGACTAAACACTACTGATGCCAGGATGCTATATAGGTCCAGGGGTGTGGGTTCCTTAAAACATAGGACCCCGGTCCCTGAAGGTCCGAGACAATACCCACGGAGATGGGAGAAAATTGGGCCTCTTGCAGTTTGCAATACCCTGCGGCGTGGAGCAGGTAAGAGGGAACCTGCGGGACTTGGTTCGACAGTAGGTATCCCCCTGGGGGTTCTGGGTTGGCTAATGGTATGCTTGTGCATCAGCCACTATCTCCACTATGTCTTTTTAGGCAGGATGGGATGTACTAATGTTTACCCAGATAACATGTAGATATATGTATACTTGTTTAAGATATATATTTGCTACTCACCCCAGGTCTGCCTGTTAGCATTGATACTGCAGCCCCACGTACTGTAAAGAGGGAATTGCTGGTGAAAACTCCTGTTTCTTAGGAAGCCTATGGGGACAGCTTCCTCTCTGTGTGCACTACAGTAAGGATTAGTGCTTACCTGGTGTCTGTTGGTGCTGCTGGCGCTGGTCCATGCTTTTCCTCTGCTCTCTGCTTCCTCCATGTTGTTTCAGCGTGGGGGGGGGGGTGCGCGCGCGTGGGCACGTGCACGCCGCCTTTTATAGCGTCGGCGTGCGTTGGGGGGGCGGGCCAGCAGCGTCAGGGTCAGTTAAAAGTAAAACGTTTTTCTCTGGCTGGTCTTTTCCCTCCTGGAAGCAGAGGAAGAAGGACACAGAGTGCGCAGCTGGGCCTTTTGGCCACACAGTGACACCTAGTGGCGGTTTGTGGATCTTCAGGTCTAGGACTTAGTTCCACTATTGACCAGAAAAAAAAATAGTTTTTTTGCTTAAAGGGACTCAGCCTTAGATCCAGCAGTATCTGAGTCAACCTTGGACTCCGGCTAACGGGCATTGGTGTTGCAATGCTCACAGGTTTTCCTCAGTATTGCCACCTCCCAGGCGGGTAAAAAAAAAGATAAAAAAAAAAAAAAAAAAATTTGGAAAAAAAAAAAATATATATACAAAATTTTTCATTTTCCTCAGCCTGTTCTCATATTAATTACTCCTAGCTACAACAGTCAGGTGTTGGCTATAGGGGTGACTCAAGGTTGTGCAATGGCTCCAAAGGGATCAGGACCAGCCAAGGCTGCAAAAGGTGTCAAGAAACAAAAGGGGTCTCCATCTGGGTCAGAGGATTTGGGCCAGGCTTCAACGGCCCCACCCTCACCAGTTAGACCACCGAGTAGCATAGTACAAGAGCCATTGGGGGTGCTGGGGGCAGAGGCGGCCCCCGATCCACCCATTCCCGTTTACGTAACGGAAGAAATGCTAGCGACCACCCTGGGTGGGCTAGAGAAAAGGTTAACTGCTTTGTTTGCCCGCCCTTTGCCAAGTAGCAAACGGGCTAGATCCCCCTCACCTAGTTTGGTGTTTTCAGATGCGGAGGTCTCCTCTTCGGAGGAACGGAACCCACAAGGGGATCAAGCGGACCCAAGTCCCGACGGTTCAGACATGGAGGGTTCCACTGTAGATGAATATTTTTCGGCCTCAAGCGGAGAGCCTGTGGATCCAGTCTTTGACAGATATGGTTCGCACTGCTTTTAAACTTCCAGTGCCAGAACTAGTAGCCCCTGTGGTATCCTCATTGGGTTCTTTAAAGGCTCCATTAACTTGTGTGTCTTTTCCGATTCACCCCCTTCTGCGGAGCGTGATTTACCAGGATTGGGCTCGACCTGATAGGATCTTTATCCCTCCTAAGAGGTTCTCTATTCTCTATCCTATGGAAGAGGAATTTTTAAAGAAATGGGCACTCCCCAAAGTGGACGCGGCCATTTCCTGCGTGAATAAATCCCTGACCTGTCCGGTTGAAAATGTCCAGATGTTCAAGGATCCGGTCGACAAAAAATTAGAGACCCTACTGAAGACTTCTTTCACCACAGTAGGTGCCATGGTTCAGCCAGCGGTGGCAGCCATTGGCGTTTGTCAGGCCTTAAAGGATCAGGCAAAACAGATATTAAAGGACATGCCGGCTCAGCAAACTCGTGAATTAGCAGATTTCCCTAGGGCTCTCTGCTTTGCAGTAGATGCTATTAAGGACTCCATCCAACAGGCATCCCGTTTATCTCTGCTGGTGGTTCACATGCGTCGTCTTTTGTGGCTAAAGAACTGGTCAGCAGAGGCACCCTGCAAAAAGCTTTTAGCAGGGTTTCCCTTTCATGGGGGAAGACTATTCGGTGAAGACCTAGATAAATATATCCAAACCATATCAAGTGGTAAAAGTTCTTCCTTACCGGTCAAGAAAAGACCGCGTGGGCCCGCGTTTAAACGACAGGCCTTTGCAGGCTCGGCCCCTTCGACTTCCCGTCAGTATCGACGGCCTCCCGGGCGTTCAGCAGTTAATAGCAGCCCACAGGGACAAGCCGCGGCAAACAAGAGGCCCTGGTCTCGCAAGCCGGCTAAACCAGTCATCAAGTCAGATTCATGAAGGGGCGCCCCCACTCTCTTGGGTGGGGGGAAGACTTCAGTTTTTCTCCGAAGTCTGGAAGGCCAGAATTCCCGACTCTTGGGTTCGGTCCGTGGTAGCCACAGGCTACAAACTAGAGTTTCGAGAAATCCCCCCTCCTCATTTTCAGGGGTCAAGTCTTCCAAGCGACCCATTAAAGAGGGCCTCTCTCGTAAAGGCGTTGGATCGCCTCTTGCTCCAAGGAGTAATTGTAGAAGTACCAACCCAAGAATGGGGTCTGGGATTCTACTCCAACCTTTTTATAATACCAAAACCCAATGGCGACGTCAGGCCTATCCTAGACCTCAAACGCCTAAATCGCTTTCTAAAGATTCAGACCTTTCGTATGGATTCCATACGTTCAGTGACAGCCAGCCTGCATCAAGACGACTTTCTAGCATCTATAGACATAAAGGATGTATATCTGCATGTGCCGATCTACCCAGCACATCACAAGTTTCTTCGTTTTATGATAGATCAAAGTCATTTCCAGTTCGTAGCCCTCCCTTTCGGGTTGGCAACAGCTCCGCGGGTATTCACAAAGGTGTTAGCCCCGGTGCTAGCCGTCCTAAGGACAGAAGGCATTTTGGTCCTGGCATACCTGGACGATCTCCTGGTTATCGACAGATCAGCTTCCAACCTCAATCATGCAGTAGTCCGCACAGTTCGGCATCTAGAAGAATTCGGGTGGGTTGTGAACCAAGGAAAATCGAGGTTGCAACCCACAAGACAGTTGGAATATCTAGGCCTTCGATTAGATACAGAATGCCAGAGGATATTTTTACCTCAAGAAAAGATCAGGTCATTGACTCAAACAATTTAAATAGTCCTAGGCAAAAAGAGGCCGACTATTCGCCTATGCATGCGACTGCTGGGAAAGATGGTAGCCGCCTTCGAAGCAGTGCCCTATGCCCAGATCCATACCAGAGTTCTCCAGGCAGCTATTCTCTCTGCTTGGAACAGGTCCATACAGGCATTAGACCGTCCATTAGTTCTTTCCCCAGGGGTCAGGCGCAGCCTGTACTGGTGGCTGGTCCCTCAAAAATTGTCAAAAGGGAAAACCTTTTGCCCCATCTCGTGGAAAATAGTAACCACAGATGCCAGCCTAACAGGTTGGGGGGCAATCTTAGGAAAACGGACCCAGCAGGGACAGTGGTCGGAGGCAGAAAGTCTGCTTCCCATCAATGTCCTAGAGATCAGAGCTGCTCGGTTGGCCCTGGTCGCCTGGACTCTCCCCCTGCAGGGTCTGCCAGTAAGGATACAGTCCGACAATGCCACGGCGGTGGCATACATAAACCACCAGGGGGGCACAAGGAGCCTAGCGGCTCAAAGGGAAGTAAACCTGATTTTCTCATGGGCCGAAGCCCATGTACCCTGCATCTCAGCAGTGTTCATCCCAGGGATAGACAATTCTCAAGCAGATTTTTTGAGTCGTCAACAGTTACTCCCGGGAGAGTGGTCTCTTCACCCCCAGGTATTCCAAGAGATTTGCCAAAGATTCGGAGTTCCCGATGTGGACATCATGGCAACAAGATTCAACAAGAAATTGGACAAATTCGTATCCCGAGCCAGGGATCCCTCGGCCTACGGGACCGATGCGTTGGTTTGCCCCTGGCACCAGTTTTCTCTCCTGTATGCGTTCCCTCCACTACAGATGATTCCCCGCCTTCTACGAAGGATCAGGGTGGAGCGCAGGCCGGTGATCCTGGTGGCCCCAGCCTGGCCCAGAAGGGCTTGGTACGCACTCATCGTGAGGATGTCAGTAGGGGCACCGTGGCCACTCCCCCTGCGCCCAGATCTGCTGTCTCAGGGCCCGATCTACCACCCTGCTTCACAGCAGCTAAATTTGATGGCTTGGCGGCTGAATCCCTAATTCTTAAGGGCAGAGGCCTCTCAGCCCAGGTCATATCTACGTTAATTCACGCTAGAAAACCAGTCTCTAGAAATATCTATTACAGAGTCTGGAGGACCTATGTGGAGTGGTGCGAGTCTCAAGGAGGGCATCCTCGCAAGTTTTTTATTGACAGGATCTTGCGATTCCTCCAGGTTGGCGTTGACAAGGGGTTGGCTCTTAGTACTCTAAAGGGGCAGGTGTCTGCCTTATCGATATGGTTTCAAAGGCCTTTGGCCACGCATTCGCTTGTGAAAACCTTCTTGCAGGGGGTCTTGCATGTAAATCCCCCTATTAGAGCTCCCCTCTGCCCCTGGAATTTAAATCTGGTCTTGTCAGCTTTACAAAGGCAGCCGTTTGAACCTCTGACAGAAATCCCTCTTGTGCTGCTAACCCGAAAATTGGTTTTCTTGGTGGCTATGGCTTCGGACAGAAGGGTCTCCGAGCTGGCAGCCTTGTCTTGCAGGGAACCGTACCTGATTCTGCATAAGGACAGAGTGGTTCTGCGGCCTCAACCTTCTTTCCTTCCTAAGGTCATATCCAGTTTTCACTTGAATCAGGACCTAGTCCTACCATCCTTCTTTCCTACTCCCCAGTCCAGAGAGGAAAGACTGCTTCATACTTTGGACGTGGTCCGAGCCATGAGGGTTTATCTCAAGGCTACAGAGAAGATTCGGAAAACAGATGTGCTTTTCGTTCTTCCGGATGGCCCCAAAAAGGGTCAGCCGGCTGCCAAGTCTTCCTTGGCTAGGTGGATTAAGCAGCTGATTTTTCAGGCCTATGGTCTGAAGCGCGTTCCACCTCCCTTATCAGTTAAGGCCCATTCTACGAGGGCCATGAGTGCCTCTTGGGCGGCACACCATCAGATCTCTATGGCACAGGTTTGCAAAGCGGCAACCTGGTCTTCCGTACATACGTTTACTAAATTTTATAAGTTGGACGTCGCAAAGGCTACGGACGCAGCATTTGGGCAGGCGGTCCTACGGGCAGCAGTATAGAATCCTCTGGCCCGGTTCACACCCCCTTTTTTTCTGTTGGTGGAGCTATTTTACCTCCTGATAATGTTTTTTGTTTGGCTATTTTTGGCCTTACGGTCTCCCTCCCTTCATGGAGCATTGCTTTGGGACATCCCATATGTAATGGCTATGCGCTCTGTGTCCCGTGATGTACGATAAAGAAAAAAGGATTTTTAATAACAGCTTACCTGTAAAATCCTTTTCTTGAAGTACATCACGGGACACAGAGCTCCCACCCCTCTTTTGGGGAACATTGTGTAACCTCGGAGAAATTGCTTGCTACAAAACTGAAGCACTCTCAGTGGGAGGGGGTTATATAGGGAGGAACTTCCTGTGAAGTTGATTACACCAGTGTCCACACCTGAAGGTACCCATATAACCCATATGTAATGGCTATGCGCTCTGTGTCCCGTGATGTACTTCAAGAAAAGGATTTTACAGGTAAGCTGTTATTAAAAATCCTTTTTTTCAGAGCCTGGGTCACATTAGTGGCTGTGTCATGGCTCTGTAGCTAACAAACCCAGTACACAAGTCTGGAAAGCACTACAGTGCAGAGCCCAGGGCTTGGCAGACACTTTTCATGCTAGCCCCACAATCATCCAGTCCAGCAAGATCCTGGTATGGCCTCCAAAGCTGCTTGGTGGGATTACCCCAACTTGGTAGCTTTACATAGAACCTACCTCAAACGGCTTGTTGTGGAATCTTGATTAAGGGAAAAAAATAATGAAATCCTGAATGTTTGGAAAAAATGGCTTGCAAAAAAATGGTTAAAATTTTCATCAGAAATTCTATTACAATTTTAAAGTTTTTATTACCTTTACCCGATATCTTTATGTTAAAGCGGATCTCCACCCTAAAGTGAAGATCCGCTGATCAGAACCCTCCCCCCCTCCGGTGTCACGATTGACACCTTTCAGGGGGGAGTGCAGATACCTGTCTAAAGACAGGTTATCTGCAACCACTTCCGGCCCGCAGTCTCGGGCAAAAGTCGGGTTTTTTGGCGACATCCCGTCGCCCCCCCGTTGTGTGCTGGGAACTCTCGGCTCCCAGCACACAGCGGGAGCCAATCGGCGGGCGCAGCGCGACTCGCGCCTGCGCCGTAGGGAACCGGGCAGTGAAGCCGGAGTGCTTCACTTCCTGGTTCCCTCACCGTGGATGGAGGGGGGAGCAGCAGGGAGACGAGCGATCGCTCGTCCTCTGCTGCGGACGCCACTGGACTCCAGGACAGGTAAGTGTCCTAATATTAAAAGTCAGCAGCTGCAGTATTTGTAGCTGCTGGCTTTTAATATATTGTTTTTAATGGGCCATCCGCTTTAATTCAAGCAGTCAACGTTTTCAGCCGCTGTTATTTAGCTTACTTGGCCAACTTTTTCAAGTTAAAACTTTGGGCAATATGGATAAATTGCCTGGAAGTTGGCTTGTTTTGCGGTATTCATATGAGTGTAAAAGTAAGCAAATATTTTGTAGGCTTTACCTCTGGAGCCTTATGACAAAAGTTGTTTGAAGCCTGAAGCTACAAAAACGCTGGTGGGGAAAAAAAAATCAATTCTCTATGGAGATAGTTCACATCTCCACTACAAAACGTCTGAAGCCAGAAGTTCAAAAACGCCTGAAGCTCAAACAACTTCTGGGACTTTCAGGCGTTTTTCTGCTTTTAACATTGGTGACCCTAGACCTGCCCAAAATCGTGGTAAAAAATGCCACAAAATCGCAGCAAAACACTACGCTCAGGTGTGAATGCAGCCTAATAAACAGACACTCAGCTGTTCCACATTCCAGTGACGTGCTGCCCGGAGCTCCGGTCCTCTCCCCCCTCTCTGGCCGGCGTCTTCATTCTTAGTTTGGGCACCCGGCCGTGGCAGCTTTTGGCTTCAAAGCCGGGCATTCACTGTGCATGCGCGAGCAGGGCTGTGCTCTTGAGTGGTCAGGCGACCGCCTGAGACCTGTCACTTGTCCAAGGCGATCGCCTACTGGGAGGGGCTGCCGTAGGCGAAATGACATATCGCCCAAGCGGTCCCTGGACGGAAGAAGGTAGTGGGACAGGAAGTCCCACTCCTACTGAATCCCCCACCCCCCCCCCAAAAAAAAATGACATGCCAAATGTCGCATGTAAGGGGGCAGGGAGTGGTTTAAGCGGAAATTCCACTTTTGGGTGGAACTCCAAAATTTAAAGAAAAACTCATCCAGACCACACAAGTGTAAATAGGTCACCAAATGTTGAAATCTTAATATTTTCGCTTATTTTATTACCTACCAAAACCTATTTTACCACATACAAAGATTTTTAAAAATTAAGAGAGTATAATTTTCCAGAGTCTCTCTTTTTTTTTTTTTTTAAGACCAACCTGAATTAAAGTAGTGTCTGTGTTATCCTTGGAAGACCTTCTGAATGTTTTGGGACAGCACAAGGTTTGCCTGCATGTAATGAAAAATGTGAATATATATATGTGTGTGTGTGTAAAAGAAAGATATCAAGAGAGAGATCACATGGGGAAATAAAATATGATCAAGAAACCACATTATAGTCATAAAATGTTTATTCATTATATGTCTGACACTTGCTACCTTTCTAAAAAGTGATCTACTGCATTTGACAGGTGGCTGTAAAATGATATGGTGCCTTGTCTATTTTGACCTTAAAGCCCACACCAACACACCCTAACTGCATGCATTACACACAGTTGCAGAGTGATTGAAGTGTGGCCCTATTCCCCTAAATTGGGTTGCTTTTGGTAGCAGAAACACCAAACACTACAGGGTATAATTGTCACAGAGCAATGCAGCCGTGCCATGTGTACACCCCATGCATTTTTTTCCCCTTAAAGAATAAGCTAAACATAAAATAAAAATAATAATAATAAATGCATCATTTTGTGCAGGTGCGAAAATGTGCATTTACTATTTAAAAAAAAATAGATATTATTTTTTTATTTTCCATTTTTAATACTGCTTACCTGGACCACTACTTATGCATGCATATATTTATTTCCTTTAGTAAATTGACTTGAATGATGTATTATGAGATGATTCTCAATTTTTTCTTTTTATGTAACTACTGCATAAGGCGAAAGTGTCACATTATTCAGTTATCTTGTGATATTCTTTAGTGGATTGCGTGCTTGGTCTTTATAAATGGATATTTTGGCAGATGGACAATGTACAACCTCCACCTCAGTCTTGCCCTATGAGTGTGAAGTCAACTTCTGCTGATCACAGTAATATAGTTTTGTTTTTCACTCCTGTTTTCAGCAGAGCGCGGGGTGAAGTTCACTGTCTGCTCAGTTGGACCATGCTCGGCCAAGATTGCAACACTGGAGTCGGGAATCTGCTTACATGGCTGAGTCAGCCACTCCCACCAGCACTCCAGTGAGCGAGGTGGGGGCAGAGAAGAGAGCTGGTGATTGAGTCACCAGCCCTCTGCTCAGGGAGTTGTGAGAACCGAGCATTCTGCAGTGTTCGATCGTTGGTTCTCGGTGTTACTGCATCTGTCCCCAGCCAGCGCTATTTCCCCTCTACCCTTCCTGAGTGTCGCCCATATAATCTGTTCTGGTGTTCCGCTCTGCTCTTGCTTAGCTGCCCCTGTAAACTGACAACTAGAAAGTGGTGTGTATTATGGCATCCAAAGAGTTCAATTTTGGTCTCATCTGACCAAGACTATATTCTCCCCAGTATTCCACAGGCTTGTCTAAAGCTTCAACATGCTTTTTCTTCAGCATTGGAGTTTTGCATGGTGAGCATGCATACAGGCCATGGCGGTTGAGTGCATTACTTATTGTTTTTTGTTTGAAACAATTGTACCTGCTAATTCCAGGTATTTCTGAAGCTCTCCACAAGTGGTCCTTGGCTCTTGGACTGCTCTTCTGATAATTCTTTTCATTCGTCTGTAAGAAATCTTGCGAGGAGCACCTGGTCGTGGCCAGTTTATGGTGAAATTATGTTCTTTCCACTTGCAGTTTTTTTTTGGGCCCAACAGTGCTCACTGGCACATTTCAGAAGTTTAGAAATCCTTCTGTAGCCAATTTTATCAGTATGTTTTGCAACACCTCCCTTTCTTCATTTGTTCAATAATTTTTCCATGTGTCATAATTCTTTATTTATTTTTTTACACATAACGCAATTTCTGAACTTATTTTTTTTGTTTTCTTTGAATGTATGGATTGCATGGGTTGTTACTGACATGTGGTGAAAATGGCATCTTTTAGAAATATTGTTACCTAGAAAAATGGTGACGTGTTTAATACTACTTTTTAGTGTGTGTGTGTGTGTGTGTGTGTGTGTGTGTGTGTGTGTGTGTGTGTGTGTGTGTGTGTGTGTGTGTGTGTGTGTAATTTTTTTTTTTATATATATATATATATATAATCTCTATATTCACACACATTACATTTGATGGCTGATGTAAGCGCATTGTATAGGAAAACAATGGTAGTATTTAAACATTATTTACTGTGGTGTTGATTTTATGCTTAAGAAAATAAATACATTTTTCTTTAAGGTCCTGGTGTGCAGAAACCACACGAAGGTCCAGGAGAAATGGGGAAGCCTGTTGTTGTACCTAAAGAGGACCAAGAGCAGATGAGGGAAAAGTTTAAAATCAATCAGTTCAATTTAATGGCCAGTGAGATGATCGCACTGAACAGAACTCTACCTGATGTACGGCTAGAAGGGTAAGTGAAGTTCATTGATTATGAAGTTTCAAATTAAAGTAGAACTAAAGGCAAACTGTTTAATTGTTTCCAAAACATAAAAAGGTTCATAACCCTCATTGGGATTTTTTTTTCCTGTGTATCATTAGGGAGATTTTCCTTCATTTCTCCCTGCCCCATTGTCAAAACAGGAAGTGAGATGAAATCACTCCAAATTAAGAGACTTCCCTCTTACCACAGTCACCATAACTAATTTTTTCCTGATGACGCACGTACGAGTGTGAAATACATAGAAAATGATAGCGGAGCACGCCAGATACCAGAGCTTCTTGTTTATGCTCACAGCTGAGCCGCACGCGTATCTTTTAATCACTTGCCAGTGACAGTATCGGCCCCTGCCTTGCCTCAAGCTGCTGTATGAACATGCTGTAACCTGACACATTTATCAAGCATTGTAAGTTATTTTAAAATAAACCAAGACTTTATTACACTATCTCTGCCTTCTTGTGGCTCTTTTTGTTGGAGCCAAATCGTTTTGCAGATTAAAGAGGGGGTGCAAGTGTTTCTGCCTAAGCTTATGCAGAATAGTGTCTCATGTTTGTTGGACTGAGATGTTACATTGCAACAAATGATTTCTCTTGGAAAATATTGATTGCATCTGGGATTGCACCTGAGAGAGAGAGAGAGGTCCGATCAAGGAGGCATCTTGAGGAATTTGTATTTTCATATATGCCTGGTGGCCATTCTGGTGGGCGCATTTGTGTGGCACTACAGGTGAAACACTTTGTTTGATGCACGTTGCACTTTAGAAGGTACAGTGTGGGATTAACCACTTCAGCCCGAACCATTTTGCTGGTCAATGACCAGGCCACTTTTCTTTCTCGTACATCACGGGACACAGAGCAGCATATTCATTACTATATGGGTTATATGGAGTACCTTCAGGTGTGGACACTGGCAATCTCAAACAGGAAGTCCCCTCCCTATATAACCCCCTCCCATAGAGGAAGTACCTCAGTTTTTTCGCCAGTGTCTTAGGTGTTGGTCACGGAATAGCTTTGCCTCCACATCCTTGGGATTAAGGCGGGCTAACCGGATCTGTCCAAGGAGCCTCAGTGCCAAAGTGGACAGTACCCGGGCCCCAAACCGTGGGGTTTTGCCTATAATGCTCCTCTCTAGAGGGCTGGACCCTGGGCCCAGGACTTGGAGTTTTCTAAACCAAAAGATCCTGTTTGCCAGGGTGCTGTATAGGTCCAGGACAGTCGGTTCCTTCCAGGACCCCAGTGCCTGAAGGTCTACTACGCTACCCACGGAGATGGGAGAAGATTGGACCGTTTTGCCAACGTCCTGCGGCATGGAGCAGGTAAGAGGGGAGCCTGCGGGACTTGGTTCGACAGCAGGCTCTCCAGGGGAGATCTTAAGGGGGGTAGCCTGAGTATGCTCTGCATTGGCACCATGGTCACTATGTCTGATGGACAGGATGGCCTGAAATGTCCCCCCCCCCCCCATCACTTGATCCCCCTACCTATCTATGTATGTTTGCTAGCTACCTGCTGCTCGCTGGTTGAAGGTCTTTTTTTAAAAAAAAAAGAGAGAGATCTGTCTCTAGGCTAAAGGGACTCCTTAGGGGCCTGTATTAAGCCTTACCTAGCCGGGATTCAAATCTGCCGCCTGATGCGTCCTCCAGCCTGCATTCCTGGGCTCCAGAGTGCGTCTCCTCCTGGGCTCTCCTCCCCCGACAGTCGCGCGCACATGCATATAGGAAATTTTTCGCGCCGTTCGGGAGGGGGGGGGGGGGGGGGGCGGGGAGCGTGACTGCAGTGTAGAGTGGGCGTGCCTTCAATTGCTGTTATACAAAGCAGGCGCGATCTTAGCTCAGTTCAAAGCTGAGCTGGAAGAGAGAGGACGTAGAACTGGCAGCACAGTGACTCCCGGTGGCGAGAAGGGGTACTACATGCTGGAGTCAGCTCCAATACTTTTTGTTAAGCCAAAAATTCCCTTGGCAACAGGTTTAATGCCGGCAAACATGTTGGGGGTGGGGCTGTATGTTGTGAAAAACAATAATATTATAAAGGAAAACATACTGAGCCCCACCGTTTTTGGGCATTAGTGAATGAATGAATGAATGAAAAACTTGTATAGCGCAACACATGCGAATTTAATCGCCTCTGGGCGCTTGTTGTTCCTTTCTCTTTTGAAATCAAAAGAAATGAGTCTTGATCTTTCTCCTGAATGCTAGGTGGTTCTCCTCCAACCGAATACTGGTCGGTAAAGCGTTGCATAGTCTGGGACCTTGGAGCGCGAAACTTCTTTCTCCTTTGGACTTAAAGTTGGCTTTCGGAATCTGGAGCAGATTTTGATTGGTGGATCGCAGAACGCGATTGGGATTGTGAGCTTTTATTTTTTCACATAGATAATGGGGGGCATTCCCATGAATACATCTATGCGTTAGGCAGAGAGTTTTAAAAACAATTCTGTCTTTTACTGGCAACCAGTGAAGGGATCTCAGAGAAGGTGAGATTGATTCCCATGGTTTTTTTCCAGTTACAAGTCTAGCGGCCGTATTTTACACGACTTGAAGACGAGCGATTTGGTACTTGGGGAGTCCGAGGTAAAGAGCATTTGCATAGTCTAATCTTGAATTCACAATTGCTCCCACCACCTTATTGTCCCCTAAACCTTATATTTTTTTGTACTCCTGGCTATAACAGTCTGTTGTTGTAGGCGGAGTCCCTCGGTTTTGTATTATGGCTTCCAAAGGTTCAGGATCAAAACACAAAAAAAAAAAAAAAAGGCAAAGACAAAGGGGTTCCTCCTCTGGTTCTGATGATATGCCAATACTTTCCCCACAGGTTATTCCTATAGGGGTCACCTTGGATAAGCCATTAAGGGGGTCTGGTGCTGAGGCTGGCCCAGATCGGCCCAACCCTGTGTTATCACAGAGCAGATGCTAGCCGTCACCCTAGGGGGGGCTAGAGAAAAAAGTTAACAGCTATGATCGCTGGCTCTTTTTCTGGCAAGAAGCGGACTAGATCCCCATCGCCAAGAGGTGTATCCTCGGATGCTGAGATTCTCTCTCCGGAGGAATTAGAATTTCAGGAGGATCGGTTGGACCAGAACCTAGAGGAAGGATCTACCACTGAAGAATCGTTTTCAGCCTCCCAGACGGAGAGTCTGTGGGTCCAGTCTTTGACAGACATGGTCCGCTCGGCATTTAATTTGCCATTTCCAGAGCCTCAGGTTCCTGCGGTATCCTCTTTGGGTTCTTTTAAAAGCGCCTTTAAGCAACGCAGCTTTTCCGGTCCATCCTCTGTTAGAGGAATTGGTTTTTCCAGGATTGGGACGACCGGACAGAACTTTTTCTGCCGCCTAAAGCTGACGATAGGGTAGTCTTTATGCACGTCTGCCAGGAAATATTTGTGCTTTCAGGCACTCTTTCCCCTGACCAATTGCTCTTTAAAAGGGCCCGGATGGCTCAGTCGGTAGAGCATCGGACTTTTGGTCTGGGGGTCCAGGGTTCAAGTCCCGGTTCGGGCGCTGCTTTTCAACTACCCGTGAGGTCCTTGAGGCCACATCACCCTGAAAGCGCCCGATCTCGTCTGATCTCGGAGGCTAAGCAGGGTCGGGCCTGGTTAGTGCCTGGATGGGAGACCGCCTGGAAGGTTTTCTGTTATTTACCCTATGGAAAATAAATTTTTCTAAGAAAGGGGCGCTCCCAACTGTGGGCGCAGCCATCTCATGGGTGAATAAATCATTAACTGGCCTGAGGGGAAACATACAAATGTTTAAGGTCCCGGTCGATAAACGTTTAGAGACACCTTTTTCTAGCATCCTTTGCTACGGCAGGAGCAGTGGTACAGCCAGCAGTGGCTGCAATTGGAGTTTTGTCAGGCGTTAAAGGACCAGACAAAACAGATGCTTAAAGACATCCCTGCCCAATAGGCAGAGGAGTTATTGGATATTCCCAGAGCTCTGTGCTTTGCGGTAGAGGCTATAAAAGACTCCATCCAGCAGGCGTCTCGTTTGTCACTATTTTTAGTGCATATGAGAAGGCTCTTATGGTTGAAGAACTGGGCGGCCGAGCCCCATGCAAAAGACTACTGGCAGGTTTTCCCTTCCATGGAAAGATCTGGATAAATACATTCAGACTGTTTCAAGTGGCAAAAGTACCCTTTTACCAGTCAAAAGAAGTTCCGGGGTCCTGCGTTTAAAAGGCAGCTCCCCCCTGTTCCGGGGCCCTCAAATTCCAGGCAGTATCGGACCTCCTGCGCGATCAAACTTTTAACAATGGATCGCAAGGACAGGCCTCTGGGGGCAAGGGGCCATGGTATCGATCCCCGACAGAGGGGGTCCGATCATCTGTGGCCACAGGCTACAGATTAGAATTTCTAAAGTTTCCTCCACAAGGAAGGCCTCAATGCGGGCGGCATTGGATCATCTGCTTTACCAGGGCATAATGGTAGAGGTACCAGCCCAAGAACAGGGGCTAGGTTTCTATTCCAATCTGTTTGTCATACCAAAGCCCATCGGCGATGTCAGACCAATTTTGGACCTAAAAGGTTTAAATGCTTACCTAAGGGTTCGCTCTTTCCGGATGGAATCCGTTCGGTCAGCAGCCGCCACACTCCAGAAGGATCTGGCTTCTATAGACATAAAGGATGGTTACCTTCATGTACCAATCTTTCAGCCACATCAAATATTTTTTTTTTTTACGCTTAGCAGTGATACAGCGTCGCTTCCAATTCGTGGCGCTCCCCTTCGGGCTGGCTACGGCCCCCGGGTATTCACGAAGGTCCTAGCTCCAATTCTAGTCAGTCTAAGGATCCAAGGGGTCTCGGTCCTAGCATACCTGGACGACCTCTTAATCATAGATCACTCGCTTCCTTGGTGGAATGCGCAGTAGCCCTCATGGTTCAGTACCTCGAGAGGTTCGGCTGGGTCCTAAACCGGGGAAAAATCAGCATTTCAACCTACAAAGCAGTTGGAATATCTCGGCATGAGATTAGACACAGAACAGAAGATGGGTGTTCCTGCCCCTGGTAAAGGTCGAGGCTATCAAAAGATTGATTCAGTTGGTTCTAAGCAAAAGAGAACCAACTATTCGCCTATGTATGCGATTACTAGGCAAACTAATGGCCATGTTCGAGGCGATACCGCACGCTTCCACACTTGCGTCCTACAGACAGCAATTCTAGCAGCTTGGAGCAAGGGAGCAAAGGCCTTGGAGTTTCCTTTGACGCCGTCATTAAAGGTCCGGCAGAGTCTATGCTGGTGGTTAAACCCTCAGAACCTTCTGAAGGGGAGTCTGTCTGCCCAGTGGTCTGGAAGGCTGGAGAGCGGTCTTGAACGGGTTCACTCGCCAAGGAACTTGGGCAGAGGCGGAGAGGCAGCTGCCCATCAATGTCTGGGAGATCAGAGCGGCTCGGCTAGCCCTCCTGGCATAGACATCCAGATTACAGGGGTCCTCGTGAGAAGTCATTCAGACAATGCCACAGCGGTGGCATATATGTGAACCACCAAGGGGGAACCAAAAGTCAAGCCACTCAGAGTGAGATGAGCTTGGTTTTTCGGTGGGCAGAGGTTTATGTACCCTGCATATCGGCGACATTCATTCCCGGGGGGGACAATCTGCAGGCGTACTTCCTAAGTCGCCAAACCCTGTCGCCGGGGGAGTGGTCTCTGCATCCACAGGTTTTTCAGACAATCTGCCAGAAGTGGGGAGTGCCAGACGTGGATGTCATGGCATCAGGATTCAACAAGAAGCTAGACAGGTTCATGTCTCGAACGAGGGACCCTATGGCCTGCGGAACCGATGTGTTGGTTTGCCCGTGGCATCAATCATAACTTCTATATGCATTTCCCCCCCGCTGCAGTTACTACCCCGCCTGTTGCGCAGGATCATAGCACAGGCCGGTTATCCTGGTAGCCCCAGCTTGGTACCGGAGGGCATGGTACTCACTAGTCCTGAAATTGGCAGTGGGAGGCCCTTGGACTCTTCCTCTATGGCCAGACCTACTCTCACAAGGCCCGTTCCTCCACCCTGCATTACGGCGTCTAAATTTGACGGCCTGGCGGCTGAATCCCTGATTCTCAGGGGTAGAGGTCTGTCTAGGCAGGTAATCCCTACCCTCATTAAGGCTAGAAAGCCGGCCTCCAGGGTAATTTGTTACAGGGTTTGGAGGGCCTACGTAGGCTGGTGTGAGTCTAAGAGATGGTTTTCCCGCAAGTATACCATTGATAGAGTATTAAGTTTTCTCCAGCTAGGAGTGGATAAAGGCCTGGCATTAAGCACGATCTAGGGACAGATTTCAGCCTTATCAGTGTGGTTTCAGAGGCCGCTGGCCGCCCACTCGCTGGTTAAGATCTTCGTACAGGGAGTCTTACGTGTTAATCCTCCGGTCAAATCACCACTTTGTCCATGGGACTTAAATCTTGTTCTGTCAACTCTACAGAAACAACCCTTTGAGCCGTTGGCTGAGGTACCTTTAGTTTTACTGACTAGAAAGTCGGTATTTCTGATCGCCATAGTTTCGGCCAGGAGAGTATCGGAATTGGCAGCCTTATCTTGTAAGGAACCATATCCCATTTTACATAAGGATAGGGCGGGTTTCCGTCCTCATCCTTCCTTTCTACCAAAGGTTATATCCAGTTTCCACTTGAACCAGGATGTGGTACTTCCATCCTTTTTTCCAAAACCCACCTCTAGAAAGGAGGGGTTGCTGCATACGTTGGATATTGTCAGGGCCATAAAGGCCTATCTTAAAGCTACAGAGAAGGTTCGGAAAACAGATGTGGTGTTCGTTTTACCGGAAGGGCCCAAGATGGGTCAGGCAGCTGCTTGATCCACCATCGCAAGATGGATTAAACAATTAATCGTTCAGGCCTGCGGTTTGAAGAGGTTGCCTCCTCCTTTGTCGGTAAAGGCCCATTCTACCAGGGCCATGGGAACCTCCTGGGCAGCACATCATCAGATCTCTATGGCTCGAATATGCAAGGCAGCAACGTGGTCGTCAGTCCACATGTTTACAAATTTTTTATCAATTGGACGTAAGAAGGAATGCGGATACAGCCTTTGGGCAGGCAGTACTACAGGCCGCGATTCAAGCTCCTCAGGATCTGAGGGGGCTCCCTTGATTTAGATTTGAGATTTACATTTCTTGTCTAAGTTGGATTTATTAGTATTTGAGTATACCTCTAAATTAAATCCTTTTTTGGAAGATGTCTCCCTCCCCTCATTAAAGCACTGCTTTCGGACATCCCATATAGTAATGAATATGCTGCTCTGTGTCCCGTGATGTACGAGAAAGAAAAAGAGATTTTTTAATACAGCTTACCTGTAAAATCTTTTTCTTGGAGTACATCACGGGACACAGAGCTCCCACCCCTCTTTTGGGGAACATTTTTGGGAGGCATACTGCTTGCTACAAAACTGAGGTACTTCCTCTATGGGAGGGGGTTATATAGGGAGGGGACTTCCTGTTTGAGATTGCCAGTGTCCACACCTGAAGGTACTCCATATAACCCATATAGTAATGAATATGCTGCTCTGTGTCCCGTGATGTACTCCAAGAAAAAGATTTTACAGGTAAGCTGTATTAAAAAATCTCTTTTTTGCGATTTGGCACTGCGTCGGTTTAACTGACAATTGCACAGTCGTGCGACGTGGCTCCTAAACAAAATTGGCGTTAAACCCCAGTTGTGTAATTCAGGGTTCGACAAACCCCCGGGCGCCAGGTCACAATTGCGACTAGAATTAGCGACCTAGCACTTGGGGTGGCAAAGCTGCGGTATCCTGTGTCTCTGTGTGCCGCCGCGCTGGCCAGTAATTGAGGCTGCGGCTTTGCAGCCTTCTGCAGGCCTATGCTTCCTTCTGTGATCTGGTGCCATCTTATGGTGGCCGTTGGTATGACATGAAGAAAACCTGCAATGCTAATGAGGTGGCTAGTTTAAAAGGCTTCATATAGTCTTTTTTTTTTTTTGGAATAGCTTTTATTTCTTTCTCGTACATCACGGGACACAGAGCAGCATATTCATTACTATATGGGTTATATGGAGTACCTTCAGGTGTGGACACTGGCAATCTCAAACAGGAAGTCCCCTCCCTATATAACCCCCTCCCATAGAGGAAGTACCTCAGTTTTTTCGCCAGTGTCTTAGATGTTGGTCACGGAATAGCTTTGCCTCCACATCCTTGGGATTAAGGCGGGCTAACCGGATCTGTCCAAGGAGCCTCAGTGCCAAAGTGGACAGTACCCGGGCCCCAAACCGTGGGGTTTTGCCTATAATGCTCCTCTCTAGAGGGCTGGACCCTGGGAGTTTTCTAAACCAAAAGATCCTGTTTGCCAGGGTGCTGTATAGGTCCAGGACAGTCGGTTCCTTCCAGGACCCCAGTGCCTGAAGGTCTACTACGCTACCCACGGAGATGGGAGAAGATTGGACCGTTTTGCAAACGTCCTGCGGCATGGAGCAGGTAAGAGGGGAGCCTGCGGGACTTGGTTCGACAGCAGGCTCTCCAGGGGAGATCTTAAGGGGGGTAGCCTGAGTATGCTCTGCATTGGCACCATGGTCACTATGTCTGATGGACAGGATGGCCTGAAATGTCCCCCCCCCCCCCCCCATCACTTGATCCCCCTACCTATGTATGTTTGCTAGCTACCTGCTGCTCGCTGGTTGAAGGTCTTTAAAAAAAAAAAAAAGAGAGAGATCTGTCTCTAGGCTAAAGGGACTCCTTAGGGGCCTGTTTTAAGCCTTACCTAGCCGGGATTCAAATCTGCCGCCTGATGCGTCCTCCAGCCTGCATTCCTGGGCTCCAGAGTGCGTCTCCTCCTGGGCTCTCCTCCCCCGACAGTCGCGCGTGCGCATGCATATAGAAAATTTTCGCGCCGTTCGGGAGGGAGGGTGGGGAGCGTGACTGCAGTGTAGAGTGGGCGTGCCTTCAATTGCTGTTATACACAGCAGGCGCGATCTTGGCTCAGTTCAAAGCTGAGCTGGAAGAGAGAGGACGTAGAGCTGGCAGCACAGTGACTCCCGGTGGCGAGAAGGGGTACTACATGCTGGAGTCAGCTCCAATACTTTTTGTTAAGCCAAAAATCCCCTTGGCAACAGGTTGAATGCTGGCAAACATGTTGGGGGTGGGGCTGTATGTTGTGAAAGACAATTATAAGGGAAAACATACTGAGCCCCACCGTTTTTGGGCATTAGTGATTAGAGGTCGACCGATATATCGGTCGGCCGATATATCGGCCGATATTTGGCAGTTTTTATGAAATCGGCATCGGCCGATTATTGTAAAAAAATCGGCCGATTCACGGCAATCGCGGCTATTATAATAAACGGGTGACATGGCCGGCTGCCCTGCAGCAGCGTGTGTCCCTGAATTCTCCACCCGCACGGCCACCTCCAATAGCGAGGAAAGATTTTACTGGCATTGCATAGTACCGCCCGTCCCTGCTCCGCCCCCTTCCTCGGCGTGCTGTTTAGGATAGCGATCATTGGCCCTTTACAAGCATCTGCCACGTGACTTGCAGTACTGACCAGTGCTCTTGAAGCAATATATTCTTGAATCCTCCTCCCGCACGGCCACTATAGAGAAGCTAAGGAGAGATTTCACTGGCATTCATCGTACCGCCCCGCCCCCTTCCTCGGTGTGCTGTATTAGAGAAACAATCATTGGCTCTTTACAAGTATCTAATACAGCACGCAGAGGGAGGGGGCGGGGCGGTACGATGAATGCCAGTGAAATCTCTCCTTAGTTTCTCTATAGTGGCCGTGCGGGAGGAGGATTCAAGAATATATTGCATCAAGAGCACTGGTCAGTACTGAAAGTCAGGTGGCAGAGAAACCATCATTGGCCCTTTACAAGCATCTTACACCTGACATGTTAACTCCCCCCAGCAGGAGATCGTGGCCAGCACTAGCTCAGTGTCTTCCTCTCCTGCTGAGGTGGAGCCTGCTGGCTGCTTGTATTTTACTTGTGAATTGATTGGCTGGTCATCTCATCAGCATGCACCTAGCCTATCAGAGGTGCATGCAGATAGATACCAGCATGTATGGAGGGTATGTGCTACTGTACTGTGCCCCCTCCCCCCTGCAAACTTAATTGTATGTCTTTTTAAAGTGAAATCTGTCTGAGGCTGGCATTGAGAAAATGGATGAGGATGACTCTGGGTGCATATCAGTTACATTGTGGGGATCCTCTTCACAATGTAACTCTCATCCTCATTCATTTTCACAATGCATTGCAAATCAATCATCTTCATTGCCACAACGCACCACCACCCACCCCCTCCCCACAAGGCAGCACCACCCATCCCTCCCCACAACGCAGCACCACCCATCCCCCCCCACCATGCAGCAACACCCATCCCCCCCCACAACGTAGCGCCATCCATCCCCCCCCATCATGCAGCACCACCACCCACCCCCCCACAACGCAGCACCATCCACCCCCCCACAACGCAGCACCATCCACCCCCCCCACCATGCAGCACCATCCATCCCCCCCCCCATGCAGCACCACCCATCCCCCCCCCCCACAACGCAGCACCACCCATCCTTCCCCACAACGCAGCACCACCCGCGCCGATCAAAAAATAAAAAAAATCGGCCCAAAATATCGGCATTATATATCGGCCATCGGCCGCACAGATTTCTAAATATCGGCATCGGCATCGGCCATAGAAAAACCCATATCGGTCGACCTCTATTAGTGATCCTATTGTCCCCTAAACCTTATTTTTTTGTACTCCTGGCTATAACAGTCTGTTGTTGTAGGCGGAGTCCCTCGGTTTTGTATTATGGCTTCCAAAGGTTCTGGATCAAAACACAAAAAAAAAAAAAGACAAAGGGGTTCCTCCTCTGGTTCTGATGATATGCCAATACTTTCCCCACAGGTTATTCCTATAGGGGTCACCTTGGATAAGCCATTAAGGAGGTCTGGTGCTGAGGCTGGCCCAGATCGCCCCAACCCTGTGTTATCACAGAGTTGATGCTAGCCGTCACCCTAGGGGGGCTAGAGAAAAAAGTTAACAGCTATGATCGCTGGCGCTTTTTCTGGCAAGAAGCGGACTAGATCCCCATCGCCAAAAGGTGTATCCTCGGATGCTGAGATTCTCTCTCCGGAGGAATTAGAATTGCAGGAGGATCGGTTGGACCAGAACCTAGAGGAAGGATCTACCACTGAAGAATCGTTTTCAGCCTCCCAGACGGAGAGTCTGTGGGTCCAGTCTTTGACAGACATGGTCCGCTTGGCATTTAATTTTCCATTTCCAGAGCCTCAGGTTCCTGCGGTATCCTCTTTGGGTTCTTTTTAAAGCGCCTTTAAGCAACGCAGCTTTTCCGGTCCATCCTATGTTAGAGGAATTGGTTTTTCCAGGATTGGGACGACCGGACAGAACTTTTTCTGCCACCTAAAGCCTACGGCCACATCACCCTGAAAGCGCCCGATCTCGTCTGATCTTGGAGGCTAAGCAGGGTCGGGCCTGGTTAGTGCCTGGATGGGAGACCGCCTGGAAGGTTTTCTTTTATTTACCCTATGGAAGAGAAATTTTTCTAAGAAATGGGCGCTCCCAACTGTGGACGCAGCCATCTCATGTGTGAATAAATCATTAACTGGCCCGGGGGAAAACATACAAATGTTTAAGGTCCCGGTCGATAAACGTTTAGAGACACTTTTTCAAGCATCCTTTGCTACGGCAGGAGCAGTGGTACAGCCAGCAGTGGCTGCAATTGGAGTTGGTCAGGCGTTAAAGGACCAGACAAAACAGATGCTTAAAGACATCCCTGCCCAATAGGCAGAGGAGTTATTGGATATTTCCAGAGCTCTGTGCTTTGCGGTAGAGGCTATAAAAGACTCCATCCAGCAGGCGTCTCGTTTGTCACTATTTTTAGTGCATATGAGAAGGCTCTTATGGTTGAAGAACTGGGCGGCCGAGCCCCATGCAAAAGACTACTGGCAGGTTTTCCCTTCCATGGAAAGATCTGGATAAATACATTCAGACTGTTTCAAGTGGCAAAAGTACCCCTTTTACCAGTCAAAAGAAGTTCCGGGGTCCTGCGTTTAAAAGGCAGCTCCTTCCCTGTTTCGGGGCCCTCAAATTCCAGGCAGTATCGGGCCTCCTGCGCGATCAAACTTTTAACAATGGATCGCAAGGACAGGCCTCTGGGGGCAAGAGGCCATGGTATCGATCCCCGACAGAGGGGGTCCGATCATCTGTGGCCCCAGGCTACAGATTAGAATTTCTAAGGTTCCTCCACAAGGAAGGCCTCAATGCGGCGGCATTGGACATCTGCTTACCAGGGCATAATGGTAGAGGTACCAGCCCAAGAACAGGGGCTAGGTTTCTATTCCAATCTGTTTGTCATACCAAAGCCCATCGGGGATGTCAGACCAATTTTGGACCTAAAGGTTTAAATGCTGACCTAAGGGTTGGCTCTTTCCCGGATGGAATCCGGTCGGTCAGCAGCCGCCACACTCCAGAAGGACGACTTTCTGGCTTCTATAGACATAAAGGAGGGTTACCTTCATGTACCAATCTTTTCAGCCACATCAAAGATTTTTTTACGCTTCACAGTGATACAGCGTCGCTTCCAATTCGTGGCGCTCCCCTTCGGGCTGGCTACGGCCCCCGGGTATTCACGAAGGTCCTAGCTCCAATTCTAGTCAATCTAAGGATCCAAGGATCCAAGGGGTCTCGGTCCTAGCATACCTGGACGACCTCTTAATCGTAGATCACTTGCTTCCTTGGCTGGAATTCGCAGTAGCCCTCATGGTTCAGTACCTCGAGAGGTCCGGCTGGGTCCTAAACCGGGAAAAAAATCAGCATTTCAACCTACAAAGCAGTTGGAATATCTCGGCATGAGATTAGACACAGAACACGGTCAGGATGGCCGAGCGGTCTAAGGCGCTGCGTTCAGGTCGCAGTCTCGGCTGGAGGCATTCAGATCCCACTTCTGACACCACAAAAGGTGTTCCTGCCCCTGGTAAAGGTCGAGGCTATCAAAAAATTGATTCAGTTGGTTCTAAGCAAAAGAGAACCAACTATTCGCCTATGTATGCGATTACTAGGCAAACTAATGGCCATGTTCGAGGCGGTACCGCACGCTTCCACACTCGCGTCCTACAGACAGCAATTCTAGCAGCTTGGAGCAAGGGAGCAAAGGCCTTGGAGTTTCCTTTGACGCCGTCATTAAAGGTCCGGCAGAAGTCTATGCGGATGGTTAAACCCTCAGAACTTTCTGAAGGGGAGTCTTTCCGCCCAGTGGTCTGGAAGGCTGGAGAGCGGTCTTGAACGGGTTCACTCGCCAAAGAACTTGGGCAGAGGCGGAGAGGCAGCTGCCCGTCAATGTCTGGGAGGTCAAAGCGGCTCGGCTAGCCCTCCTGGCATAGACATCCAGATTACAGGGGTCCTCGGTGAAAATTCATTCAGACAATGCCACAGCAGTGGCATATAGGTGAACCACCAAGGGGGAACCAAGAGTCAAGCCACTCAGAGATGAGCTTGGTTTTTCGGTGGGCAGAGGTTTATGTACCCTGCATATCGGCGATATTCATTCCCGGGGTGGACAACCTGCAGGCGGACTTCCTAAAGTCGCCAAACCCTGTTGCCGGGAGAGTGGTCTCTGCATCCACAGGTCTTTCAGACAATCTCCCAGAAGTGGGGAGTGCCAGACGTGGACGTCATGGCATCAGGATTCAACAAGAAGCTAGACAGGTTCATGTCTCGAACGAGGGACCCTATGGCCTGCGGAACCGATGCGTTGGTTTGCCCTTGGCATCAATCATAACTTCTATATGCATTTCCCCCGCTGCAGTTACTACCCCGCCTGTTGCGCAGGATCATAGCACAGGCCGGTTATCCTGGTAGCCCCAGCTTGGTACCGGAGGGCATGGTACTCACTAGTCCTGAAATTGGCAGCGGGAGGCCCTTGGACTCTTCCTCTATGGCCAGACCTACTCTCACAAGGCCCGATCCTCCACCCTGCATTACGGCGTCTAAAATTGACGGCCTGGCGGCTGAATCCCTGATTCTCAGGGGTAGAGGTCTGTCTAGGCAGGTAATCCCTACCCTCATTAAGGCTAGAAAGCCGGCCTCCAGGGTAATTTGTTACAGGGTTTGGAGGGCCTACGTAGGCTGGTGTGAGTCTAAGAGATGGTTTTCCCGCAAGTATACCATTGATAGAGTATTAAGTTTTCTCCAGCTAGGAGTGGATAAAGGCCTGGCATTAAGCACAATCTAGGGACAGATTTCAGCCTTATCAGTGTGGTTTCAGAGGCCGCTGGTTAAGATCTTCGTACAGGTAGTCTTACGTGTTAATCCTCCGGTCAAATCACCACTTTGTCCATGGGACTTAAATCTTGTTCTGTCAACTCTACAGAAACAACCCTTTGAGCCGTTGGCTGAGGCAGTGGCGTAACTAGGGTTGGTGTCACCTGGTGCGGTAAAACATGGTGTCACCCCCCCCCCCGTCTAGGCTGCCTAGCACCATGCAGGAAGGGCACAGTCACGGGGCGCACTCCAAACCAGCCCCTGTAAATGATAGTATAGGATGGTATAGTGGCAGGTTAGGGTAGAATAGGGTGGTATAGTGACAGGTTGGTGTGGTATATGGCAGGTTAAGGCGGTACAGGGCAGGTTAAGGTAGTATGGGGCAGGTTGGGGTGTTATAGGGCATGTTAGGATGGCATAGGGCAGGTTGGGGTGGTATTGGGCAAGTTAGGGTGGTACAGGAAAATGAGGGTGGGAAAGGGCAGGTTGGGGTGGTATAAGACAGGTTGGGTGGAATAGGGCAATATGGGGTGGCACAGGGAGGCTGGGTGGTATAGGGCAGGTTGGGGTGACACAGGGCAGGCTGGGGTGGTATGGGGCAGGCTGGGGTGGCACGGGGCAGACTGGGGTGGTATGGGGCAGGCTGGTATGGCACTGGGCAGGCTGGGGTGGTACACAGCAGGCTGGGTGGTATGGAGCAGGCTGGGGTGGCACAGGACAGGCTGGGGTGGTATGGGGCAGGCTGGTATGGCATAGGGCAGGCTGGGGTGGTATACAGCAGGCTGGGGTAGCACAGGGCAGGCTGGGGTGGTACACAGCAGGCTGGGGTGGCACAGGGCAGGCTGGGGTGGCATACAGCAGGCTGGGGTGGCACAGGGCTCCCCACAGGGATCGTTAAAGCGAGAGCAATAATTCTAGCACTAGACCTCCTCTGTAACTCTAAACATGTAACCTAAAAAAAATTTAAAGCATCGCTTAGGATAGCAAAAAAAATTGTGCTAACTTTAGTGTTTTTTTTAAATGAATTAAACGGTTTATTTCCTAAAAAAAAATTTTGAAAAATTGCTGCGCAAATACAGTACCGTGCTAGAGCTGCACAATTAATCGTAAAAAAATTGTGATCTCGATTCAACCCCCCTGACGATCTCCAATGCAGAGTTTGCTGATTCTTTCATATAACAAGTGGAGAGACTTTCAGCTGTCAAAAGAAAATATCTGGGCAGTCTGCTAAGTTCTTAGCAGGAAACATTGTAGCTAAAACTTTCTTTTTAGATCAAAGGGATAAACTTCTGTGTGTAAAGAAAATATCCGGGCAGTCTGCCAAGTTTGTAAACAACATGAAACATTGTAACCAACCTCTTTTTTAGCTCAAACTTCTGTGTGTAAATGCAAGAAATGTAACCACTTAATGTCCAACACTTGTTTAAGTTAAAAAGCAATATTTTTTGCTAGAAAATTACTTGGGACCGCCAAACATTATATTGTGTTTGGAAGAGACAAAAATGGCAATTGCTGCAATATTTTATGTCACACTGCATTTGCCCACTTCAATGAATAATAAAAACCATAAAAACAAAACAGTAAAGTTAGCCCATTTTTTTTTCATTTTAATGTGAAAGATGATGTTATGCCGCACGAATTGTGAGAGAATCATGATCTATCATCTAAGCAAAAAAATTGCAGTTGTCATTTTCGCCAGAATCGTGCAGCTCTATACCGTGCAACATAAAAAGTTACAAAGACTACCATAGAGTAATTTTCTAGCAAAAAACAAATGATGATTTTTTTCTCAGTCTGCTGCAGTGTGTCAGCTTGTATTTATAATGGCTGCTCTGTATGTAGCTTCTGACAGGCTGTGCAAGCAGGCCCGTATCTCCGGAACCATAAATGATAGCCATCCCATATTTTTACTGGTGGTGGGGTAGGTCTTCAACTGCCTACCCCCCAAATGTGGGGTTTATGTGACCTCTAGTCGTCGAGCTACAACCCCCAAACTCAATCTTTTTTTTTTTTTTAAGATTTTTTTTTTTTTTGGGCAAATGGGGCCTGGAGCTGCAGCTCCAACAGCCCCTATGTTAGTCCGGCCCTGTGTTTGAGAGTCCTCCCACACTATCTCTCAGACGACCTGCCAGTACCATGGCAACCCCCCCCCCCACCTAACCTTGGGCTCAGGCCGGCGGTGGACACCATGAAACCCCCTCGCAAGCTGAGTGTCACCCTTTACTAGTTCACTTACCTCCCGCCTTTACTGTACTCACACATGTTCCGGGAGTCTGGAGAGGAGACGAGGACAGCATCACAGCATGCAGCTGTGCCGGCTCCTCCCCCACTGTCCCCGCACATTGCATTGAGCACGCAGAGGTGATCCCGGAGGGATCCCCAGTTTGCTTCTGCCTTACTCCCTCCTCCCCCATTCTCCCTGCACATCGCATCGAGCAGAGGAGATCCTGAAAGGGAAGGAGGAAGCCACGGCGCCCCTCTCAATGTGGCGCCAGTCTGAGCCGGGTGTTACCCTCTGGCGGGTGTCACCCGGGTTCGGGCTGCACCCCCATAGCAATGACACAGGCTCTGGGCATGTCAGCAAAAAAAAAAAAATGTAAAAAAAAAAAAAAAAAATATTTTTTTCTTTTTAATTTCGGGATGGTGTCACCCCTCTAAGGGTGTCACCCGGGTGCGGGCCGCACCCCCTAGCAACGCCTCTGGGCTGAGGTACCTTTTGGTTTTACTGACTAGAAAGTCGGTATTTCTGATCGCCATAGTTTCGGCCAGGAGAGTATCGGAATGGGCAGCCTTATCTTGTAAGGAACCATATCTCATTTTACATAAGGATAGGGCCTGTTTCCGTCCTCATCCTTCCTTTCTACCAAAGGTTATATCCAGTTTCCACTTGAACCAGGATGTGGTACTTCCATCCTTCTTTCCAAAACCCACCTCTAGAAAGGAGGGGTTGCTGCATACGTTGGATATTGTCAGGGCCATAAAGGCCTATCTTAAAGCTACAGAGAAGGTTCGGAAAACAGATGTGGTGTTCGTTTTACCGGAAGGGCCCAAGATGGGTCAGGCAGCTGCTTGATCCACCATCGCAAGATGGATTAAACAATTAATTGTTCAGGCCTGCGGTTTGAAGAGGTTGCCTCCTCCTTTGTCGGTAAAGGCCCATTCTACCAGGGCCATGGGCACCTCCTGGGCAGCACATCATCAGATCTCTATGGCTCGAATATGCAAGGCAGCAACGTGGTCGTCAGTCCACATGTTTACAAATTTTTTATCAATTTGGACGTAAGAAGGAATGCGGATACAGCCTTTGGGCAGGCAGTACTACAGGCCGCGATTCAAGCTCCTCAGGATCTGAGGGGGCTCCCTTGATTTAGATTTGAGATTTACATTTCTTGTCTAAGTTGGATTTATTAGTATTTGAGTATACCTCTAAATTAAATCCTTTTTTGGAAGATGTCTCCCTCCCCTCATTAAAGCATTGCTTTCGGACATCCCATATAGTAATGAATATGCTGCTCTGTGTCCCGTGATGTACGAGAAAGAAAAAGAGATTTTTTAATACAGCTTACCTGTAAAATCTTTTTCTTGGAGTACATCACGGGACACAGAGCTCCCACCCCTCTTTTGGGGAACATTTTTGGGAGGCATACTGCTTGCTACAAAACTGAGGTACTTCCTCTATGGGAGGGGGTTATATAGGGAGGGGACTTCCTGTTTGAGATTGCCAGTGTCCACACCTGAAGGTACTCCATATAACCCATATAGTAATGAATATACTGCTCTGTGTCCCGTGATGTACTCCAAGAAAAAGATTTTACAGGTAAGCTGTATTAAAAAATATTTTTTATTTATTTTTTGACAATTTTTAAATTAAGTAATAATTTTCTAGCAAAAAAAATTACTTAGAACCCCAAACATTATATATTTATTTTCTAACACCCTATAGAATAAAATGGCGGTCATTGTATTACTTTCTGTCGCACAATATTTGCGCAGCGTACTTACAAGCACACATTTTTTGGAAAAAATACACTTTTTTAAAGTAACGTTAGCCCAATTTTTTTTATATATTGTGAAAGATAATGTTATGCGTAGTAAATTGATACCCAACATGTCACGCTTCAAAATTTCGTCCCCTCATGGAATGGCTACATTTTGTTTTACCTTTTTAAATCTCCATAGGCGACTTTTGAAAAATTCTACAGGTTGCATATTTTGAGTTAGAGTAGGTCTAGAATTGTTGCTCTCGCTCTACCAATTGCGGCGATACCTAATGTGTGGTTTGGACACCGCTTTGATATGCGGGCGCTACTCACATATGCGTTCGCACATGAGCTCGGCGGGATGGGGCTCATTCCTGGCTCCTAACTTTTTTGGCTGGCTCCTAGATTCCAAGCAAATAGTCAAGCCCTGGTGTAATTGCTTTAGGCCTTCTTTGGGATGAAAGATAGGGATACGTTTTCCTTGAAATGTTACCATGCTTTTTGTGGAGAACCCCCATCTGTACGGTACATTATGATTGCGAGGAATTTAGGGACAGTGGTAAAATGATTTCCTATTTTGTGCATTTGCGACTGAAATGTTGGCCCTGGGAATGGAGAGAGGTTTTTCACCAGTCACCACTAGCATGATGCGCTCCTTGATATGAAAAAAGTGTATGGAGAAGGACATCACGTGGTGCTGATGGGATATATTTCTGTGAGTGCAGTCTGTTATCAAATCTTCTGAAGATAAATCTGGGGCTAGAACCTTAAAGGGGTTGTAAACCTTAACCACTAGCTGACCACCACACACATTTGGGTGTACCTGTACATTCCTTTGAATTTGCCGCCGTGCGAGCTGGCTGCGGGAGCGTGCCCGTGGGTCTCGCAAACTCTGTTCGGCGGCCTGCAACCATGAGACGGAGAGGCAGAACAGGGAGATGTAAACTAGGCATTTCCCTTTTCTGCCTAGTGACATGACAAGGATCTACTGCTCCCTGCTCGGCGACGCAGTGGCGAATCTCAAAAAATGCTCTGGTCAAGAAGGGGGTACATTTCTTCTGGGGCTTAAGTGGTTAATGCATTAAGGTGAAGTAAGGTTTTTTTTTGTTACCTAAACCCAGTCTTTCCAGCGACGGGGACAAGCACACCAGCTCCAGTCGGTGTATTGGGTCCTGATTGGATATATAGATAGCAGTGCAGCCATTGGCTATCGCTGCTGTTAATCAAATCCAATGACCTGGAGGCGGCGCCAAGTCCTGCTGTCTGTGTTAAAGGACACAGCAGCAGGACATGGGAGTGCGCTTGCACGAGTGCCCTGTTGGAGAGCCACTCTTCCTCGAGAAGAGGGGGATCAGGGCCATTCTGTGCAAAACCAACTGTACAGAGGAGGCAAGTATTCCTTTTTTTTTTTTTTAACTGAACCTTCACATATGCTTTTCAGCGTTCGCTGATACAGACTTTGGAATGCCTCTGATTTTAATGTTCCTGTGGGAAGGATCCTTGAGATCAGCAAGTTTGTAATGCTTTGGGAGTTTCTCTGTTTGTTTGATTTTGGTGACCATCAACAAGTTCATTGTATGCTGTAGTAACCTCACTAAGTTCTCACACCGGTCAGTACGATCCCCAAGACCATCAGTTTGGATTTGAACATGTGAAATAGCTTTATGGATGTCCTTTTGTAAGGGTTAAAAGCATGTGCTTTAACCAGTTCCCGACAAGCTCCTGTACATATACGTTGGCAGAATGGCATGGCTGGGCAGAGTAACGTGTGTGTGTGTGTGTGTGTGTGTGTGTGTGTATATGTGTATATGTGTATATGTATATATATATATATATATATATATATATATATATATATATATATATATATATACATTGCATTCAACAGATGGACGAAGGAGGCAGATTTGTCTTCCTGTTATACAAACTCAATAAGTTAACATGTAACATTGCTGCAATCTATATCCCCCCCCCCCCCCCTCTGCAGTATCCCTGAGAAGGCTGGCACAATTCATGGCGCTATACCCGGATGTTCCTGTGCTAGCACTGGGGGACTTTAATAATGCATTGGATCGGGGGCTGTTGGTATGACATGAAGAAAACCAGCAATGCTAATGAGGTGTCTGGTTTAAGAGGCTTCATATATTTTTATTTTTTTTTAGATTTTTTTTTTAGATTTTTTTTTTTTGACATCTAAGACGACAGGACAGATAGCTGGCAAAACCATGTTTGCCTTATTGCTTTCAGAATTGGGACTCTGTGATGTTTGGAGGGAGAGACATGGCGACGAGAATAGACCTGGGCCTGGGAAACAAAGCACTAATGCAAAGGGTAAGGAAATGGGGCTATGAGCCAAGATTATTGTCGGATCACTCTCCATTTTGGGTTAGATTGGATGCCTCAGTTGGTTAACCTTATTCCCATCTCCAGATGGGACGATAGGTCTGCTACAGGAGTATTGGCAACTAAATAGGGGTACTGCTAGCGCAGGGGTGGTATGGGATACACTAAAAGCTTTTCTGAGGGGGTGCCTGATCAGGGAAATCTCGGGCATTAAGACTGGCTCCAGGGAATGGGAGGATAAAGTCGGGATGAAATGAAAACCAGAGAACTTTCTCAAAATAATCAGGAATCCTGGGTTGAGGCGCAATCTTTGTACAATTCGGTACTGTTGACGGCAGCGGAGAAGAGGAGATGCTTTCACCAGCAGAGCCATTTCGAGGAGCAACAGGATTCCTCTAGTATTGTGGCCGTAAGAGTGGAGTCTGGGGAGACGCACACTATCAGCTCTGACATCTTAAACAATTTTTGAGTTTTATAGGGAGTTGTATTCCTCTTAAGATTAATACTGTAAACTCGGAGATGGTCTCGTTTCTCCAAGGCTGCCCCATCCCCCAACTGTCTGAAGAGGATAGGGAGATGTTAAATCTCCCTATCACATTGATAGAACTGAAGGAAGCATTGGAAGGGGCCACGCAACATAAAACCCCAGATCCAGATGGACTACCAGTGGAGGTATATTCTCAATATGGAGAAGTTATATTGTAGCCCTTGCTGGAAGCAATATCTGAGGCAGTGGATATGGGAACCCTACCGGATAGTATGCAGGAGGCTATAATTATACTACTTCCCAAGCCAGGAAAAGATAAGTTGTCTCGAGACTCATACCGTCCAATCTCTTTACTAAATACGGATGTCAAGCTTCTGGCAAAAATTTTGGCCAAGAGGCTATCGCAGGTTATAGGCAGGCTGGTGCATCGAGACCAGTCTGGCTTTATACCTAACCATTCTATGGCCGATAATATAAGAAGACTATAATATGAACTTGCAGGTCCCGGTCGATAATCCAGGGGGTAGGGCTATTCTGTCACTGGATGCTACCAAAACATTTGATAGTGTGGAGTGGCCCTACCTCTTAGAAATATTGACTAGGTTTGGATTGGGAAGCAGGTTTATAGCATGGGTAAAGGTGCTCTACTCCAAATCTAGAGCTAGACTCCGAGTTAATAATAACCTCTCCCTCCCATTTGAGCTACATAGAGACACCCGCCAGGGATGCCCGCTATCCCCATTGCTATTCGCCTTGGCAGTTGAACCCCTGGCGATACTGCTTAGAACTACACCGGAGGTGGTTGGGTTTCGCAGGGGCCAGAGGGAAGAAAACATTTCCCTATATGCAGATGATATACTTATATGTTTAGGCGATACGGCTGCATCGTTACGAACAGCAATGGGGATAATAGGAGAATTTGTAGGTTTCTCCGGGTTTAATATAAATTGGTCCAAATCAATATTAATGCCCATAGACCCGTTGAGGGAACAGTTACCTGTAGGAGCAGAGCAGATCACTATATCAAGTAGTTTTTGCTATCTGGGCATGGTGGTTTCCCCAGATGCGGCAGAATATCTTCAGCTGAATCTGGGTCCATTACTGGTAAAACAAAGAGAGAAATGTAATAGTTGGTGCAAACTTAATAATGTGTACGTGTTAAATGAAAAAAAAAAAGATAAAATAAAATGGATTAAAAAAAAATATATACATTGCTTTAAAAGTCCCGGCGTGAGGGCGCGCGTGTGCCCCTGCCGTGAGCTTTGTGCTCACGGGACTCGCGGACTTGATGTCCGCTGGTGTCCTGCGATCGGGTCACAGAGCTGAAGAACGGAGGGATGTCAGTGTAAACACAACATCTCCCTGTTCTTCCTAGTGACATGTCACTGATCGTCTGTTCCCTGTCATCGGGAACAGCGATCAGTGATGTGTCACGGCAAACCAGGCCCCCTGACACACTTAACCCCTTCAGCGCCCCCTGCAGGTTAACCCCTTCACTGCTAGTGTTATTTTTACAGTAATCGGTGTATTTTTATAGCACTGTCGCTGTAAAAATGACTGGTCCCAAAATGGTGTCAAAAGTGTCCGATGTGTCCGCCATAATGTCGCAGTCGCAATAAAAATTGCTGTTTGCCACCATTACTAGTAAAAGAAATATATTTTAATAAAAATGCCATAAAACTATCCCCTATTTTGTAGACACTATAAGGCCCCATACACACGAGCGGACAGATTTGTTCAAATCTGTCCGTCCGACAGATTTGAACAAATCTGTCTGCTGGGATTTTGGTTTGCTCGCGTGTACACACGAGCAAACCAAAATCCCCGCCAGCAGAGAGCGCGCTGACGTGACGTTGACGCCGCCACGTCACCGCACCAGGAAGTAAAACACTTCCGCGCATGCGCCGAATCCATTCGGCGGCGGTGCGGCGGCGGAGCGGGACGACATGTCTGCTGGTAAGTGTACTAACCAGCAGACATGTCGGGCGGACAGATTCCCACCCGATTGATTTCAAAGCATGCTTTGAAATCTGTCGGGTGGACAAATTTGTCTGCTCGGCCGTACACACGATCGAATCTGTCTGCTGAAACGGTCCAGCGGACCGTTTCCAGCGGACAGATTTGATCGTGTGTACGAGGCCTTACTTGTGCGCAAACCATCGATAAATGCTTATTAAGATTTTTTTTTTTTTTTTTTTTACCAAAAATATGTAGAATATGTATCTGCCTAAACTGAGGAAAAAACTTTTTTTTTTTTTTTTATTGATGTTTATGGCTAACCTAGGGAACCTTTACAAGTCCGTAAACGGACTTGTAAAAACGGACGAACGGAGGCGGACGTCTGAAAGGACCCTGAGACTTGCAGCTTGTATTTCCTCTGTCAGGTGTGAGTAGGCATTAAGTCCATTCTGGATCACAAATTCCCAATTTTTTAAAAGGAGCCTGCAGAGCATTTCACCCGCAATGGGGTCATAGCCAGCTCCTGCAGATTTTCAGGCAGACAATTCAAGCAGTAGAAATGTCATCAGCTCACCAAGGATTCCTCAGAAGGATCCAAAGTTTTATTTACATGGTCACACCATGCACATATGTCGTATGTGACAATGTAAATGAAGCTTTGAATCCTTGGTGTGCTTATGACATTTCTACCCTTTTGGATTGCCTGCCCGCACGAGGTACAGGTGGGCAGCTGTCCTGATTTCCTACATGACATTGCCTACGGTTTATAGCCAATAATCTTTTCAGCACCCAGCATTACTACAGCCATTTTCAGGAATGTGTGCGTGGGGAATATTACGTTCGTACGGGCAGGCAGATCAATGCACTACGGAAACACTTACGAACGCCCTCACAGCTAGTTAAAAACTTCAAGCCATCAGCCAAAATACTACCGTATTTGTAGCCATTCATTCACAGGAAACTAAATGATGCGGCCCTGTGGGTGGTTTATTTCCACTTTAAGGCTTTGCATATTTAATAACTATTTGCTACAAATTTATCTTACATTCTGCAGCGTAAATAGCAGTGGCAGCATTTTGTATTTTATGCAGCACATTTTATTATAATTGAGGCAGATAAAAAGGCATGAGCGAATGCAGCTCCGTTCCAATTCATTTATCATTAAAGTACCGTATTTATCGCGGTATAACGCGCTCCCGCGTATACCGCGCACCCCCAAAGTGCCCCCCAATCCTGTGGAAAAAAAGTTATTTTGTACTTACAGTTTTGGTGTCTTGCGCGGCGTCAATCGGCGGCCTCGTCGGGTTTGGCGTCCTTCTGCGGCGGGTCCGGTGTCCTCTGCGGCGGGTCCGGTGTCCTCTGCGGCGGGTCCGGTGTCCTCTGCGGCGGGTCCGGTGTCCTCTGCGGCGGGTCCGGTGTCCTCTGCGGCGGGTCCGGTGTCCTCTGCGGCGGGTCCGGGTCCGGTGTCCTCTGCGGCGGGTCCGGGTCCGGTGTCCTCTGCGGCGGGTCCGGTGTCCTCTGCGGCGGGTCCGGCGTCCTCGCGTCCTCCCCGCTCGTTTCCCGCGCCGAGTTTTGAATACTGCGCCAGCATATACTGAGCGCAGTACACTCGGGCAGGCTCGGCAGCTTTCGCGCTCACGTCCTGTACGTCCAGGACGTGACCGCGGAAGAAGCCGAGACTGGCCGAATATACCCGAGTGTACTGCGCTCGGTATATGTCGGCGCAGTATTCAAAATTCGGCGCGGGTATCGGCGTATATCGCGCACCCACGATTTTGCCCTGATTTTCAGGGCAAAAAAGTGCGCGATATACGCCGATAAATACGGTAGAGCAAATTAAAAAAAATTAAAAAATCTCTGCAAGGCAATATCATGTGCTAGTATGCATCACATACTGTTCTCAAAATGAAGCCCTCCTGCGCTGCACTGTCACCGCTGAAAGGGATTCCACCTTCATACAATCTTCCTTTTCAGGGTTGCTCGGGTTGATTATGTCACTCCTGCGCATGCACGTGAAGCAATGGGTTTATAGCACTGGTCCTGAAGATCCGGTGCACCGCCATACTCCGCTCCCCATCACAGACTGCTGCGGAAGTGCTGTGGCGGCAAACTGCGCATGTGCGATGCGTTCCAAACGCATCTGTGATGCGTTCCAAGGCATTTACGACAGTGCACACCAGCGAAACCTCGTTCGGCATCCAGGCTCTTTCCTTAACATCCCTGTGGATTGGAGGATGTTAAATAAAGAGCCAGGAGGCCGAGCGAGCGCAGCGAGCCGTCCGAGCAAAGCGAGGACTTGAGGCCAACTGGCCACTTACCTCTAAGTCCACGTCGCCAAGAATGACGGCTTCGCTGGTGTGCACTGTCGTAAATCCATTGGAACGCATCACAATTGCGTTTGGAAAGCATCGCGCATGCGCAGTTTCAGACTAGGTTCAGACTAGGATCCAAACACACCTAAGTTCATCCCGATTGGGTCTGCCTGTCAGTTTTTCCATTGTCCTCTGCAGATTGGATGGAAACGGATAGGCAGTCCATTTACAACCAATACTCCATAGCAGAAAGCTGGCGGTTTCTGTGTCTGTTCTGCATAGGCGGGGGACATGGACCAGCAATTGAACTGCTTGGTGGGGATCAGACAGCTTTGAACAGGCGGACTCCTAGTGGTGTCCCAATAGTGGCCAGAGTTTTTTGGCACTTTTTGAACATGTTTAAAAATCCTTTTTGGTCTGAAGATTATGTAAAAACAAAGCAGACACACTGGAAAATGAAATGGTGGTAATTCTAAATGTATGTCACACAATATTAGCAAAACATTTGTGAAATACAATTTTTCATTTAAAATATACATAAAGTAAATTTTAGGGCACTCAAAAGCGATATATTTTTTTCCGCTTTTTTTGGTAAACTATAATAGATCGGATCTCTGCCTGTGAGACAGAGACAAACTCTGGTACATTAAACTTTTCATAGGCAATGTTTTAAAAGCCCCTACAGGTCATCAGTTTGGAGCTAGCCATGAATAATTGGCCGAGTATTATTGCTCTCACTCTGGCATATGTTAGTAATGTGTAGTTTAATGGAGATTTGTTTGCATAGGCACCCTTGATGCATGCATTTATGTTTGTATGTGAGGGGGCTCAAAAAGTTTGCTGGGGAACTTTAGGTACATAAAAAAAATGTTTTAACATGTTTTTAGCATTTACTTTTTTCTAAGCTTTTTTGTTTTCATCACATAAGGGAACAAAGAGTCCCCTATGTGATGCATTTTTTGGTGACAGATTCTATTTAATCAGACATAGTAGGGCTACAAGGTATTTTACACAACACCCTGCCACTACAGCTGCACTACGGTAGCAGTGCCTATGCAGCATAAGGGGGAGTAGTTTGGGGGACAGGAAAACTGGTTTAGCTGCACATTTTTACCCCTACAGTTGGCATCTTACTGTGCTTATGTGATCATCCTCGTTATTATGATGATCACACTGTACAGGGGGCGGACAAAAATGAACAGCCGCTCCCACGGAATTACCGACCGCCGCAAGTACTGGGGGGGGGGAGGGTCCCACGTCTAGGCAGGGACGTACAGGTAAGTCCATCTGCTTGTATGTGCCATTCTGCCAACGTATATGTACATGCGGCGGTCGTGAAGTGGTTAAAATGTCATTAACCAAGTTACATTTCAACATAAACTCCACTTGCCTTCCAATATGTTGACTCCATACAAGCCCCCCCCCCCCGCCATCCTCGCTTGGAACTAGAGCACATTAATGGTTGAATATACTTTTTGATTGCAGTGCCCTTCACAATCATATCTGGGAGAACTTAAATATTCCCTCCAGATAGGGTTTTCTGGATTCTGTGCTAGGGGGGCACCCGTGATCCATTTGTATGCACGGCCCTCGGGTCTCCCCATCCACTAATTCAGGTTTACCAATTGGTAGCCCACGGTTCTGCCATTAACCGCTTTATGTTCCATACCGTGCTTATTGTCTACTTGCTATGTCCCAATGGAGTCCAGGCTGTATTCCTTTCATTCAGATGTAATCCTTGGCAACTGTCAAATTTTGATTTCTGTTTATGTTCATTAATATTTTGAAAATATTAAATAATGATTAAAAGGGGGGGGGATTAAATAGAACTGTAAGCTGTTAATTGGCATATTGTTTGAAATGTCAAGCGCTCCATGGTCAGCGCAGGCCACTTGACCATGCTGACCATTGAGAATTCCTTATTTGCGATCCCAAAAGAAAGGAGCCTCTAAAAGAATTAATTGGTCAGTGCATTAATGTTGCCAACGCTTACCAGAGTGCTTGCTATGCTGTTCTATTGGTTTAGTCAGGGTTTACAGTTTATTTTAAAAGGGGGTCAATGTGTTTCTTTTTCTCTGTTAAATGGGTTGTAAAAGAAAACGATTGTTTTCCCTAAATAGCTTCCTTTACCTTAGTGCAGCTCCTTAGTCCTTCTTCACTTACCTCGTCCTTCAATTTTGCTTTTAAATGTCCTTATTTCTTCTGAGAAATCCTCACTTCCTGTTCTTCTGTCTGTAACTACACACTGTAATGCAAGGCTTTCTTCCTGGTGTGGAGAAAGCCTCCTGAGGGGGGAGTGGGTGAGCAGGCAAGACAGGGCACTGTCTACTTTGCAGATAGATAAAGGAGCTGTGTGTTAGTGGGCGTCCTGACACTCCTGCTTGCCCCCTCCCCCCTTCAAGAGGCTTTCTCCACACCAGGAAGAAAGCCTCGCTTTATGGTGTTGAGTTAGACAAAACAGGAAGTGAGCATTTAAAAGAAAAATGTAAGGATGAGGTAAGTGAAGGAGGACTGCACTGAGGTAAAGGAAGCTATTTAGGGAAAAAAATAATTCCTTTACAACCCCTTTAAGATCAGATACAGGTCTCTGTTTCTTGGGCAGACCATAGATTATGCAATTTGTACAGGGGGAAGGGAAGGAAATGGCTGCAGCGTTTTGTATTCTGCCGAGGAAGAGCCTGCAGAACACAATGACAGATTGACTTGTATAACCAGGGTGCCCATACTTGGATCGAAATTCAGGTGGTCCCTTCCTGACCTGGCTGAATTTTGATCCATGTCTGGTCGGCTTTAGTTTTAAAAGTCACATCTCTGCAAGAAACCATTAGGACAAAACTTTTCAGTCTCCATAGATCTATCGGAAATGATCTGTTCATTTCATTTGTAATCAATTCTGTAATGTCCTATATCCACACCAGCTAGATTGTCATTGCCTGGATGCTTGCCATGCCTGCTCGAAGCTTATTGCCTTTCACATATTTTTCTAACGCGGTCATAAAGTATATGGTAAGGTGAAACTATCGGCACTTGTGCAATCTACATGTTTTGTTGACTGTTGTGTTTTGCATACACAATGGAATGTTCATGCCTTTCTGTTAACCACTTAAGACCCGGACACATACGCTGCTAAATGACCCAAGGTGTTTTTACAATTCGGCGCTGCGTCGCTTTAACAGACAATTGCGCGGTCGTGCGACGTGGCTCCCAAACAAAATTTGCGTCCTTTTCTTCCCACAAATAGAGCTTTCTTTTGGTGGTATTTGATCGCCTCTGCGATTTTTATTTTTTGCGCTATAAACTAAAATAGAGCGACAATTTTGAAAAAAATCAAATAAACTAAATTTTAGTAAAACATTTAGGCCAAAATTAATTCAGCCACATGTCTTTAGTAAAAAAAAAAAAATCGCAATAAAAAAAATAGCTACCTAGCGGGAACAGCGACACTAAAACAGCGATCAGAAAAATTATCGCTTAGTGATGCTGGCAATAGGGAGTGAAAGGGTTAACTAGGGCAGTGATCAGGGGGTTAAAACTTTATTGGGGGGGGTGGGGGGTCTATCCTGGACCTAACACTAACTGACTTTTACACTGCCTGTCACACTGACACTAAATGCAGTGATTAGATCACTGCATTCAGTGACACTGTGACAGGGGGGTGGGGGGCGATCACAAGGGGTTAATGTGCCTATGTGTGTGTGTGTCAGTGTTGTGTTGGTGCACACTTACTGTGGATGTCTTCTCTCATCAGCAGCGGTGGGAAACACCGCTGCGATGAGAGGTGACATCATTTCCTCCTTCCTGTGTAAACACAGGAGGAGGAACTGACACAAAGGGGGAGCGCTCCCATTGGCTGGGAGCGATCGCAGGGGGGGCGGAAAACACGGACATCCGCCCGCTCATCGGCGATCGCTCCCAGAGCCAGGGGGACCGCCGCACGCCGCGGAGGGGGTCCCGATGGGACCCCCGAACCGCACGAAGGCGAGGACGTAAATTTACGCCCTTGTGCCTGTGCGTGCGGGGGTCCTTAAGTGGTTAATGAGAAGTCTGATCTTGAGATCAATACAGGTTGGATTGGAATACTATTCTTGTATTAACTACTTGATGTGCCAGATCTTTGCTCAGCTTTTTTTCTTCCACGGGCATCTTCCACAAAATAAAAAATTGATAATGATGCCCTTCAAAGGTTTAAGGCCTGAGCTATTTACATGAATGAATTGCATTAAAAGCAAGGAAAGCAATGTCTCATTTGTATGGCCTTCCCTTAGTTGCTTCAGCGTTCTCCTGTTATCCTTTGTTACATCATCCTTGTAATCTGTAAAATGGGTGATTACAAACCTATTGTAAATGTAATACTAATGAAATCAAATGTAGTTTAATGCCCTGGTGGAAAAGATATTAACACTTTGCTGACCTCATTCTAAAATGCTTGTAGCCTTCTGGATCACTCAGCCAGAACCTGTATGCAGGTCCAGCATACTTGTTGTTGGACAGGTTCAACCATATGATGACCATGATATCAAGGCAATAGGAAAAGATAGTAATAGCCAACTTTATTCTCATGACAGGTTTCCTTAAAGTGGTATTAAATCAAAAAGCAGACATTTTATAACGGTATATTGCAGCCTACCAATTCTTAGATGTGTGTGTGTTTTAGTCTTAATTTTATTTCCCCCTGGTGATCTAGGCAGTAAGTCTATCTTTTTTTTCAACAGCACACGGCTGTCCTGCAGTTTTAAGATTATACAAACCATTTAACACTGACAGGTGCTTATCGTAGTCGGTTTTTATTCATTTATGTAAAACCTTTATCACAAAAGGGGAAAAAAGCGATATGGCCAATGGCTGTCAAGGTCTGCCCTCGAGTCCTCCCTAAGCGGTGACAGACTGCCCAAGCCCACCCAATGAGTGGAGTCGCATCCTGCGCTGCCAGCGTGCAAACTGCTGTCTGCATTTCAGTATGGAACGCACAACAATGGAAAACCTGGAAGTCCAGAGTCAAAAAGGTGAATCTACACGGGTGCAATTTGTTCTGGCAGCCTTAAAGTTCATATAAAAACATGACCTTTTCTCTTTTCTTGATTCCCACTGCCTCCAGGTGCAGGGTGTAGATACAGTGCGGAAAATAAGTATTTGAACACCCTGCTATTTTGCAAGTTCTCCCACTTGGAAATCATGGAGGGGTCTGAAATTGTCATCGTAGGTGCATGTCCACTGTGAGAGACATAATCAAAAAAAAAAAATCCAGAAATCACAATTTATGAATTTTTAACTATTTATTTGTATGATACAGCTGCAAAGAAGTATTTGAACACCTGTCTATCAGCTAGAATTCTGACCCTCAAAGACCTGTTGGGGCCCTTTCACACTAGCGGACGAACGGTCCGCTCATTACAAGTCCGTTTACGGACTTGTAATGCTTCCCTATGGGAGCGGATCCGTTAGCGGATGATGCATCCGCTAACGTCCGCTCGATCCGCATCCGTTTTTGCGGGCGGAAGAATGACCTATTTGTCTTCCGTCCGGCCAAACGGATCGGATGCAAATGGACAGACGGTCCGTTTCCATCCGACTCCCCATAGGGGAGAGCGGAGGAGAGACGGGGCGGTCCCTGCGGACCGCTCCGTGTGTAAGGAGCCTTAGTCTGCCTTTAAAGTGTCCACCTCCACTCCATTTATTATCCTAAATTAGATGCACCTGTTTGAGGTCATTAGCTGCATAAAGACACCTGTCCACCCCATACAATCAGTAAGAATCCAACTACTAACATGGCCAAGACCAAAGAGCTGTCCAAAGACACTAGAGACAAAATTGTACACCTCCACAAGGCTGGAAAGGGCTACGGGAAAATTGCCAAGCAGCTTGGTGAAAAAAGGTCCACTGTTGGAGCAAACATTAGAAAATGGAAGAAGCTAAACATGACTGTCAATCTCCCTCAGACTGGGGCTCCATGCAAAATCTCACCTCGTGGGGTCTCAATGATCCTAAGAAAGGTGAGAAATCAGCCCAGGACTACACGGGAGGAGCTGGTCAATGACCTGAAAAGAGCTGGGACCACCGTTTCCAAGGTTACAGTTGGTAATACACTAAGACGTCATGGTTTAAAATCATGCATGGCACGGAAGGTTCCCCTGCTTAAACCAGCACATGTCAAGGCCCGTCTTAAGTTTGCCAATGACCATTTGGATGATCCAGAGGAGTCATGGGAGAAAGTCATGTGGTCAGATGAGACCAAAATAGAACTTTTTGGTCATAATTCCACTAACCGTGTTTGGAGGAAGAAGAATGATGAGTACCATCCCAAGAACACCATCCCTACTGTGAAGCATGGGGGTGGTAGCATCATGCTTTGGGGGTGTTTTCTTTATCGTACATCACGGGACACAGAGCGCATAGTCATTACATATGGGTACCTTCAGGTGTGGACACTGGTGTAATCAACTTCACAGGAAGTTCCTCCCTATATAACCCCCTCCCACTGAGAGTGCTTCAGTTTTTTTCGCCAGTGTCTTAGGTGTTGGTCACGTCTAGCTGTCCCTCGGAGGTCTTGGGACCCAGGATAGCTAGCCGGATCCGTCCGAAGTGCTTCAAAGCCAAGGTGTACGGTACCCGGGCCCTGCCTGCGTGGGGTGTTGCCTATAATGCCTCTCCTTGGAGGGCTGGATTCTGGGCTCCAGTGCCTTGGTCTCTCCCAGGACTAAACGCTACTGATGCCAGGATGCTATATAGGTCCAGGGGTGTGGGTTCCTTAACACAGGACCCCGGTCCCTGAAGGTCCGAGACAATACCCACGGAGATGGGGGAAGATTGGGCCTCTTGCAGTTTGCAATACCCTGCGGCGTGGAGCAGGTAAGAGGGAACCTGCGGGACTTGGTTCGACAGTAGGTATCCCCCTGGGGGTTCTGGGTTGGCTAATGGTATGCTTGTGCATCAGCCACTATCTCCACTATGTCTGTGTGGGCAGGATGGGATACTAATGTTTACCCAGATAACATGTAGATATATGTATACTTGTGTAAGATATATATTTGCTACTCACCCCAGGTCTGCCTGTTAGCATTGATACTGCAACCCCACATGTTTTAAAGAGGAAATTGCTGGTGAAAACTCCTGTTTCTTAGGAAGCCCATGGTGACAGCTTCCTCTCTCTGTGCACTACAATAAGATTAGTGCTTACCTGGTGTCTGTTGGTGCTGCCTGGCGCTGGTCCATGTTTTTCCTCTGCTCTGCTTCCTCCATGTTGTTTTCAGCGTGGGGGGGTGCGCGCGTGTGCGCGCGTGCACGCCGCCTTTTATAGCGTCGGCGTGCGTTGGGGGGGGGCGGGCCAGCAGCGTCAGGGTCTGTTTTAAAAGTAAAACTTTTTCTCTGGCTGATCTTTCCCTCCTGGAGGCAGAGGAAGAAGGACACAGAGCGCGCAGCTGGGTCTTTTGGCCACAGTGACACCCAGTGGCGGTTTGTGGATCTTCAGGTCTAGGACTTAGTTCCACTATTGACCAGAAAAAAAAAAAAAAAAAGAGTTTTTTTGCTTAAAGGGACTCAGCCTTAGATCCAGCAGTATCTGAGTCAACCTTGGACTCCGGCTAACGGGCATTGGTGTTGCAATACTCACAGGTTTTCCTCAGTATTGCCACCTCCCAGGCGGGTAAAAAAAAAAGAAAAATATATATACAACATTTTTTCATTTTTTCCTCAGCCTGTTCTCATATTAATTACTCCTAGCTACAACAGTCAGGTGTTGGCTAGAGGGGTGACTCAAGGTTGTGCAATGGCTCCAAAGGCATCAGGACCAGCCAAGGCTGCAAAAGGTGGCAAGAAACAAAAGGGGTCTCCATCGGGGTCAGAGGATTTAGGCCAGGCTTCAACGGCCCCACCCTCACCAGTTAGACCACCGAGTAGCATAGTACAAGAGCCATTGGGGATGCTGGGGGCAGAGGCGGCCCCCGATCCACCCATTCCCGTTTACGTAACGGAAGAAATGCTAGCGACCACCCTGGGTGGGCTAGAGAAAAGGTTAACTGCTTTGTTTGCCCGCCCTTTGCCAAGCAGCAAACGGACTAGATCCCCCTCACCTAGTTTGGTGTTTTCAGATGCGGAGGTCTCCTCTTCGGAGGAACGGGACCCACAAGGGGATCAAGCAGACCCAAGTCCCAAAGGTTCAGACATGGAGGGTTCCACTGTAGATGAATATTTTTCGGCCTCTCAAGCGGAGAGCCTGTGGATCCAGTCTTTGACAGATATAGTTCGCACTGCTTTTAAACTTCCAGTGCCAGAACTAGTAGCCCCTGTGGTATCCTCATTGGGTTCTTTAAAGGCTCCATTAACTTGTGTGTCTTTTCCGATTCACCCCCTTCTGCAGAGCGTGATTTACCAGGATTGGGCTCGACCTGATAGGATCTTTATCCCTCCTAAGAGGTTCTCTATTCTCTATCCTATGGAAGAGGAATTTTTAAAGAAATGGGCACTCCCCACAGTGGACGCGGCCATTTCCTGCGTGAATAAATCCCTGACCTGTCCGGTTGAAAATGTCCAGATGTTCAAGGATCCGGTCGACAAAAAATTAGAGACCCTACTGAAGGCTTCTTTCACCACAGTAGGTGCCATGGTTCAGCCAGTGGTGGCAGCCATTGGCGTTTGTCAGGCCTTAAAGGATCAGGCAAAACAGATATTAAAGGACATGCCGGCTCAGCAAACTCGTGAATTAGCAGATTTCCCTAGGGCTCTCTGCTTTGCAGTAGATGCTATTAAGGACTCCATCCAACAGGCATCCCGGTTATCTCTGCTGGTGGTTCACATGCGTCGTCTTTCGTGGCTAAAGAACTGGTCAGCAGAGGCACCCTGCAAAAAGCTTTTAGCAGGGTTTCCCTTTCATGGGGGAAGACTATTCGGTGAAGACCTAGATAAATATATCCAAACCATATCAAGTGGTAAAAGTTCTTCCTTACCGGTCAAGAAAAGACCGCGTGGGCCCGCGTTTAAACGACAGGCCTTTGCAGGCTCGGCCCCTTCGACTTCCCGTCAGTATCGACGGCCTCCCGGGCGTTCAGCAGTTAATAGCCGCCCACAGGGACAAGCCGCCGCAAACAAGAGGCCCTGGTCTCGCAAGCCGGCTAAACCAGTCATCAAGTCAGATTCATGAAGGGGCGCCCCCACTCTCTTGGGTGGGGGGAAGACTTCAGTTTTTCTCCGAAGTCTGGAAGGCCAGAATTCCCGACTCTTGGTTTCGGTCCCTGGTAGCCACAGGCTACAAACTAGAGTTTCGAGAAATCCCCCCTCCTCATTTTCAGGGGTCAAGTCTTCCAAGCGACCCGTTAAAGAGGGCCTCTCTCGTAAAGGCGTTGGATCGCCTCTTGCTCCAAGGAGTAATTGTAGTACCAACCCAAGAAAGGGGTCTGGGATTCTACTCCAACCTTTTTATTATACCAAAACCCAGTGGCGACGTCAGGCCTATCCTAGACCTCAAACGCCTAAATCGCTTTCTAAAGATTCAGACCTTTCGTATGGATTCCATACGTTCAGTGACAGCCAGCCTGCATCAAGGCGACTTTCTAGCATCTATAGACATAAAGGATGCATATCTGCATGTGCCGATCTACCCAGCACATCACAAGTTTCTTCGTTTTATGATAGATCAAAGTCATTTCAGTTCGTAGCCCTCCCTTTCGGGTTGGCAACAGCTCCGCGGGTATTCACAAAGGTGTTAGCCCCGGTGCTAGCCGTCCTAAGGACAGAAGGCATTTTGGTCCTGGCATAACTGGACGATCTCCTGGTTATCGACAGATCAGCTTCCAACCTCAATCATGCAGTAGTCCGCACAGTTCGGCATCTACAAGAATTCGGGTGGGTTGTGAACCAAGGAAAGTCGAGGTTGCAACCCACAAGACAGTTGGAATATCTAGGCCTTCGGTTAGATACAGAATGCCAGAGGATATTTTTACCTCAAGAAAAGATCAGGTCATTGACTCAAACAATTTAAATAGTCCTAGGCAAAAAGAGGCCGACTATTCGCCTATGCATGCGACTGCTGGGAAAGATGGTAGCCGCCTTCGAAGCAGTGCCCTATGCCCAGATCCATACCAGAGTTCTCCAGGCAGCTATTCTCTCTGCTTGGAACAGGTCCATACAGGCATTAGACCGTCCATTAGGTCTTTCCCCAGGAGTCAGGCGCAGCCTGTACTGGTGGCTGGTCCCTCAAAAATTGTCAAAAGGGAAGACCTTTTGCCCCATCACGTGGAAAATAGTAACCACAGATGCCAGCCTAACAGGTTGGGGGGCAATTTTAGGGAAACGGACCCAGCAGGGACAGTGGTCAGAGGCAGAAAGTCTGCTTCCCATCAATGTCCTAGAGATCAGAGCTGCTCGGTTGGCCCTGGTCGCCTGGACTCTCCCCCTGCAGGGTCTGCCAGTAAGGATACAGTCCGACAATGCCACGGCGGTGGCATACATAAACCACCATGTACCCTGCATCTCAGCAGTGTTCATCCCAGGGATAGACAATTCTCAAGCAGATTTTTTGAGTCGTCAACAGTTACTCCCGGGAGAGTGGTCTCTTCACCCCCAGGTATTCCAAGAGATTTGCCAAAAGATTTGGAGTTCCCGATGTGGACATCATGGCAACAAGATTCAACAAGAAATTGGACAAATTCGTATCCCGAGCCAGGGACCCCTCGGCCTACGGGACCGATGCGTTGGTTTGCCCCTGGCACCAGTTTTCTCTCCTGTATGCGTTCCCTCCACTACAGATGATTCCCCGCCTTCTACGAAGGATCAGGGTGGAGCGCAGGCCGGTGATCCTGGTGGCCCCAGCCTGGCCCAGAAGGGCTTGGTACGCACTCATCGTGAGGATGTCAGTAGGGGCACCGTGGCCACTCCCCCTGCGCCCAGATCTGCTGTCTTGATGGCTTGGCGGCTGAATCCCTAATTCTTAAGGGCAGAGGCCTCTCAGCCCAGGTCATATCTACGTTAATTCAGGCTAGAAAGCCAGTCTCTAGAAATATCTATTAGAGTCTGGAGGACCTATGTGGAGTGGTGCGAGTCTCAAGGAGGGCATCCTCGCAAGTTTTTTATTGACAGGATCTTGCGATTCCTCCAGGTTGGCGTTGACAAGGGGTTGACTCTTAGTACTCTAAAGGGGCAGGTGTCTGCCTTATCGATATGGTTTCAAAGGCCTTTGGCCACACATTCGCTTGTGAAAACCTTCTTGCAGGGGGTCTTGCATGTGAATCCCCCTATTAGAGCTCCCCTCTGCCCCTGGAATTTAAAGCTGGTCTTGTCAGCTTTACAAGGGCAGCCGTTTGAACCTCTGACAGAAATCCCTCTTGTGCTGCTAACCCGAAGGTTGGTTTTCTTGGTGGCTATGGCTTCGGCCAGAAGGGTCTCCGAGCTGGCAGCCTTGTCTTGCAGGGAACCGTACCTGATTCTGCATAAGGACAGAGTGGTTCTGCGGCCTCAACCTTCTTTCCTTCCTAAGGTCATATCCAGTTTTCACTTGAATCAGGACCTAGTCCGACCATCCTTCTTTCCTACTCCCCAGTCCAGAGAGGAAAGACTGCTTCATACTTTGGACGTGGTTCGAGCCATGAGGGTCTATCTCAAGGCTACAGAGAAGATTCGGAAAACAGATGTGCTTTTCGTTCTTCCGGATGGCCCCAAGAAGGGTCAGCCGGCTGCCAAGTCTTCCTTGGCTAGGTGGATTAAGCAGCTGATTTGTCAGGCCTATGGTCTGAAGCGCGTTCCACCTCCTTTATCAGTTAAAGCCCATTATACGAGGGCCATGAGTGCCTCTTGGGCGGCACACCATCAGATCTCTATGGCACAGGTTTGCAAAGCGGCAACCTGGTCTTCCGTACATACGTTTACTAAATTTTATAAGTTGGACGTCGCAAAGGCTACGGACGCAGCATTTGGGCAGGCGGTCCTACGGGCAGCAGTATAGAATCCTCTGGCCCGGTTCACGCCCCCTTTTTTCTGTTGGTGGAGCTATTTTTCCTCCTGATAATGTTTTTTGTTTGGCTATTTTTGGCCTTACGGTCTCCCTCCCTTCATGGAGCATTGCTTTGGGACATCCCATATGTAATGACTATGCGCTCTGTGTCCCGTGATGTACGATAAAGAAAAAAGGATTTTTAATAACAGCTTACCTGTAAAATCCTTTTCTTGAAGTACATCACGGGACACAGAGCTCCCACCCCTCTTTTGGGGAACATTGTGTAACCTCGGAGAAATTGCTTGCTACAAAACTGAAGCACTCTCAGTGGGAGGGGGTTATATAGGGAGGAACTTCCTGTGAAGTTGATTACACCAGTGTCCACACCTGAAGGTACCCATATGTAATGACTATGCGCTCTGTGTCCCGTGATGTACTTCAAGAAAAGGATTTTACAGGTAAGCTGTTATTAAAAATCCTTTTTTTCTGCACATGGGACAGGGCGACTGCACTGTATTAAGGAGAGGATGACCGGGGCCATGTATTGCGAGATTTTGGGCAACAACCTCCTTCCCTCAGTTAGAGCTTTGAAGATGGGTCGAGGCTGGGTCTTCCAACATGACAATGACCCGAAGCACACAGCCAGGATAACCAAGGAGTGGCTCTGTAAGAAGCATATCAAGGTTCTGGCGTGGCCTAGCCAGTCTCCAGACCTAAACCCAATAGAGAATCTTTGGAGGGAGCTCAAACTCCGTGTTTCTCAGCGACAGCCCAGAAACCTGACTGATCTAGAGAAGATCTGTGTGGAGGGGTGGGCCAAAATCCCTCCTGCAGTGTGTGCAAACCTGGTGAAAAACTACAAGAAACGTTTGACCTCTGTAATTGCAAACAAAGGCTACTGTACCAAATATTAACATTGATTTTCTCAGGTGTTCAAATACTTCTTTGCAGCTGTATCATACAAATAAATAGTTAAAAAAAATCATAAATTGTGATTTCTGGAATTTTTTTTTTTGATTATGTCTCTCACAGTGGACATGCACCTACGATGACAATTTCAGACCCCTCCATGATTTCCAAGTGGGAGAACTTGCAAAATAGCAGGGTGTTCAAATACTTATTTTCCGCACTGTATGGGCACTTCATTTGCACCATCCAAAGTTAATCTGTAACTGGGGGAGTGGGAACATTATCTTTGTGGATGAATCAACATTGATGTATACAAGCCATGCGTTAGTGTCATCATCTATGTGATATCTTCATTTTATAGGATGGTTTTATTACACTTCTTGACAAATGTATACATTAATTTTAACTAGGAGTTCAAGCTTACATTCCCAATGGCCCACAGTAGTTCAGCCATCTTCTTTCGAGACCTTACCATACACAAACACCCTGATGGTCCGCTTTATAACAATTTTTATACCGTAAACCAACAGCTGGTAATACCATATCAGAAGCATCTAGCTTCACCTATAGTAAATATAGGGGGCTCTTGCGCCACCAAAATAGATAAATGAAAACAAATGTAAATGCAGCTCAACCTAGATTGATTATGTATTGCTAAATAAACAACGGTGAGATGAATGTGTAAGTGGTCCACGCATAAACACATGAACACTGAATAAAGAACAATAAAGTGCAAAAACATGGGTGAAAAAAGTCCCATAGTAAGTGATTAAATAAACATAAATAGCATAAAAACTCCGTTGCAACAAGTGCTAATGCATATATAATGAACTGTCATTTCACAGCATATGGGACAGTTCATTATATATGCATTAGCACTTTAGCACGTGTTGCACAGGAGTTTTTAATGCTATTTATGTTTATTTAATCACTTACTATGGGACTTTTTTCACCCATGTATTAGCACTTTATTGTTCTTTATTCAGTGTTCATTTGTTTATGCGCGGACCACTTGCACATTCATTTAGCTTCATCTATTCCTTATGGTAAAAAATGTGTAGAGAAAAACCGGGACGGCCGCACTCCAAAAAAATGGTTCCTTTTTAATAAAACTGATCACAACATGAACATATCACAGCAAAAAATCAGAAAAAGAGCTGACACGTTTCACACTATCATACAGTGCTTATTGATAGCTCATACCTTATGGTCAGTATACCCGAGCAGAAACGCAATTGTTCGAATGACACACTCTTTGAGAAAGAGGCGATGACTCTTTGAACTAGATTGCATGATCTCCACTTGCTTCTGGGTCTTGTGCCAAGCTGCCTCAAAATCTGGAGAAGGGGGGTTGGTGGCATCACACTCTGCACCTCTTCCAGACAAGAAAATGCTTTGCAATCATTTAACCACTTAACACCCGGACCATATTGCTACCCAATGACCAGAGCACTTTTTGCGATTCGGCACTGCGTCGCTTTAACTGACAATTGTGCGGTCGTGCGACGTGGCTCCCAAACAAAATTGGCGTCCTTTTTTTCCCCCCACAAATAGAGCTTTCTTTTGGTGGTATTTGATCATCTCTGCGGTTTTTATTTTTTGCGCTATAAACAAAAATAGAGCGACTATTTTGAAAAAATGCAATATTTTTTACTTTTTTCTGTAATAAATATCCCCCAAAAATATATACATTTTTTTTCCTCATTGGATTACTATAAAAATGCCATTGGCAGTGAAGGGGTTAACACTAGGGGGTGAGGAAGGGGTTAAGTGTGTTCCTGGGTGTGTTCTAACTGTATGGGGGGGTGGACTCATACATTGTACGAACAGAAGATCAACGTTTCCCCCGCTGACAGGACCGGGAGCTATGTGTTTACACACATAGCTCCCGATCCCCGCTGCCACTAAGGTGCCGACGTAGAGCTACAGGCTCTCGCCCAGGAGAGCCGACCTGCCGCCGTATAACTGTGGCGGCTGGTCGGCAAGCAGTTAAAAGACGCAGAATATTCTCACAATGGCACCAATGCCGAGTGGCCCACCTCCTGTGTTCAGAATATACTGGAGTAGCCACTTGGTGTGGAACCTAGAAGCAAGTGGAGATCACTAGACTAGTCTACTTCAGTGATTTCCAGCTCCAAAGGTGATCAGCCAAGAATGGTACAGTGTATGCGTGTTTACATTGGACCAAGCTGGACCAGGGCTTAATGGGGTTGTAAAGGATTCTTTTTCCCCTAAATAGCTTCCTTTTACCTTAGTGCAGTCCTCCTTTACTTACCTCATCCTTCGATTTTGCTTTTAAATGTCCTTATTTCTTCTGAGAAATGCTCACTTCCTGTTCTTCTGTCTGTAACTCAACACCGTAATGCAAGGATTTCTCCCTGGTGTGGA
>CM056053.1:219135742-219423242 GCA_029574335.1 Rana kukunoris | reverse complement strand
CGTGCTGTAATGCAGGGGGATTAACGCGGCGGTATGCGGCGGTATCGTATCTACTACTACAGGTATGGGGGACATGGCTGCAATATGGGGGACAGGACATGGCTGCAATATGGGGGACAGGACATGGCTGCAATATGGGGGACAGGACATGGCTGCAATATGGGGGACAGGACATGGCTGCAATATGGGGGACAGGACATGGCTGCAATATGGGGGACAGGACATGGCTGCAATATGTGGGGGACAGGACATGGCTGCAATATGTGGGGGACAGGACATGGCTGCAATATGTGGGGGACATGCATGGCTGCAATATGTGGGGGACATGCATGGCTGCAATATGTGGGGGACATGCATGGCTGCAATCTGTGGGGGACATGCATGGCTGCAATCTGTGGGGGACATGCATGGCTGCAATCTGTGGGGGACATGCATGGCTGCAATCTGTGGGGGACATGCATGGCTGCAATCTGTGGGGGACATGCATGGCTGCAATCTGTGGGGGACATGGCTGCATTTGGGGACACATTTAAAAAAAGTATCGGTATTCGGTATCGGCGACTACTTGAAAAAAAGTATCGGTACTTGTACTCAGTCCTAAAAAAGTGGTATCGGGACAACCCTACTAAACACGGTAACCCGCGTTTCATTTTTATAGGTGTTTTTCATTAAAAAATATATATATTTTTTTTTAAACAATTCCAAAACGCTGCTAAACGCGGTAATACAGACTTTTAAATGTGGGTTACTATCTGTCAAGTTAAATCATTCAGGAGAGGTTGTAAAAACGTCCCATGTACATGAAGCCTTAGGATTGTATACTGTAGATGTACAGGACTATCCTGATTGGCATTTATACTTGTTGCAATTTAATAAATTATGTTTAATCAAAGTCGGTTTAAATCTAAAACATTTTTGCAAGAGTGTTACCTTTTTTTTTTGTTTTAAAATATTGGAATAACTGACATAACATAATTTCTTTAGCAGCAATTAGCCTAATTTTGCTAGCTGTATTTATTTTCCTTTTAGCTGCCATTATAGGGCAGAAAAGTAATGTATTGTGCAGTAGTATGGTTATACAGACTTACAGTTTTGCCATTGAGGAGGTAAAGGCCAGATAATATGCTTTCATCCAAACCTTGGGCAGAACAATTGGATTAGTAGGGGGAGGAAGTGTTGAGGCAGTATTTGGCGTGTGTCAAAGTTAACTGATATTTTTCCAAACTTCCATACCACTGACAAAACAAAATAGCGTCCTGTATTTGAATCTGTTTTTCTATCATAATACTTGGCATTATTAATTTCAGGACATTATTTGACGTACTCTTCAACTTTTTTTTAGTATATAGGATTGTTTAGATGTAACTTTAAATATTTTAAACAAATAAGAAATTTAAGTTGCTAAGGTACAGCCTTCATTATGTGTTTGGAACCAGGTGTACCAGATCGCTGCTTAACCACTTCAGCCTCGGAAGAATTGGCTGCTCATGACCGGGCCAATTTTTTGGGCTTCTCCACTGCGTCTCTTTAAATGACAATTGCGCAGTTGTGCAATGCTGTATCCAAACAAAATTGGTGTATTTTTTTCCCCATGAACAGAGCTTTCTTTTGGTGCCATTTGACCATGCTGCGATCAGTGTTTGTATCTGCTTACATTAAGAAAAAAAAGTGTTACAAATCGCATATCACCGCCATTACTGGTAAAAAAATAATAAAAATGCCATAAATTGACCCCCTACTTTGTAGACGCTATAACTTTTGTGCAAACCAATTCGCTTATTGCCATTTTTTACCAAAAATATGTAGAAGAATACATATCGGCCTAAACTGGAAAACATTTTTTTTTCAATTGGGCTATTTATTATAGCAAAAAGTAAGATACTTTGGTTTTTTTCCCCCCAAATTGTTCTTCTTTTGTTTATAGCGCAAAAAAGAAAAACCGCAGAGGTGATCAAATACCACCAAAAGAAAGTTCTATGTGGGAAAAAAAAAGGATGTCAATTTTGTTTAGGTACAGCGTTGCATGACCGCACAATTTGTCATTTAAAGCTGCGCAGTGCTGTATCGCAAAAAATGGCCCAGGTATTGGGCAACCAATTGTTCCAGGGCTGAAGTTGTTAAGGGTTTGGCAGAATACAGTAAATACTCAGCCTGTTACTGAGTGGCAAACCTAGGGGGATTCGTGAGTGCATTGTACACCAGGGATCCTCAAACTACGGCCCTCCAGCTGTTGCAGAACTACACATCCCATGAGGCATTGTGAAACTCTGACATTCACAGACATGACTAGGCATGATGGGAGTGGTAGTTCTTGAACAGCTGGAGGGCCATAGTTTGAAGACCCCTGTTGTACACACTTGGTATCGCAGCTTTCACCTTACCATACAGTATTGCACCATATTGTTTTCTCTTCTTTGCATATATCACTGGGGTCCGTCTGGAGCGGTGGTGAAAGTTGGCTGTCTGCATACATCCTATGCTTGCGGTGGGAGCAAGTGAAGCACTGGCGTGTTCATTTATTTGAACTCTTTATACGGTTGGATTTGTCCTGTCAGCTGTATAGAGAGCAGTGTTTTTGTGGACACAATACATAATATTGGAATTGGATGTATTGGTCTCATACATCTTACTATTGTACTGGTATCACACATATTGGTTGTTTTTAGCGCAATTATCATAATTTTAATACAGTAAATACCCTCACATATACTGAGTAAAGTGACTGGCACCAGATACACAGAAATAAAATGAATGCTCCTTAGGTTGTACATGTTTATCTCAAGCCATCTGTACTGTACACCAGTTTAAAGTCCAGAATTTGGGGATCTGAAGTCTCAAAGTCCAGATATCGGTGAGGACAGCTCTGAGCCCTGATTGGAGGCAAGGGCAGCATCCGCTTCCTCACAGTACATAGGGGGAACATGCAGAGCTAGGGATTTGAATCATAGGCTGTGCACTAGAGGTCTCCTCTCCGTCACCTTTTCATTTCTTGGTGTCAGGAAAACCTTACATATATGCTTATAACATAGGAATGAGGCAGCAGAGAAAAATCACTTTCAGTAATTTGGATAAAGACAAGTAAACAGTATAGAAGGATATGCTTTGCTCATATTTAATGCCTGTTGTTTACAACCAGTAAAGGGATTATGTTACCTGGCTCTTTTAATATTTTTTAATATTTTTAGGGAAACTAGTCTATTGTAGCCCTGGTTCACACTGGTGTTATTTAACATGCAATTTTACAAATCGGCAGCATTTACCTGCTATTGCCTGCAATGGCACTGTCTTAATCGGTGCAGCGTCGCATCTGATGTCAAAAAGTAGTTTCTGTACTACTTTTTGCAATGTCGGCCGGCACAGATGTCTCTGTAATCGCGGCCGAAATCGGGACTGACAAGCGAGAGTGAAATGGTGTGGGTTCGCACAGCTTCATTCCCACAGCCCAGAGTGAATCTGGGCTAAGGTAAAGAAAATGACATGTACTGTGAATAGCAGGTTCTCCTGATATCTTTGTGTGCCCTGTGAACCCTGAAAAGCATGCATTCTGGAATGTGAATAACATTGTTTCATTTCCATCTCTTGCCCACCCACCTCTGTCTTCCAAGCCTCATTGCCAATAGTAGGGACAGCTCAGTTTTGCTTTATAAGACTGTTCACCAATGCAGCTGGCCAGTAGTGAGGGCAGTCTAAAGCTGGCAGTCACAGCTGATAACTGCATAGTTTATGTATGGATGCAAATCAAAGCTCCCCAAGTTTCAGGAGTCCTGGGGAATTCTACTCAAAATCAAAGCCGGCGTGCATGCTTAACTGCAAGTGGCAATTTGCTTTCTTTAAACTTGATTTGTGCCCTTTTATGCATCTGATTTCTGAACATGTTAATTTTTAGATATTTTTTTTGTTTGCTCTCAGGTGTAAAACAAAACTATATCCTGACAATTTACCATCAACAAGTGTTGTAATCGTGTTTCACAATGAAGCCTGGACAACATTACTAAGGACAGTGCACAGTGTTATAAATAGATCTCCACGACACCTTCTTGAAGAGATCATTCTTGTGGATGATGCTAGTGAACGAGGTAAGTGCCATTAACCTGATTAATAGTCAAAAGTGCCCTTTTTTTAGTATACTGTAGTTGTATTTGGTATTAACCAAGAGTTGTGAGAAGTGCATGCCATTCATACCTCCCTAACTCTGAGCTTATTTAAAAGTGTCTTTAAAGCAAATATGTTTTAAAATGTCTTAACATGTTTGACATTGTATGCATCAGGGCTTAATAATTATAACACGTGTCTAATGTAAAGTAAGAAAAGCCTGGTTGATCCTACCGTTTGCTGTTGCTCATTTTTTGCTTGCTTCCCCCTTCATACACACACTATACATAGGCTGTAGAAGTGTGTGTATATAAAGCATACACCTTCAGATGCTTTTAGGCATCTCCCAGAGATCTTTCCCCGCGGATGGGAACAAGCAGGGAAATATATGACCACTAAATAAGACATCAAAAACAAGATAATAGGAGGACTGTAAACATAATATATTTACAACTTTATCATGATCTATGGAGGTTAACTGTGTTGTGTCGAACTTTCGCTCATTGGTCTCCCCCCTCCCCCTTCCGGTGCCACATTTGGTACCTTTCAGGGGGGAGGGGGTGAAACGAGTATCTGTTTTTGACAGGTACCGTTCACCCACTTTTTACTACCAATGGCGGCGATCAGCGATCAGCGATTTTTCTCGTGACTGCGACATTATGGCGGACACTTCGGACAATTTTGACACATTTTTGGGACAATTGTCATTTTCACAGCAAAAAATGCATTTAAATTGCATTCTTTACTGTGAAAATTACAGTTGCAGTTTGGTAGTTAACCACAAGGGGGCGCTGTAGGATTTGTGTGTTACCTGCGTGTGTTTACAACTGTAGGGGGGTGTGGCTGTAGGTGTGACGTCATCGATCACGTCCCCCTATAACAGGGATGACGTGATCGATGTTGCGGCCACAGTGAAGCACGTGGAAGCCGTGTTTACACACGGCTCTCCCCGTTCTTCAGCTCCGGGGACCGTTCGCCACACTCCAGCGGCGATCGGGTCCGCGAGTCCCACAGTCCCGGAGGCTGGGTACTAGAACCAACATATATATACGTTGATGTGCCCAGCCATGCCATTCTGCTGACGTAAATGTAGAGTAGGCAGTCCTTAAGTGGTTAAGTTAATACTTTGTAGCGCCACCTTTTTGCTGCGATTACAGCTGTAAGTCACTTGGGGTATATCTCTATCAGTTTTGCACACTGAGAGACTGAAATTTTTGCCCATTCCTCCTCGAAACCCACATATTTAGATAGCTATCCACTTCATAGGACTGTTTTCGCTCATTATAAGTGCACTCTTTTCAAGCAATTTTATTGATGTTTGCTTGCACGGTTATTTATTGCTCACCCATATATATAAAATATATACAGTGAAAGTATTCGGCCCCCTTGAACTTTGCGACCTTTTGCCACATTTTAGGCTTCAAACATAAAGATATAAAACTAATTTTTTGTGAAGAATCAACAAAAAGTGGGACACAATCATGAAGTGGAATGAAATTTATTGGATATTTCAAACTTTAACAAATAAACTGAAAAATTGGGCGTGCAAAATTATTCAGCCCCCTTAAGTTAATACTTTGTAGTGCCACCTTTTGCTGCGAATACAGCTGTAATTCGCTTGGGGTATGTCTCTATCAGTTTTGCACATCGAGAGACTGAAATTTTTGCCCATTCCTCCTTGCAAAACAGCTCGCGCTCAGTGAGGTTGGATAGAGAGCGTTTGTGAACAGCAGTTTTCAGTTCTTTCCACAGATTCTCGATTGGATTCAGGTCTGGACTTTGACTTGGCCATTCTAACACCTGGATATGTTTATTTGTGAACCATTCCATTGTAGATTTTGCTTTGTTTTGGATCATTGTTTTGTTGGAAGACAAATCCCCGTCCCAGTCTCAGGTCTTTTGCAGACTCCCATCAGGTTTTCTTCCAGAATTTGGTCCTGTATTTGGCTCCATCCATCTTCCCATCAATTTTAAACCATCTTCCCTGTCCCTGCTGAAGAAAAGCAGGCCCAAACCATGATGCCGCGACCACCACCATGTTTCACAGTGGGGATGGTGTGTTCAGGGTGATGAGCTGTGTTGCTTTTACGCCAAACATAACGTTTTGCATTGTTGCCAAAAAGTTCGATTTTGGTTTCATCTGACCAGAGCACCTTCTTCCACATGTTTGTGTCTTCCAGGTGGCTTGTGGCTAACTTTAAACGACACTTTTTATGGATATCTTTAAGAAATGGCTTTCTTTTTGCCACTCTTCCATAAAGGCCAGATTTGTGCAGTATACGACTGATTGTTGTCCTATGGACAGAGTCTCCCACCTCAGCTGTAGATCTCTGCAGTTCATCCAGAGTGATCATGGGCCTCTTGGCTGCATCTCTGATCAGTCTTCTCCTTTTATGAGCTGAAAGTTTAGAGGGACGGCCAGGTCTTCGTAGATTTGCAGTGGTCTGATACTCCTATTTCAATATTATCTCTTGGACAGTGCTCCTTGGGATGTTTAAAGCTTAGGAAATCTTTTTGTATCCAAATCCGGCTTTAAACTTCTCCACAACAGTATCTTGGACCTGCCTGTTGTGTTCCTTGTTCTTCATGATGCTCTCTGTGCTTAAAACCGACCTCTGAGTCTATCACAGTGCAGATGCATTTATACGGAGACTTGATCCTCACTGAACTTCTGGAGAGAGTTTGCTGCACTGAAAGTAAAGGGGCTGAAAAATTTAGCACGCCCAATTTTTCAGTTTTTTTATTTGTTAAAGTTTTTGAAATATCCAATAAATTTCGCTCCACTTCATGATTATGTCCCACGTGTTGTTGATTCTTCACAAAAAAATACAGTTTTATATCTTTGTTTGAAGCCTGAAATGTGGCAAAAGGTCGCAAAGTTCAAGGGGGGCGAATACTTTCGCAAGGCACTGTGTGTGTGTGTGTGTGTGTATAAAATATATATATATATATATATATATATATATATATATATATATATATATATATATATATATATATATATATATATAATATACCCACTGTTTTGTATATTAGAAGAGAGAAGAGATGAAAATCGGTGCACCAAAGAAAAATTAAATATGACCATGTTAATAGATGTGCCAGGTGAAAAAAATCTGTCCGGGAAATTCTTTGTTTTTCCTTTTTTGAGGGTAGGCTGTTGCGGTAACACCCTGATACAGTTCTTGGTTCTGCTAGTTTTCAGTGCAAAGTACAATAAAAAATCTGCACTAAAGATACAATTTTACAGTAAAGTTCACTTCATGGACGTCAAAATGCAGCCTTTGACATTGCAAATCATCACATGTATAAGTAAAGATGTATTTTGCGCTACTGTGAGTAAAAGAGGTTGGTCAAAGTGCGAGTAAGATATTTTACCAAAGCTGCAAAATCTTAGTGTTCACTGTACACAAAATATGAAATAGAAGTGATCTTGTGCTAAAGAAAACACTCTAAAACCACCCTAATAGATGTTTCACAAAAGAAAACCATCAAATATATAACTCACACACACACTCACACACTGTGTATATACAGTACAGACCTCATTCCAAGAGTTTTCTTTATTTTCATGACTATGAAAATTGTAGAGTCACACTGAAGGCATCAAAACTATGAATTAACACATGTGGAATTATATTCATAACAAAAAAGTGTGAAACAACTGAAAATATGTCATATTCTAGGTTCTTTAAAGTAGCCACCTTTTGCAGCAGACACATCTCTAGAACAACTGTTAAGAGGAGACTGTGTGAATCAGGCCTTCATGGTAGAATATCTGCTAGGAAACCACTGCTAAAAGGCAACAACCCGAAGAGACTTGTTTGGGCTAAAGAACACAAGGAATGGACATTAGACCAGTGGAAATCTGTGCTTTGGTATGATGAGTCCAAACTTGAGATCTTTGGTTCCAACCACCGTGTCTTTGTGTGTCGCAGAAAAGGTGAACGGATGGACTCTACATGCCTGGTTCCCACCGTGAAGCATGGAGGAGGAGGTGTGATGGTGTGGGGGTGCTTTGCTGGTGACGCTGTTGGGGATTTATTCAAAATTGAAGGCATACTGAACCAGCATGGCTACCACAGCATCTTGCAGTGGCATGCTATTCCATTCGGTTTGCATTTTAGTTGGACCATCATTTATTTTTCAACAGGACAATGACCCCAAACACACCTTCAGGCTGTGTAATGGCTATTTGACCAAGAAGGAGAGTGATGGGGTGCTGCGCCAGATGACCTGGCCTCCACAGTCACCAGACCTGAATCCAATCGAGATGGTTTGGGGTGAGCTGGACCGCAGAGTGAAGGCAAAAGGCCCAACAAGTGCTAAGCATCTCTGGGAACTCCTTCAAGACTGTTGGAAGACTATTTCAGGTGACTACCTCTTGAAGCTCATCAAGAGAATGCCAAGAGTGTGCAAAGCAGTAATCGAAGCAAAAGGTGGCTACTTTGAAGAACCTAGAATATGACATATTTTCAGATGTTTCTAAAGCCGCGCCACCTCCTCAGACTGTTCAGCGATAGGCGTAACACTAATTTTCCCAGCAGGGCCTCTGTTCAGTGTTTCGCCTATCACGGATGTCCTCTCGTCCGCGGATGAGAAGGCATCCGTGATTGGCGGAATACTGAACAGAGGCCCTGCTGGGAAAATGAGTGTTCCGCCAATCGTGGAACAGTCTGGGGAGGAGGCGCGGCTTTTACACCGGAAAATACGGTATCTATCCTATCTATCCATCTATATCTACAGTGCCTTGCGAAAGTATTCGGCCCCCTTGAACTTTGCAAACTTTTGCCACATTTCAGGCTTCAAACATAAAGATATTATATTATGTATTGGATATTTCAAACTTTAGCAAATAAAAAACTGAAAAATTGATCGTGCAAAATTATTCAGCCCCTTTACTTTCAGTGCAGCAAACTCTCTCCAGAAGTTCAGTGAGGATCTCTGAATGATCCAATGTTGACCTAAATGACTAATGATGATAAATAGAATCCACCTGTGTGTAATCAAGTATCTGTATAAGGCTGGGTTCACACTTGTTCCGACAACGCTCCTACATTGGGAGCTCATGTAGCATGACGTGTGAAAATCAATGTTTCCCTATGAGAGCTGTCTTAACTGGTCCTACACAAGTCGGTCCGACTTTGAAACTACTCCCTGTACTACTTTGGTCCTACATTGATCCTACTTCAGCCCATTGAATATCGTTGAAGTAGGACCAAAGTAGGAGCCTTGTCCTAACCATCCGACTTTTTCCATCTGACATGTGATTACAGCACCAGTAAGGGTCCTTTCACACGTGCGGTCCGTTTTTCGGTCCGCTCCGTGTGTCCGTCAGCTCAGCGGGGGGGTTTCCGCTGAGCTGTCAGGCGGACAGGGCGGTCCCTGCCCTGTCTCTCCTCCGCTATCCCCTATGGGGAATCGGATGGAAACGGACCGTCTGTCCGTTTGCATCCGATCCGTTTGGCCGGACGGAAGAAAAATAGGACATTCTTCCGTCCGAAAAAACTGATGCGGATTTGGTGGACGATCCGCTCCCATAGGGAATCATTGAGGTCCGTTACCGGACGTCCAAAAAACGGACGAACGGAACGGACGTGTGAAAGGGCCCTAAAAGGAATTGGAACAAGTCAGTCTATCACAAAGTAGGACCAAAGTAGTATCCTGTTCAAGAAAGTAGGATGGATGTAGGACCAATGTAGGACAAATGTCGCAGAGCAAAGTAGGATGAAAGTCGTGTAGTGTAGTGTAGTGTGAACCCAGCCTAAATGCACCTGCACTGTGATAGTCTCAGAGGTTCGTTTAAAGCGCAGAGAGCATCATGAAGAACAAGTAACACACCAGGCAGGTCTGAGATACTGTTGTGGAGAAGTTTAAAGCCGGATTTGGATACAAAAAGATTTCCCAAGCTTTAAACATCCCAAGGAGCACTGTGCAAGCGATAATATTGAAATGGAAGGAGTATCGGACCACTGTAAATCTATGAAGACCTGGCCGTCCCTCTAAACTTTCAACTCATACAAGGAGAAGACTGATCAGAGATGCAGCCAAGAGGCCCATGATCACTCTGGATGAGGAGATGATAGTCACCGCTCCAATAAGGTATGGGGATGGATCTGTATCCTCTCGGAGAAACCCAGGTGCCGGTAATGCACGAAGCAATTGTAGAAAGAACATGTTTGGACAGCTGCACTCTGGAAAAACCTTCTTGGTTGCCTTTATTTGGTAAAAGTAATCAAACACTGCACATTACAGCAAAAATAGGAGCATACAGCTGACGTTTCGCACTATCAATCAGTGCTTACTCATAGCCATGAGTAAGCACTGATTGATAGTGCGAAACGTCAGCTGTATGCCCCTATTTTTGCTGTAATGTGCAGTGTTTGATTACTTTTACCAAATAAAGGCAACCAATAAGGTTTTTCCAGAGTGCGGCTGTCCAAACATTTTCTTTCTACAATCATTCTGGATAAACTGCAGAGATCTACAGCTGAGGTGGTAGACTCTGTCCATAGGACAACAATCAGTTGTATACTGCACAAATCTGGCCTTTTATGGAAGAGTGGCAAGAAGAAAGCCATTTCTTAAAGATATCCATAACAAGTGTCGTTTAAAGTTTGCCACAAGCCACCTGGGAGACACACCAAACATGTGGAAGAAGGTGCTCTGGTCTGATGAAACCAAAATCGAACTTTTTGGCAACAATGCAAAACGTTATGTTTGATGTAAAAGCAACACAGCTCATCACCCTGAACACACCATCCCCACTGTCAAACATGGTGGTGGCAGCATCATGGTTTAGGCCTGCTTTTCTTCAGCAGGGACAGGGAAGATGGTTAAAATTGATGGGAAGATGGATAGAGCCAAATACAGGACCAAATTCTGGAAGAAAACCTGATGGAGTCTGCAAAAGACCTGAGACTGGGACGGGGATTTGTCTTCCAACAAAACAATGATCCAAAACAAAGCAAAATCTACAATGGAATGGTTCACAAATAAACATATCCAGGTGTTAGAATGGCCAAGTCAAAGTCCAGACCTGAATCCAATCGAGAATCTGTGGAAAGAACTGAAAACTGCTGTTCACAAACGTTCTCCATCCAACCTCACTGAGCTCAAGCTGTTTTGCAAGGAGGAATGGGCAAAAATTTCAGTCTCTCGATGTGCAAAACTGATAGAGACATACCCCAAGCGAATTACAGCTGTAATCTCAGCAAAAGGTGGCACTACAAAGTATTAACTTAAGGGGGCTGAATAATTTTGCACGCCCAATTTTTCAGTTTATTTGTTAAAGTTTGAAATATCCAATAAATTTATTTCCACTTCATGATTGTGTCCCACTTTTTGTTGATTCTTCACATAAAATTAGTTTTATATCTTTGTTTGAAGCCTAAAATGTGGCAAAAGGTCGCAAAGTTCAAGGGGGCCGAATACTTTCACTGTATATATTTAATATATATGGGTGAGCAATAAATAACCATACATGAAGTGCTGGTGCAAGCAAACATCAATAAAATTGCTTGAAAAGAGTCCACTTATAATGAGCGAAAACAGTCCTATGAAGTGGATAGCTATCTAAATGTGTGGTTTTCCCAATGTTGATTCCCTTGGGGGTATTCCAATATGGATGATACAGGAGTGAAAAATAATGAATAAATGTAGAATCCTCCGACTAGTTTCTCAGAACTCTCACCTCTTACTACTACTAGAATAGAGGTGAGAGTTCTGAGAGACTAGTTGGAATATTCTACATTTATTCATTATTTTTTACTCCTGTATCCATTATTATTATTGCTCACCCATATATATTTATTTGATGGTTGTCCTTTGTCAACCAACTATTAAGGTGATTTTAGAGTGTTGTTTTCTTTAGCGCAAGATCACTTCTATTTCTAAATCATCAATGTGTTATGGTCTTGTCCAAAAACCCAAACGTTTTTGGATGATGTGATCACTAATCAACTTACACAGGCCCCTTTCACACCTGAGTGAAATGGAGCGACATTTTTTTGCACGATTTTGTGTTTTTTTTTTTTTTTTGGAACTGCGCCATTCATTTTGAATGGGCATCCCTCCACTCCAAAAATGTGCAGCGAAGAAGCTCATACCAAATTTTGTCACTGAGCAAGGTGCGTTTTAGTGTTGCGTATTTGCCGGCACTGCAGTTGTGTCCTGCGTTATGTTGCAATTCTGGAATTTTGGGTAGAATCGTGAAATTCTGCCTGCGATTCCAGTATGGTCTGATAAAAAAAATGGGGCCCTAATCCAGCTGCCTGTCTCTTCCACCTCACAGAGAGACCTACATGAAAATACAAGGCCTCTTATTATTCATATGTTAAAGGTGACAAAAGCTTGTATACATTTTTTATGGAAATTGTTCTCTCTGCCTACCAATTAGAACAAGATTTTTTCATATAAAAGATCTTTCCTTCTCCCTACATAATTCAGAGGGGAAGTTTAGGACAACTTGGTGACCCTGTCAGTTCTCTACAACCATGGACCAATACTTTAATGCTATGTCTCTAAATTCTAGCTCCTCATCATGATATAATTAACTTAGTTGAGTTTCACCCTGAAAAAAAAATGTGTGTGTGTCCCAGAAAGCAGCATGCCCATTCACAAAGCGCCACTCGATCATGCGCAGTAGGAAACGGGCAGTGAAGCCGCGCGGCTTCACTGCCTGTTTACATTACTGTGGATGGCGGCGCCTGGAGCTGCTAGGATCGAGGATCGGCCTCTACGGGGGCCGATATCGCTGGGGGCCGACATTGCTGGGGGCTAGGACAGGTAAGTGTCCTTATTAAAAGTCAGCAGCTACAGTGTAAGCTGCTGACTTTTAATTAATTAATTTTTTTAAACGGAACCTCCGATTTAACTTCTAATTAACCAAATGGTATAGTTTATATTGTGCCTTGAAAAAGTATTCATACGGGGCGTGGTCTGGACATGACGGAATGAGGATGCGAGAGCTCCGGCCATTCCTTCAGCAATCCGGCTTATATTGCAGATCCAAAACCCATAATGAGCATGGCTAAAAGGAAGAAGACAAAGGGCAACTACAGAGCCTGTGCTTGTTCAGATATCCAGCATTTTTCCCCGGTTCCTGGTCATCTACATCCCGGGCCTACTCAGTGGAGACACGTGGCGCCTCCCGTTTTGAGCTCCCACATGGCAGCCCTTCTGACCTCTCCTACCTCATCAGCTGGGTCAGAGTCCCTGACTGGCCTCCCAGATGCCTTGACTTCCCTTGAAGGCCATGTTGGCGGACTTAAGGTGATGCTGGCTACTATCTATGCTCTCAGGACCCATTCCTCTGTAAAACACTCGAAACTAGTGGGTTTACGGAAGGCAAATTAATCCTCGGTGGAGACTTGAATGTTCCTCTAGACCCCAGTGTAGATGCATCTTCTGGTACTTTCTCAGTCCCCCTCAGGGCCAGGAAACGTATACTGCAAAAACTTCATGATATGCAGTTGGTAGATGCCTGGCGCATTTTACATGTTAACAAACGAGATTACTCTTTCTTTTGAATCCCTTACCAACTATATTTTTGAATATACCTTTTTTGGTCCCCCACCAACTTCTACCTTTCGTCCTAGAGGTCTCAATAGGACACGTAACCTGGTGAGATCACACGTCCGATCACACGCCGGTCATGCTACATCTCTCCCAGTCCAACTACAGTTTCTCCCCAGAATGGCATTAGCGTCTGAATGGGAGCTTTTTGCAGATCTCGTAGGTTCTTACTGATGTGACCCGAGAAATCACAGCTTACTTTCAGAGGAACGATATCCCTGAGAGCGCCCCGGACATAGTATGGGAAGCACACAATGTGCTCATTCGGACATAGTATGGGAAGCACACAATGTGGTCATAAGAGGTATCCTGATTAAGCATGGATCCCATGTAAGAAAGACGTGAGAAGCACAACTGACTAAGTTGTTTGCAGAGATCCAGGTCCTAGAACTACGACATAAGAGAATGCAAATCCCCTCCTTGAGAATTGACCTTCCTCACCCATGTCATCAGGTATCTTCTTCAATACAAAGCCAAAGCGGCACTCCAATCCTGTAGGAAGTTGACCTATGAGACTAGCGACAAATGTGGTAAGGGGCTAGCCAGGGCCCTTAGAGGCCAAAGAACGGCCTCTTACATTACACATATTAAACTGGAGGTTCACCCTAAAAACATGTATTTAACATTCCATTCAGCATAATTCCAACATTCACACTATGCCGTTTTTTTTTTGCTGTACATATACCGTCTTATTGTTTTCCACTCTGCTTCCGGGTTCTCACTCCTGCGGGAGTAGGCGTTCCTATGCAGAGGCTAGATGATTGACGCCTTGTGAAAAACTTCCCCCCACCGCATAAGGCGCGTCACCAGTTTTCCGAACTGCTAGTCGGCACCTGCTGTGTAGAGAGCTGACTCTGCAGGCGCCGTATAAAGCCAACTCGCAGTTTGGCTACTTTTAGAAAACTGGTAACGCTCCTTATGCGCCGAGTGTGAAGCCGGGTGGAAAATAATAAGACGGTATGTACAGCAAAAAAAAAAAACATGTCATAATGTAAATGTTGGAATTCTGCTGAATGGAATGTTAAATACATGTTTTTAGGGTGAACCTCCGCTTTAAAGGCAATGACTGCCAAGCCTTAGTAAATGAGCAAGGGACCTTGATGAGACTTTCACAGCTGTTCAACGTCAAAATATCATACACCTTTGCATGAAATCATCTATCTGTACGCGCACACAAGAATCAAATTACAAATTGTTGATGCACTGGTATTTTATCCCGTCGACTGTGTGAATTCTTCCCAGAAGCATCAGATCGCTGCTGGAGATGTGGACGAGATAGAGGAACTTTCCTTCACATCTTCTGGTCATGTCCGAAACGTCAACAGTATTGGTCTGAGGTACAGAGAATCTCCCAACTATTTACAGATTTCCCCATTCCGGGTGATACAGGCTTCTTCCTGCTCCACTGCTCACAAATACCGCTTTGGACGTATAAGTCAGTTCTCAGTCACCTGATTAATGCTGCCAAAGCTTGTGTTACACTGTGTTGGAAAGACTCCAATCCTCCACCTATTGCTATGTGCCTTTAATAGGGTCATAAACATCAATGTCCTGGAAGACCTAGTACTTACCACCCAAAATAGATGGGAACGGTATACAAAAGTTTGGGCATACTAGGATATGTTTGTTTACTCGAAATAAGGGAAGTCCCTCCTGGAGAGCCACTCTGAGGACTGAGACCCTCCTACTCTTTGCTCAGTTTCTCCCAAGCAACCCATCACCCTGGTTACTCCCCCCTCTTTTTTTCCTCCTTCCTCTCCCTTCCTCTGCTTCTGTCCTGCCGCCCCCCATGGGTGAACATATGTTTCTATACTTTAGCTTTCATTCTTGAAATGTATAGTGTCCACTCGGGTACATTAGAACATAACGTACATGGCCACCATCTTATCCTTGGTAATGTGCAACTCTTCATAATATCAGTGAAGTTGAGCTACTTGACTTTTCTGAAATCACATGTCGCTATACTATTATGCCACCTTGGATTGTCTTTATATTTGGTGCAACATGGCATCTCCCTTTCTTCTGATGTATAATGTTCTAATGGATACTTTATTCTTTCATATAAATAATTTGAAAAAGTATTCATCCCCCTTGAAATTTTTGTCATGTTACAACCAAAAACGTTAAAGTATTTTATTGGGATTTTATGTGAGCAACACAAAGTGGCACATAATTGGGAAGTAATGTAAATGATAAATACATTTCAGATATTTGTAAAAAAAAAAAAAAAAGTGTGGCGTGCTTTCATCTTTGCAAAATAGCTCAAGCTCAGTCAGATTGGATGGAGAGCGTCTGTGAGCAGCAATTTTCAAGTCTTAAATATGCTTTGATCTAAACCACTCCATTGTAGGTATGGCTGTATGCTTAGTCGTTATCCTGCTGGAAGGGGAAGCGCTGCCCCGTCAAGTCTTTTACAGACTCTAACAGGTTTTCTTTTAAGATTGCCCTGTATTTGGCCTCATCCATCTTCCCATCAACTCTGACCAGCTTCCTTATCCTTGCTGAAGAAAAACATCTCCAACATGATGCTGCCTCCACCATGTTTCACAGTGGGGATGGTGTGTTAAGGGTGATGTGCAGTGTTAGTTTTCCGCTACACATAAACTTTTTGGTCTAAAAATAAAACGTTAATTTTGCTCTAATCTAACCAGAGCAACTTCTTCCACTTGTTTGCAGTGTCACCCACATGGCTTCTAGCAAACTGGACTTTTTATGGCTTTATTTCAACAGTGGCTTTCTTCTTGCCACTCTTTCATTAAGTCCAAATTTGTGAAGTACATGACTAATAGTTGTCCTGTGGTCCTGTGGAGATGTTCAAAGCTTGGGATATTTTTTTTATAATCTTACCCTGCTTTAAACTTCTCCACAACAATCCCTAACCTGCCTGGTGTGTTCCTTGGCCTTTATGATGCTGTTGGTTCACTAAGGTTATCTAACAAACCTCTGATTAAATGACTTCTGAAGACAATCTGTTCTACTAGATTTTAATTGGGGATATCGGAGTAAAGGGGGGGGGGGGCTGAATACAAATGCAGCCCCCATTTTTTTTTTAGATATTTATTTGTAAAAACAATTGAAAACCATTCATTTCCCTTCCACTTCACAATTATGTGACACTTTTGTGTTGGTCTGTCACATAAAATCCCAATAAAATACATTTACGTTTTTGGTTGTAACATTTCAAGGGGTATAAATACTTTTTCAAGGCCCTGCACACACTCTACTACTGAACCTTCTTGGAAAATCCAGACATGCCGCTACACCCTCTTTTTTTGGTTACTTTGGAACAGCAGGTGGTTGTTTTAGAGGTGACAACACTGTTGACCTTTTTAACGGGACCCCAAATGGGACAGGGGTTAAAGCCGTTTAGGATATTCCATTCCCGCGCACAAGGCAGCCATCGACAATCCACAGACCGGCGAACACAACCCATATGAATTCCCCCATTAAAGCGGAGCTCCAGCCGCGAAACATTTTTTTTTTAAAGTCAGCAGCTACTAACAGTGTAGCTGCTGACTTTAAATAAGGACACTTACCTGTCCTAGGCGTCCGCGCTGACGGCCCCCCCCGATGCCGGTCCCACGATCGCTCCGGGTGCCGCGCCGCCATTCACACTATGGGAAACAGGCAGTGAAGCCGTACGGCTTCACTGCCCGTTTCCTACTGCGCCTGCGTGAGTCTCACGCTGGCTTGTGAATGGGCGCGCTGCTCTCTGAGAACACACACAGTTCCCAGAAAGCAGCGCGCCCCATTCACAAGGAGAAGGACAAGAAGAGATTAAACCGCGGTGTGGAAGAGGCAGATTACGGACTTCCGCATAGCAACAGCTATTTCGGGTGAGTATTTTTTTTTTTTTTTTTTTCAGGTTTTTTTTTTTTTTTTAAACAACATGGCAAAATGTTGTTTTGCTGGGTGGAGCTCCGCTTTAACGAGACACACAGCTCTGTTTGAGGTTCAACATAAATGGACTATCTTTATTGAGAAAGCAGGCTCTTATACAGTGCAGAAAATAAGTATTTGAACACCCTGCTATTTTGCAAGTTCTCCCACTTGGAAATCATGGAGGGGTCTGAAATTGTTATCGTAGGTGCATGTCCACTGTGAGAGACATAATAAAAAAAAAAAATACAGAAATCACAATTTATGATTTTTTAACTATTTATTTGTATGATACAGCTGCAAAGAAGTATTTGAACACCTGTCTATCAGCTAGAATTCTGACCCTCAAAGACCTGTTAGTCTGCCTTTAAAATGTCCACCTCCACTCCATTTATTATCCTAAATTAGATGCACCTGTTTGAAGTCATTAGCTGCATAAAGACACCTGTCCACCCCATACAATCAGTAAGAATCCAACTACTAACATGGCCAAGACCAAACAGCTGTCCAAAGACACTAGAGACAAAATTGTACACCTCCACAAGGCTAGAAAGGGCTACGGGGAAATTGCCAAGCAGCTTGGTGAAAAAAGGTCCACTGTTGGAGCAATCATTAGAAAATGGAAGAAGCTAAACATGACTGTCAATCTCCCTCGGACTGGGGCTCCATGCAAAATCTCACCTCGTGGGGACTCAATGATCCTAAGAAAGGTGAGAAATCAGCCCAGGACTACACGGTAGGAGCTGGTCAATGACCTGAAAAGAGCTGGGACCACCGTTTCCAAGGTTACTGTTGGTAATACACTAAGGCGTCATGGTTTGAAATCATGCATGGCACGGAAGGTTCCCCTGCTTAAACCAGCACATGTCAAGGCCTGTCTTAAGTTTGCCAATGACCATTTGGATGATCCAGAGGAGTCATGGGAGAAAGTCATGTGGTCAGATGAGACCAAAATAGAACTTTTTGGTCATAATTCCACTAACCGTGTTTGGAGGAAGAAGAATGATGAGTACCATCCCAAGAACACCATCCCTACTGTGAAGCATGGGGGTGGTAGCTTCATGCTTTGGGGGTGTTTTTCTGCACATGGGACAGGGCGACTGCACTGTATTAAGGAGAGGATGACCGGGGCCATGTATTGCGAGATTTTGGGCAACAACCTCCTTCCCTCAGTTAGAGCTTTGAAGATGGGTCGAGGCTGGGTCTTCCAACATGACAATGACCCGAAGCACACAGCCAGGATAACCAAGGAGTGGCTCTGTAAGAAGCATATCAAGGTTCTGGCGTGGCCTAGCCAGTCTCCAGACCTAAACCCAATAGAGAATCTTTGGAGGGAGATCAAACTCCGTGTTTCTCAGCGACAGCCCAGAAACCTGACTGATCTAGAGAAGATCTGTGTGGAGGAGTGGGCCAAAATCCCTCCTCCAGTGTGTGCAAACCTGGTGAAAAACTACAAGAAACGCTTGACCTCTATAATTGCAAACAAAGGCTACTGTACCAAATATTAACATTGATTTTCTCAGGTGTTCAAATACTTATTTGCAGCTGTATCATACAAATAAATAGTTAAAAAAATCATACATTGTGATTTCTGGAATTTTTTTTTTTTTTGATTATGTCTCTCACAGTGGACATGCACCTACGATGACAATTTCAGACCCCTCCATGATTTCCAAGTGGGAGAACTTGCAAAATAGCAGGGTGTTCAAATACTTATTTTCTGCACTGTATACACAGAAAAGGGAAGCTGGTCAGAGCAATCTTAGAAAAAAAAAACTGTAATGCCGCCTACACACGATCGGAAATTCCAACAACAAAAGCTTGCATTTTTTTCCGACTGAATTTTGGCTCAAACTTGTCTTGCATACACACAGTCACACAATTGTTGTCGGAAATTCCGAACGTCAAGAATGCGGTGACTTGCAACGCTCCAACGAGCCATTAAAAATTAGGTTAATTGATTACGAGCATGCGTAGGATTTTTGTGCGTCGGAATTGCATACATATGATCAGAATTTCCGACAACTTATGCTGTCGGAAAAATTGAGAACCAGCTCTCAAATTTTTCTTGTAGGAAATTCTGACAGCAGATGTCCGATGGATCCTACACATGGTCGGAATTTCCGACAAAAAGCTCACAGCGAACATTTTGTTGTTGGAATTTCAGATCGTGTGTACGATGTCTGCAAAAGAATAAGTAAAAAATAGCAGGTAATGGCGCCTACTAGAAATAAAGAATGTGCAAATATAAATATAGATGGTGTCTGTCCAAATCAAAAGTGCTGGTCCTAGTCAAAATATAACATATATATAACACAAAATAAATTGAATATTAATTGATAATTAGTGATTGAAGAAATAGTGATTGAAAAAATTGAAAAAATAAATAATTCATAAATCCTAAAAAGTCCAATTCCTAGTGATAAAAATTCCCAAAATAAGTGTTGCAATATTAAATGATGATGATAATAATAATCCAAAAAAGTCCAGTTTTATAAAAATATAAAAATATAAAAATATTTTCAGGATTGCTTCCAAATAATATAAAGTGATATGTGCTTCATGCAGGTATAGCCGTCAGTGGTTCATTCAGTGCTCTCCCCCAATGGTCCCGCACTCACCGGATCCAACTACCCCTGCAGGGGTAATGGGCTTTCTCAGTAAAACTCCACACTTCAGTAGGATCTGCCTGGTTTCCTCACATGGGATCTAATCCAACCATTCAGCCGCTCATAGGGAAGATAGGATAAAACGAAAGTGCCCAATAGCGTGATACCGTTTTGTGCCAAGTAAAATTATTTATTGATAAACAATGGGTACTCACAATTTACATGCAGTTTAAAAAGCCTTTAGAAAATATATGCTGTAGCTCTAAGGAACGTTCCTTAGAGCTACAGCATATATTTTCTAAAGGCTTTTTAAACTGCATGTAAATTGTGAGTACCCATTGTTTATCAATAAATAATTTTACTTGGCACAAAACGGTATCACGCTATTGGGCACTTTCGTTTTATCCTATCTTCCCTATGAGCGGCTGAATGGTTGGATTAGATCCCATGTGAGGAAACCAGGCAGATCCTACTGAAGTGTGGAGTTTTACTGAGAAAGCCCATTACCCCTGCAGGGGTAGTTGGATCCGGTGAGTGCGGGACCATTGGGGGAGAGCACTGAATGAACCACTGACGGCTATACCTGCATGAAGCACATATCACTTTATATTATTTGGAAGCAATCCTGAAAATATTTTTATATTTTTATATTTTTATAAAACTGGACTTTTTTGGATTATTATTATCATCATCATTTAATATTGCAACACTTATTTTGGGAATTTTTATCACTAGGAATTGGACTTTTTAGGATTTATGAATTATTTATTTTTTCAATTTTTTCAATCACTATTTCTTCAATCACTAATTATCAATTAATATTCCATTTATTTTGTGTTATATATATGTTATATTTTGACTAGGACCAGCACTTTTGATTTGGACAGACACCATCTATATTTATATTTGCACATTCTTTATTTCTAGTAGGCGCCATTACCTGCTATTTTTTACTTATTCTTCACTCCCACCTAGGTGGGTTTCTATGTAGGGGCAGCCACTTCAAACTCAATCACTTTGTATTTTTATCACATCACTATTTTATTTAAATTGTCTGTGGCGCAGATTCATCTCTTTTTACGATGTCTGCAAAAGACTTGACACAGGGGTGAAAGTTCACCTTCCAGCAGGACAACAGCCCTAACCATACAGCCAGAGCTACAATGGAATGGTTAATATCAAAGCATATTCATGTGTTAAAAAGGCCCAGTCAAAGTCCAGACCTAAATCCAATTAAGAAACTTTGGCAAGACTTGAAAATTGCTGTTCGCAGATGCTATCCATTCAATCTGACAGAGCTTGAGCTATTTTGCAAAGAATGGGCAAAAATTTCACTTCCTAGATGTGCAAAGCTGTTAGAGACATTCCCAAAAAAGACATGAGCCTGTAATTGCAGCAAAATGTGGTTCTAAAAAGTATTGACTTGGGGGCTGAATACACATGCACGCCACAATTTTCAGATATTTATTTGTAAAAAAAAAATTGAATATAATTTTCCTTCCACTTCACAATTCGCTGCCACTTTGTGTTGGTCTATCGCATAAAATCCCATTAATATATTTTTACATTTTTGATTGTAGCATGACAAAATGTGGAAAATTTGAAGGGGTATGAATACTTTTTCAAGGCACTCTATGCTTTACTGACCCAAGATGCAATATGTTGGAATTGGGCCTATGATCTGGGGCTTTGATTTAGTAAATACACCCAAATCTAGATGGCAAATCTGCATGATCAGCTGCCAACCTCAAGGCCTTGTAGTTCAGCTTGCTTGGTTTCCATGATACACTTCTGTTTGAGACCAAGTTAGGATTTACTGAAAATTGGTAAACTAGAATTTCCAAGATCATTCCATTAAAATAACGGCTTATTTAAACAGTTGCTTATTAAATACAGTGACCTTGATTTGACAGGTTCAATTACAAATTGCCTAATGTTTCACAAACCTGAGCATTACTGCATTATATTTCCCCTTTTTATGTTGATTCAATCAAAATCATTACAGGAATTCACATATACAAAGATCAATAAAGCTTCTACAATTCCCTTGTCAAACACATTTACATGGTGTCAAATTTTTGTGAATGTGTTATTTTGTAAGCATTACCTGTCACATAATGTGATTGATACAATGTTAAATTAACAGCTTACCCCAGACCCTTCTTGGGAAGACTGAGCTATTTCCACAAATGTGTACCAATCTGTGCTATATGTAGGGATCATAATGCCCTGCATATTAGTGAAGATACTGTCTATATAGTATGCTTTCATAACATAATAAGCAAAAAATATAACTTGGATTATAAATTATTGTCTAATTGCCCCCCCCCCCCCAAATTGGAGACTACAGACATACATGTGTCAGATCAGGGTTCAATATCTCTAGCTACTGGCTCATGATGATATCCTACATTAGGGCTGTTGAACTCAATTTCATTGCTTCATCATTATTGTTGCCCTCAATGGGCTGGTTGTATTTATAAGACTATATCAATGGATCTGCTCTTTATCTTAATAAATAATTGCACCTGCATTTGATTATTACTGGTTTTAGTAATAACTTAGGACTTAAGCTGTGAAGGGTAGGTGCAGACCGGAACGTAACCCACTATGCTCCTGTAGCAGATGATGCAAGTCTCAAAATAAGGGTCGCGCACCACTGGTATCATCCACAAGAAACTTTATTGGAGACTGCTCAGACATAGTTCTGCTATTGTGTTCTCTGAGCAGTCTCCAATAAAGTTTCTTGTAAATGATATTGGTGGTATGTGACGCTTTTAACCAGCATAGAATCAGATGTCAAGAGCCCCTCCATCCTCCCTTAAATCTGTGCCTCCCCCTTACCTTGTGCTGCTGCTTGGAAGCAGAAGGTGCATAATCTGGAGGAGGACCAGATGAGGGCTGCCGGAGTCGGCTGAATGCGGGGACCGTCAGAGATGAAGGGGTTCTGCGGCTGCATGGAGAAGCAAAGAATCTGGCACAAGAGTTCTGTTTCCCTCTCTGCTGCTGCCTGCTGAGACGAGAGGGTTGCTGTCAGGAGAGGTGTGAGGGCCACATGAAATGCCTGGCTGCATTTGGCCCACAGACCTTGTGTTTGACACGTGGTGTAGAGCCCTGCATCTTTTACACAAATTCAGCAATGACTGCTTCTATTTTACACCTTCATGTCTTCTTTCTTTTTTTTTTTTTTTTTTACATATCACTATCACTTTAGCCTTTAAACTGTTGCTTTCTTTATTTTTTTTTCCTTCTGCTGCAGTTTGAAAGTTTGCATAGCGATACATCTTTCCTTGTATAGACAACAAAAGCATAGTATCACTGTCCTTTTAAAGTACATGTTAAACAAAACCCACAGAAAAATGAAATAAGGGAAAATAAAGCAAAATAGAAATAACCAGAACATCTCACCAGAGATGAATACAACAATGACCTTATTTTGCAATAAGTAGCAAAACCTGAAGCGGCCAAAAATAAAGCATATCATCACTTCTACATGGGAAATGCCATATAATTGCATCCAAGTATTACATAAACAAAACATATACAAAAAAGGTAGAAATCTTATGTCTTCCTTTTTAGTTATAGAAGAAAGCCTCTTCACGAAAGGCGGTGTAAGTTAACCCTTTGCATTACTTCTAAAATATATTTGGAGCTTGCTTACATTTGTTAGTAATAGTTAAAGGAACACTAAAGGTTCATTTTTTATTAGATCAATTGATTGCTGTAAGCTAGAGCATTTAAATATCACTTACCTCGTTTTTCCTTTTGACCTCCAAAATACAGTAATCCAGGTTTGAAAATGCCATTTCCTGTCTCTCCTCTTCTTGCTTTCCACCAGCACCTGCATGGTGGAAAGCAGAATGTGCTCACCCCCTCCCCATGACTACAGCCCTGCGTGAAGATGCTCTCTTAACCCTCATAGGCATGGAGGCTAAATCTAATGGCAACTATAGTTCCCATTAGGCTGTGATGTAGCAAGAATGAATGTGCACCGCAAACCAGGAAGTCAGTGAGAATAACGATTCAGGAGTGACGGAGGTGAATAAAACAGCTCGATTTCAACAGGTATCAAACTAGTTATAATGCAAAACATTACTTTTTACTTTATCAGCTACTGTCAGACTTTAATTTAAGGGGAAAATATTTTTGTCTTTACAACCCCTTTAACTGTGCTGCACATAAAATGTGTAGAACTATAGTTCTAAATTGTTTCGGGAAGTTGTGTATGGAGAGGCCCAATACATTGAAGTGTCCTACAGGCGTAGTAATTATGCCTGCGACCTGAGAAATTAATGAAAATACTGAATTCCAAAAACTAGAACGTGCATAAGATTACCCATGTTACCACTATTGCGCCAGCAATAGGGTGTTTGTGTCAGACATTTTAGACAAGTGATCGGCAGTAATCTACCATTTTTAACCACTTAAGACCTGGACCAAAATGCAGGTAAAGGACCTTGCCCCTTTTTGCGATTCGGCACTGCGTCGCTTTAACTGACAATTACGCGGTCGTTCGACGTGGCTCCCAAACAAAATTTGCGTCCTTTTCTTCCCATAAATAGAGCTTTCTTTTGGTGGTATTTGATCGCCTCTGCGATTTTTTTTTTTTTTGCGCTATATACAAAAATAGAGCGACATTTTTGAAAAAAATCAATGTTTCTTTCTCGTACATCACGGGACACAGAGCGGCATATTCATTACTATATGGGTTATATGGAGTACCTTCAGGTGTGGACACTGGCAATCTCAAACAGGAAGTCCCCTCCCTATATAACCCCATCCCCTAGAGGGAGTCCCTCAGTTTTTTCGCCAGTGTCTTAGGTGTTGGTCACGGAATAGCTTTGCTCCACATCCTTGGGATTAAGGGCGGGCTAACCGGATCTGTCCAAAGAGCCTCAGTGCCAAAGTGGACAGTACCCGGGCCCCAAACCGTGGGGTTTTGCCTATAATGCTCCTCTTTGGAGGGCTGGACCCTGGGCCCAGGACTTGGAGTTCATAAAGACCATAAGTTCCTGTTTGCCAGGGTGCTATATAGGTCCAGGACAGTGGGTACCTTCATAGGACCCCAGGGCCTGAAGGTCTATTACGCTACCCACGGAGATGGGAGAAGATTGGATCGTTTGGCTAGACAAACATCCTGCAGCATGGAGCAGGTAAGAGGGGAGCCTGCGGGACTTGGTTCGACAGCAGGCTCTCCGGGGTAACCTAAAAGGGGGGTAGCCTAAGTATGCTCTGCATTGGCAACCTTGATCACTATGTCTGAGAGACAGGATGATCCCATTTCCCCCATCACTAGGTTCTCCTGTCTAAAAATTGTGTTGCTAGCTACCTGCTGCTTTCTTCCTAGGACTGGTAAGGATCCCTATGGGGCCTGTTGGAGAGTCCTACCTGGCCGGGGGTTTGAATCTGCCGCCTGGTACTGCAGTCCTGGGTCTCCAGCAGCGCGGCTCCTCCATGCTCTTCCTGCTCCGTCTTATAGACGTTTTTCGCGCCGTTCGGAGGGGGTGGCGTGCCTGCAGCGTCATACAGGGGCGCGCCTTGTGCTGTTATAGATCAGCAGGCATTGTCAGTGCTCAGTCTGAGGCTGATCTCAAAGGGAGAGGACGCAGAGCGGCAGAACAGTGACTCCCGGTGGCGGAAGAGGGGTAGTACATGCTGGACTTTGTTCCAATGCCTTTCTGTTAAGCCAAGAAATCCCCCTTTTTGCAACAGGTTGGAGGCTGGCAAACTAAGTTATATATATTTAAAAAAAAAAAAAAACATACGGGGCCCCATCAGTTTTTGGGCATTAGTGAGCTATTGTCCCCTAAGCTCTAGTGGCCACTACAGTCTGTTGTGGTTGGCGGAGTCCCTCGATTTTGTATTATGGCTTCCAAAGGTTCGGGGTCAAAGGGTACAAAAAAGACCAAAAAACAAAGGGGTTCCCCCTCTGATTCTGATGATATGCCGATACTTTCCCCGCAACTTATTCCCATAAGGGTCGCCTTGGATGAGCCATTAGGGGGGTCTGGTGCGGAGGCTGGCCCAGATCAGCCCAGCCCTGTGTTTATCACAGAGGAGATGCTAGCTGTATCCCTAGGGGGGCTAGAAGAGAGAATAGCAGCATTGATCGCTAGAGCTATTCCTGGCAAGAAACGGGTTAGATCCCCATCACCAAGAGGTGTATCCTCAGATGCTGAAATTCTCTCTCCGGAGGAATTGGAATCGCAAGAGGATCAACTAGACCTGAACCAAGAGGGTTCAGGGATTGAGGGATCTACCTCTGAGGAACCATTTTCAGACTCCCAGACAGAGAGACTGTGGGTGCAGTCTTTGACGGACATGGTCCGCTCGGCATTTAGTTTACCATTGCCAGAGCCTCAGGTGCCTCCGGTATCCTCTCTGGGCTCTTTGAAAGCTCCTTTAAGCAACGCAGTTTTTCCGGTCCATCCTCTCTTGGAGGAATTGATCTTTCGGGATTGGGTACGGCCGGACAGGATTTTTCTGCCACCGAAGAGATTTGCGGTCATTTACCCCATGGAGGAAAAATTCTCCAAGAGGTGGAAGCTCCCAGTGGTGGATGCAGCCATCTCATGTGTGAATAAATCACTAACTTGCCCGGTGGAAAACATACATATGTTTAAAGATCCGGTTGATAAACGGTTAGAGACGCTTTTAAAAGCATCCTTAGCTACGGCAGGAGCAGTGGTACAGCCAGCTGTGGCTGCAATTGGAGTTTGTCAGGCGTTAAAGGACCAGACAAAAGAAATGCTAAAAGACATGCCTACCCAACAGGCAGAAGAGTTTTCTGACATTCCCAGAGCTCTGTGTTTTGCGGTAGATGCTATAAAGGATTCCATCCAGCAGGCCTCTCGTTTATCACTATTTTTGGTGCACATGAGAAGGCTCTTATGGTTGAAGAACTGGGCGGCGGAGCCCCCATGCAAAAAGCTTCTGGCAGGGTTTCCCTTCCATGGAGGACGACTCTTCGGGGAGGATCTGGATAAATACATTCAGACTATTTCAAGTGGCAAAAGTACCCTTTTACCGGTCAAAAAGACATTCCGGGGTCCTACATTTAAGAGGTAGCTCTTTCCTGTCTCAGGGCCCTCAAATTCCAGGCAGTATCGACGGCCGCCTGCACGATCCAATGTTAACAGTAGATCGCAGGGACAGGCCCCTGGGGGTAAGAGACCATGGTATCGCAAGCCGACAAAGACAGCCCCTAAGTCTGCCTTATGAAGGGGCGCCCCCACTCTCGCGGGTAGGGGGAAGGCTTTGTTTCTTCTCAGAAGTTTGGGAAGCCAAGATCCCCGACAAATGGGTCCGGGCGTCTGTAACCGCAAGCTACAGACTGGAGTTTCTAAACTTTCCTCCGCCTCATTTTCAAGAGTCAAGGCTACCAAAGGATCCAGCAAAGAAAGCCTCAATGCTGGCAGCTTTGGATCACCTGCTTTGCCAGGACGTAATAATAGAGGTGCCAGCCCAAGAGCAAGGGCTAGGTTTCTATTCCAATCTCTTTGTCATACCAAAGCCCCACGGCGATGTCAGGCCAATCTTGGACCTAAAGAGGTTAAACGGTTACCTAAGGGTTCGTTCCTTCCGGATGGAATCGCCACGCTTCAGAGGGACGATTTTCTGGCTTCCATAGACATAAAGGATGCTTACCTTCATGTACCAATCTTTCAGTCGCATCAAAGATTTTTACGCTTCGCGGTGGGGCAGCGACACTTCCAATTCAGGGCGCTCCCCTTCGGGCTGGCCACGGCCCCCCGGGTATTCACGAAGATCCTAGCCCCAGTTCTGGCCAATCTAAGGATCCAAGGGGTCACAGTCCTAGCATACTTGGACGACCTTTTAATCATAGATCACTCACGGCCGTGTCTGCAACAGGCAATAAACCTCACGGTTCAGTACCTCGAAGGGTTCGGCTGGGTCCTAAACCGGGAAAAGTCAGCGTTCCAGCCTACAAAGCAGTTGGAATACCTCGGCATGAGGTTAGACACAGAACAGCAAAGGGTGTTCCTGCCCCTTGTAAAGATCGAGGCTATCAAGGGGTTGGTTCAGTTGGTTCTAAGCAAGAAAAAACCAACTATTCGCCTGTGTATGCGATTACTAGGCAAGCTAGTGGCCACGTTCGAGGCAGTACCATACGCTCAGATCCACACTCGCGTCCTACAGGCAGCCATTCTAGCAGCCTGGGGCAAGAGAGCACATGCCTTAGAGTCCCCTTTGACGCTATCATCAAGGGTCCGACAAAGCCTGGCCTGGTGGTTGAACCCTCAGAATCTTCTAAAGGGAAGATCCTTCAGCCCTGTTGTCTGGAAGGTAGTTACCACAGACGCCAGCCTGGCAGGCTGGGGGGCGGTCTTCGAGGGGTTCTCTCGCCAGGGAACTTGGGTGAAAACAGAGAGGCAGCTCCCCATCAATATCTTGGAGATCAGAGCTGCTCGCCTAGCTCTTCTGGCATGGACCTCCAGATTACAGGGGTCCCCGGTGAGAATCCAGTCAGACAATGCCACAGCGGTGGCATACATAAACCACCAAGGGGGAACCAGGAGTCAGGCCGCTCAGAGGGAGGTGAGCTTGATTTTTCAGTGGGCAGAGGTTCATGTACCCTGCATTTCGGCGATATTCATTCCCGGAGTGGACAACCTGCAGGCAGACTTCTTAGGTCGCCAGAGTCTGTTGCCAGGGGAGTGGTCTCTGCATCCCCAGGTCTTTCAGACAATCTGCCAGAAGTGGGGAATGCCAGACGTAGATATAATGGCATCCAGGTTCAACAAGAAACTAGACAGGTTCGTGTCTCGAGCGAGGGACCCTATGGCCTGCGGAACCGATGCGTTGGTTTGCCCTTGGCATCAATTCAAACTTCTATATGCATTCCCTCCGCTACAGTTACTTCCTCGCCTGTTGCGCAGGATCAGAGTGGAGCACAAGCCAGTCATTCTAGTAGCTCCAGCTTGGCCCCGGAGGACATGGTACTCACTAGTCCTGAAGATGGCAGTGGGAGACCCTTGGACTCTTCCTCTACGACCAGACCTACTCTCACAAGGCCCGATCCTCCACCCTACATTACAACGTCTAAATTTGACGGCCTGGAGGCTGAATCCCTGATTCTTAGGGGTAGAGGTCTGTCTAGGCAGGTAATTCCTACCCTGATTAGGGCTAGAAAGCCGGCCTCCAGGGTGATTTATTACAGGGTGTGGAGGAACTACGTAGGCTGGTGTGAATCCAAAAGATGGAATTCCCGCAAATATACCATTGATAGGGTGTTAAGTTTTCTCCAGCTAGGAGTGGATAAAGGCCTGGCATTAAGCACAATCAAGGGACAGATTTCAGCTCTGTCAGTGTGGTTTCAGAGGCCGCTGGCCACCCACTCGCTGGTAAAGACCTTCATACAGGGGGTCTTGCGTATTAATCCTCCTGTCAAGTCACCGATTTGTCCATGGGACTTAAATCTTGTCCTGTCCACTCTACAGAAACAACCCTTTGAGCCGTTGGCTGAGATTCCTTTAGTTTTACTGACAAGAAAGTTGGTTTTCTTGGTCGCCATAGTTTCGGCCAGGAGAGTGTCAGAGTTAGCAGCCTTATCGTGTAAGGAACCATATCTCGTTCTACATAAGGACAGGGCAGTTCTCCGGCCCCATCCTTCCTTTCTACCAAAGGTTATATCCAATTTTCACTTGAACCAGGATTTGGTACTTCCATCCTTCTTTCCGAAACCCACATCTAGAAAGGAGGGGTTGCTGCATACCTTGGATATTGTCCGGGCCATGAAGGCCTATCTTAAAGCTACAGAAAAGATCCGGAAAACAGATGTGTTGTTCGTTCTACCAGATGGCCCCAAGAAGGGGCAGGCAGCTGCAAAATCCACCATCTCGAGATGGATTAGACAATTAATCATTCAGGCCTACGGTTTGAAGAGGTTGCCTCCTCCTTTGTCGGTAAAGGCCCATTCTACCAGGGCCATGGGCGCCTCCTGGGCAGCGCACCATCAGATCTCTATGGCTCAGATATGCAAGGCGGCGACGTGGTCATCAGTCCACACGTTTACAAAGTTTTATCAACTAGACGTGAGAAGGAATGCGGATTCTGCCTTTGGACAGGCAGTACTACAGGCTGCAGTTTAAGATCCTCGGGATCAGGGGCACCCTTGGTTGTAAAAAAGAAAAAAAAAAAAAAAAAAAAGTTTTTTTCTTGACTAAGTTGGAATTATTATTATTATTTGAGTATACCTCTTAATTAAATCTCGTTTGAGAAGATGTCTCCCTCCCCTCATTAAAGCATTGCTTTCGGACATCCCATATAGTAATGAATATGCCGCTCTGTGTCCCGTGATGTACGAGAAAGAAAAAGGGATTTTTAAATACAGCTTACCTGTAAAATCCTTTTCTTGGAGTACATCACGGGACACAGAGCTCCCACCCCTCTTTTGGGGAACATTTTTGGGAGGCATACTGCTTGCTACAAAACTGAGGGACTCCCTCTAGGGGAGGGGGTTATATAGGGAGGGGACTTCCTGTTTGAGATTGCCAGTGTCCACACCTGAAGGTACTCCATATAACCCATATAGTAATGAATATGCCGCTCTGTGTCCCGTGATGTACTCCAAGAAAAGGATTTTACAGGTAAGCTGTATTTAAAAATCCCTTTTTCTTTATCGTACATCACGGGACACAGAGCGCATAGCCATTACACTTGGGTTATATGGGTACCTTCAGGTGTGGACACTGGTGTAATCAATTTCACAGGAAGTTTCCTCCCTATATAACCCCCTCACACTGGGAGTGCTTCAGTTTTTTCGCCAGTGTCTTAGGTGTTGGTCACGTCTAGCTGTCCCTCAGAGGTCTCGGGACCCAGGATAGCTAGCCGGATCCGTCCGAAGTGCTTCAAAGCCAAGGTGTACGGTACCCGGGCCCTGCTGGAGTGGGGTTTTGCCTATAATGCCTCTCCTTGGAGGGCTGGATTCTGGGCTCCAGTGCCTTAGTCTCTTCCAAGAACTAAACGCTGCTGATGCCAGGATGCTATATAGGTCCAGGTGTGTGGGTTCCTTAACACAGGACCCCGGTCCCTGAAGGTCCAAGACAATACCCACGGAGATGGGGGAAGGTTGGGCCTCTTGCATTTTGCAATACCCTGCGGCGTGGAGCAGGTAAGAGGGAACCTGCGGGACTTGGTTCGACAGTAGGTATCCCCCTGGGGGTTCTGGGTCGGCTAATGGTATGCTTGTGCATCAGCCACTATCTCCACTATGTCTTTTGAGGCAGGATGGGATGTACTAATGTTTACCCAGATAACATGTAGGTATATGTATGCTTTTAAAGATATGTATTTACTACTCCCCCCAGATCTGCCTGTTAGCATGATACTGCAGCCCCACGTGCTATAAGGAGGAAATGCTGGCAAAACTCCTGTTTCTTAGGAAGCCTATGGGGACAGCTTCCTCTATGTGTGCACTACAATAAGATTAGTGTCTTGCCTGGTGTCTGTTGGGTTGCTAGCGCTGGTCCAGGCTTCTCCTCTGCTTTCTGCTTCCTCCATGTTGGTTTCAGCGTGGAGGGGGCGCGCGCCGCCTTTTACAGCGTCAGCGTGCGTGGGGGGGGCGGGCCAGCAGCATCAGGTCTCAATTAAAGCAGCAAAGCATTTCCTGGCTGGTCATTCCCTCCTGAAGGCAGAGGAGGCTGAGGACACAGAGCGCGCAGCTGAGCTATTTCTGGCTAACAGTGACACCCAGTGGGGGTTTGTGGATCTTCAGGTCTGGACTTGGCTCCATACTGACCAGAAAAAAAAAAAAAAAGTTTTTTTTCTTAAAGGGACTCAGCCTTAGATCTGGCAGTATCTGAGTCGGTGCAACCTTGGGCTCCAGCTAACGGGCATTGGTGTGGCAATACTCACAGGACCTTCCTCGGTATTGCCGCCTTCTCGGGCGTATGAAAATTTGGATACATTTTACCATAGCCTGTTCTTATTAATGGTTCACTTCTAGCTACAACAGTTGGGTGTTGGCTTTAGGGGTGTCTCAAGGTTGTGCAATGGCTCCCAAGGGATCAGGACCAGCTAAGGCTGCAAAAGGTACCAAAAAACTAAAGGGGTCTCCATCGGGGTCAGAGGATTTGGGCCAGGCTCTAGCGGTCCCACCCTCACCAGATAGACCACCGAACAGCATGTTGCAGGAGCCATTGAGGGTGCTAGGGGCAGAGGCGGCCCCCAATCAACCCATTCCCGTTTACGTTACGGAAGAAATGCTAGCGACCACCCTGGGTGGGCTAGAGGAAAGTTTAACTGCTTTAATTGCCCGCTCTTTGCCAGGTGGCAAACTGGCTAGATCCCTGTCACCTAGATTGGTGTTTTCAGATGCAGAGGTCCTCTCTTCGGAGGAATTGGACCCACAGGGGGATCAAGCGGACCCGAGTCCCGACGGTTCAGACATTGAGGGTTCCACTATAGATGACATTTTTTCGGCTTCTCAAGCAGAGAGCCTGTGGATCCAGTCTCTGGAAGTTTAAAAGCAGTGTGAACCATATCTGTCAGCGTCAGAACAATTAGCCCCCGCGGTATCCTCTTTAGGTTCCTTGAAGGCACCGTTGACTGGTGCGTCTTTTCCGGTTCACCCCCTTCTGGAGAGCGTGATTTTTCAGGATTGGGCTCGACCTGATAGGATTTTTATCCCTCCTAAAAGGTTCACTATTCTCTATCCTATGGAAGAGGAATTTGCAAAGAAATGGGCACTCCCTACCGTGGACGCAGCCATTTCCTGCGTAAATAAATCCCTGACCTGTCCGGTTGAAAATGTCCAGATGTTTAAAGATCCAGTCGACAAAAAGTTGGAGACCCTACTGAAGGCTTCTTTTACCACAGTAGGTGCCGTGGTTCAGCCAGCGGTGGCAGCCATTGGCGTTTGTCAGGCTTTAAAGGATCAGACTAAACAGATATTAAGGGACATACCGGCTCAGCAAGCTTGTGAATTGGCTGACCTCCCAAGGGCTCTCTGCTTTGCAGTAGATGCTATTAAGGACTCCATTCAACAGGCGTCCCGTTTATCTCTGCTGTTGGTTCATATGCGTCGCCTTTTGTGGCTGAAAAACTGGTCAGCAGAGGCACCCTGCAAAAGGCTTTTAGCAGGATTTCCCTTTCATGGTGGGAGACTATTCGGTGAAGACCTAGATAAATATATCCAGACCATATCAAGTGGTAAAAGTTCTTTAAGGGCAGAGGCCTCTCAGCTCAGGTCATATCTACGTTGATTCAGGCTAGGAAACCGGTCTCCAGAAATATTTATTACAGAGTCTGGAGAACCTATGTGGAGTGGTGCGAGTCTCAAAAATGGCATCCTCGAAAGTTTTTTTGACAGGATCTTGCGATTCCTCCAGGTTGGCGTTGACAAAGGGTTGGCTCTTAGTACTCTAAAGGGGCAGGTGTCGGCTTTATCGATATGGTTTCAAAGACCCTTGGCCACCCATTCGCTTATGAAAACCTTCTTGCAGGGGGTCTTGCATGTAAATCCCCCTATTAGAGCTCCCCTCTGCCCCTGGAATTTAAATCTGGTCTTGTCAGCTTTACAAAGGCAGCCGTTTGAACCTCTGACAGAAATCCCTCTTGTGCTACTAACCCGAAAGTTGGTTTTCTTGGTGGCTATGGCTTCGGCCAGAAGGGTTTCCGAGCTGGCAGCCTTGTCATGCAGGGAGCCATACCTTATTCTGCATAAGGACAGAGTGGTTCTGCGACCTCAACCTTCTTTCCTTCCTAAGGTCATATCCAGTTTTCACTTGAATCAGGACCTAGTCCTACCATCCTTCTTTCCTACTCCCCAGTCCAGAGAGGAAAGACTGCTTCATACTTTGGACGTGGTTCGAGCCATGAGGGTCTATCTCAAGGCTACAGAGAAAATTCGGAAAACAGATGTGCTTTTTGTTCTTCCGGATGGCCCCAAGAAGGGTCAGCCGGCTGCCAAGTCTTCCTTGGCTAGGTGGATTAAGCAGCTGATTTTTCAGGCCTATGGTCTGAAGCGCTTTCCACCTCCCTTATCAGTTAAAGCCCATTCTACGAGGGCCATGAGTGCCTCCTGGGCGGCACACCATCAGATCTCTATGGCACAGGTTTGCAAGGCGGCAACCTGGTCTTCCGTACATACGTTTACTAAATTTTATAAGTTGGACGTTGCAAAGGGTACGGACGCAGCATTTGGGCAGCAGTATAGAATCCTCTGGTCCGGGTCACGCCCCCTTTTTTTTCTGTTGGTGGAGTTACTTTACTTCCTGATAATTTTTTATTTGGCTATTCTTGGCCTTACGGTCTCCCTCCCTTCATAGAGCATTGCTTTAGGACATCCCAAGTGTAATGGCTATGCGCTCTGTGTCCCGTGATGTACGATAAAGAAAAAAGGATTTTTAATAAACAGCTTACCTGTAAAATCCTTTTCTTGAAGTACATCACGGGACACAGAGCTCCCACCCCTCTTTTGGGGAACATTGTGTAACCTCGGAGGAATTGCTTGCTACAAAACTGAAGCACTCCCAGTGGGAGGGGGTTATATAGGGAGCAAACTTCCTGTGAAATTGATTACACCAGTGTCCACACCTGAAGGTACCCATACAGGGAGTGCAGAATTATTAGGCAAGTTGTATTTTTGAGGATTAATTTTATTATTGAACAACAACCATGTTCTCAATGAACCCAAAAAACGCATTAATATCAAAGCTGAATACTTTTGGAAGTAATTTTTAGTTTGTTTTTAGTTTTAGCTATTTTAGGGGGATATCTGTGTGTGCAGGTGACTATTACTGTGCATAATTATTAGGCAACTTAACAAAAAACAAATATATACCCATTTCAATTATTTATTTTTACCAGTGAAACCAATATAACATCTCAACATTCACAAATATACATTTCTGACATTCAAAAACAAAACAAAAACAAATCAGTGACCGATATAGCCACCTTTCTTTGCAATGACACTCATGCAGCCTGCCATCCATGGATTCTGTCAGTGTTTTGATCTGTTCACCATCAACATTGCGTGCAGCAGCAACCACAGCCTCCCAGACACTGTTCAGAGAGGTGTACTGTTTTCCCTCCTTGTAAATCTCACATTTGATGATGGACCACAGGTTCTCAATGGGGTTCAGATCAGGTGAACAAGTAGGCCATGTCATTAGTTTTTCTTCTTTTATACCCTTTCTTGCCAGCCACGCTGTGGAGTACTTGGACACGTGTGCTGGAGCATTGTCCTGCATGAAAATCATGTTTTTCTTGAAGAATGCAGACTTCTTCCTGTACCACTGCTTGAAGAAGGTGTCTTCCAGAAACTGGCAGTAGGACTGGGAGTTGAGCTTGACTCCATCCTCAACCCGAAAAGGCCCCACAAGCTCATCTTTGATGATACCAGCCCAAACCAGTACTCCACCTCCACCTTGCTGGCGTCTGAGTGGGACTGGAGCTCTCTGCCCTTTACCAATCCAGCCACGGGCCCATCCATCTGGCCCATCAAGACTCACTCTCATTTCATCAGTCCATAAAACCTTAGAAAAATCAGTCTTGAGATATTTCTTGGCCCAGTCTTGACGTTTCAGCTTGTGTACTTGTTCAGTGGTGGTCGTCTTTCAGCCTTTCTTACCTTGGCCATGTCTCTGAGTATTGCACACCTTGTGCTTTTGGGCACTCCAGTGATGTTGCAGCTCTGAAATATGGCCAAACTGGTGGCAAGTGGCATCTTGGCAGCTGCACGCTTGACTTTTCTCAGTTCATGGGCAGTTATTTTGCACCTTGGTTTTTCCACAAGCTTCTTGCGACCCTGTTGACTATTTTGAATGAAACGCTTCATTGTTCGATGATCACGCTTCAGAAGCTTTGCAATTTTAAGAGTGCTGCATCCCTCTGCAAGATATCTCACTATTTTTGACTTTTCTGAGCCTGTCAAGTCCTTCTTTTGACAAATGAAAGGAAGTTGCCTAATAATTATGCACACCTGATATAGGGTGTTGAGGTCATTAGACCACACCCCTTCTCATTACAGAGATGCACATCACCTAATATGCTTAATTGGTAGTAGGCTTTCGAGCCTATACAGCTTGGAGTAAGACAACATGCATAAAGAGGATGATGTGGTCAAAATACTCATTTGCCTAATAATTCTGCACTCCCTGTATAACCCAAGTGTAATGGCTATGCGCTCTGTGTCCCGTGATGTACTTCAAGAAAAGGATTTTACAGGTAAGCTGTTTATTAAAAATCCTTTTTTTTTTACTTTTTGTTATAAGAAAAAATCAATAAACTAAATTTTAGTGAAACATTTAGGCCAAAATGTATTTAGCCACATGTCTTTAGTAAAAAAAATCGCAATAAAAAAAAAATTAGCTACCTAGCGGGAACAGCGACACTAATACAGCGATCAGAAAAATGATCGCTTAGTGATGCTGGCAATAGGGAGTGAAAGGGTTAACTAGGGCGGTGATCAAGGGGTTAAAACTCTATTGGGGGGGTACGGGGGCTACCCTGGACCTAACACTAACTGACTGTCACACTGCCTGTCACACTGACACTAAATACAGTAATCATACATGTATGATTACTGCATTCAGTGACACTGTGACAGGGGGGGGGGGGTAAATGTGTTTATGTGTAGTGTTAGTGTAGTGTAGTGCAGGACTTACTGTGTGGTGATCTCTCCGCCGAGGGAGAAATCACATCGCTTCCTTCTTCCTGTGTTTACACAGGAGGAGGAAGTGACAGGGCGGGCGGGCGCGCGCATTGGCTGGGAGCGATCCGGAGGGGGCGGACAAAAACGAATAGCCGCCCCCTCTTGTCGGATCGCTCCTGCAGCCGCGCGGACCGCCGCATGTTCCGGGGTTGGGTCCGATTGGACCTCCGAACCCCCCCCCAAGGCACCAACGTATATATATACGTTGATGTGCCTGTCGGTGCCATTCTGTCGACGTAAATGTACATGCGGTGGTCCTTAAGTGGTTAATATACAATTTTTCAGGTACTTTTCCCAATGAGTGACACACAGTGACACCTTGTAGATATGATTAATGACTGTTTGCATGGTTTGAGAATTATTGATTGCGGTCAAGTCCCTATTTTTGAATAGGTGGGGGTTTAACAAAATAGGAACTGCCACGTAAAAGATTATAAAACCAGGTAACCCCATCCTTAATAGGGGAAATGGCATAGACAAACCATTTTGGAGAGATCAACTTAACTGAGTGGTGAGGATACGACCGGTGGAAATGGTGTATCTGAAATTGGCTTATAGAAGGTTGCATCAGAAACACATTTATGCATACAAAGTATCTGAAATCAAATTTTTGCTTTCCGCCCATTCCAAATTAATTGTTAAACAAGTGCATTGTTTTGATTAAAAAAACAGGTATGGAGATGGGTTCTAAAATAATATAAGATCTTAAAGTAACACTAACATTTTGAAGTCTGCAATTTGTGCCAGCCAAGTAACCTCAGATTTCCCCATTTCCTTCAGGGGGGCAAAAGTCAGGGGGGCCCAACCTTTTGAAGAGTGAGGGCCACAATAAGCAGGTGGATGACAGGTCACAGCTACTCTATAGGCCCTCCGATCTGCCCAGATGAAAGGGGACGAATATATATATATATATATATATATATATATATATATATAATATATATATATATATATATATATATATATATGTATATATATATATATATATATATATATATGTATATATATATATATGTATATATATATGTATATATATATATATGTATATATGGATTGGATTAGAGGTAGGCAGGTGTAAATGGACAAAGGTCTGTTTACTTCTGTCGCACTGTAGAGGTGAATTGAGGGTGAGATTGGGTAGGGCTGATCGTGTGAAAAGGGCCTAAGACTGCTTTCACACTTTTGCGCTGCAGTTTACCCACACCATGGGTGCAGCGTAGTGCACACGTGTCTAACCTGCGGATTAGCTGAACTTTGCCATAGACTCCACCTGTAGCAAAACTGGCGCTGTACGGGAAGCACCGGTTCTGGGGCTCTGTTATCTTCCTCTACCACCAACTTCATGCACAACACAGATGCTGTGGTATGACGGGTCGGCAACCTGCTATTTGGGCTTGCCAACCCACCATTCCAGAGCAGGAAGTTGCCGGCCACATCAGAGGGCTCCGCGGGCCACATGTGGCCACCCCTGCTTTAAGTCACCCTGAACAACTTTTAATAAATGTGTAGTGGGCAAAATATAGATGAGAAGTGGAAGGGGTCAATTGGATACCTCGTGTGTATAAACTCTTATCCAACTTATGAGTATTCTGAGTTGGTGTTACTAAACCCAAGACCATGCATTCATTATCTGGTCTCCCACAGTACACAGAACAATGAAATTCAATTATTCTAGTAATTATAAATGGCTAATTTCCTTTTTCTCCTCAGCCGTTAGAACAGTCTTGTGGCTTCTATTACTCCTGGGATATCAGCGTCATATATGCCAGGAGTCTTGAGAAGCCTTCCCAAACTTACTTGACTCCTGGCTTCTCTGCTGATTGGCAAGTTGCCATAATAACGAGATGGGAACTTCAAATGACTGACTCTGCCATTGCTAATGCAACCTGTAATTAACCATGTGCACCACACAGTGTAATTTCTTGGACACGAGATCAGGAGGTGCATGCTGGGTAGCAAGCTGCGCAGAATTCCGGAAATGCACAAGAGCGGGCTTCAGATGCCCACATCTTTGGCTGCTGCCTGCCTGTCGGGGTCATGTAAAAAATTGAAACATTTATAATTTAAAGGTATGAAGAAAGTTATGACAATATGCAAATTATATATTACAAGTACGAAGATTTATGGGGGTTCTGTTGGAAGGCCTTATAATATTCAGAGAAAAAGTAATTTGCTCCAAGAGATGGCTTAAGAATTTTCAGTTGTGTTATTAGTTGGTTTAAGCATTCTAGAGTTGGAGCTAGGATAGAAGGGAGATGCAAGGAATCTAAAATAGATCTAAACACATCCCCATTAGGTTGAGGACTGGCTGGATTGTCTGTTACATTTTATAAAGAACAACAATAAAACATGAACCCGTTATCAATATCTTTTCAGATTAATAATCTTGGTCTGGGCATTAGAGCATAGTAAATGGGTTATTCTAGTTTTTGCCTGTTTCTTCAATTGAGAGGCAAGTAATTTATTCACCTTATTGCCTTGTGAAAAGTAATCAATCCTAAGATGCTTAAAGTGTTTTTTACCCCAACATATTCATAATATGTGCCTGCTGTACCATGTACCTGTATAATAACGTATCTTGTTTTCTTTGTATTGCTTCCTTTATTTAAAATCCCTGTTGTTTCTACTAGTCCCTCTGCTTTCCGATTGAAAAAATTACCATACTAAGCAGGAGAGCACTTTAGCTATGCTGGAAACTCTGTGTACTCTCCTCCAATGATCAGACTTGTCCTGACACGCCCACGCTGCACAGCTATTCACTAAGAAGATTAGTGCACTTCTGCTTTCCCTCTGCGAAACAGGATGAGCCATCTCCCCCGTTTCCTCTACCCCCAGGTTAGACTCCTCCTTCTGTAGGATTAGTTGACTACCATTTTTGAGATCGACACCGCAACCAGCAACAGCAAACTCCTGATAATGTAAACCTTTCTTCACAGAAGGCATTGAGACTGTTTTTCATCTTGTGGAGCGTTCTAGAATTGTAGTTTATACTTTAACATCAAGGAACATCAAGGAATATGTAACTGTATCTTGAAACTATTTATGTAATTATTTGGCCTTCTATTGGTGCACTTTACCGTTTTTTTAACATTTTCTTGCATATTTGTAATAAAGAATTTGACTCTTTATACTTTTATATGTTTAATTTGTTTTTTGACCTCCAAAAAATTTCTGGAGCAAACCTTTTTGGTACTTCTTTGCAAGTTTAATTCTAGAATGGAGGTAACTAAGTCTCTGTGGCAGGTGCTGCATGTACAGTATTTTATCAACCCTTGAAGGTTTTAAATTGGGAGTTGCAGGTAAATGAAGTGCATGGCCACTTTAAAAGAACTATAGTGCATTATCTTCATAAATGTGTGGTTTGTTGTAAATAAAAACCTACTTGCAAGGATGTAGAGAACAAACGGTAAAACACAACAGCTTGCCACTCGAAAGCTCACATGCATGATAACGTCACTCCCAGGCTCCACACTAACATATTTTGTCTACACTGGACATCTTCAGAGGACAGGCTCCTTTGCTATTACTATTATCACAGTGCTTTGTTGGCAATGTTGGTGATATCACATATGTCACCAACATTTCTGTTTCTGGTCCTTTATGTGGGTGGTGAAAGCATGCCAAAGAATAGCTTACTGCAAGACTAGAGAGGAAGGGCTATGGGAGGTTATTATGAAGGCATTTCCCATTTCCTCCATATGTAAATTAATCCCTTCAGAGAGAGCAGGGCTCTGGGAGGGCGGGATCTGAGGGGTGGGATTTTCCTTGTTCACACTGGTTGGCAAATTTAATTTGGCAGGATTTAATCCTAATTGTTATCCATTCAATCCTGCCTAGCAGCAGCACAACTAGCTTTTAGAACAGGCTGTGTATGAAGGGGTTTGGTTCTTGAATAATACTTGGTGGGACTTGGGAGGTTTGGACTCCTTCTGTGGGTGTGACTGGGCAGGACTGAATGCTAATTAGGATGTAGTCAATTCCTCCCACCATTAGAGCTGTGAAGGAAGTTGCATCATTTTGCAAAGACTACAGGGGGGAGTGTTAGACTCTGGGGCCTGCAGGAAGTGGCTGTGGAAGGGATAGTCTATCAGCGGGATATACTGTGTCACATGACAAACAGCCACAACTGAACCCAGAATAATAGGGGATCTGCAGACAACAGAGCAACATGGTATATCATTTTGATCTATGCTGGGATTGATCAATCCATTCCACACTAATGTGAATGTATAGAAAATATGTAAAGTGCTGCGTACATTGATGCTGTTGTATAAGTATCTGTAATTATAAGAATAAATTCCATTCAGTTTTAGTGAAAAGAAAGATGGAGTTCAGCTTTAACATGTACCTGTTTATCTGCAGCTCTTTCTCCTCTACAGTCTTCCATATTAGGCTGGGTACACTCATGCTGCGGTCGCGGCTCACAGCAAGGGGTCCGTTGCGTCCCTTTTCACCAATTCAGGCTCGAATCGGGTCTGAATTTTTGTCTGCATTTGCACCTGAATCGGAGACCAAAGACACACTGGACCCTTTCCAAATGTGGACCACGGCCGCCCGAAGCTGTGTGAACCGGCTCCATTGAGAGCTGAGCACACTCTCCTGTGATGCAAATTTGAAGCAGGGAAACCCGCTTCCAATTCACATGTGGGAAACCAAGCCTCACACTGATTAAAGCGTATTTCTCAACCTCCAGGAGGCAGCGGGTGGCAATCTGAAATTGCACAGCAGAGAGCTGGCTGTAATCGAAGACCTGAGTGGCAAAGGCATACCCCTCTACACAGTCTCATGGAAACATGCACATCTGAGGCTGTCAATCAACTTCTGTGTGTTGGTGGGGGACTGTCTCCCAGGATTGCCTTTGTGGCAGGAAAACCCCCAGAAGTGACTCGTGCAGATAGATTGAGGAACTTACACACAAGATATTTAATTATAGTTTAATGGTGTCCTCGAAGGAGTACTGGAAGTGATGGTTTGGCCCCCCACAGAGCCCTGATCTCAACATCATTGAGTCTGTCTGGGATTACATGAAGAGACAGAATGATTTGAGGCAGCCTACTTCCACAGAAGATTTGTGGTTGGTTCTCCACAGTGTTTGGAGCATGGTCTATAAGCAGACAGTTCAGGTGGCAGCAGACAGCACTATAAGGCTTAGGGCCTCGATCAGGAAAGACCGGAGGACAGGCGTAGAGCCTTCTTCCCACCCAAATCTTTTTGAAGCCTCTGAGTCTCCAGACCCTAATTCGAGAAAACGACAACCCCGAGAAAGTTTTCTCCACTCTGAAAATTTATTCTGGAGCCTCTCACACACATATATGTGAGACACCCCTGTGCTGTTTTGAATCCCACTAATACTGTGGCAGGGCAAACTATCCCTTCCGGAGGCAGGCAAAAAGCATGGTCATTTAACAGGCCGAGGTCATACACAGAAATAGCAGAAACTCGAAAAATATCTTCACTTCAGTCGATAAACCGTCTTGGTCATACACTAGGATGACCAGACATCCCCAGTTTCAGGGGACAGTACCCTGATTGAGGACACTGTCCCCGGACCAAGTCTGTCCCTGGTTTTGTCCCCAGATTGGATTTAATAGGGGACAGGGGCAATTTCAGAAACAGTCAGTGCAGAATTAAAATAAAACAAATAGAATTACACCCCCCACTCCGCCGTGCCTACTAGCATAGGGGGGTTGTATTTTTCCTTTTATCTGTGCCCCTTTCTGATGATCATGTGATGGTCGGAGCGGAGGGAATATTTCTTCAGTTTCGGTGTATGCCCATTCAGCTTTGCTCGCATGTTCTTCTGCCTTGGCTCAAATCCTGGCCAGCCACCTGCCTATCTCCTTGCTTTGCCTGGCAGAGTAGTATCCGGGGCCCGGAAAGTAAGACTTGAGAGGCTGTGAGGCGGGCTGCGACGGGCAGAGAGTCGCTGATTGTTGCCATTACTAGTAAAGAAAAAATATCTCCCCGGATTTCATTTTAAAAATCTGGTCAACTTATTATACATAGAAATAGCAGATGGTGTAAACTGGAAAAATATCTTTATATATACTTATAGTGTAGTGAAGTGTAATCGATCCGATAACACTTTACAATACAGAGGCCTGGCTGGGAGGGACATTGGGCACAGTAGTATCGGGTGTTATGGCGAATTCCTTGAACATACATGACTAGGTTTTATTCCTGTACATGCTTTGGCTTCTGGACGGTGCCTTGTCGTGTCTGAAATTCCACCAAGGCGTTGTCATGTATTGTGGAAAGGATGTAAATGTCTTTTATGTCTACTTTAGGGCTGAAACCTCTTCATTCCACAAACTGGCCTTTTCCCCCGTTTAATTAATTTAACTTCATGTTGATCAATCTCTGTGGGAAGCCCTTGTGGTTGGTCCATGCTGGCCCACAGGCCACAGTCTTGTTTAGGTAAAGATGGTGGAAAATTAAGAGACTTGTGTAGAAATTGTCTACATATAGGTGTAACCCTTCCCAAACAGCGGTTCTATCAGTTGCCAGGCAATTTTGTCATTTGTCCCCCATATAGGTAGGAAATCCAGGGGGGGGGGGGGGTTTAGCTGGCTGTCCTTTCCCTCCAAAATGTTGAAATCATAGGTATAACGCGTGGCCCCGTTGCATGCCTTGTAAAATTTTACCCCATATTTGGCCTGTTTACTAGGGAGGTATTGCTTGATAATTCTTCTGAAGTGGACTAGGGATTGATCTACACACATATTTATATCGGGAGTAAACAATTGCTTGAAGCTAGAGCAAAAAAATAATAATTAGGGGCCGAATTTTGAATAATTTGTCATAATCGGGGTGGTTTTGAGGGAGGTATTAAAGATTATTGAAATGTAAAAATCTCAATATCCTTTCATAATGGGTCCTAAGTAGGGTTGTCCCGATACCGATACTAGTATCGGTATCGGGCCCGATACTGAGCATTTGCGCGAGTACTTGTACTCGTGCAAATGCTCCCGATGCTTCCCCCGATTATTTTTTTTCCCTCCTGAGTGGGGGCGGGGAGTGGTCGGAGAGGAGACCAAGAGGAGACTGAGAAGGTGGGATCGGAAGGTGGAGAGGAGGTGGGATCGGAAGGTGGAGAGGAGGTGGGATCGGAAGGTGGAGAGGAGGTGGGATCGGAAGGTGGAGAGGAGGTGGGATCGGAAGGTGGAGAGGAGGTGGGATCGGAAGGTGGAGAGGAGGTGGGATCGGAAGGTGGAGAGGAGGTGGGATCGGAAGGTGGGGAGGAGGCGGTATCGGAAGGCGAAGAGCAGAGCAGTCCTCGGGTATGTATAACATACCACTGAAGGAGAGCTGCTGCCGCCGCCACCGTCTAGTTGTTCGGCGCTAAGGGAACATAACCGCTTTCATTTGAATAGCTGTGTTCCCCGCCGCGCGATGCCAAGGCCCCTCCCTCTTGCCCGGGCACTTTGCTAGACAGGTCACCTGCCCCATTGGACATTATGTTCCCTTAGCGCCGAACAACTAGACAGCGGGGGAGACCGTCACATGGCTGCATATGGGAGGGAGACTGGCCGATTAATCGATTATGAAAATTGTAATCGATTAATTTCATAATTGATTAGTTGTTGGTTGATCGATTAGTTGTTTCGGCCCTATATTATACCCACTGACCGGTAAAGAGAATAACATGGATTATCCTGTTATAATGGAATCTGGGTTGTTGTTTCTGAAATTGATGTGTTGAAAGCAAAAAAAAATGGGCAAGTGCCTAAATGGATTGACAAGGACCACATTGTAATGGCTGGGAGACTGTGTCAACGCAACTCTAAAACTGCAGTTCTTGTGGGATATTCTTGATCTGCAGTGGTCAGGACCTACCTAAATTGTTCCAATGAAGGAAAGCCAGTCAAACTGTGATAGGGTCATCAGTAGCCAAGGCTCGATGAGGCAAATGGGCAGACAAAGTTGGCCCTTGAAGTCCAATCCAATGGAAACACTATTGTAGCTTGAATTGCTAAAAAGGTTATTTCTGGTTCTGATAGAAGGGTGTCAGAACACACAATGCATCAGTTTGTTGTGTATGGAGCTACGTAAGAGCAGACCAGTCAGGATGCCCATGCTGACCTGTGCCCACAGCTAAAAGTGCCTACAATGGGCATGTGAGCATCATAATTGGACCACCGAGCAATGAAAGATGTTAGCCTGCTTTGATTCATTAAAAAATGGTTTGAGCAACACAACAATGAGTCTGAAGTGTTGATTTGACCTCCCAAATTCTTTAAATCTCTGTCCAGTCAAGCATCTGCGGGATGTGCAGGAAAAAACAGCCCCGTCCATGGGGGGGCCCTGTCTCCCAGCTTACGGTTTTGCATCTTTTCGGTTCTTTGCGGTAAAAGCCAGGAAGCAATAACACCTCTGTAGTGTATTGTTCTTTACTAAACATAATGCTGTATATACAAACTATTTATAATTATGAGAATCCAATACAAGACTGACCGATATACATATGCACACACTGCCTAAACTTTCTAGCTAATGAGCATGAACAATATGTACAATAGGAATATTCTAAAGTTACTTAGCTCAGGTTATAGTGTCCTCTACTCGTTAATTGCCAAATCACCAGATGGTGTCGGCTTCAGATGAAATTTCTTCTGGCACAGACATTCCTTGTTATATTATTATAAAGTCCTATTTGCTTGTGTTGCTGGCCTTTTATTTAGAATGTTTTACCATCCCCCCATGTCTCACTCTTTTGCATTAAAGCTGAGTTATACCCGAAAGTGAAACTTCTGCTCATTGTACTCCCCCCTCTGGTGCCACATTTGGCACATTTTGGTGGGTAGGGGATATATGTCTTTAACAGGTATGTTTTCCCCACTTCCGGTAGCCTCAGCCGTAGCTATTGTCACGGTTGGGGCTCCTCCCTCTGTCGCCGGGCCAGTAGGAGAGAGGAGCAGATCCTCACACATGCACAGTGGGGTTAACACTGCCAGGTTCCCTTACTCACGCTGGAGGCGGCATGCACCCGACACCTGATGGAAACCTCAGCTGCGGTGCCAACATCGCTGGACTCAGGACAGGATGAGTGTCCAATTATTAAAAGTCTGGCTTTTAATTTTTGCAGCGGTGGCGGACCTCCGCTTTAACTTTCTATGGGTGAAACATTTCCCAATTAAACCTATAGATGGCACCATTGTATTGTACACGTCACATGTCAAAAGCTCAAGCTATTGTTTACCATTACAGCTGTTATCAAAGTGATTGTAAACTTTTTTTTTTTTTTTTTAACCACTTAAGACCTGGACCAAAATGCAGGTAAAGGACCTTGCCCCTTTTTGCGATTCAGCACTGCGTCGTTTTAACTGACAATTGTGCGGTCGTGCGACGTGGCTCCCAAACAAAATTGGCGTCCTTTTTTCCCCACAAATAGAGCTTTCTTTTGGTGGTATTTGATCACCTCTGCGGTTTTTATTTTTTGCGCTATAAACAAAAATAGAGCGACAATTTTGAAAAAAAAATGCAATATTTTTTACTTTTTGCTATAATAAATATCCCCCCAAAATAAATATATATAATTTTTTTTTTCCTCAGTTTAGGCCGATACGTATTCTACCTATTTTTTGTAAAAAAAAAATCGCAATAAGCGTTTATCGGTTGGTTTTCGCAAAATGTATAGCGTTTACAAAATAAGAGATAGTTTTATTGCATTTTTATTAATTTTTTTTTTTTTTACTACTAATAGCGGCGATCAGCGATTTTTTTTTTTTTTTTTTTTCATGACTGCAACATTATGGCGGACACTTCGGACAATTTTGACACATTTTTGGGACAATTGTCATTTTCACAGCAAAAAAATGCATTTAAATTGCATTGTTTACTGTGAAAATGACAGTTGCAGTTTGGGAGTTAACCACAAGGGGGCTCTGTAGGATTTGTGTGTTCCCTGTGTGTGTTTACAACTGTAGGGGGGTGTGGCTGTAGGTGTGACGTCATCGATCACGTCACCCTATAACAGGGATGACGCGATCAATGCTGCGGCCACAGTGAAGCACGGGGAAGCCGTGTTTACACACGGCTCTCCCCGTTCTTCAGCTCCGGGGACCGATCGCCGCACTCCGGCGGCGATCGGGTCCGCGAGTCCCACAGTCCCGGTGCTTCGGACCGGGTCACGGGAGCGCACCGCGGGCTTGCGCCTGTGACCCACGGCTGGGTACTAGAACCAATGTATATATACGTTGATGTGCCCACCCGTGCCATTCTGCTGACGTAAATGTACAGTAGGCGGTCCTTAAGAGGTTAAATAACATGTTATACTTGCCTCCTCTGTGCAAAGGTTCTGCACAGAGTGGCCCCCAATTCTCCTTTTCTGGGGTCCCCCCACGATGCTTCTGGCACCTCCTTCTTGAGAGCCCCCACGGAGAGCCACATTCCATTAGGGCACTCGTGCGGCACGCTCCCTAGTCTTGCTGCTGCATCCATTGACACCGACAGTTGGACTCGGCCCTGCCCCCTGGCTTTTGTGTCACTGGATTTGATTGACAGCAGCAAGAGCCAATGGCTCCTGCTGCTATCAATCTATCCAATGAGGACCTGAGACAGCGGCTGAAGCTGCTGTGCTCATCCCCGTCGCTGGAACGATCAGCTTCAGGTAGGAAAAAGGCTATATACAGTATATGACATGACACATTTACAAGACTTAAAGAATCTGCTACTAACAACTTGGTGCCAAATACCACATCGTCCCCTGAGAGGTCTAGTGGAGTCCCTGCCTTGGGCTGTGATGGATGGTCATAATGTTATAGCTAATTGGTGAAGTTTATATTGTGCAGGACTCTAGGTATGTGTCCTAAATGACAGATATATTTCCCTGCTGTTTGGGTTGTGCTCCCTTAACCACTTCCGGTCATATGACGTCCTGGAATTCAGTGGGTATATCTGAAAGATGCCTGCAGCTACAGGCATCATTCAGATTTCCATCTCTTCAGCCAGCAATTCTGTGCACCACAAGAACGATCATAGCGGCAGTTCTACCGCTTGATCGTTCGGAGAAACGATCTGCCAATGCCGGATGGGAGGCATATAGATGACTGGTGACCAGATGGTCACCAGTCATCTCTATGATTGTCTGAGGCCCAGGCGCGATGTTATGACGTCATGCCTGGGTACCGGAATGTAACAGCCGCAGTCGCGGCTGAAAGCATGAGATCCGTGATTTTTTTTTTCACGATCTCATGCTTTGCAGCCTGGAGGAGAGATGTGGGGTCTTATTGTACCTGTCATGAACCATTCCTATTACAAGGGATGTTTACATTCCTTGTATTAGGAATAAAAGTGATCAAAAAAAAAAAAGGTGTAAAAATAAATTAAGTAAAATATAAAATAAAAATTTTTTTTTTTTAACTCCCCTATCCCCAGTAACTTGCACTCAGAAGCGAACACACACGTTATAGAGCGCCAGCAACAATTTTAGCACTAGACCTCCTCTGTAACTCTAAACTGGTAACCTGTAAATATAAATAAAAATAAGCTACGCCTATGGAGATTTTTTTACGTACTGAAGTTTGGCGTCATTCCATGAGTGTGCGCAATTTTAAAGCGTGACATGTTGGGATAACTATTTACTCTGTGTAACTTTATCTTTCACATTATACAAAAAAATTGGGCTAACTTTACTTTACTTTCCCCCAAAAAGAGGCGGTTGAAAAATGATTGCGTAAATACCATGCAAGATAAAAAGTTGCAATGACTGCCATTTTATTCCCTAGGGTGTCTGCTAAAAAAAAAAACATATATAGTGTTTGGGGGTTCTGAGTAATTTTCTAGCAAAACAAATTATGGTTTTTACATGTAGGAGAGAAGTGCCAGAATAGACCTGGTCTGGAAGTGGTTAAAGGTGGACAATTGTATGCAATATCAATACGCGGGGGGTTTCACCCATCAATGCAGGGTGAGGGGTTTTGGGGTTGTATGCTTGGAGAAGACCAATTTACAAATTTGGTACAAATTTGGGACAAAATAAAATCATAAAATAACAAAAAATTATAAAATTAAATAAAAAGAAATAAGGAAAGAAGAAATGCTGCAAGTAATATAAACTATTTAGCATTTTTGATTTGATTGTGATCTTACCTACACATTAGAATGTTCTGCTATTTTTTTATTTTTTTCAAATGTGTACATCAAGGTGTCCTTTTATGAAAGTGCGGTAAAATACTGCTATTCTGTTCTCAGGCATTCTCAGGGGAGATCGCTCTCCTCTGAGTGCCTGTTTTATGAAACTTTGTAGATCGCTTCTCATGTTGAGATGAGGAGCGATCTACAAACGGCTGGAAACTCCTGAGAACTGCTTCTCTCACTGTAATCTCGCGTGATTTAGCGGGATTACAGTATGAGGAAGTGAAAAATACACGTTGAACACGAATCAGCACACATTACACACCACATGTTAATAAAGTTGCATTCCCACCAAACAATATACATTAACCTAATTATTAAAAAACATTGTTTTTATCAATATTTAAAGCTCATACATGTGCCTATTTAAAAGTGAATGGTTTATAGTAAATGAATGGAATCCCACATATGTAATGCACCATGCATATGCTATACACCATTCATATAAATGAAAAATACATTTATAACCTTTTTTTTTTTTTTTATATATATAAAGTATACAAATATAAACCCTGTATAACTGTAATAGAACAGTCCATGGGTAAAACCATATTTTAGGGTTTACATTTTTTTTTTTTTTTTTTTTACTAATAAAAAATTATATAAAAATTACTTTAATAGCATTTTATTGCAAGTATAATTTTATATATACATGTATATATATATATATGTGTGTGTGTATAATATATTTGTGTATGTATGTATGTGTATGTGTGTGTGTGTATATATATATATATATATATATATATATATATATATGTGTGTGTGTGTAGATAGAATATATGAATATATATAATCTAACATAGAAATACACACACAAACACATATATATGATGACACACACACTATAAATTCCTAACCTGCTCATTTTGGGGTGTGTAATAGTGTGGAAGATGTGATCTGACTGTATGGCTGCTTGTGTGTGAAGCATGGAAGTCAAAAGACTTCCTTCTTCCTCCACAATACTCAGCCAGCTTAGTGCTTCTCTCTCTGATTCTCCACCTCTGAGATGGTGAATCAGAAAGTGAGAATCCTGTCACAGATTGCCAGTGAGGTGCTGAGATCGCACCTTCATAAACTGGCCATTTCTGTTACAGTCAGTTACAGATTCTCACTGTTCTGAGATAATCAGTGGAGAACATGTTCTCAGCTGATTACCTCAGTTTCATAAACTGTTTATGACCTGAGAACAGTGGTGAGAGTCGGGATCGTCGCTGATCTCACTTTCATAAAAGGACACTCAAGGGTTACTTGATGTGACCTTACAATTACTTCAGGGTAGCTTAAAGTGGGAAAAATACTGTAGCTGCTGATTTCTAATAATAGGACACTTGCCTGTCTGGGGATCCAGCGCTGTCTTCGGGGCCAGGAGCTGGCATGTTTTCTTTGGAAAGCCAGCTGTAACTACTTGCGGCTTCACAGCTGGCTTTCCACTGCACATGTGAAGACTGTGAAAACCAGGTACCCATGCCCCCACCCAAAAAAAAAGGTGACAAGGGGAGACAGGCAATCAGAACTTCCCCTTTTGTGTGACGTTCTGTTTTAATGTTTACATTTTAAAACTGTTGTAAATTTTTGTTGCGGTTTTTACTCTCATTTGCCTAACCATGCTTTCTTTCCCTACTTTATGTAATGCTGTGCTTCTTGTAAACATAAATCACTTTTCCATGTTCCAGATTTTTTGAAAAGACCACTGGAAATATATGTTAGAAAGCTGAAAGTACCTGTGCATGTACTTCGCATGGAGCAACGTTCAGGCCTGATTAGAGCCAGACTTAAAGGTGCTGCTGCTTCCAAAGGACAAGTCATCACATTTCTAGATGCACATTGTGAATGTACAGTAGGCTGGCTGGAACCTTTGCTAGCACGGATTAAACATGACAGGTAAACATGTAATCTGTTATTAAGGTTGATATTGATGTGTATGCCTTCATTTTACCTGTCCCAAAACATCACACAACTTTACAGTTGCACACATTTAAGTACTATGTTGCCTGAATGCACTTTTATGTGAATTATTTAGAAAAAATAGTTAGAATAAATGTATTTGATGGGGGAAAAAGTATTAAATATATATTTTTTCTGATGACTACAAGAATAGAAGTTTCTTAGAACCAGTACGACATAGTAGAGCACAGTTTTTATTTTCAACAAAAGGTTGTTTTTCTGGTTCATAAACCTCAAAAATAAAACTTTGTTCCAACAAGAGGACTAATAGGTTGCCTGAGTTTTTGTGTAGGTGGATTCCAGTGGAATTGCATTGGTGTACATGATTTAGATGACAGGACGCTTCTATGAATAAATAGTATTATATCTTCTATAGTAGTGATAGGAAACGGTTCATATGCCAATACTTTGTAGCACATGCAGATTTTTAGGACGCAAAAGATTTTCTGATAATGATCTGGGTCTTTCAGCATTGGATAAACTTGCTGGACTTGTATTTATTTTTTAAACCTGACTATGTAATAAAACAACCTTTTTCAATTGGGGTACTGCAGCATCCTGGTTGAGAAAGAGGTGTAGATCAAGCTCTCACTCTGCAGGTGTACAGTTTGGTGCTCCACCAGTCTAAGCCCTGTATAGATAGACACTCAGAGCTCTGAATTCTACATCTGAATCTCGATCAGGGATCAGTGACTAACAGAGCAGTGAATGGGGGAAGTGTCTCACTGAGTTGTAATCTCTCCACCTCTCTCTACTATGCAACAGTGCAAACAAAGCATTCACCATGATTCTGGCTTTGTTTTTCACCATTCAATAATTCAACCCTAAGGCTGCGTACACACGATCAGACAGGTCCGATGAAACTTGTCCCACAGATCTGTGGTCTGTTGGTCTGATGTGCGTACACACCATCGGACCAGAACGCGGGGACGTAGAACACGACGTGATGAAAAAACGAAGTTCAATGCTTCCAAGCATGCGTCGATTCTGAGCATGCGTAGGTTTTTGGTCCGATGATTTTGTGTACTAACCATCAAACCTGGACAGGTTTCCATCGGACAGCTTTTAAAGCATGTTTTAAAACTTTGGTCCGCTGGAAAACGGTCCGATAGGCAGTACACACGATCAAACATGTCCGCTGAAACTGGTCTGGGGACCAGTTTCAGCGGACATGTTCGATCGTGTGTACGCGGCCTAACACGACATCCACACATTGTCCATCAATCAAGCTCTCTAACAGCATCTGCTGCATCTCTATGATCTTTAAATTCTATGAATGCAAAGCCAGGGGGATTCCTGGCAACCTACACGCTACAAAGAGGTCCATAGTAGCCAAAAGCCCGCTCAGTTCCGTTTTTTATTTAGATTGTTTCCAAGATTTCCTACACAGACTTTGCAGTCTAGCGGAGAAGAGTCATGGTGCATGGGTGGTGGTTTTTCCCCTTGTGGTCATTTACTGCCCACGTATGGGGCCCGGGATCTGTAGCTCGCTCTGGTCTTCAATATGTAGTCTTCCGGGTTGTGGTATGCCAGACACAAAGTGTCTCTCTAGTCCAGGAGAACTTCTGTCTCTGCAAAAATGTTATATGTACTGTGTGTGTGTGTATGTATGTATGGAAGTTTATTTATACAGTGCCTTGAAAAAGTATTCATACCCCTTGAATTGTTCCACATTTTGTCATGTTGCAACCAAAAACATAAATGTATTTTATTGGGATTTTGTGATAGACCAACACAGTGGCACATAATTGTGAAGTAGAAGGAAAATTATAAATGTTTTTTTTCAAGTTATTTACAAATAGTCATCTAACAAGTGTTGCATGCATTTGTATTCAGCCCCCTTTATTCTGATACCCCAAACTAAAATTTTGTGAAACCAATTGCCTTCAGAAATCACCTAATTCGTGAACACCTGTGTGTATGCATTCTCAGTATAAATATAGATATTCTGTGAAGCCCTCAGAGGTTTGTTAGAGAACTTTAGTGAACAAACAGCATCATGGAGGCCAAGGAACATACCAGATGGGTCATGGATATAGTGGTGGAGAAGTTTAAAAAAATACCAAGCTTTGAACATCTTACATGGCATTGTTCAATCCATCATCCAAAAATGGAAAGAGTATGGCACAGCTGCAAACTGACCAAGACATGGCTGTCCACAGGCCGGGCAAGGAGAGCATTAATCAGGGAAGAAGCCAAGAGGCCCATGGTAACTGGTGAAGCTGCAGAGATCCATGCTCAAGTGAGAGTATTTGTCCACAGGACAATTATTATTCGTGCACTCCACAAATCTGGCCTTAATGAAAAAAAAGCCACTGTTGAAAGAAAGCCACTGTTGAAAGAAAGCCACTGTTGAAAGAAAGCCACTGTTGAAAGAAAGCCACTGTTGAAAGAAAGCCACTGTTGAAAGAAAGCTGTAAAAAGTATATGAATGCATGCCACACTTTTTTTTTACCTATTTTTAACCAATTTATGTGTACGAAATTTTGAAAACCATTTATCATTTTTCTCCCATTTCACAATTATATGCCGCTTTGTGTTGGTCTATCACATATAATCCCAATAAAATACATATACGTTTTTGGTTGTAACATGACAAAATGTGGAACATTTTAAGGGGTATGAATACTTTTTCAAGGCAATGTATGTGTATGGCAGTTTGTGTGTGTCTGTACATTATTCTTAATCCTGCAGATCAGAACTGCTTTTCTAAGCTATCAGGGTTTTTTTTAGGACTCATTCACAATAGTGGCAAGAACTGCTGCTCCTCTGAAGAGCAATCCATGTTCAGACTGCTTTTTAGAGGCATTTGACATGCAATGAAGAGATATGTCGCCACCTCACCACGTTAGAGACCACCAAACATGACGTGGTATAGTTTCTGCGGCCACAATGCTCCTTGACTGTAAAAAAAACGCTGTAATAAACTGTTGTGGTTGTTTTTTTGTTTGCCTCCTGATGGCCAAAGAGGTTTCCCTTACATTTTTTTTCAAGGGACCAAGAGTAATTGGACAATTCAATCAAAAGTTGTTTCACAGCCAGATGTGGGCTACTCCATTAATTCTTCTAGTTGATTCTTCTAGTTGATTCTAAGTGTGGTATTTGCATACAGCAGGTGAACAGGCTTAGGTAAGTAAAACGAGGGGCTGGGGGGCCATCATTTCCAGGTGTTTTTTTCACCTTGATACATTAAGGTGAAAAAACGAACCTTTACAACCCCTTTTAACTTCCTGATAAACATTTTTTTAGATGCACCGGTTTACAGTGCTTGCCATAAATTAGTACACCCCAACAGATTTGTCAGAAAAACCTTTAGTTTCCTTTCATAATCAACATTTTCTATGGGACACTACACCTCTTTTACAAATGGGGGTTATTGATCGCAACCAAGATTTGTTAATTTCCACACACAAAAAAAGTATTTTTTCCTAACATTCATTTAAGATCATGTTGCAAAAATTAATACGCCCAAATGAAAGTCTTAGGATCAAAGCTAAATTTTAGACAACAAAATCCTAATTAACAAGAATTTAACTACAGAGGAGTCTAATTATTTATTAAACAGGTGTCCAGCAAAACTGTTGATTATAAAAGGGCATTGGTTAACCACTTAAGGACCGCCTAACGCCGATATACGTTGGCAGAATGGCACGGCTGGGCACAGGTACGTCGCCTTTAAGAGCCCAGACGTGGGTCGCTCGCCGCCGGCACACGACCAGATCCGAAGCTCCGTGACCGCGGATCCCGATCACTGCAAGTGTCCTGCGATCGGTCACAGGAGCTGAAGAACGGGGAGAGGTGTGTGTAAACACACCTTACCTGTTCTTCACTGTGGCAATGTCGGTGATGGTCTGTTCCCTGATATAGGGAAGGACCATCACTGACGTTACAGTCCACAGTCCAAAAACTGGCCAGGTCCTTTATCTGCATAATGGTCCGGGTCTTAAGTGGTTAACAAAGAAAACCCCTTCCCATTTCATGCTGTTAGCAATGGCACCATATGGAAGAGAATTGTCACAAGGCCTGAGAAAGAAAATTCCTTTGCACAAAAAAGGGGGAGGCTACATAGAGATCACCAAAGCTTTACTTATCAGTCAGAATACTGTAGTAAAGGTGACATCCAGACGATTCATGGAAGTTAATGCCTCGACAGGAGCATCTTCTGATGAGAAGGGTTCAATAAATCATCATGCCTATTCACTGCAGTTCGCAAAAGAAGTAGAAAGCCAAACTGGGGGTGACTGTTTCTCGTGACATATTACGGCATACACTGCAAAAGAATGACATTCAAAGGTGTAGTCCACAAAAGAAGCCTCTCCTAAAGCCCATGCACAAAAAAAACCTGTCTAGAATTTGCCAGGGACCATGCTCAAAAAGACTACTGGGAACTCTGTATACCAGGGGTGCCCAACCTTTTGAAGAGCGAGGGCCACTTAAGCAACTTGGTTACCAGTCGTGGGCCGCAATGAGCGGAGCAGGCGGATGACAGGTCACGTCTACTCTAAAGGGCCCTATGATCCGCCCAAATGGAAGGGGACAAATTCCCTTCTTTTTTTTTTTAGATTGGAGGTAGGTGGGCGTAAAATGGACATCTGTCGATTTTTTTTTAAAGGTGAATTGAGGGTCCCATTTGGTCGGGCTGGTCATGTGAAAAGGGCCCAAGACTGCTTTCACACTGATGTGCTGCAATTTACCCACACCGCGGGTGCAGCTTGGTGCACCCGTGTCTATCCTGTGGGTTAGCTGAACCTTGCCATAGACTCCGCCTGTGGCAAAAGCCAGCGCTGTAGAGGAAGCATCGGCTTATGAGCCTCCGCAGCCCTTTTTTTCCTCTACCACCAGCTTCATTCACAACACTGTGCCGTGGTATGGCGGGTCGGCAACCTGCGATCTGGGCTTGCCAACCAACCCGCCGTTCCAGAGCAGGGGGTCACATCAGAGGGGGTCACATCAGAGGGCTCCCCGGGCCACTGGTTGGCCAACCCTGCTGTATACCCTTTAGTGTTGAGACCAAGATAAATGTTTTTGGAACATTTGCAAAGGTGAGGAGTAAAAAAAAAAAAATGCATGGTACCTACTGTGAAACATGGGTGGTGGCAGTGTCCTTTTGGAGGGCTGCATGAGTGCTGCTAGTGTCAGGGAGCTTCAATTCAATAATGGTACCATGAATTCACAGATGTACATTAAAAGAAAAGATGCTACCATCACTTTGTGCCCTTGGTTAGTTGTGCACTTTTCCAACATGACAATAATCCAAAACACACATTCAAGGCCACTGTTGCATTTCTGAAGAAGAAAAGGGTAGATTTGATTCACTGGCCAAGTATGTCTCCTGATCGTAACCCGATCAAACTCCTATGGGAATTCTGAAGAGACAAGTTGAGCATCCTACTCCATCCAGCATCCTGGCTCTAAAAGAGGTTGTTCTTGAAAAATGGAAAAAGATAGATGTTGCAATATGAAGTTGTTTAAACAAATTAATATGAAGTATTACAAACAAGTCTCAATTTGCCTTTTTTTTTTTTCTTTTGACAGCATCGGAAACCTAAAAAAACTATTTTTATTTTTTAAAGTGCCCCTGTCCCCGCGAGCTTGCGCAGCAAAGAAAACACATACTCAAGTCGCGCCCGCATATGTAAACGATGTTTAAATCACACATGTGAGGTATTGCCATGATCGTCAGACCAAGAGAAATAATTCTAGCACTCAAGCTCCTCTGTAACCTGGTAACCATTTTTTTTTTTAAAGTGTTGCCTATGGAGATTTTTTAGATACCGTAGTTTGTCGCCATTCCACAAATGTGCTCAAAAAGACACTGACCTGTCCCACAATTCAGCGATGTGGCAACCCGCACCCTTTATTCTCTCCCCCGCCTGTCCACGGCGCTGACAATACTATTGTAGGCATTCGGCTGTGATAGCTTGCAGCTTCACAGCCGGGTGTGCGTGTCTCACTGCGCTGTCCTGCATAGCCGGGCAATATTCTGGGACCTGTGATGTGTCCCAGAAGATTCCAGAGAGGAAGGGCGGCCCAAGCGGAAGTGGGAGCTCGTCAGTAATCGTGATGCATTGTGGAATCGAACCGCTTACCAGATAATTCGTCATTGAATCGTGAGTCCAGTGAAGATGCGCACCATATTTTCCCAAATTTTGACAAAATTGTTTTATAGAACATTTCTTTAGCTCATTACATGAAAGGTTAATATAACTTTGATTTATAAAATCTTCAGTTTTACTGAAATTAGTTGATGCAGAAATGAATACACTCCACATCAAAAAACTTCAACGTCTAGTATTTTGTATGACCTCCAAAATTTGTAAGGATAGCACCAAGTCTTCTAGTCATGGAGTGAGTAAGTTGGAGACTTTTTTGGTTGCAAAACCCTACTTAAAACCCTCAAAAGTTTATGTATTTTCTGAAAGCAGAGGCCCTGTAGAATTGTATTTGTGCAACTGTTTAATTAAATCTATATTTTTAGTAATAAAATAAAATGGATTATAATGCACACATACCCTATACTGTATAACTATAATTAATTGTACAAAATAAAAAATTAGGTTTTGTGGCGCAAATGCCAAATATGTCAAGCTTCAAAACTGTGTGCACCAGCAATTAGAATAATTTCTCTAAACTCTGGCAACTCTACCTAGTATGTATGGATTTGCATGTATGGCTGTGCATGGGTCAGTGGGGATGATAAGTTGTTGTTTTTTTTTTTTTTTTTTTTTACTTTATTGCTTATGCAAGGGGCAAACAATGTGATGGCATTGGGTAGTTGACAGGTACTCTTGTTGGTGACATCTGGATCTGTTATACCTGGATTTCTTTCTTGCTCTTTGCTCCATCCAACTGAGTGCAGACTGGGTTGCTTCTGGGTTCACATTCTGCACAGGCCAATGGACCTCTGGTCAATGTCCTCCCACTCTGGTGGTCTTCACCTGGGAGCCTGGGTCAACAAAAAATCAAGAAGCCTGTTGCACTAAATAGAAACAAGCTACTGCTGCACCAGTGATCTTTTTTTTTTTCCTTTTAAGGACGTTGAGCTTTTCTTTGACTTTGCACAAAAGATAACCTTAACTATGAAATGTTATGAGAGCTGTTCTTTTTAATATCTGGGTATTGATTTGTAGCTCAAGTAAATAACATAGAGGTATTCTCGAAGCCCTTCTGTCCATAGTTCAGGATTGTATTTTGTTTACAAGTATTGCTTGTTCTTGGTATATGGCCTTCTTATTTGGTTGTATTGATAAGATTAAAATGTATTATAAACCATGTCTTATCTGCAAGAAAATATTTTATTCGACAATGAGAGTACTACCTTTGTTACAAAAAAAGAAAAAAATAACTATTTTGGGCTTAAACTGCATGCAATGTAAACGGCAACCGAGCGCAAATACCAACCAGACGTGGTAGAATCGCTTCATTAACTGCTTCCCACCCGATCTATAGCAGAATGATGGCTGAGCACTGCAGGAGCTTTCCCATCCTAAGTGGACATCATATGACGTCCTACCAGTTGTGCCTTTCCTGCATGCTCTAGCAACTGTGCTGTGGCTCAATATGTTGCCTGCTGTGTCCACTGGACACAGCAAATTACATATTGTTGTACCAGGCCAGCCCCAGTACCATGTGATCACTGATTAATCTTGGCGATCACATGACAGTTGTACACATAGCCATTCATTGTGTACTATTGGTCAGTGATCACATGATACAGACAGGGCCAATCACAGGGCCAAAAATTGTGACAAATTCCAAAACTCGCCATATCTCTTGGGCAGTAACTTGGACTGTCTACTTTCCAAACAGGGGTATTTGTAGTGTCCTGGTATTTTAGGGCCTCGATAAATTCAGTACATCAGGAATAATCATTTTTAAATATACACTATTACCAAAAGTATTGGGACATCTGTCTTTACAAATGCATGAACTTTAATGGCATCCCAGTCTTACTCTGTAGGGTTCAATATTGAGTTGGCTCACCCTTTGCAGCTATAACGGCTTAAACTCTTCTAGAAAGGCTGTCCACGAGGTTTCGGAGTGTGTCGATGGGAATATTTGACCATTCTTTCAGAAGTGCATTTGTGAGGTCAGGCACTGGACAAGAAGGCCTGGCTCAGTCTTCGCTCTAATTCATCCCAAAGACAGGGTTTGACAAATTTGCTTGGAATCTAGGAGCCAGCTAAAAAAAGTTAGGAGCCAGAAAACGCACCCCATCCTGACGCAGAAGCGAACACATACGTGAGTAGCGCCCGCATATGTAAACGATATTCAAACCACACGTGAGGTATTTTTCCCGAAAAAGTGCGCTTGTAAGACCGCTGCGCAAATACGGTGTGACAAAGTATTGCAACGATCACGATTTTATTCTCTAGGGCAAGGGTCTCCAAACTACGGCCCTCCAGCTGTTTCGGAACTACATTTCCCATGAGGCATTGTAAAATTCTGACATTCACAGACATGACTAAGCATGATGGGAATTGTAGTTCCTGAACAACTGGAGGGCCATAGTTTGGAGATCCCTGCTCTAGGGTGTTAGAATACAAAATATATATGTTTGGGGTTCTAATTAGAGGGAAGGAGATGGCAGTGAAAATTGTGAAAAATTACATATTACAATTGCTGTTTAACTTGTAATGCTAACAGCCACCACCTGGTGACGCCAGCTCTAAGAAGGTCCCAGCTAACAGAAGGAAGAGCTTGGGACTTCACAAGGCCGCAAAGCCGCGGTCTTCATTACCGGCCGTCGCGGCCCCGCCGCGATCGCGCGGAGGGGGAGGTGGGGCACACTGAGACACAGGATCCTGTGCCTCCGTGCGCCCCCACCTCCCCCACCGCGGCTGGTAATTGAGCCCGCAGCCTTGTAGGCCACAAAGCCGCGGCCTCAATTACCGGCAGATGCCAGGTCACAATTTCTTGTCGCAATTGCGACCTGGCGCCCCCCCCCTCGACAGTGACATGAGAGTCAGGTGGACCCCTCACACTGGCGGGCAGCAGTCGGGCACCTCACACGGACAGAGTCCGGGGTGTGCTACGGACAGAGTCCGGGGTGTGCTACGGACAGAGTCCGGGGTGTGCTACGGACAGAGTCCGGGGTGTGCTACGGACAGAGTCCGGGGTGTGCTACGGACAGAGTCCGGGGTGTGCTACGGACAGAGTCCGGGGTGTGCTACGGACAGAGTCCGGGGTGTGCTACGGACAGAGTCCGGGGTGTGCTACGGACAGAGTCCGGGGTGTGCTACGGACAGAGTCCGGGGTGTGCTACGGACAGAGTCCGGGGTGTGCTACGGACAGAGTCCGGATGTCAGAAGTGAAGTAGGAACTTGCATAAATGACAGCAGAGTAGAAATGTCCACAGGTAATAAAGGTAAACAAATATATCTATAAAAGCAGCTCTATATTAATAGCAGGAAAATCAATACGAGAATAGGTAAATCAATTTTTAGCAACACAACTGTAATCTAAACATGTCTAAAGGAATAGCAGTTTCCTAGTGGTTTTTGAGTGCACTTGAAAAAATGAGAGAAGGTGGGGTCCCCTTTTAAATGGCAACAACAAACTGCGCAGGGCCAGTGCAAGGATTTTTGTTTACTTATCCCCGGTCCAAGAAGTGACGACCTACAGGGGAGGGCTGGCAGCCTGTCCAGTTAAGTGGCCCATTGAACCACCCAATTAGCTCATCCATGCCCACCTGGTTTTTCAATGCAGCCTCACCAGTGCTGCCTCCCCAGTGCCCTTCAATGCAGCCTCACCAATGCCCATAAATGCGTGCTCAACAGAGTTGTAGTTTCCCCTGCCCTGCTCAGGAGCTTAAGCGCAGACTACAACTCCTGGAATAAAACAGTAGCTGGCTGGGTCTTTGGCCCAACTTCCTACAGAAGAAAAAAAAGTCAGCGGGCAACAGTGCCCATAAAAATGGTGAAGGGGGTTGCACATTGTGGCAGTGGTGGAAGTGATAGGCGGCTTCACAGCCACTTGTAACACTTTCACATGAAAGGCGACAGTCAGCTTTACTAAAGTACACACACTCCTAGCTGAAATCTAAAAATCTGAATCCCCAGCAAGTGTCTAGGAAATAGGATTTTACTGCCCCCCTATTCTGACACCCTGAGGTGGCTGCTAAAGGCGCCATATGGTAGTGCCTGCCATAGCCCTGGGGCCACTACAGAATCTGATTGCATGGGTGTTCACACCCCTGCGATCCGATTAATGTCTGAATTGACAGTTTGCACGGCACTATGTGAACCGATTTGGGGGTGTCATTAACTTTGTATTGACACTCCCAGCGGTTCGCATAGGGCAGAGTGAACCGCCTGTGAGTCAGGTGCGATGCAGGAACCCACAGTGGATTCACAGGGTTCTCGAATCGCACCAGTGTGAACCAAACCTAAATGCTGGTTCACACTGCAGCGATGTGAGAACCCTGTGAATCCACTGTGGGTTCCCGCATCGCATGTCTCCCAGTGGCAGTTCACACTGCCCTATGCGAACTGCTGGGAGTGTCAGTTAAAAGTTAATGACACCCCCAGATCAGTTTGCATATCACAGTGCGAACCACGCGTTCGTATTCTGCTGCGGACCAAAAAAGGGTCCTGTGCGAGTTTGGTCCGAATACAATGCAAATTCAGCCATACTATCTGTATGGCTGAAATTGCATCGAAACAGAGATTGCTTGTGATTTTCACTGCAGTGTGGTACAAATCGCATCTGATGCAGTAGATAATGGCCGACCGGCCCTCTTACCAGACCCGGAGATACAGCAACAATGGTTCCTCCGATCAGGAATTGGCTCATTCTGGGTTGCCTGTGGTGAACTCCGCTGGATAGTGCCCAGATCTGTATTCTGGAAATAACTTTATGCCTTTCTTCAGAAGGGATAGTGCTAGGCTGTGTGGATTTCTCTCTGGTGGTGCAGTGGAGTGGGATTCTCTCTCTCATGGACTCCTCCTGGGTGCACTTCCCCATAATTCTCCCAGGCTCCTGGATCTCTCTCCCTTCTCTTCAACTGGGCATGGTGGGGGCTGCAGTTTCTCCCCTAAGTATTGCATGTCCAGCCCTCGGCACTACATTTCCCATAATCCTCTCTGCTTCACTGTAGAGTTTTTTTTTCTCCCTGTCCAATAAGGAGGGGGAAGAAAAAACGAATACTGTACAGTGATGAGAGGAGGAGGGAGCCCGCAGCAGCAGCTTCTCTCTCTCTCTCCACGCAGACACTGTCGCTCCGATCTTCTGCTGCTCTGCTCTCTTCTGACAGGAGGGAGGTGGGGAATGGGCAGGAAGTATAGAGAGAGAGAGAGAGAGAGAGAGACATCCAGTTCTTTTAGCGGCGGCTCGAGCAGGGGGGATGAAGGAGCTCTCCTTCTCGGACCCGCTCCTGTCATTTGCCGGCGGCGGCTGGCGGGGAGAGCAAGTGGATCGGCATCCGCGGCACCCGCTTACAGGAGCTTGATGGCCCGGGACCTTCATCCTACTCGGCCAGTACCTGATCCCTGGAACGGACAGCACGCACCAGCGGTGGGTGGGCACCTCACGCGGGCGTGTGGCGGGCCCCCCGGACTTGCTGGGATTACAGGGCCCAGTCGCAACGGCAACTGCTGCAACCATGATAATTCCGCCACTGCATCATTGTCTTTATGGACCTTGCTTTGTGCACTGGTCTAAATCATTTTTTGGAGGTTGGATTATGGTTGTATTTCAGGGATTGGGCTTGGCCCCTTTAAGTTCCAGTAAAGGCATCGGCATACTAAGACATTTTGGACAATTTCATGTTCCCAACTTTGTGGGAACAGTTAGGGGATGGTGCCTTGTTCCAACATTGGTACCTGACCTCACAAATGCGCTTCTGGAAGAATGATAAAACATCCCCATAGACACACACTCTTAAGCCTTGTGGACAGCCTTCCCAGAAGAGTTGAAGCTGTTATAGCTGCAAAGGGTGGGCCAACTCAATATTGAACCCAACGACCTAAAACTGGGATGCTATTAAAGTTCATGTGCGTGTAAAGGCAGGTGTCACTATACTTTTGGTAATATAGTGTATATACAGTGGGTGTAGAAAAGAATCATCCCCCTTTTTAAAAAAAAATATTTTGTGGATTTGCAGCCTGAAATTAACCACTTCATTACTGGGCACTTAAACCCCCTTCGTGCCCAGACCAATTTTCAGCTTTCAGCGCTGACGCATTTTGAATGACAATTGCGTGGTCATACAACCCTGTACCCAAATGATAGTTTTATTTTTTTCCCACAAATAGAGCTTTCTTTTGGTGGTATTTGATCATCTCTGGGTTTTTTATTTTTTGCGCTACAAACAAAAAAGACAGAAAATGTGGAAAAAAAAACACAATTTTTTACTTTTATTATAATAATATCCCAATTTTTTTTTTTTATATTTTTTTTCCTCGGTTTAGGTCGATACGTATTCTTCCACATATTTTTGTTAAAAAAAATCGCAATAAGCGTATATTGATTGGTTTGCGCAAAAGTTATAGCGTCTACAAAATAGGGGATAGATTTATGATTTATTTTTTACTAGTAATGGTGGCGATCTGCGTTTTTTTTTTTTTGTCAGGCCAGCGATATTGCGGCGGACGTATCGACACTTTTGACACAAATTTGGGACCATTCACATTTATACAGCGATTAGTGCTATAGAAATGCACCAATTACTGTATAAATGTGACTGGCAGGGAAGGGGTTAACACTAGGGCGTGAGGAAGGGGTTAAATGTATTCCCTGGGTGTGTTCTAACTGTGTGGGGGGAGGGGAATGACTGAGGGAGGTGCGCACGGGGAATGTAAACAGGACGTCCATATCTATAGCGCGGATCTTAAGTGGTTAAGAGACAGTTTTTGTTTTATCCAGCTGTATTTACTAGTGCAACTTATAACATCCAAGTGAAAGATGTATAACACCAACATGTTTGATAAAAATAAAGAAAAAAATCAAAAACAAAATCACTGAGTTGAAAAAAAGATCACCCCTTTTATGTCAGTAATTTGTTGAACTACCTTTTGCTTTAATTGCAGCATTTAGTCTCTACTAACTTTGTATATCTAGACTGCAATATTTGCTCACTCTTCTTTGCAGAACGGCTTGAGTTCAGTCAAATTTGACGGTAACGGTTTGTAGACTGCAGTCTTCAAGTAATTTTACAGATTTTCAATGGGGTTTAAAGTCATGCAAGGAAATATATATATTTTTTTCTCATTCAGCCACCGTGTGGTCATTTCTTCCATGTGCTTTGGGTCGTTATCATGTTGGAAGGTAAACCTTCCTCCCATCATCCACTTTCTGGCAGAGGGCAGCAGATTTTCCTCAAGAATTTGATGGAATTTTGCCCCATCCATTTTCCTTCTATCCTGACAAGTGCTACAGTCCCTGCTGCAAAGAAATAACCCCATACCAAGATATTACCAGATCCATGCTTTACTGTAGAACTCGTGGTGTTATTTGGATGGTGAGCTATATTTGATTGACTAAAATCTGAAAATTGGCCTGGGTAGCAAGGGGTGAACGTGTCTGGTATTGAGGTGGGTAAAAACAATGGGGTGAAAAATGGATGAAGTAATCCTTACCCCCCCCCCCCCCTCCAAATTCCTAGCCTTATTGGTCATGTCTTTTATTTGCCAGTGTGTCCTCAAGGGTTTCTCCTCGGCTTTCTTGAAGAAAACTCTGTTTTTACTATTTTATTTCTTTTATTAACATTCTCAGTACTTGGTGACTATTTCTTATTTTTTAATTAAGACTTCTATTAGGCTAGTTGAGCTGTTCTCTATGAAGAGGCGAGCCTAATGAGTAAATTCAGGACACTGCCTCTGCGTAACTAGACCCTGCTGGAAGGAAGATGATGGGGCCTGCTGCTATTATTGTATTCTTTGGGCACTGGCCTCTTATTTGTGGGGTTCCTTGGATAACTGGTCTACTGGTTTGTTGGCTGTAGAGTGCTTTACAGGTCCAGAGCAGTGTCACAGCCTCTGGTGTGATCCAGTCTCAGAAAACTTAGAGTGAGTGAGCCCATCATCAGCACAAAGATATACAAGAATGCAAGTTTTGGCACTGGGCTCTTTATTTAGTTGCTTCACAGACCTGTGGATAGTGTGTTGGTCACATAACACACTCCAGTTTTTTAGAGCAGGAGGACAACCTCTATGATAGTTTTGGTCAACCACCTTAAAATGTGTCCTCAAGTGTAGCCCTCGACATCAGCAAAGGGCTGCACATAAAATTCAGTACAAATTCATTGGCAGAAGACAGATTTGGAACAGAATATAGGCAATGACTGTGGACAGGATACACATGATGGTCAAAGACTTGGCATTCCTTGAGACAGTAGATTAATGGAAGGGAGCAGGTTCAGAAGTATTTCAGGTTTTCAGAAAATAATGCAGATAGTGTAAATCTGCTGGAATACAGCTGCTACGGCAGCGTGGGAGACGAGGGGTGAATTTGTTTTACATATACTCTCGTCAGTCGTTTTTTGCTGACCTCTTACACTTGTTTTTGTTTGCACTTCAGAATGATGATACAATATATCAGTAACATTTTTTTACTTTAAGGCAAATTATTTTAGTGCTCGTTCACTCTGTTCTGTATGTCACTGCACAGCATAATGCTGCTGTGCAGTGTCTTAAAGGGGTTGTAAAGGTTTGTCTTTTATTTTCTAAATTGGTTCCTTTAAGCTAGTGCATTGTTGGTTCACTTACCCTTTCCTTCAAATTCCCTTGTAAATGTTTTTTTTTCTTTGTTTGAATTTCTCACTTCCTGTTTCTCCTCAGTAAGCTTTCCACCATCATCCGAGCGGTGGAAAGTCATTTAGAACAGCTTACTGAACACCTTACTGAGGAGGAACAGGAAGTGAGAAATTCGGACAAAGAAAAAACAACATTTAGAAGCGAAATTGAAGGAAAGGGTTAGTGAACCAACAATGCACTGGCTTAAAGTAACCTATTTAGAAAATAAAAAAGAACCTTTACAACCCCTTTAAATGAATTGTCGCTTTGTGCACTTCTCCAAATAAAATTCAGAAAAAAAAGGGGGAACTGTAAATGCGGATCATACTGCCCCCTCACCACGGCTCACTGCAGCAGAAATGGACAACTGCCCACAGACATAACCACTTAGTGTGCGGACATGTGAACAGGCCTGTTATGTTGGCATTTTCAATGAATAACTAAAAAACATATCTGAATTTGAGTTTAGTCTTCAAAAACATATATTTTTTTCTTTTTTCAGGAGGACGGTAGTATGCCCCATTATTGATGTAATTAGCGATGATACTTTTGAATATATGGCAGGTTCTGATATGACTTATGGAGGGTTCAACTGGAAACTAAATTTTAGGTGGTACCCTGTTCCTCAGCGTGAAATGGATCGGAGACGAGGAGACCGAACTCTTCCTGTGAGGTGAGGAGTCATTTGATATTTTCATTTTTCCCTTTCTATTATTCTATGTTATTTTTAAGAATAAGCCATTGAATATGTTGATCTGTCAGATTGACCATGGAGGATCTACGTGCAGTAGAGTTGTTCAGGACCCTTTATCAACACAACCTTTAAAATCATTTGAGTTTTAAGGGGTGACTGTTTCTCACTACTAGCTGTGCATGCCCCAAGCAAATTTGGCTGGAATTCTTTTCATCAATCTTAAAGCCTATTTCCAGGCAAAGCATTATTTTTGTTCTTGTTACAATAGGCAGCAGTTAGAAGTGTCAGTTGTTTTGTTTCTTTTTGTTTTTTTAATCACTTTTCCCTATGAGCACTTTTCTGTTTCTGTTGTCTTTTAAAACCAATAAACAGTACAAATGAGAGAAAATCTTTCACTCTCACACATACAATAAAAACCTGGCACAGTATCGAACCATTCACTTTCCTATAGTGAAAATGTCTTTTATTGCTTTTTTTTTCATCACTGTGGAGATTCTGTCTCATATTTGTGTTCTGACTGACACGCACCAAATAGACAAGAAATTAGGGGAAATCCCTGTAATTGAGATTTAAATAGTGATACAAACCTGAAAGAAAATGTAACAATGTTTCAGTCAATTCAGTGCTAAAATGAAAGCTGTCTGGATTTGGGCTTTAAAAGAAACCTTTCCTGAGACAAATATGGTGGCTGCCTTTGCTTTTTTTTTTTATTCTGTAAATGCTTGTCTGCTTGGCATGTTTGCCCTCTTGCTTCAGTACTTTAAATCAGTGACTTCAAAGTATATCTAAAGCCAAATACTTTACTTTCTCATCCATCAAAGGAAACAGAACGTTATTAAATCCTTAAAGCCGGCCTCTGGAAATGGCTAGGCTAGCCTGGAACGTGATCTTAAAGCTTTTCATTGTGGGGCTCTCCAGACCTTTGTACTTTTAGTTAGCCACAGAGCACTGTCTGGGTTAAGAGCTGGCGGCGCACAGCCTCTGGTGCTTCACAGTCCCTGAGGGCTATTGTAGTGAGTAAGGTGGGTTGGACTGAAGCACTAGGAGCTACCTCACAGTTGGTAATGTCGGGCGCCATTTTAAAATTTTCACAACCTCCATTTTTACAGCAGTATGTTAATACAGAGTACTGACATCATCTGCTTGGTGGAGTGTTGTTGTTCTCCTGCCATTCAGCCTAGAGAAAAGTTTCTGCTTCTGCGTCTCTAGCACTTTATGGATCAATAGGTTTTTGTGCTAGTGCTGTTTGCCTCCAATGATTTTGGTCATCTCTGGCCACCTACGACCCTCTTTAACATCAGCTGCTTGGGTTTGTGAGTACACACGGCCTCACCTTGGGCCTAATTCTCTGCTACACAGTGCAACGTGTTCTGAATTTTTTATTTTTGTTTATTTTTTTAATTGCTTGATCCCCCTTACTGTGTGCCATGTGTGGTTCCATCCGCTTGCCCATATGTCTATACCTTGTCCTGCAGATGTTGCGTTAATAGTTATATCACACTAGTGGTATTATTTTATGCATGCAGCAATTCTGTCACTATTTCAGTAGTTTCCAAAAAAAGTGAGATTTGTTGTATATTTGATTGCTATCAGTTATCAATATGGATTTAAGTTGCAATATTTGTGCCATTACCCCTTAGTTTCCTGATGATACATGGGTGACAGATTGCTTTGCCCCATATCTTTGCTTTTTTGTTGCAAAATCTACTTCTCTATAACTTCCTAAGTATAATACTATATTTATGTACTACATTTTAAAAAGCTGAACCAATAGCTGTGGCTTAAAAAAAAGAAAAGAAGCTTATGTTGACAACCTCCATTTACAGATACATAGGTAGCATGTATCCATCCATTTTGCATGTGATGCATTCTTTGTCTAATATGTGAACGTTTTGAACCATGGATGGACTGTTCTGTTGCATGTTTCTGCTTTTGCTTTTCTAGGACCCCTACTATGGCAGGAGGCCTTTTCTCAATCGACAGAGATTATTTTCAGGAGATAGGAACATATGATGCTGGAATGGACATATGGGGTGGGGAAAATTTAGAAATATCCTTTCGGGTAAGTCTAACCAAGCATAGAACGGCTACAAAAGTATGTATAATGTATAATATATGCAATGGCGTTCGTCTGCAGTCTTGGTGTCCTCCCCGCTTCTGTTTTTGAGTCATTTCCCGCGCTGTGTTGGAAGCCGCCGCTGACACATACCGAGCGCAGTACACTCGGGCACGCTCGGCTCCTCTCGCATAAAGGCTAGGAGGCGGCACAGGGCGTGACCGCGAGGGGAGCCGAGCCTGGCCGAGTGTACTGCGCTCGGTATATGTTGGCGGGGGCATTCAAATACAGCATGGGAAGCGGGGATCGGCGTATATCGCGCACCCACGATTTCCCCCTGATTTTAAGGGGAAAAAAGTGCGCGGTATACACCGATATACGGTAATTTGCATGCCATGGATACTGTCTGAATTTAGATTAGATAACCTTAAACAATTACAGGTTATTTAAGGTTGCATTTTTTTTATTTTTATATATAGATATGGCAGTGTGGAGGTACGCTTGAAATCGTCACTTGCTCTCATGTTGGTCATGTTTTTCGAAAAGCAACCCCATACACTTTTCCAGGTGGAACAGGGCAAATCATCAACAAAAACAACCGAAGACTGGCCGAAGTGTGGATGGATGAATTCAAGAACTTCTTTTATATAATTTCACCTGGTAAAACGAATTTAATTTGTTTCATTTAAAGTGATAGAAAAAAATTGGTTGGATTTCAATACTTACTATTAACACCATACTGGGTGTGCAAGATACCCAACAGTTAGATGACAGCAATATATGCTATCCCATATTGTGAAAACTGAATAGCTATGCCTTTTGGATTGAATACTAACTGTAGACTCTAATCACCTTTACACACTGACAGCTTTGTCCTGCTATAAAATCAACTACAGCTGTCTCTGTGGGACTAGCTACCTGACTTATTTAATCACCTCTGAGGCCGGGTTCACACTGGTATGACAAACGCTCCGACATTAGGAGCTAATGTCGCATTACTTATGAAAATCAAAGTTTCCCTATGAGAGCCGCCTTAACTGGTCCGACACAAGTCGGTCCGACTTTGAAAAACGTTCCTGCACTATTTTGGTCCGACTTTGATCCTACTTCAGCCCATTAAATATCATTGCTAGCGGCTGAAAAGTGCTACAAAAACGACGATAAAGCGCCGCTAAAAATAGCAGAGATGCTTGTAGTGAAAGTGCCCTAACTGTTTTGCCGTGTCAGAAACATTGTAACCTCTTCTGAAAGAGAAAAAAATATAACCGTATAATATTTCTAGACTAGAAACTTAAAGGTAGGCACTTAAGTGCCTATGTATACCTTTGAATATCTTCTTGAGCAGACACCAGGGCATTCCAATATAAAAAGGAAAAAAAACAAACTTGGTTGCAATTCTGAAACTGGGTGAAGAGGATAGCCAACGGAGTGTGTAACTTCAAAAATTAGTCAGCAGAGATAGTAGCTCCCATTTTTCTATTATGACAGATCACCTCTAAAGTGCTTCCTTTAAAAATGCACACATGCCATTTTGAATCCGCTGCAAAACTAGTCACAGATGACAGCAAATTCCAGAGAAATGATAGATAAGTTAAGAAAAGGAGGGAAATTATTTTTAAGTGTAATTTCAGGTAGCTCTTTATAACTCGGCTGACATCTCTTAATGGGTTTTCAAATGTCACAAACTACTCATGCAGCCCATTTGTCTGTCAGCTGTCGTTACCTTCTTCTAAGTTAGTCAATCTAATTTCACATGTATTTATATAGTCCAAAATGCATTTTGTCACCGTGGCAAACAAAGTGGTTCAGTGTTTTCACTAAAGTTAAAATAAACAAGTAAGTAAGGTAAAAATATTTTGTTACACCATTCAATTATCAAAACATGTCTCCATGTTCTCGATTAAAAATAAAAATAAAAAATGGATTGATACTTAAAGGGGTTGTAAAGACAAAAATATTTTCCTTTTAAATTAAAGTCTGACAGTAGCTGATAAAGTAAAAAGTTATGTTTTGCATTATAACTAGTTTGATACCTGTTGAAATCGAGCTGTTTTATTCACCTTCGTCACTCCTGAATCATTATTCTTACTGACTTCCTGGTTTGCGGTGCACATTCATTCTTGCTACATCACAGCCTAATGGGAACTATAGTTCCCATTAGGCTTAGCCTCCATGCCTGTGAGGGATAAGAGAGCATCTTCACGCAGGGCTGTAGTCCTAGGGAGGGGGTGAGCACATTCTGCTTTCCACCATGCAAAACTGCTCAGGTGCTGGTGGAAAGCAAGAAGAGGAGAGACAGGAAATGGCATTTTCAAACCTGTATTTTGGAGGTCAAAAGGAAAAACGAAGTGATATTTCAATGCTCTAGCTTACAGCAATCAATTGATCTAATAAAAAACAAACCTTTAGTGTTCTTTTAATGCTATCCTGCTGTAGGTTTAAAAATTAAAGTCATGTGAAAAAGTAAATGCACCCCATGAATATTATTGACTGTTTTTAACACATTTGAACAAACATTGGTTCTTTATTCAAACAGTGCCTACTGATGTAATATAATTGAGCAAGTTACATGACATGGTGTATTTCTTATTTGTGAGGTTCAGATAGTAAGTACATTTACAAATACTTCAAATCTATGAAATGCTCTAAATTAGGTGCTAATGATTAGAAACCCTATAGAGAGTAGCCAGGTAGACCTATCTAAGGCTTCATGTACACAGGACATTGTTTAACTTCTGAACGATTAAACTTGATAGCAAGAATCCGACATTTAAAAACGTCCATTTAGCCGTGTTTGCATGGGCTGTCTACAGGAGATGCCTTCACAATCTGTCTGAATTGGAGCGTTTTGCAAAGAGAGGGCAAATATGGCTTAGTCAAGATGCGCCTTGCTGATAGACTCATACCCAAAAAGACTAAGTGCTGTTATAAAATCGAAAGGTACTTCAACAAAGTATTTAAGGGTGTGCACACATATTCAAGCCATATTATTTTATTTTTACTTCCCTCTACCTAAAATATTTAAAATTTGTTGTTCAGCTGAGTTGTACAGTTTATTGGTCACATTAAAGGTGGAAAAAGTTCTGAAATGTTTTATCGTTAAACTATTTTTTTTTACATCACAGAAACCTGACATTTTAACAGGGGTGTGTATACCTTTTATATCCACTGTACCTATAGAGATTGCACCAATTTAACCTGCATCAAAAGTATTTCGGGAAAAAGCCTTCACTATCTAAAAAGAAATAAATAAAATAAAAAATCGGAGCAAGACTACAGTTTACAATTAAGCGTACTGTAAAGGAAAAAAAACTAGAGTAATGTGCTATGAACTGATGGATCAAAGATAGTTATTTGACCCCAACAGTGCACATATTTGGGACAACTGCTTTGAATACCATTGAAATGTTGTAGAGGAATTTGTAACAGTTAGTTTATGCAAAGTATTACACAAACAATTTGCAGCTAGGCATTTTGGATAGAGAAGTAGTCGAAATGTTTTACTTGTCAGGGGCTGCTGGACAGTTATGCAATATGCTTACAAGAAGTCATTTCTGCTAAAGAACAAAATATCACCTTCTAAGGCAGGAAGGGCATTTTTACTTTTTCAAAGTACACCATACACCTATCTTTGTTAAATGACAAAAGGCAATTTTTTCTTGTTTTTAATCGGGTATATTTAAAATCATATAGGATATCTGCGCTAAAACATTTAAATTACAAATGACCAACCGCTTAAGCAATCTGTAACACTAGATGCAAGAATTGTGATAAATATATGAAGCAGCGCTAACAAAAAAAAAAAAAATCGAACTCAATATTGTGAAAACACAAAAATGAATCTATATAATGACATCAAACTTTTTAGGTGAAAAAATGTGTATAAAGAATTTACACCAAATATGTAAATAAGTGTCCATAACAAAAGCATATTCACAAGGGCTGAAAAGGAAAAATATGGTATATGTGAACCAAAGTTCAAAGAAAACAAATTGTCCACGATTCATTTGCACCAGTGTCCCCACAATCACAATACATAGTGCTTCTATCACCAGGCAACACCAAGTGTTATAGACTCTCACTGCATCCTGTGGACCATCATATATTATGGTCAAATGCGCGCATTACATCTCATTATAAAGGCAAACTCCAAAGCGCCAAACGTGATCCAGTCAGGGTTGGTTCATCGGCAGGATGAAAAATAAAAATCATATACGCCCATAGTTTAACCAATAAAGAAAAAAAAAATATTAAAAAAATTAACAAGTAAAACTTGCAAAGGGAAAATCCTTGGCCAATCGGCCTAAAAACTTGCATACAGCAATAAAAACAGATACAATTGCTCTCCAAAAAAGCTCTCCGTTAAGAAAGCGCATGTGATGAAGCGGCGTTGCCATGTGCAACTAGTTTTGTCAAAGAGATGACACCAGTCCCCCAATGACATCATCTGTTTCCTTTTGGACTTTCTTGTGAATGGTGCGATTTCTTTGTACATGTTGTTTCACCTAATGAATTTGATGTCATTTACATTATTTATTTATTTATTTTCACAATATTGAGTTAAATTTTTATAGCGCTGGTTCATATATTTATCACAATCAAATATATTACCTTTTATGTGTAAGCACTATTTATAAAGATCTAAGGGTTGTCTCTTCAAATATGCTGGAAAAGTCAATAAATGTATTTTGTACGTTTTAATTATGTAGTCAGGTTGAAAAAACTTAAATTTTAGTTCAACCAGATTAACATTTGATGCATTATAAAACACATTAATCTTGTTTGGCTGCTAAATGCTCATAGCCCTGTCAAAGATAACTAGTTTCCCCAAACTTTTAAAATAGTTGTTACTTCTCTGGTAATTTCCCATCTTGTATTGTAGCTCTGCCAATTATGACTTTTTAAACAAATTTTAGTTTGGAGAAACAAAAATTTATTGTGTTTTTTTTAATTTATTTTTTAAAATACAGATTTGTACATTTACTTTTAAAACATATTATCTCTTTCGGTATACTTGACGAACACCAAGAAACTTTGCAAATATAGCTTTCATTCACACAAGTTGCTTGCTAAACCCTAAATATTTGAAAGGAGCAAATATGTGTTTAACCGCTTCCTGCCTAACCTATCTCTTTGAGGGCTGGGTGGGGGCCTCCTGCTTCCGGGAGGACATCATTTCATGTCCTTATCGTGCACCTCCTGAGAGACTTGATACCTTAACCCGCTTTGTCCACAAAACACAGTGGATGACAGATCGGTGTACTTGGCCAGCCCCAGTATCATGTGATTCCTGTAACCAGTCACATGATAGTTGTACACAATGAATGGCTTTCATTCATAGTCATTCATTGCGTACTATTGTGTTGATCTGTGATTGGTCACAGTGATCACATGGTACCGACAGTCAATCACAGTGCACTGTACCATGTGATAGCTGAAGCCAATCACAACTGTCCCAGTAGTACATAATGGCTATGAATGTATGCCATTTATAAAAAAGGGTTGCTTATAACATGGATCATACTTGTTATAAGAAATCACAGTGTTAAAAAATAAAAAAATTAACTGATCACCTCCTTAGAGTAGTACAGTGTCACTGTGGTGACACGGCCGTACTCTGGTCATAGTATGTAAAAAAATATATACATTATTGACAATATGTAAAAAAAAAATATTCTCAATTTTCCCAAAAAAAGTGTCAAATTTCAAACTTCAAAAAATGCACCAATTCAGATTACCTATATGAAAAGATTATTGCAATAATAGGTATTATATATATTTGTTTATTTTATTTTGTATCCCCTGATTTGAAGATGAGTACAATTATTTAACCGACTATAGCCTGCAATGCTAATCTGTGCATGCTGATGGCAGTAAAGTCTCTGTGCTGACAAAATACAATGCCTCAGTGGGGAGGATTCCCTCATCCATAGAGTGAGTCATGACATGATCCTTGCTTCAGGGTTGTGGGAATGCCAAGTACCACAATTTCTCCTAGTCTTTGGTGTTCCTAGGATGCCACCAGAAAGATCGCGACATCACTCTCATATTGGCACCACAAACATAAGCCAAGTAAAATGTTATTACTTTCTTTTTTTTTTTTTTTTTTACCACTACTAACTAGTTTACGTCTGCAATTTACAATGGATGGAGAGTTCAGTGTGTAATAAGCAAACCTTGAATTTTAGTGTAAGGTAAGCTTTAAGATTTAAAGTACAGTTTCACCTAAACTGTCATTAACCCGCCCCCATTTATTTTAGTTCTGACTATCCCTGACTTGAGATTCTTGGTGTATATAGTCCCCTTTAAGTTTATAGGGCATGGCCAGGGCTCAAGAGAATTTTGTCAGGCAGGTTGTAAATACTATAGAAGGTAAGTGAGCAACTTGAGTGGAGGAGGTAATGCAGATTGACTTAGGTACCCTGGGGTGGGTGGGTTAGTACAGATTTCCTGCATCTTGCATCACAACTCAAATTTTGTAGTTAATATTGTTATTATCTCTACAGGGGTTACTAAAGTGGACTATGGGGACATATCTTCAAGAGTAGGCTTGAGACACAAACTGCTGTGTAAGCCATTTTCTTGGTATTTGGAAAATGTTTATCCCGATTCCCAGATACCTCGCCATTATTACTCTCTAGGAGAGGTAAGCAATATCTGTATCAAAAATTGTCTTTACATATGCCTTGATTATATGGTATGAAAATACGTCTGACCTATTTTAGTCTGTTTTCTTGTGCTCAATTAAGCACAGTAATTTGCCTTTTAAACATTTTTTAATTAATAGGCCATAACAATGTGTAAACACCCTTTGTTGCTAGGAGTGCTACTTCTTTCACTTACTCTTACTATGTGTCATAGCAAGAGATTTGCCTTCATCTTGAAGAGTTGGCGCTTGTGGTGGTGATGCAGAAAAGAGGGAGAGATGAGGGGGCTCTGGGTATCCGGTCCTTATTAGCAATGGAGAGATGACACCGGAGGCAGCGTTTTGTAAAGAAGCAGCAGCTCTGGAGGGTCATAAAGGAATGAGAAAGGCGCCTGTAAGAGCAGTAGTTAAAAGATTTATTACAGATTTAATGGGATTAAAAACACTTACAAGAGTGTAAGAGGTCATAGGCATATAATGATCAGTCCCCATGCGGATCGCTCTAATCCTCGTCTGTCTGGGGGAGAGAGAGAGCCGTCCTGCAGCTGTCACATTCCCTGGGGATGTGAATTGGCGAGAAAGTGATGATGCTATGAGGGAGCTCGGGTTCCCGCAACCAAGCTGGAACGCACGCGACCAATGTGATCGGTGAAGGCGGTAATGAATTTCAGAGCATGTGCGGCTCCTTCGTCATACCCTACGCCCATGTTTGCTGAGTAGGCTTGTAAGGGATGAGGAGAGGGGAGGAGTAGGTGTCTGCTGATAGGCTGGGGGAAAGAGGGGCGGAGTGTAGACCTGCTGATTGAATGGATCTGGAGCCAGGGTTGTGTAGCCGAGGCTCAATCGTGATGTAGTCTGTCAAGGGCATATACATATAGATAACACAATTGGAATGAGAGATTGGTGATGCAAATTTGGTTGGTGGTGAAAAATAAATATGAGCCAGTATTCATGAGATATAATCATTTTAAAATGCAGCATGTTGAACATGCGAGGGTTATGTTTAAATGGATATTGATTTCATATAGGGCCAGAGTTAAGTGACATATTAAGCACATAAGATAGGGTTAAAACGGGATTAGCACAATGTAACAGTATAATATTATTATAATCCCAGGATTTATATATCGCCAACAGTTTGTGCAGCGCTAAACAAAATTAAGGCAGACATTAGTTGCGTTACAATTTGGTACAAGTGGAATCGGAGGGAGGGTCAATTGATACAAAAGGTAATGGATGTGGGGGATGAGCTGATGGCGGAAGTAAAACGGTGCATTAGCAGAATAGGCTTCTTTAACCCCTTCCCAACCAGCCGCCACAGTTTTATTGCGGCAGGTTGGCTCCCCTGGGAGAAACAACTTTACCTTACAGTACACCCTCACATTTTGTAAATATTTTATTATATCTTTTCATGTGACAACACTGAAGAAATTACACTTTGCTACAATTTAAAGTAGTGAGTGTACAGCTTGTATAACAGTATAAATTTGCTGTCCCCTCAAAATAACTCAAAACACAGCCATTAATGTCTAAACCACTGGCAACAAAAGTGAGTATACTCCTATTTTGTAAGACTGCCTTAACCCTCTTGGGTATGGAGTTGCCACTGGAGTCCTCTTCCACTCCTCCATGATGACATCACTGAGCTGGTGGATATTAGAAACCTTGCTCTCCTCCACCTTCCGTCTTATGGATGCCCCACAGAGTTTAGGGTTTAGGTCTGGAGCCATGCTTGGCCTGTCCATCACTTTTTACCCTCGGCTTCTTTAGCAAGGCAGTGGCTGTCTTGTAGATGTGTTTGGGGTCATTATAATTTTGGAATTCTGCCCTGTAATCCAGTCTCTGAAGGGAGGGGATCATGCTCGGCCTCAGTATGTCACAGTACATGTTGGCATTCATGGTTCCCTCAATGAACTGATTGTAACATGCAGCCACAGACCATGATACTCCCACCACCATAAATATTTAAATCGTCACCCTAGTTGATCACAAATGTGAACTTGGAAAAATACATATAAAAGTCGTTTACAGTGCCAATATGTTTTGTGCTTGTGCTTAATAATAATAAAAAAAAAAAATCCATGATGCATGTCCTCAGACTGGGTTCCCCACATGGATGTACACTCGCCTCTAGATGCTGACCAACTATCTCTAGTATGGTTGATTGCATGTAGGGAACCCCTTGGAAGGATCCGTTTCTGGCAACTCTTGCACTGCATAGACCTCACATGGATGGATGAAAATTCCAGAGGGGAGACCTCATTGTGTAAAACAGTTTTAAATTTATTGGGTAAAAAAAAAACAGTATGAGATTAAGCTTAAATGTAATGGTGCCCATCTTTCTGGCTCCGGTGTGTATAGCATGTGATTTTTAGGGGAAATCGTCTTACAATCTGCCGGTAACCAATATTCACAGCTCGGCTTGATTCCCAAAAGTTGCGTGGGTGGACATATGTCGCAATGAAACTATATATGGTGTATTTCTATTGATTGTATTAACCTCCTGAGGCCCGCGCTATAGCCGAATGACGGCTTCAGCGTGGACCTGAAAATCCAGGAGGACGTCTTTCGACCTCCTCCCCATTGCTCGTTTCCCTTGGACACAGCCAATTACAGATTGCCGCGAACGGCCAATCAGAGTGGCCGTTTGCGATGCGATCCGTGCGGCCAATGAGAGATGATCTCAAATGTAAACATAGGAGGTCATCTCTCATTGCCACCTCTCCCTCCTCGCACAGAGACGGCGTGTGAGGAGGGAGAACGGATCGGTGAGTGTTACAGTGCCATCCCTGTGCCACCTCATTAGTGCCATCCCTGTGCCACCTCATCAGTGCCGACCTGTGCCGCCTCATCAGTGCCGACCTGTGCCGCCTCATCAGTGCCGACCTGTGCCGCCTCATCAGTGCCGACCTGTGCCGCCTCATCAGTGCCGACCTGTGCCGCCTCATCAGTGCCGACCTGTGCCGCCTCATCAGTGCCGACCTGTGCCGCCTCATCAGTGCCGACCTGTGCCGCCTCATCAGTGCCGACCTGTGCCGCCTCATCAGTGCACAGCTAAAATATATACCTTGGTATGTCTACTTTCCAAAAATAGGTTATTTGGGGGGTATTTGTACTTTCCTGGCTTGTTAGGGTCTCAAGAAATGAGATAGGCCTTCAGTACATCAGGTGTGATCAGATGTGATATTTTTTATGATTTGCACTATAGCTTGTAGATTCAAACTTTCACACAGACCAAATAATTTCTAAAAATGTGGGGTTATTTTTATCAAAGACATGTAGCAGTATAAATTGTGGCCAAAATTTATGAAGAAAAATTTATAATTTGCTAAATTTTATCACAGAAACTAAGAAAAAATCTTTTTTTTTTTAAATTTTCGGTCTTTTTTCATTAATAGCGCAAAAAAAACAAACCCAGAGGTGATCAAATACCACCAAAAGAAAGCTCTATTTGTATGAAAAAAAGGACAAAAAAATCATTTGGGTACAGTGTTGTATGACTGAGTAATTGTCATTTAAAGTGTAAGAGCGCTGAAAGCTGAAAATTGCTCTGGGCAGGAGGGGTGTTTAAGTGCCCGATAAGCAAGTGGTTAAAATGAGAGGGCCACCTAGTGGTCACTCATTAGAATTGCACAATAAATTTAATTAAATGTAATTAATCTGCCAAGATAAAATTATACAAATGACCTATATTAAATAATTGGGTGATGAAATTGGATAGAGATCAAAAAGGGGAGGCCTAAGGTAAATGTTTACCCGCAGTAAAACAGGACTATAAGTTTAAAACTAAATTTAAATAGGAACTCTACTGGTAATCTGTAATGACACAGATAAGATCAAGCTCAACGTTCAATCCCGACTTGGATAAAGTTTGGAGTTCAAATATCCACTTGGTTTCGTTTTGGGATTTTTTTTGGAATATGTAGGAAAGACTTCCAGAACATTAACAAAACGTGTTAGTGAGCACATTAGTAATGTACAAAAGATTTTCTAAACACAGTTCAAATCGCTTTAGGCTAGCACATCCAGCCGAACTATCCTTGTATGCTATTGGCACCATTAATAGACATTTGGGGATGCCAATATGGTTAAACAAATATCCCAAAATTAAACCAAGTGGATACTTGAACTCCAAACTTTAACCCCATCAGGGTTGAATGTTGAGCTGGATCTCAACTGTTTCATTACAAATCTATTACCAGTAGAGTTTTTCTTTGAATTTAGTTTTAAGCTTATAGTCATGTTTTAGTGTGGGTAAACATTTACCCTAGGCCTCTCCTTTTTGGTCTTTCTCCAATTGTATCACCTAATTAATATAGGTAATTTGTCTAATTTTATCTTGGCAGATTCATTTAACTAATATTGGAAATTAGAGTGCAATTCTAATCCGTGACCACTAGGTGGCCTCTTATTTTAATAATACAATCGATACAAATCCACCATTTATGGTTTCATTATGTTGTTTTTTGTTTTTTTCTAATTCATCATGTATATTAGATTGTAAGCACCCCATAGTTTATAGCAGGTGGACAGTAAATTGACAATTACTATCTTAATACAATTTATTAATTTTGATGTAAGGGTATATAAAGCCTACACTTAATATGGCGATTCAGAACTTCCTGATAATGGCCCATTGATTGGCTGAAACGCGTCGAGGTATCATCACAACATACGGCCGCCTGCGCAACTTCCGGGAATCGAGCCGCGAATATCGGTTACCAGCAGATTGCAGAGCTGACTTTTCCCTAAAAATCACATGCTATACACACCGGAGCCAGAACGTTGGGTACCATTACGTGAGTGTAATCTCATACTTGTTTTTTACCCAACAAATTTACTGTTTTACGCAATGAGGTTTCCCCTCTGGTATTTTCATCCATCCATGTGAGGTCTATTCAGTGCTAGAGTTTCCAGTAACAGATCCTTCCAGGGGGTTCCCCACACGCTTAAGCGACCATACTAGAGATAGTTGGTCAACAGCTAGTGGTGAGTGTACATCCATGTGGGGCACCCAGTCTGAGCACAAGCCTATGGAGTATGGATTTTTTTTATTATTGAGCACGAGCACTTATGAACACAAAATATATTAGGACTGTAAATTACTTATGAACACAAAATATATTAGGACTGTAAATGACTTTTCTATATGTTTTTCCAAGATCACATTTTGTTATCACCTAACACAGTGATTTATATATTTATTACCTGTATTTGCTATTTAGTAAGTTATTACTGCAGCTGGTGGAATTTATTTATTATGTGCACTTTATCTTATGTTTTCACTATTGTTATTTGTTTTGTTTTATTGTATTTGTTTTGCTTTATCTCAACTCCCACCACTATGCTTGACTGTAGGCAAGACACACTTTGTACTCCTCACCTGGTTGCCACCACACACGCTTGATACCTTCTGAAAGTTTATCTTGATCTCATCAGACCACAGGACATGGTTCCAGTAATCCATGTTCTTAGTCTGCCTGTCTTCAGCAAACTGTTTGCAGGCTTTCTTGTGCATCATCTTTAGAAGAGGCCTCCTTCTGGGACGACAGCCATGCAGACCAATTTGATGCAGTGTGCGGCGTATGGTCTGAGCATTGACAGGCTGACCCCACCCTTTCAACCTTTTGTATGAGTGCTGCCAGCATTGCTGCATCTATCTCCCAAAGAGCACTCAGCTACTTTGGTTGACCATGGCAAGGCCTGTTCTAAATGGAACCTGTCCTGTCCTGTTAAACCGCTGTATGGTCTTCACCAACATGCTGCAACTCAATCTTATAGCGTTGGCCAGTGATGGCAAACCTTGGCACCCCATATGTTTTGGAACTACATTTCCCATGATGCTCATGCACTCTGCAGTGTAGTTGCGCATCATGGGAAATGTAGTTCGAAAACAGCTGGGGTGCCAAGGTTCTCCATCGCTGGACTAGGTATCTTTATGTAGAACGCCAATAATTTTTTTTAGATCCTCAGCCAAATTTAACACCCCTGCTCCCCATTCACACCTGAGACCTTGTAACACGAACACCTCACATAGCATCGGGGAGGGAAAATTGGCTAATTGTGCCCAATTTCAACTTTTTCACTTAGGGGTGTACTCACTCTTGTCAGCGGTTTAGATATTAATGGCTGTGTTGAGTTATTTTGAAGGGACCGCAAATTTACACTGTTAGGCCTCTTTCACACGGATGGCTGTTCTGCCGCTGTTTTAAGCATGTTTTGTTATTTTGAGATTCCAAGACTCCAGGCACAGTGATCACTTGCAGTTTTACATTGCAATTAGCAGCGTTTAAAGTGGATGTAAACCCGATTTGATGTACATTTTGATGTTACAATGCAGAGTATAGGATTTACCATTATCTGTGCCCAGTCTTGCCAAATAGTTAATCCAGCTCTGTGCAATCCTCTTTTCTTTGTTTAGTGAGATAAAATGAACAGAGAAAAACTTTGTCCGTTCCTCTCCTTGCTGAGATTGACAGTTTTTTTACATATCTCATGCACTAGCCTGAGACAAGCACATCCTGTGTAAAAACTTCACATTTCACATCCCCCAGCTCTCCTAGGATTGGTTGCCTTTGCTGTGTTTTGACTGGATGTTTCTCATCATGGGGTTCAGGGTGGCGAGGAAATGTGTAGTGCAGTGAAAACACAGAACAGCCGGCAGCATATATATACACAGACAAGTGATTTAGGAGACATGTATTTAGTCAGAGCTGGGCAGAGGAGAGGCTCGAGTGATCTGATGATTGTTCTAGTGCAGTGTGTGTGTGTGAGGTCACCTGATCACATTTGCAACATTCCTTTCTATCACCAGGATGTATTATGTGGGGGAGGGGTGGATTTCTCACTTTTTATAATTACACCCAGTAAGGCTGAATGAGCTTAAGGCCGGTTCATACTGGTGCGCTGTGCGAGATCCGCATGTGATTCGCACCGCAGTGCAAATCACATGCAATGTCTGTGCAGTGCGATTTCAGCCATACAGATAGTATGGCTGATATCGCACCGCACTTGGACCAAACTCGCACAGGACCCTTTTTTTTGGTCTCCACCAGAATCGGGTCACATAGGTGTTCACACCTATGCGATCCGATTTATAGCCTAACTGTCAGTTCGCAGTGCGATATGCGAGCTGAAATGGGGGTGTTAACATTGTATTACACTCCCCAGCAGTTTGCATATGTCAGTGTGAACTGCCGTGCGAGTCGTGTGCGATGTGGAAACCCGCAGTGGATTTGCAGGGTTCCCGCATCGCACCAGTGTGAACCCAGCCTCAAAGCATAAAGTCTACAAATGTCACCGGACTGCTCCCACCAAGGCCTGGTTCACACTGGTGCGATTCGGGAACCCTGCAAATTCATGGCGGGTTCCCACATCACACCCAACTCGCACGGCAGTTCACACTGCCATATGCCAACTGCTGGGTAGTGTCATACAATGTTAACAACACCCCCATTTCAGCTCGCATATTGCACTGCGACCTGACAGTTCGGACATGGATCGTATAGGTGTGAACACTCATGTGATCCGATTCTGGTGCGGACCAAAAAAAGAGTCCTGTGTGTGTTTGGTCTGAATGCGATGTGATTTTAGCCATACAGTTTGTCGGTGGATGGTGTCAGTGGTACAGTGGTCAGTGTCGGTGGTTTTTGGGCTCTAGACCGCGTCGGTATGGGGGGGCGTTGGTTGTTTTTTTATTTTCAATTTCATTTTTTTTAATTTGTTTTTGTTTTTTGTTTTTTATCAGCCCTGTTGGGGGCTTTGGTGACATGTCAGGGGTCTAAACAGAAACCCCTGACATCTCCCCTTTTAAGACAGGGAAGAAGACAGATTCCCCAGTCCTTTTCTCTGCACAGAAGATGGACAGAAGACAGCGGCTCCTCTTCATTCATAAACTGAGCATAGCAACACACAGGTTTTCTCTGCTCAGTTATCACAACGCTCTGTGTCCCATTCAGGTAATTGGCTCCTTTCTCTGCTCTCCATCCTGACACATTATCCCCCCACAGCCCGCAGGAGAGAAGAAGGGGGGCGCTGGAGGAGGCAGACACTGAGGACAGTCGGGCATGATCGGTGCAGCATGGACAGCTGTGAACATGGATCTCCCTGCATGGCTTTTCAGGTGAAAGCTGCAGGAGGGAGAGAAGGAGAAGCGGCTGATGAAAAGCCATGCATAGGGGAATCGGTGTTCACAGCTGTCCATGCTGCACCGATCATCCCCGACTGTCACTGGACAGTCACATGTGTGCACTGTGCCGAAGTGACGGGGCCGTGAGCGCGCTCTGCTTTTTCACAGAATGTGCTCTGTCACACCTGCATATGCACGGCATTGTCACCTGGTGCGAGGCTAGTCCTCGCAACGCTGGCTGGCTGGCTGGCCAGGGCAGTGTAGTGGTGGGGGAAGAAGTCCTCTGACATCACGACTCCGCCCACCGAATGCCGAAGAAAAAAACGCCCACAAATTTGGCGATATTGCGGGGGTCCTGGCTGCTGAGGGGGTGAGTTTTTACATATGAGGATACATGCAGAAGGCATGTATAACCTTATAGATGTATAGATAGAACTTATGTCAACAATTTAAAATACCTGACAGTGGGTTTACATCCACTTTAAGTATGGCTGCGTTTAGCTGCAGTGCAATATTCTTGCCATTTCTGATGTGCTTCCTTTTTTCTTTCCTCGTTCCTGCTGCTCTCCACAGGGGAAACGGTACACTGTGATTACCTGTGGTTATGTGCAGATCAGTCCTCGACGCAGTCAAATTTATTTTTTGTAACTTCATGTAATGAAACCTTTGCTAAATGCAGTGTGTTAATGGGGCCATAGGAAAGCATTGTGTGAGTTTTAGGTGCGGTAGATAACTTCATCTATCTGCAGCTAAAAGCTGAATTCTATCTGCCCGTGTGAAAGGGGCCTTATACAAGCTGCACACTCGCTACTTTACATTGTAGCAAAGTTTATCTTCAGTGTTGTCACATGAAAAGATAATAGAATATTTACAAAAATGTGAGGTGTGTACCCATTTATGTGAGATACTGTGTGTGTGTGTGTGTGTGTGTGTATATATACACATACAATTTTTTATTTATTTTTTACATCAAATATACTAGACTTTCTTCATCACCCAATGAAGTAACTTTGGTTGTAATCTACCCCCCCCCCCCCCCATATATATGTATGGACAGGTACTCAATATATATACAGTACAGACCAAAAGTTTGGACACACCTTCTCATTCAAAGAGTTTTCTTTATTTTCATGACTATGAAAATTGTAGATTCACAATGAAGGCATCAAAACTATGAATTAACACATGTGGAATTATATACATAACAAAAAAAGTGTGAAACAACTGAAAATATGTCATATTCTAGGTTCTTCAAAGTAGCCACCTTTTGCTTTGCACACTCTTGGCATTCTCTTGATGAGCTTCAAGAGGTAGTCACCTGAAATGGTTTTCCAACAGTCTTGAAGGAGTTCCCAGAGATGCTTAGCAACTTGTTGGCTCTTTTGCCCTCACTCTGTGGTCCAGCTCACCCCAAACCATCTCGATTGGGTTCAGGTCTGGTGACTGTGGAGGCCAGGTCATCTGGTGCAGCACCCCATCACTCTCCTTCTTGGTCAAATAGCCCTTACACAGCCTGGAGGTGTGTTTGGGGTCATTGTCCTGTTGAAAAATAAATGATGGTCCAACTAAACGCAAACCGGATGGAATAGCATGCCGCTGCAAGATGCTGTGGTAGCCATGCTAGTTCAGTATGCCTTCAATTTTGAATAAATCCCCAACAGTGTGACCAGCAAAACACCCCCACACCATCACACCTCCTTCTCCATGCTTCACGGTGGGATGTAGAGTCCATCCGTTCACCTTTTCTGTGTCGCACTAAGACAAGGTGGTTGGAACCAAAGAGTTCAAATTTGGACTCATCAGACCAAAGCACAGATTTCCACTGGTCTAATGTCCATTCCTTGTGTTCTTTAGCCCAAACAAGTCTCTTCTGCTTGTTGCCTTTCTTTAGCAGTGGTTTCCTAGCAGATATTCTACCATGAAGGCCTGATTCACACAGTCTCCTCTTAACAGTTGTTCTAGAGATGTGTCTGCTGCAAAAGGTGGCTACTTTGAAGAACCTAGAATGACATATCTTTTCAGTTGTTTCACACTTTTTTGTTATGTATATAATTCCACATGTGTTACTTCATAGTTTTGATGCCTTCAGTGTGACTCTACAATTTTCTTAGTCATAAAAATAAAGAAAACTCTTTGAATGAGAAGGTGTGTCCAAACGTTTGGTCTGTACTGTATGGGGGTGTGTGTGTGTGTGTATGTATATATATATATATATATATATATATATATATATGTGTGTGTGTGTGTGTGTGTATAACCTGTCCACACATATATATGGGGGGGGGGGGTAGATTACAACCAACGTTACTTCATTGGGTGATGAAGGAAGTCTAGTATATTTGATGTAAAAAATAATTACATTTGATGTTGAATGTCAAGTACGTTGGATGCTGAATGGAGAGTGAGATTGTCAAGTACATTCGTACAATGGAAAAAGTTTGGTACATTGTGGTGGTGACAGTTTAGAACTTTCATAAATGTATAATTCTGTTTTTCAAACATGTTGAAGTGGCTTTTGATTTGTAGCTCTATTGTATCAGCCCTTGGCTGCAGTCAAAAAAAACTTTTATTGTCAGTTCACACAGGGGCAACTTCAAAGTCACCCGACTCTCATCTGACTCTGAAGCCGCACCGTACAGCGTGGCTTGCAAAGCGGCTTCTGTATAGAAGTCATTGCAAGCTGCTCTCAAGTCGCCCCCAAGTAGTACAGGAACCTTTTAAGTTTTTTAGTAGAACGGTTCCATTGTACTAAATGGAGCGCGACTTGTCAGGCTGACATGTCACCGGACAGGTCCGCCCCTATGTAAACCAGCACTTGAGCTTCTTTCACACTTTGGGCCAGGGAGGTTGTAAAAACAGGTGGTTAATTTATCATTTTAACCTCCCCGCCCACCTACAAGCCAACATGGTGCTGCTCGGATGCATATACAATTTCAGTGCTACATGTGTAGTTTGACAGGCTGCATCTGCAACACAGGAGCCTTGCACAACTGATGTTAACTCAGCGATTCTCTTGTAGACCTCCACAAAGCAAGAGTTCTGAAACCTGCTCACAATTGTACTGTATTTTGTGAAGACAGAGACAAACCTTTACCAGTATAATGGTGATATTTATAAATTGGTTAACATCCATCTTCTGGTGTGTGTGTGTGTGTGTGTGTGTGTGTGTGTGTGTGTGTGTGTGTGTGTGTGTGTGTGTGTGTGTGTGTTTTTTTACAAAATATTTTGCATGGGTTACATTTTATTTTCATCTTATTAAATATTATATATATAAATAAATATCAGTATTATGTGTAGGTGTTTTATCAGTTTGGATGTACCGTTTCCCTGCCTTACCATCCTGATGAGTATTGTAAAGTAAAGCTGTCAGCTGCTTGCAGTGTGTACAATTTCCCATGAGAATGTCACCGAATTTCCATTTGATAATGTTCAGGCAGTTGCTTATGTGATATAGAGCCACGCTCTTGCACAGCATACTTTGTTTGTCTTCACACTAGATCACCAAATTGCCACAAACTTCAGTCAGTTAGTGGTTTTGTAAATATTTTTTTGTTCATAATGGATTAAACAATCCCCAAGGGTGTTCAGCCCTGGTGCACGAGGCTCTGGCATTTCACTTTGGATAGAGGGTGCAGGTGCTCCCTCCAGCCCTGCTGCTAGCAGCCTGTCAAATTTTGAGAGACTGACATCTGCTGTGGCCGCATGCTACACCTAGTGACCTTAACGATTAACAATGAGACCCCCAATGAACAAATGCTCAGAATGCAAAAAGTCTGTGTTCCAAGCATTCATCCCTGGGCGCATACTGCTATGTGCAGCATTCATCCATAGCAGCTGCAAGCCTGTCATAGAATTTGACCTGTGTCTGCTGCCCCCAGATAGTTATGCAACAGAGCACCATGCACTAGGGCTACACACCCAGTGTGCATGGAGCCCTAAACTTTATAAAAAGGTGACAAAAAAACTTGCAAATTTTAAATGTTAAATATTGTGTACTCTCTTTTTGAGTACATGGGTAATGCTGGGCTTCTTTTTTTTTTTTCCATCGTTTTCTGCTTTTTATTTTATTTTTAACCACTTCAATACCGGACTTTTATACCCACCTCAATACCGGACCTATTCTGGCTCTTCTCTCCTACATGTAAAAATCAACAATTTTGCAAGAAAATTACGCACAACCCCCAAACATTATATGTTTTTTTTAGCAGACACCCTATCTTATACGGTATTTGCGCAAATCATTTTTCAAACCCCTTATTTAAAAAAATAATAATTGTTTCATGAGTTAAAAAAAAATAACAAAACAGTAAAGTTAGCCTCATTTTTTTGTAAAATATGAAAGATTATGTTACACCGAGTAAATGGATACCCAATATGTCACACTTTAAATTTGCGCACACTCATGGAATAGCGCCAAACTTCGGTACTTAAAAATCTCCATAGGCAACGCTTTTGAATTTTTGTACAGGTTACCAGTTTAGATTTATAGAGGAGATCTAGTGCTAGAATTGTTGCTGGCACTCTAACGCATGCGGCGATACCTCACGTATGTGGTTTTAACGCCGTTTACATATGTCGGTGGGACTTGTGTGTGCGTTCGCTTCTGCGCGAGAGCTACCGGGGACAGGGCGGTTTTTTTAATTTTTTTTTTTTTACTTTTTTTTGTTCTTTTTGTTCTTTTTTTTTTTTTTTTTACTTTTTTTTTTTCACTTTTATTCCTATTACAAGGAATGTAAACATCCCTTGTAATAGGAAATGTGTGTGACAGGTCCTCTTTACGGAGAGATGCGGGGTCAATAAGACCCCTCATCTCTCCTTCAGGCTGGAAACCATGAGATCGGTGAAAAAAATTTCACCGATCTCATGATTAGTGTTGCTTACTAGCCACAATCGCGGCTCTGTTTACTTTCGGGTAACCGGGCGTGACGTCATCACATCACGATTGGGGCCTCCGACGGTCATAGAGATGACTGATGACCATCCGCGGCCTCAATTAACGGCCGCTGCGATCGCACGGTTGGAGAGCACGGAGGCACAGGATCCTGTGTCTCTGTGCGCCCCCACCTCGACGGCCGGTAATTGAGGTTGCGGCCTTGTGAAGTCCCAAGCTCTTCCTTCTGTGAGCTGGCGCCATCTGGTGGTGGCCATTGGCATTACAAGTTAAACAGCAATTCTAATGTAATTTTTCACTATTTTCACCGCCATCTCCTTCCCTCTAATTAGAACCCCCAAACATTATATATATATTTTATTCTAACACCCTAGAGAATAAAATGGCGATCGTTGCAATACTTTGCGCAGCGGTCTTACAAGCAAACTTTTTTGGGGGAAAAAATACACTTTTTTTAATAAAAAAAAAAAAAACAGTAAAGTTATCCCAATTTTTTTTTATATTGTGAAAGATAATGTTACGCCGAGTAAATTACCCAACATGTCACGCTTCAAAATTACGTCCACTCGTGGAATGGCGACAGACTTTTACCATTTAAAATCTCCATAGGCAACGTTTAAAAAAATGTACAAGTTGGACGTTTTAAATTACAGAGGAGGTCTAGGGCTAGAATTATTGCTCTCGCTCTAACGATCGTGGCAATACCTCACTTGTGGTTTGAATACCGTTTACATATGCGGGTGCTACTCACGTATGTGTTCGCTTCTGCGCGTGAGCTCGTCTGGACGGGGGGCGATTTCTGGCTCCTTACTTTTTAGCTGGCTCCTAGATTCCAAAAAATGTGTCAAGCCCTGGCCTGTAAGAATGATCAAGCGGCGGAACCGGCGCTATGATCGTTCTTATGTTCCACAGAATCGCCGTCACTAACGAACGATATCTGAATGATGCCTCTAGCTGCAGGCATCATTCAGATATCCCCCCACAAAGCCCAGGACGTCATATGACGTCCACCCAGGATGGGAGATCCCATCTGTGGACGTCAAATGACTATGGGTGGGTATTGAAGTGGTTAAAAAAAAAAACCCTGTATAGGCTGTAGTTGAAATTTAAATACAGGGGAAATGTCAGAGTCTTGGTTTTTAAGCCTGTTTTTCTTTGTTTTGGACTGATAGAGGAAGTGATGAAACACTTTTTCTCATTTCTTAAAGACTGTTGTCACCAGGAATTCAATATTTTACAGTCCCCACCATAACATAAATACACCTTTTCTGGTGGGAAGTGTCTAGGAAAGGATTTCCCCTTATACCTTACTTTCCCCTACTTGCTATGCCTCCTAGACAGGGATGGCAACTGATGACAAATACAAATGATAGCAGATTTCATTTTTCCCTACTGTATCCAAACCTAAAAACAAAAATTTACGTTTTGACTGTAGATTTACTTTAAGTAGGTAAGTTATTTTCTGTAGTCATTTATTCGATTTTGCTTTTTCTCATTACACATTGAGGGATTTATTAATGTAGCTCACAGAGAAGCGATACAGATGAGGATTATTGTGAGGTTGTAAGAGAGATTCTGTCAGCCCTCTGCCGTACTGTAATGCCGCGTACACACGATCACTTTTTGTGATGTAAAAAAAACGTTGTTTTATCTCACAAAACAAAACAACGTTTTTCAAACTTAATTTTAAATAACGACGTTGCCTACACACCATCGTTTTCTGAAAATGCTTGCAAAGCACAGTTACGTACACCACATTCGACGGCACTCTGTTCCATTGAAGCACCTGTCTCTTGCTTCTGAGAATGCGCGGGTTTAAAAACGTCGTTTTTTTATGACACAAAAAAACATTCTGAAAAACGACATAAAAAATTGATGCATGAATTTTTTTTTGGTCGTTTTTCAGAAGACATAAAACGACGTTTTGCCCACACACGATCATTTTAAATGACGTTTTTTAAAACTTTGTTTTATTTCATCACAAATAACGACCGTGTGTATGCGGCATCAGTCTTCTCAACCACTCTCTCATGCTCATCACAACAGGGAGAAATGTGAATACAATGAATTTCTATTGTTTCCAAGGGACAAACTTTTTGAATGACCACTCATTCTATTAAACAAAATCTGTTTTATTGCACATAAATATATTGTGCTTATACGTTCCTTTTTTTTTTTCCTTTAGATTAGAAATGTAGATACCAATCAGTGTTTGGATAATATGGCACGAAAGGAGAGTGAAAAAGTTGGTATTTTTAACTGCCACGGAATGGGAGGAAATCAGGTAGGACTTTTTACCTTCTAGTACTTAAAACCATATGCCAGGTGTTTCTTGGTTCTAAGGTATATATTTGCTACATGGACTTAAAAAAATAAAATGGCTACACACCAACATCCATCCAACAGGTTTATGGAAAGACTGCCACCAGAACTAAAACAACGGACCAAAGGGTAACGACTTTCACACATACATTATTATTCTTCAAAACCCAAGGACAATTTGAAGAAGCACAATGTATGTGTGAAACGTTGTCACCCCTTGGTCCGTTGTTTTAGTCCTGGTGACAGTCTTTCAATAAACCTGTTGGACGGATGTTGGTGTGCAGCTAATTTTTTTTCACTTGGTGTACATGTTTATGGTTGCAAGCCGGAGCTAGCACCCAGCCCTTTCTTTTTGGTGGATTATTATACTCGCTTGGAGCAGCAATCTGTCTCATTTCCCCTTACTGAAAAGATTGTCCATGTACAGTATAGTATGCAGTCAACACTTGGTCGGGCTCCTTTTGCATGAACTATCGCATCAATGCTACGTGGCATAGAGGCGATCAGCCTGTGGCACACTGCTAAGGACCGCACCCAGGTGACACCATCAAGGAAGCTGACAGTTGTAGAGGGTGATGTCACTCCCTCCGCCCCCACCCCCAATCAGCTGAAGAAAACTTGGGCAGCGGCGATGTGATAAGGGAGAGGCGGGCTGTCAGAATGTTCCCCTGTTCGCCCCCCCTTTCTCCTGTCATCAGTGCGGGAGAAGAGAGAGCTGCTCTCTCATTCGGTTCGTCGCCCAGCTTTTTACCTGCTCTTTTTCCCTCCCCATTGGCTAATTGCAACAGATTAGTAGAACACCATGGGAGAGTTAGTCCCAGAAGATTGGCAGCCCCATTGTTCTCTACAGGGAGGAGACTACAGCTCCAAGCTTGCACTCTGCTGGAGTGAGAGAGAGCCCAGAAACAAGCTGGGGGAATGAGTGCTATACATGCTCCAAGAGACAGGAAAAAGAGGACTGTGCTGGGGGAAGCCAAAGAGAGCTACGCTGCTAACCAGCACCACCAGAGAGAGCCACACTGCTCACTTTTTGCAGTGTGGGCAGGTGCCAAGTCCTGCTGGAAAATGAAATCAGCATCTTTATAAAGAGCATCAAGTGCTCTAGAATTTCCATGTAGAGGGCTGTGCTGACTTTGGACTTTATAAAACACAGTGGACCAACACCAGCATATGACATGGCTCCCCAAATCATCAATGACTGCAGAAACTTAAAGGAATTGTAAAGGAAAAAAAAATGTTGGGCTAAAATTTATGTCTTCAAGGTAGACAGAATAGTGTAATGATTCTGTTAACAAACGAGTAAATACCTATTAAATTCTTTCATCTATATCACCTCCGGGATTCTAGTTTCTGTTCTCTCATTCACTTCCTGGTTTGCTGCGCTCTTCATGTGAGAATTAAATTTCCCAGTATGCGTTGTGGCACAACCAGTAATTCACACCTCCTTGAAGTCTCTAACACGTAGAGAGCGTCCTGCCACACAGCTGTAGTTTCCAGGAGGGGGACGAGCACGTAACTGACCACCGCAGTAAAGCCCCTCCCTTCATGGTGGTGAGCAACAATCAGACAAGCAGGAAGTGAACAGAGAAGAAATAGAGCAACTTCTGAGCAAAAACGAATAATGAGGAAGTGAAGAGAGGAATGTCTGCAGGTAAAGGATGCTTATTATGGGGAAATTCCTTTACAACTCCTTTAACTCTGGACCTCATGCAACTAGGATTCTGTACCTCTCCACTTTTCCTCTAGTCTCTGGGACCTTGATTTTTCCAAATGAAATGCAAAATGTCATCTGCTAGTGTTCCACTGTGTTACATAGTTGTTACATAGGTTGAAAAAAAGACCATCTAGTTCAACCATAAAAATAAATACAATTCCATTTACACAATCCTTCACCCACAGTTGATCCAGTGGAAGGTAAAAACCTCCTGCAGAGCATGCTCCAATTTGCTACAGCAGGTAAAAAATGTCCTTCCTGATCCCCCTTCATTTCTGATTGGGTACAGCATCGAACGACCTTGCAATTGTCAGTTAAATCGGCGCAGTGTCAAATCTCAAAAAATGGCCTGTCATTAAGGGGGCAAATCCTTACAATCCTTAAAGTGATTGTAGAGGTTTGAGCATTCTTTTTTTTAAATAACAAAAATGTCATACTTGCCTCCACTGTGCAGTTCGTTTTGCACAGAGTGGCCCTTACCAAAGTCTTCTGGGGTCCCTTGACGGCTCTCACGGCTCCTTGATTGGATAGATTGATAGCAGCACACTCATTGGCTCCCGCTGCTGTCAATCAAATACAATGACGTGGCTCCTGTAGCCGAGTCCGGCATTCGTGTCTATGGACGCAAATGCTGGACTTGGGAGCGTGCCTGCAAGGTAACCCCCTGGAGAGCGCTTCTCCTAGGGGGTTATCTGATGCGGGGAGGAATGTGGGACTTGCTGAGCTCTGGGGTAATTTTACCTTTTCTGCAGGAAGAGAGGTTTGGGGTTTTCTATGGTCCTCGGCCCTGAATACCTTTGTGAACGCCGGGTAGTTCCGCATGGAATCCATTCGTTCGGTGGTAGCTGCGCTCCATCCCGTGGACATCCTGGCCTCCTAGGACATCAGGGACGCATACATGCATGTCCCGTTTTGCGCATGTCAGTGTTTTTTCTGTGCTTCATGATGAGAGCGGGTCTCTGTCAGCCTGTGACCCTCCCTTTTGATCTGGCGTCGAACACCATGGGTTTTCAGCTAGGAGCTCGCACTTATCCTAACTTTGTTGGGACAGCGAGGTTTTGCCTCGTGGCTACTTGGACGACTTTCTTCTGAGAGTAGCTTCTGTCTCAGACCTAGTGGATGTGTTATTCCCATTCAGACCCTCCGAAGATTTGGGTGGGTGTTAAACATTTAGGCAGAACGCCTTCCATGCGACCCAGGGTTTAAATCCTGGGCATGCTAGGTTCCGACTCAGCGTTGGAGTATCTAGGGTTGATCCGGACTCCTCGTTGGCGAAGGTCCTTGTTCCCCTGGAGAAATTGCAGACTCGTCAGTCTGCGGTGAAGATATTTGACATCACGCAATCTGTCTTCTCTCCAGGCACCTGCTGGTTTGGGGCCAGTGGCAGCCTCCTTCGAGGCGGTACTGTATGCCTAGTTCCATACTCTAGTTTTTCCAGGGGACATACTGTCCAGCTGGTAAAAATCTCTTGTCTCTTCAATCAGATTCCGGTGCGCCACCTAGTCAGTCTCTCCTGGTGGGTCCCTTTTTTGTGCAGGTGGTTTTGTCATATACCTTCCCCTCTTGGCCCATCTCTTCCCCCATGAGATTTCGACTCTGGTGCTCTCGGTTCTTCAGGAACCTTCCTTTTGGAAACATCAGAGAGATTTTCTCTTGACACTATCTCAGAAGGTTGCCCCTTTAGTGGCCTTTACCTCTGTTAGAGGGGTTTCTGAGTTGGCGGTCTTGTCTTGCAAGCCGCCATGCTTGATCCTCCATAAGGATTAGGTGGTGGTGCGCCCGCGACCTTCCCTTCTTCCGAAGGTGATTTCGGCCTTTTGCCAGAATAAGGACATTGTTCTTCCATCCTGTCCTCGGCCGGCACATCCTACGGAGGTTGCCTTTCATACTTTAGGCGTGATACGCGCTTTGCGGGTGTACCTGCCTGCTACGGCTCAGTTTCGGACATCCAACTCTTTTTTGTGTCGGTGTCTGGTCCACAAAAGGGCCTGGCGGTCTCGTCGACCACCATTCCTCGGTGGATCAGGCAGGCTGTCTTACAGGCCTATGATCTTAATTGGCAGACCCCCTTTCCGGTCACGGCAATTTTGACCAGGGCAATTGGTGCTTCCTGTTTTTTTTTTTTTTTTTTTTTCCCACATCATGCATCGGTCTTACAGGTATGCGAGGCGGCGACTGCTCACGCTTTATCCAGAGTTTACATGATGCTTCTTTCGGCCGCTAGTTTTTGCAGGCGGCTGTTTAACCACTTAAGACCCGGACCATTATGCAGGTTAAGGACCTTGCCCCTTTTTGCGATTTGGTACTGCATCGCTTTAAATGACAATTGCGCGGTCATGTGACGTGGCTCCCAAACAAAATTGGCGTCCTTTTTTTCCCCCACAAACAGAGCTTTCTTTTGGTGGTATTTGACCACCTCTGCAGTTTTTACTTTTTGCGCTATAAACACAAATAAAATGTCAATTTTGAAAAAAATGCAATATTTTTCACTTTTTTGCTATAATAAATATCCCCCAAAAATATATACTTTTTTTTTTCTCTCTATTCTTCTACCTATTTTTGGTTAAAAAAAGAAATCGCAATAAGCGTTTATCGATTGGTTTGCACAAAATGTATAGCGTTTACAAAATAGGGGATAGTTTTATTGCATTTTTATTATTTTTTTTTACTACTAATGGTGGCGATCAACTATTTTTTTTAGTGACTGCGACATGGCGGACACATCGGACAATTTTGACACATTGTTGGGACCATTGTCATTTTCACAGCAAAAAGTGCTATAAAAATGCATTGTTTACTGTGAAAATGACAATTGCAGTTTAGGAGTTAACCACTAGGGGGCACTGTAGGAGTTAAGTGTGACCTCATATGTTTCTAACTGTAGGGGGGCGGGGCTGGACGTGTGACGTCACAGACGATCAATGACACTGCCACAGCGAAGCACAGGGAAGGTGTGTTTACACACACCTCTCCCCGTTCTTCAGCTCTGGTGACCGGCGATCGGGGGCGCGGTCAAGGAGCTTCGGACCGGGTCGCGAGCGCAGCGGCGCGCTAGCAACCCCACGGCTGGGCTTAAGGAATCGTGTACGGGTACGTGATTGTGCCCAGCCGTGCCATTCTACTGACATTTATCAGGGTGAAGGGGGTGAAGTTAAAATTGGTTTTACTGATATATTTCCCACCCCTTATTTTTGACACTGCTTGGGGACATCCCACTTGTCAAGATTTAAGGAGCTGTGTCCGTCCATGGACGATAAGAGAAAATAGGATTTTTTGTACTCACCGTAAAATCCTTTTCTCTGAGTCCATGGACAGACACGGCACCCACCCCTCCTTTTTAGGTTTGTACTGCTTGTTACTGAGGCTGCATGCTGCAGTGAGGAGGGATATGTCTGGAGGGACCACCCCCTGGGTGGGACTGTTCAACTCTGTTAATGTAACATGTATTTAATTATCTAACATGTTTCTGCCTATGTCCAGGGAACATAACCCACTTGTCAAGATTTAAGGAGCTGTGTCCGTCCATGGACTTGAAGAAAAGGATTTTACGGTGAGTACAAAAAAATCCTATTTTTTTTTTTACAGAAAGAACTTGTCTATGTGGTCTTTTGTTAAATTCTCCAGCATCTTCCCGACTATAGAAGTTAACCACTTAGTAGCAATACCTAATTTTAATGATTATGGTATCACTGTGCTTGGTTGGCCAGAAAACTCGCCTGACCTAAACCCCATGGAGAATCTGTGGGGTATTGTCATGAGGAAGCTGATACACCAGACCCAGCATTGCAAAGAAGCTGAAAGCCACCATCAAAGCAACCTGGGCTTCCATAACACTTCAGACTAATCATCTCCATGCCACGCCGCATTGCTGCGGCAATTAATGCAAAAAGAGGCATACTATACTGTATTGTATATTGAGTGCATACTATACTGTACATGGACATACTTTTCAGTAAGCCAACATTTCTGTATTAAAAATCTTTTTTTTTTTTTTTTGTTGGTCTTATGTCATTTTAACATTTTCTGAGATGCTGCATTTTGGGTTTTCACTAGCTTTACACCATAATCACCAAATTTAAAAGAAAGATGCTTAAAATATATCACTGTGTAACACTTGTAAATAAAATGTGTTTCTCTTTTTGAATTTAATTACTTAAAATAACTTTTTGATGCTTTTCTAATTTCATGAGATGCGCCTGTATATATTACCCTAAATGTGAGTGGATTTATATTTTTAAATAAATAGTGTATTGCCATCTACACCAGGGGTGCCAAACCATTGGCCCGGGGGCCACATGTGGCCCACGGTGCCTTCTGGTTGCCGACCCACTATCTTAGAGCATCAGTGTTGTCAATGGAGTCGGGGTTAGAGGAAGCAAGCGGCTGTGGAGCAGAGACACAAGCTGATGCTTTCTGTATAGCACGGCTCCTGTCACAGGATACCAAATGCACTCTGGGACAGCAATATACCTGAATAGAAGATTGTTATTAAAGGTACGTTTATTACTAAAATCACAGTGTGTATATATGGGCATATCTGTTCTGCAGTGGTTACTAGGCTGCTTTCAAACTTCTGTTACTACCTGCGTGTTTAGTGCATTTTCATAAAGTGCGCCACAGCTGCATGATATAATGGAAGTCTATGGCAAAAGTGCAGCTAACCCAAAGGAAAGCCACAGGTGCACTACATTGCACCTTCAGTGTGGGTAAACCGCAGTGCATCAATGTGAAAGAAGCCTTTGGCCCCATTCACACAATCTGTACAACTTAATCAAACCCTCCATTCACCTCTTTGAAGCAGCCAATCTAAATGTCAATTTACACCCACCTACCTCCAATCTGATATGCTAAAAAAAACAGAAGGGGATCTGGCCTCTTCTGTCTGGGCAAATCAGATTGAGGGCCCATAGAATAGAGTGAACTGTGTTTGTGTCTGCTCTGCATGTGGACACAGACCTGTCATTCGCTCATTGTGGCTCGCGACTGGTGGCCCTCTCTCTTCAAAAGGTTGGGCACCACTGATCTACACGATCAGTCCTACTTTTTTGTTTCCTCCTATGCTTCCACATATTGATGTTTGCTGGAGGAGTGGAGGGGATTTGTAACTAACCAGGAAACTTGCTGGCAGGCAAAGTTATGCAAAAGCTTGTTTAACCCTCATGGAAACATTAGGGTCAACTCAATAAGGTAAGAAGACACCTAAAGGGGTCTTTATGGAGGGAACACCAGTGGTGGAGTGTTAAAATTAGGATTTTTAAAAGACATTTAACTAGTTTTTATAAATGATGGGATTGATGCTATAAGTGGACATTCACACTCTTATTGCACCGCTAACACATGGATTTCTTAATATTCATTACTTTTATATTATTGTTCCATTATAAAAGTGATACAAAAACCTCAAATTTTTTACCTAAAATAACAAGGGGTTGTGTTTACCTGCTCTGTGCAGGATCACTAAAGCTCGAACTTTACCGAAAATGCAAAAAGAGGTTATACTTGCACTGCATATAAAGTCTTCACACCCCTGTTAAAATGTCCAGTTTCTGTGATAAAAAATTGGGACAAAGTTAAATAATTTCAGAACTTTTTTCACCTTTTAATGTGACCTATAAACTATACAACTCAATTGAAAGACAAACTGAAATCTTTTACTGGGTGTGGAAAGAAAAAAAAAAAAAAACGTAATGTTGCTTAAAGCGGGGGTGTTATCGTAGTTTTCACCCGGCTTCCGGGTTCTCTCTGCCCCGGGGAGTAGGCGTTCCTAAGACAAGGAGTAGATGATTGACGTGCTGGTAAAGCGCATCACGCCTTCCGGAAATAGACAAAGTGGGACTCGGCTTTTTACGGCGCCTGCACAGTTAGCTCTACACGACAGCCGCAGGCGCCGTAAACAGCCGAGCCTCACTTCATCTATTTTCAGAAGGCATGACGCGCTGTACATGCACGTCAATCATCTATGCCTTGTCTTAGGAACACCTATTCCGCGCAGGAGTCAGAGCTCAGAGCCAGATGAGAACAACGATAACACGGTAAGTACAGCAAAAAAAAAAAACGCATACTGCAGATGCTGGATCTAATGGTAAATAGTTGATTTTCAGGGTGAACCTCCGCTTTATGTGTGCACACCCTCTTATAATTGGGGATGTAGCTGTGTTCAGAATTAAGTAGTCACATTTAAAATCATGTTAAATAGGAGTCAGTACACACCTGCCATCCTTTAAAGTGCCTCTGATTAACCGCAAATAATGTTAGCTGTTTTGTAGGTCTTTCCTGACATATGTTGCATCCTACACCAAAAGCCATGGTCCGCAGAGAGCTTCCAAAGCATCAGAGCCTCCTCATTGTTAAAAGCTATCAGTCAGGAGAAGGCTACAAAAGGATTTCCAAAGCATTAGATATACAGTGCCTGCCGCCGAGAATGTGTTTTTAGCACGACAGCATCGCGCTGAATCTCGGCGACAGGCTGCCGATATCTCGCACTCGCTGGAATAGTAAAAGCACATTCCAGCGAGTGCGTCATAGAAGCGACGGGGATCCGACGCGGATTCCCGCCAATTCTACACGTGGGCAGAGTTTTGTTATGAATCCTGAAGGAGAAATCCCCGCCGGATTTAAAAAAAAAATCCGGCATGGGTTCCCCCCTCAGGAGCATAACGGGCCCTTAGGTCTGTTATGGGTTGTAAGGAGACCCCCTACGCCGAAAAAACGGCGTGGGGGTCCCCCCACAATCCATAACAGACCCGTATCCAAAGCACGCCGGCCGGTCAGGAAGGGAGTGGGGGCGAGCGAGCGCCCCCCCCCCCTCCTGAGCCGTACCGGGCAGCATGCCCTCAACATGGGGGGGTCAGGTGCTCTGGGGCAGGGGGCGCACTGCGCCCCCCCACCCCAGAGCACCCTGTCCCCATGTTGATGAGGACAGGGCCCTTTCCCGACAACCCTGGCCGTTGGTTGTCGGGGTATGCGGGCGGGAGGCTTATCGGAATCTGGAAGCCCCCTTTAATAAGGGGGCCCCCAGATACCGGCCCCCCACCCTAAGTGAATGAGTATGGAGTACATTGTACCCCTACCCATTCACCTGCAAATAAAAAGTGTAAACACAAATAAACCACACAGGGTATTGAAATATTTTATTAGTTGGCCGCCGGGGGGGGGGTGTGTATGATCGCTTTTATAAAAGCGCCCCCCTCCGGCGGGCTTCTGTGGGGGGTGGGTGCCGCCGTCTGGTTCTCTTCCGCCGCCGGGGGGGGCGTTTTGATAAAAGCGCCCACCACCCGGCGGGCTTCTTTCAACGTCTTCGGCGGCTGGGGGGTCTTCTCCTGCTCTCCGGGGGTCTTCTCCGCTCTCCGGGGGTCTTCTCCGCTCTCCGGGGGTCTTCTTCTTCTTTAGGACTCGCCGCCGCTAACTTTGTGTGTTAGCTCAATTACTAGCGGCGGCGAGCCCCCTCCTCTGTGACGTCGTCTTCTTCTTCCTCTTCTGTTCTCCAGATGTTGACGCGACGCTTCCTTCCGCTGTAATGCCGGGCGCGCGGCTCGCAGCGAATTATATAGGCCTGTCTTGTGACGTCGCAGTCCCATCATGCTCCGGTAGGTACCACGTGGTAGGGAGCATGATCGCCGCCGCTAGTAATTGAGCTAACACACAAAGTTAGCAGCGGCGAGTCCTGAAGAAGACCCCCGGAGAGCGGAGAAGACCCCCGGAGAGTGGGAGAAGACCCCCCAGCCGCCGAAGACGTCGAAAGAAGCCTGCCGGGTGGTGGGCGCTTTTATCAAAGCGCCCCCCCCCGGCGGCGGAAGAGAACCAGACGGCGGCACCCACCCCCCGCAGAAGCCCGCCGGAGGGGGGCGCTTTTATAAAAGCGATCATACACACCCCCCCCCCGCGGCCAACTAATAAAATATTTCAATACCCTGTGTGGTTTATTTGTGTTTACACTTTTTATTTGCAGGTGAATGGGTAGGGGTACAATGTACCCCATACTCATTCACTTAGGGTGGGGGGGCGGTATCTGGGGGCCCCCTTATTAAAGGGGGCTTCCAGATTCCGATAAGCCTCCCGCCCGCATACCCCGACAACCAACGGCCAGGGTTGTCGGGAAGGGGCCCTGTCCTCATCAACATGGGGACAGGGTGCTCTGGGGTGGGGGGCCGCAGTGCGCCCCCTGCCCCAGAGCACCTGACCCCCCCATGTTGAGGGCATGCTGCCCGGTACGGCTCAGGAGGGGGGGGGCGCGGCGCTCGCTCGCCCCCACTCCCTTCCTGACCGGCCGGCCGGCCGGCGTGCTTTGGATACGGGTCTGTTATGGATTGTGGGGGGACCCCCACGCCGTTTTTTCGGCGTAGGGGGTCTCCTTACAACCCATAACAGACCTAAGGGCCCGTTATGCTCCTGAGGGGGGAACCCATGCCGGATTTTTTTTAAAAATCCGGCGGGGATTTCTCCTTCAGGATTCATAACAAAACTCCGCCCACGTGTAGAATTGGCGGGAATCCGCGTCGGATCCCCGTCGCTTCTATGACGGCTTTGTCTCCATCGCGGCAAGCCAGCTCGGCGCTGGCTCTCGCGATGGGGCTCGCAAGTGCTCAATCTCGCCGAGAAAGGGAGCGAGATTGACACAATATCCCAGTCACCTACTGTATCATGGAACACAGTAAAGACAGTCAAGTGGAGAAAATATAGAAAACATGATACAACAGTAACATTACCAAGAACTGGACGTCCCTCAAAAATGTATGAAAAAAAAACAAGAAGAAAACTGGTCAGGGAGGCTGCCAAGAGGCCTACAGAAACATTAAAGGAGCTAAAGGAATATCTGGCAAGTACTGGCTGTGTCCTACATGTGACACACATGTTTGGTGCAAAAACAACACTGCACATCACCAAAAGAACACCATACCCACAAAAGCACGGTTTGGGGCTGTTTTTCTTCAGCTGGAAGCGGGGCATTAGTCAAGGTAGAGGGAATTATGAACCATTCCAAATACCAGTCAAACTTGGCACAAAACCTTCAGGCTTCTGCTAGAAAGCTGAACATGAAGAGGAACTCCGTCTTTCAGCATGACAATCATCCAAACCAACAAAGGAAGAGCTTCACCAGAAGTTTGGAATGGCCCAGCCAGGGCCCAGACCCCTGAAGCCGATTGAAAATCTGTGGAGTGATCTGAAGAGGGCTGTGCTCAGGAGATGCCCTTGCAATCAGACAGATTTAGAGATTTTGTTTTGCAAAGAAGAGTGGGCAAATATTGCCAAGTTAAGATGCACCATGTTGATACTCGTACCCAAAAAGACTGAATGCTGTAATAAAATCAAAAGGTGCTTCAACAAAGTATTTAAGAATGAGCACACGTATGCAATCATTAGGGATGAGCCGATCACAGCCCCCCCCCCCCCCCCCAGGTTCGGTTCGCATCAGAACATGCGAACATTCAAAAAATTTGTGCAAACACCGTTAAAATGTCTATGGGACACGAATGTGAAAAATCTAATTTTAAAGGCTTATATACATGGTTTTGTCATAAAGTGTTTAGGGGCCTGAGTCCTGCCCCAGGGGACATGTATCAAAGCAAAAAAGTTTTAAGAACTACAGGTTTTTTTTGGAAGCAGTGATTTTTATAACGCTTAGAGTGAAACAATAAAAGTGAAATATTCCTTTAAATTTCATACGGGGGGGGGGGGGGTGTCGTCTATAGTATGCCTGTAAAGTGGCACATTTTCCCATGTTTAGAACAGTCCCTGCACAAAATGTAATTTCTAAAGGAAAAAAGGTAATTTGAAACTACTCACAGCTATAATGAATTGTCTGGTCTCAGCAATGTCGTCGTCGTCCCCCCAGTCCATTACCAGGCCATTTGGGTCTGGTATGAATATTAAGGCGAACCCGAACCGAAATTGAAAAAAAATTACGCGGGGTCCCCCCCAAATTCCATACAGGTCATTCAGGTCTGGTATGAATTTTAAGGGGAGCCCCCACCTACATAAAAAAAATGGTGTGGGGTTCCCCCCGGAAATTCATACCAGACCTTTATCCAAGCGCGTTTTTTTTTTTTTTTACCATTTCTGTAACTTTTTTGGGTGAAATGGTAGGTTACCAATTCACATGGGGGGGTCGAGATCTGGGAGTCCCCTTTGTTAAAGGGGTCTTCCAGATTCCGATAAGCCCCCCACCATTTCGTTTTTTTTTTTTTTTTCTTAATTACTTTTATCTGTATTGCTGACTCCAACATTGGGCTCATCCCTAGCAATCATATTATTTATTTATTTTATTTTTGGTTCCTTCCACCTAAAAGATTTCAGTTTTGTATTTCAACTGAGTTGTACGGTTTATAAGTCACATGAAAGGTGGAAAAAGTTCTGAAATTATTTATCTTTGTCTAATTTTTTTACATCACAGAATCCTGACATTTTAACAGGGGTGTGTAGCCTTTTTATATCCACTGTACCTGCTCTGTGCAAGCCCCTTACATCCTCTTCTGGAGGCCCCCCATAGACTGCCCTCTCCTGCATGTCTCATAGCAAGCCATGAGCTATGTGGTCACATGTGCGGACCCACTTTAGAGCATGGCGAGGCTCAACTGCAGCAGCTGGATGGTGGGTCTGTACCTTTTACCTGAACATAAACATCAGAGCCCATACACCAAGGCTAAATGCTCAGTGTGAATTGGTTATTATAGGTTTAGAATATCTAATGCTGTCAGGTAAAAAAGGCTTACGCAGGTAAAATTTGAGCAGTAGTATTCAGGAATAGTTTTAAGGCTGCAAACAACAATGCTTATTGAGCCCTAATTTTTAGTTAATCTTCTTTGTCACTCAATTAGAAACTTTTATGCAACATTTGGTGGATGGGAGAAAAAAATGAATTCGCAGAACAGATTTCCATTTTCATTGTGGGCTAAGTTCTTATAATTTACATGAATAAAGGAGATTGCTGTCAGGAATTTATTATTTTCATATCTGTGCATTAAAGTGCAGCCCAACAACATATTGGATTTAAACTTTTCAAAACACAATTTTTAATACTATGCAATAAAAAAAGGTGCAAAAAGCAAGAGGCCCCATAATTCCCTGAACCTTGTATTTATTAAAATTAGCTTTCTCCCACCCCAGGCTGATCATGTTCATAAATTGCATTTCATACTTAAAGCAGTTTTAAACCCAAAACAAAAAATGTCATCTATTGCAGTTTACCAGTCATTAAATATGGTGACTCAAATTTTTTTTTTTTAGGATTTTATTTTTATTTTGACCTGTTGATCTGGCCAGTAAGGCACCTCCTGTATTATTGTCCCCACTCTAGACCAGTGAGCACAGGGGGCAAAGCAGGAAAGCAGTCTAATTGAATTTTTATCAGTCTTTGGGACATCAGAACATGAAATGTGAAAGTGGTTGTCCTCGGGACTGGTACACACACAAAAAAACAGGCATTATATGCCTTTGCCATCCTGTTGTGGTCGTAGTATTTTAGTTATGCATGAATTTGAAATGATGAATCCCTGCTACCAACGTTTTTAATTTGATAGCTTTACAGAATGTTATAGAACATTTAATTGATAGCTGTCAAAACAAAATTAGACATTTTGAATTTGTTTTTTTGTTTTAGGTCTTCTCATACACAGCTAGCAAAGAAATCCGGACAGATGATTTATGCTTAGATGTCTCCAAACTTAATGGTCCAGTCATAATGCTAAAGTGCCACCATTTGAGGGGTAATCAGCTTTGGGAGTACGATCAAGTGGTAGGTGTTGCTGGTGTCATGCCTTTCAGTGTTATCTTTTTCTCCAGCGGAGATGTTCTACTTAAAGATGATGTATTTATTTTTTATTTTCAGTACAACAGCTTATTTAGGTTGGTATGCTAGGTTTCCTTATGACAGACAAGGGCTCCCTCTCCACATACACAAACACATTGTGTATATATATATATATATATATATATATATACATATATACATATATACACACAGCAGATGTATAATGCAGTAGACATTTTTTCTCCGATTTAAAATTTTCATAATTATTCCCATAATATTTCTGTGAGTAAGAGCTTGTATGTCTCTGTGTTTAATCTTCTTGTTCCATCCCACAGTAACGAATGATGCATTAGATAAGCAGGTAATCTGGTCCTGGACCCTCAGCCAAAGCTGATTCTATGCAGGTGAAGCCATGCAGTGCTGTTTCTGCATATCATTTTCCATAGTGCCATACTGAAAGGCCATCTCTGCATCCTTTTTGTCTGCACTAGAAGATGCAATTTTCCATTTTTGCCTATGTCCTAGTGTGGCACTGCTGTGCAGTTCTGCCAATAGCATTGTTCTTTATTAGAGCTTACTATACCTAAATAGCTGAATTTGTGTCTCCTGAGCAATGTATTCCAGTTGCAAATATAAGTCTGTTTGCAAAAGGCTATGACTGACGGGGTTCTCTCTCAGTAGTAAGCAAATAATAAACATGAAGGAATAAATATTAACACAAAAAATGCATGGTGTGTGGGGGGAGGGGGGGGTTGTTAAACTGTAATTTCCTAAATTACATTGTGTATGAGCAGTCTCTGTTGCTTGCTGTATTGCATGCATACATACAGTACAGTACATGCCTTCTGAGTCACAGTGCTGAGTAATATCCTCTGTCATGTGCATCCATTTCTTGGTTCATGTGCCTGACTTTTGTCAAATATAATTTCAAAAGGATCTACTGTTTTAGTCTTCATAGTTAGGAAATGTGCTCTTTCAGTTCAATGTGGCAGGCCCTCAGAGTTGAACCTATGATTTTTTTTTGCATTTCCTGTTTAATTCCTAATGTTTACAGCTTCTGTTTAGACTTTTGTATATACAAGTGGTTTTGAACCTTTACATATACCCTCTGAAGTGAATGGCCTCAGGTGATACACAGAACTAAAACCAATCATTTTACAGTGACGGAAAAAAGTATTTGATCCCCTGCTGATTTTGTACATTTACCCACTGACAAAGAAATTATCAGTCTATAATTTTTAATGGTAGGTTTATTTTAACACATTTCCTGCAAGGACTGCTCCACACTGTGGGACTCGCAGATACTGATGCCATCTGTCTGGGGTTGTATGCTATAATGTGTTTTTTGCATAGGTATAGCGTGCCTCCTAAGGATCTTTTACCCCTTGTTACTTGTGCTAATTAACTCTGCTATTGTCTACAAGCACACTACCCTTGTGGGCTTTGTGTTTATACTTGTAATAATGTGTCCTTTGTATTCACCGTCCACACACCCTACATTAAACAAGAAAATAACCCCACACTCGGTCAATGCAATTTGCATTCAAGCTATCAAACCCCTATGATACAGTCACCCACTTCAGAAATTAAGGGTCGCAAGGTAGGAATCACAGTGACCGCATTTCTGATGACCACAAATACCCACCAAGTCCCCCGCACAGCAGAGCACCACCATACTACTCGCACAAAGGCCAAGTTATGTTAGATTTTCTCAAGTTCTTTGCACGGCGTGAACTATTGACAAAAGGACTCGCAAGATGACCGGCCTGAAGGCTATAGAGCATGGCGATCGTCCTTCAGAAATGCAATAAAAGATCTAGATCTATCTGCAAGTGAGGAAGCTGATCTCTTTGTCAAATTGCTGGAGAATAGGTCAGCAGCGCATGCAAGAAGAATCGAGTTAAGTGACCTGGTGACAGAGCTCCAATTGGCCAAGACAGAAGATTTGCCAGGCCTTGCTTTTCTAGATGCAGCCCGTGGTGTAGTGCAAAAACTGCCTTACAGCCTTCAAGAAATGTGGGTTACAGGAGGCTCCCACTACAAGCAAAAGCATAATGTCTTTCCCACCATTCTTTCTTTGTGGACTTTGTTCACCAACAAGCAAAGACTAAAAATGATCCCAGCTTTGACTTCTCATCATCCGACTCTGCTTACCCTAGGACAGGGCTTGACAAGTTTTCTTGGAATCTAGGAGCCAGCTAAAAAAGTTAAAAGCCAGAAAACGCGACCAGTCCCGACGAGCTTGCGCACAGAAGCGAACACATACGTATGTAGCGCCCGTATATGTAAACGGTATTCAAACCACAAATGAGGTATCGCCGCAATCGTTAGAGCGAGAACAATAATTCTAGCCTTATGGAGATTTTAAAGGGTAAAAGTTTGTCGCCATTCCGAGAGCGGACCCAATTTTGAACCGTGACATGTTGGGCATCAATTTAATCGGCGTAACATTATCTTTCACAATATAAAACAAATTGGGATAACTTTACTGTTGTCTTATTTTTTTTTATTAAAAAGTGTGTTTTTTTTTTCCAAAAAAGTGCGCTTGTAAGACCGCTGCGCAAACACGGCGTGACACAAAGTATTGCAACGATCGCCATTTTATTCTCTAGGGTGTTAGAATAAAAAAATATATAATGTATGGGGGTTCTAATTAGATGGACGGAGATGGCGGTGAAAATAGTGAAAAATGACATTAGAATTGCTAACTTGTAATACCAACGGCCACCATCAGATGTCGCCAGCTCACAGAAGGAAGAGCTTGGGACTTCACAAGGCCACAAATCCACAGCCTCAATTACTGGCCGTTGCGGGCCCACTGCGATCGCGCGGCGGGGGCGCATGTAGACACAGGATCCTGTGCCTCCGTGCTCCCCCACCGCGCGATTGTGACGGGCCCGTGGCGGCCGGTAATTAAGGCAGCAGATTGCGCCAGGTTACAATTTCTGATCGCAATTGCGACCTGGCGCCTGGATATTGTCAACCCCTGCCGTAGGACAGGTAAGCTTACTTCAGCTCGCAACTTCAAATACATATCTGTTACAGTACACAAAAAAAACGTATCACCAACAGAGAACCCAAGCAGAGAGTGTCCTCTTTACAAGAAGCGCCATCCAAGTGCAGAGTTTTCAGAGAAAAGACTCTCCAAGATCGCAAAACCTTCCTCAAAGAAAATACAATTTGCTTCAGGTGCTGTGCATCAACTTTGCACCTTGCAAAGAACTGCAAAGTGTGCATAAATTGTTCAGAGTGTGACAGCACAAAGCACAATACGGCTCTACATCCAAGGCCAGCACCATGGACTCTTACTCCCCCTCAAACCAGACTGAAGAGCATGGCGAGGAGCAGCGAGACAGTACCTCCTGTAGTGAAACCCCAGTGCACCCAAGTCTGCGGAGAAGTCTCTTTGGCAAATCCTGTTCCAACGTTTGTCTTGTCACAGTTTACCCCATAGGTCACAGACAAAGCACAGTAAAGCTGTACGCGATCTTGGACGATCAATGAAAGGATCACTTGCAAGCTCAGCCTTCTTTGACACCTTTGAAATCAAGGGAGCCAGCTTTTCATACACAAGAATTGTATGGGTGTGAGAGAAGAAACCGGGAGAAGGGCCATTGGTTACCAAATCGAATCCATTGACAGTCAAACATCCCTGCCTTTGCAAACCTTGATCGAGTGCAATCAGTTCCCAACTGAAAGAGGGGAGATCCCTACACCTTAAGTGGCGTTCCATCACAGACATTTGAAGGGCATTGCACATCTCATCCCTACGCTTGATCCTCGGGCTCAGATAGCACTCCTGCTTGGCAGAGATATCAGAGTTCAGAAGGTGAGAATACAAATCAATGGCCCCCACAACTCTCCTTGCGCTCAGATGCTGGACCTAGGATGGGTCATTATATGCAATGTTTTCCTTAGAAATGCTCACAAAACAACCAGTGTGAACTCTTTTTTTTTTACAAGGACATTAGAGAATGGGCGTCCATCCCTTTTCCAACCTTGCCCCAACAGATTCATTGTAAAAGAGAAACCTGTGTCATACATTCCAACCTTTACACTAGCAATTTTCTCTAAAGACAAAGATCAGTTGGGATGCTCGGTTTTCGAAAAGACAAAGGAAGACCACAAAATTGCCCTATCTATTAAAGATCATATCTTCTTGAAGGTAATGGAACAGGGATTCTACAAAAATGATGCAAACAGCTGGGTAGCACCCCTGCCCTTTTAAAACACAGAGGATGTGTCTTCCTAACAGACTACAGGCTCTAAAACGCTTTTCTTCTCAGGTGCAATTTTCAAAGGAAACCAGAAATGAAAGAGCATTTCTTCTCGTTCATGAGTAAGATGTAATTCAATTGGTCTATACCATGAGGTGTTAGAGACAGCCCCCAGAATCCATCTTCGCTTCTCACCACCATGCATCTGCTCCAGAGGAATCCACACCTATTTAGCTGCAATTCTAATATCGGCCTATGGAAACATCGCTGGTATGTTCATATGCCTTCCCCTAGTTAATGTGGAAGTGGATAATTAATGCGCTATCCCCTGAGCAGAAAAAAGGGAAGCTGCTACACAAGAATGTGACAAGAATTCAAAGGTGATGGGAGTGATTATGTAGCGCTAGATGTTAAACCGAGAAATATAAACAAATTACATCTGTATCGTGATATTCTTCATCCATCTATGACGGACACTTTCACCATTGTTTTATTTGTGGACTTATTATTATTTCTCCACTCTTTACCCTGTTGGGTATACATTGTTAGTGATTTTGTTTATATTTTACTGTTTAACATCTAGCGCTACATACTCACTCCCTTCCCCTAGTTAGACTAGTGTGTTAGGACTGTTTATTTTGTATATTGTGTATACTGATAGTATGTTATTTCTTTGTATTCAATTTTACTCTAACTTCCATGCAATAAGAGTTAGCTGTCTGTTTAATTATACCTCGGCCACGTATATTGAGGGCAGAACACTTGTCTTCCAGAGTTTGGGAAGCAACATCTTGGTGGAGTTACCCAGTCAGGGTGTCTGGATTCCATCAGTTATATCCTAGTCATTTAAATCCTTGAACTAGTTCTCTGTAATTGCAGCAAGGTTCAGGTTTTAACTAGACATAAGATATGTCGGCTCACAAAGCTTGTTGCCTAAACTACAAGCATTAATTCCCATGACGTGACACACACTGCTATCTGCTACTTTTTTTATGGAACCAGAAATTTTAACTGAGGCAACTACCTCATCAGCCCAGTCTTCAGGAACACAATCTCTTGCATTTGTTTTGTTTTAACCTGCTAGGGATAGAAATGTTCCTAAGCCAATTAAATCTCTGCCCCCCATTTCTTAGTTTAAATGCCTGTCCAAAACACTCCTTCATCCCATAGCTCAATGCCCTTGTGTGAGGGATGCAGACCATCTTGTTTGTACATCTTAATCTCAGGCCACCTGATGGCATCATACCTAACACAACCAAAACCTTCAGCTTTGCACCAATCCTTTACCCAGACATTGAACTCTGCTATGCAAAGTATCGTATTTATCGGCGTATAACAGGCGGGAAGTTTCAAGATTTTTTTTTTTTAAATAAACCACTTAGAAGCAAAATAATGGTATCTGAGCATCAGTGCAGCCTGATCTGTGGCCATCTGCAGCCTCAGTGCAGCCTGATCTGTGGCCATCTGCAGCCTCAATGCAGCCTAATCTGTGGCCATCTGCAGCCTCAATGCAGCCTAATCTGTGGCCATCTGCAGCCTCAACGCAGCCTAATCTGTGGCCATCTGCAGCCTCAATGCAGCCTGATCTGTGGCCATCTGCAGCCTGATCTGTGGCCATCTGCAGCCTGATCTGTGGCCATCTGCAGCTTGACCTGTGGCCATCTGCAGCCTGATCTGTGGCCATCTGCAGCCTCCATGCAGCCTGATCTGTGGCCATCTGCAGCCTCCATGCAGCCTGATCTGTGGCCATCTGCAGCCTCCATGCAGCCTGATCTGTGGCCATCTGCAGCCTGATCTGTGGCCATCTGTAGCCTCCATGCAGCCTGATCTGTGGCCATCTGCAGCCTGATCTGTGGCCATCTGCAGCTTGATCTGTGGCCTCCATGAAGCCGGATCTGTGGCCATCTGCAGCCTCCATGCAGCCTGATCTGTGGCCATCTGCAGCCTCCATGCAGCCTGATCTGTGGCCACCTGCAGCCTGATCTGTGGCCACCTGCAGCCTCAATGCAGCTTGTTTGTACATCTTAATCTCAGGCCACCTGATGGCATCATACCCAACACAACCAAAACCTTCAGCTTTGCACCAATCCTTTACCCAGACATTGAACTCTGCTATGCAAAGTACCGTATTTATCGGCGTATAACAGGCGCTGGCGTATAACAGGCAGGAAGTTTCAAGATTTTTTTTTTTAAATAAACCACTTGGAAGCAAAATAATGGTATCTGAGCATCAGTGCAGCCTGATCTGTGGCCATCTGCAGCCTCAGTGCAGCCTGATCTGTGGCCATCTGCAGCCTCAATGCAGCCTGATCTGTGGCCATCTGCAGCCTCAATGCAGCCTGATCTGTGGCCATCTGCAGCCTCAATGCAGCCTGATCTGTGGCCATCTGCAGCCTCAATGCAGCCTGATCTGTGGCCATCTGCAGCCTCAATGCAGCCTGATCTGTGGCCATCTGCAGCCTGATCTGTGGCCATCTGCGGCCTCCATGCAGCCTGATCTGTGGCCATCTGCAGCCTCCATGCAGCCTGATCTGTGGCCAACTGCAGCCTCCATGCAGCCTGATCTGTGGCCATCTGCAGCCTGATCTGTGGCCATCTGCAGCCTTCATGCAGCCTGATCTGTGGCCATCTGCAGCTTCCATGCAGCCTCATCTGTGGCCACCTGCAGCCTGATCTGTGGCCACCTGCAGCCTCAATGCAGCCTGATCTGTGCCTATCTGTAGCCTCAATGCAGCCTGATCTGTGCCCATCTGCAGCATTGATCTTCAATGCAGTTTGATTAGTGCCCATCTGCAGCCTATACATTTATCAAAATACTCTGCCTGTTCAGTGCCAATCTATAGTTTTTACTTTTCAATGTTAGATCATCTCTGTTGTCTCTGAGGGAAGAGGGGAACGAGAGCGCCACTGAATTCCATAGAGCCACGAACTCCTTCCTGTGTACCCGGCGCTCCTTCACTCACAGCCACGCCTCCTGCCCCTGCTCATATGATGGACAGTACAGTAGTCCAATGCGGCACCAGGAGGCGTGGCTGTGCGTGACCGAGCGCCGGATACACAGGTAGGAGGTCACAGCTCTATGTAATTCAGCGGCGCTCGCTCCTCTTCCCTCAGACAGCATGGATCTGTGTATAACACGCATACACGATTTCCCCCTGATTTTAAGGGGGAAAAAGTGCGTGTTATACGACGATATATACGGTACTTTCCCTCATTGTACATTATGAACGAGTAAGACCTCTAAGAATGTAAGGATACTCCCTAACTGGAAAAGATCCAGGCACAAATCCTTGAAAATCTTCTGTACAGAACGCATAACATCATGGGACAAAACATTTGTGCCAAGGTGAACAACATCAGCAAAATACCTGCATTATCTATCCTTTAACCACTTCAGCCCCAGAAGGTTTTCCCCCCTTCCTGCCCAGGCGAAATTTCAGCTTCCGGCACTGCGTCGCTTTAACTGACAATTGTGCAGTCGTGCGCTGTGGCACCCAAACAAAATTGGCGTCCCTTTTTTTTTCACAAATAGAGCTTTCTTTTGGCAGTATTTGATCACCTCTGCGGTTTTTATTTTTTGCGCTATAATCAAAAATAGAGCGGCAATTTTGAAAAAAAATTCAATATTTTTTACTTTTTGCTGTAATAAATATTCCCCAAAATATATATATATATATATATATATATATATATATATATATATATATATATATATATATATATATATATATATATATATACACAGTGCGGAAAATAAGTATTTGAACACCCTGCTATTTTGCAAGTTCTCCCACTTGGAAGTCATGGAGGGGTCTGAAATTTTCATCGTAGGTGCATGTCCACTGTGAGAGACATAATCCAAAAAAAAAATTCCAGAAATCACAATTTATGATTTTTTAACTATTTATTTGTATGATACAGCCGCAAAGTAGTATTTGAACACCGGTCTATCAGCTAGAAATCTGACCCTCAAAGACCTGTTAGTCTGCCTTTAAAATGTCCACCTCCACTCCATTTATTATCCTAAATTAGATGCACCTGTTTGAGGTCATTAGCTGCATAAAGACACCTGTCCACCCCATACAATCAGTAAGAATCCAACTACTAACATGGCCAAGACCAAAGAGCTGTCCAAAGACACTAGAGACAAAATTGTACCCCTCCACAAGTCTGGAAAGGGCTACAGGGAAATTGCCAAGCAGCTTGGTGAAAAAAGGGTACACTGTTGGAGCAATCATTAGAAAATGGAAGAAGCTAAACATGACTGTCAATCTCCCTCGGACTGGGGCTCCATGCAAAATCTCACCTCGTGGGGTCTCAATGATCCTAAGAAAGGTGAGAAATCAGCCCAGGACTACACGGGAGGAGCTGGTCAATGACCTGAAAAGAGCTGGGACCACCGTTTCCAAGGTTACTGTTGGTAATACACTAAGACGTCATGGTTTGAAATCATGCATGGCACGGAAGGTTCCCCAGCTTAAACCAGCACATGTCAAGGCCCGTCTTAAGTTTGCCAATGACCATTTGGATGATCCAGAGGAGTCATGGGAGAAAGTCATGTGGTCAGATGAGACCAAAATAGAACTTTTTGGTCATAATTCCACTAACCGTGTTTGGAGGAAGAAGAATGATGAGTACCATCCCAAGAACACCATCCCTACTGTGAAGCATGGGGGTGGTAGCATCATGCTTTGGGGGTGTTTTTCTGCACATGGGACAGGGCGACTGCACTGTATTAAGGAGAGGATGACCGGGGCCATGTATTGCGAGATTTTGGGCAACAACCTCCTTTCCTCAGTTAGAGCTTTGAAGATGGGCCGAGGCTGGGTCTTCCAACATGACAATGACCCGAAGCACACAGCCAGGATAACCAAGGAGTGGCTCTGTAAGAAGCATATCAAGGTTCTGGCATGGCCTAGCCAGTCTCCAGACCTAAACCCAATAGAGAATCTTTGGAGGGAGCTCAAACTCCGTGTTTCTCAGCGACAGCCCAGAAACTTGACTGATCTAGAGAAGATCTGTGTGGAGGAGTGGGCCAAAATCCCTCCCCCAGTGTGTGCAAACCTGGTGAAAAACTACAAGAAACGTTTGACCTCTATAATTGCAAACAAAGGCTACTGTACCAAATATTAACATTGATTTTCTCAGGTGTTCAAATACTTATTTGCAGCTGTATCATACAAATAAATAGTTAAAAAAATCATACATTGTGATTTCTGGAATTTTTTTTTTTGATTATGTCTCTCACAGTGGACATGCACCTACGATGACAATTTCAGACCCCTCCATGATTTCCAAGTGGGAGAACTTGCAAAATAGCAGGGTGTTTAAATACTTATTTTCCGCACTGTGTGTGTGTATATATATATATAATAATATATATATATATATATATATAAATAAATCCTCAGTTTAGGCCAGTTTAGGCCGATACCTTCCTGGTTAACCCTTCCCGGGCACGTGCAACGCGATCCCAGCAAAGCGGCGGCGCGCAGAACAATGCAGTCTTCCGCCCGCCGTCATTTGACGGCGGCGGTGGACAAGTGGTTAAATAGTTTTTATTAGTTTTGCCACTGTGTGTATGAAAATGTATTTATTTTATTTTTTTCCCCCTACTACAGTGTGAGAACTAATAAAACTTTATTTTGTCCTTTTAATTATGGAGGTAGTGCGAGTCCTTCCCAAGATACCAGACTGACTGCTGACTAGACATGTGCAGACTGGAATATTTTGTTTCATTTTTTTGGTTTCGTTTGGAAAATAAATTTATTTAGTTACTCCCAAACATCGTTTTGATTTATTTTGTTTTTCGTTGGGGAATAGCTTTCGTCCGAAAATCCAATAATACTTGGTTTCTGTCGAATGGTCAAAAGAATATTCGACGGAACGTCGAATCGTACATTTCCGTTCAAATATTCCGCCTACAAGAATTCTAATGTTGTATGACTAGTAATAATGTCGAATCAATTTTCTCATAAATCGAAATCTAATCTCTGTAATGTCGAATCTATTATTTCTATAGTGTCGAATCTTGTCTCTATAATGTTGAATCTTTTCTCTATAATGTTGAATCTTTTCTCTATAATGTTGAATCTTTTCCCTATAATGTCGAATCTCTACCGCAACGAAAACAAAGCATTTTTATGTCGGATCTTTCGTTTCTTGCGCTTTCGTTATTTCGTAAAAAAAGATTTTCGGACGAAAATGCATTCTAACGAAAACGAATGCACATGTCTACTGCTGACATGGCACATGGCCCACATTTTTATATTATTGTGCCAGCTTGATATCGCCTTTTTTTTTTTTTTTTTTTCGAATATGAACAGATGTTTCCGAATTTCTTTCTTCTTATCCATTTTAATTAAAATGCATTTTTTCTCATTGTTTGTATTCCCTTTTTACAGTTTTCTTATTTTATATATGGAATATTACAAAAAAAAGTTGTTACGGACAATTTCAGCTGCTGTAATGTATGCTGACTGCTAAATATTTTCTGTAGAGATTAAGGTTTTATCTTTCTAATTTGTCTTTACAAAACACAACCCACACAAAGAAGAAAAAGAACCAAAAATCCACTAATAAGCGTGCAATGAGTGGTAGCGGGAGGGAAGTTGATAAGTATTTTCAAGATATTTGAGTGGAAAAAAAAACTGAAGCTATTGCCCACATAGCAAAATTCTACTTTCTGCTTACTTCATTTGATTTGTTTTGTTTTTGTAAATTAGGCCATTTGTGCACTTTTTTGTCAGTTTTAGAACTGGGTTCTGTTTTTTTATATGTGTAAATTGAGAAAGACCAGGGCACCAAATTTTGCAATCGGCATGGTGGGTTAACTTGGCACTACCTCTGACCAATTTGCATACCTGAATCGTTTTTGCTTTTTCTTTTTTTTTTTTTTTTTCGATTTTATGAATATCATTCATGCTTTTACTAAGAATTACAGTATTTAAAGTGATTTGTAAAGTCAAACTACTTTCTCTTAAAATAAAAAGCCTGTTATATCTGCATACTGTTGCAGTGGATTTGCACAGGGCAGCCCAGATCCTACTCTCCTTGAGTCCCTCTTTGGTGCTCCTGGTACCTCCCTCCTGTTCAGTGCATCTTGGAGTTTTGGACCCACCCGCTATCTCACCTGGACGGCCTAGACACTTGTGGACAGAGATGGGGTTCTGGTAAGTATGAGGGGGGGCTGCTGCACACAGAAGGCTTTTTATCTTAATGCATAGAATGAATTAGGGTAAAACAACTTCTGATTTAACAGCCCCTTTATGTAGGTGGCCCTGCAGATTTTTCTGTAGGCAGAAGGCATTGGCAGTGTTCATTTGTAGGTTGAAGGCCAATTTTGTCAGTGCAGCCTCCAACCTTTATCTCTAAATCATCGCTACTCTGATTGGTCAGTGGTGGTCAAAGGAACCAGGGCTAATAAAATGATGGCTGGGACTGGAAGCCACCAGCCAGACAATATTGTTGAATTGTGGTTCTCAAAGGTAGGGCGTTTTATATATTACATACATACATACATACATACATTTTCATGGAAATGGACCTCTACAGATCGATTCAAAATAATTACAATTAAAACACACAAAATTGCTGACCGCATTGGTATTCACAAGTTTTAAGACCGTATTTAGTAGATACACATTTGACCACAGTTATCTTCAAGTCTCTGTGACTTTCTTTGTCGCTCTGACACCGCAACGTTTCCTCTTTCCATTTTGCAAAACTGCTAAAGTGCTTTTAGAGTGTATACCGACCTGCACATTCTCCATTGATTTGGGATCTGGCTTTTGATCCAGTCATTTCAGCACATTGACACTGTTTTAAATCTTATGTCGTTTTATTTTTTTTCTTGCAATAATTGTAATGCAAACTTGCCACCTGAGTTTTAGTTAGTGTTACTAAAGCCTTGTTTTAAAAAAATGTTTTGTTTTTTTTTAATAACGAACCTGTCTGTACTTCCATGGACAATGGTTTTGCACAGAGCAGCCCGCCCCTCCTCTTTAGTGAGTGCCACCACTGAAAACTGCATAGGGGCAGCTGTGAGAGCTCACTCTTGAGTCCCGCTGCTGCCTCCACAGACAGAGGGACTCTGCCCCGCCCCTACTACCTCATTATAGCTTTTGATTGACAGCAGCAGGAGTCAATTCCCGCAATTCAATCTGTCCAATGAGGAGGGAGACAGTGGTGGGAGCTACTGCTGTCATGCACGCCACTGGATCGGATCAGGCTGAGGTAAGGCAAGGGGGGGTTTGAGGGGGGAGCTGCAGCCCTAAAGGTCTTTAACCTTTGAAAAACCTTAAGGCGTTAGTACCTCTTTAATAATGGCTTGTTTGGTCACGGCTGCTGCTGAGAGGAAAACTATGCCTAGCTGAGACCATGAGATAAATATTTTTTTTCTGAATAGATGTGAGTTGCCATTTGTCTTTGAGTAAATGTAATTTTAATACTACACTTAGAGTGCGCCCTCTAGTGTAACTTTTTTGCAATACAACAGCCTAGAGGCAAACAAACTGCTCCCTCTCAGGCACACAAACGAGTCCTAGCCTGAGCTCTGTGTTTTTCTATGAGCCTGTAAACATGTGTAGACAGGGGTGTATTCCTTTCCCTTATTCCGATATCTGGGAACCCCGTGTTCTAGCTATGCTCTGTGTGTGTGGTCAGATACCCACTCCCTGATGCTATAAAGAATTAAAAAATCCTTTGATCTGTTAGTTTTTAGAACAAACTACAGAAGAAATGAGAAGAAAACAGATTTAACCCTAAACTGCGTAGAGGGTTCTTTACCGTAAGAGCAGCAAAGATGTGGAATTCCCTTCCACAGGCGGTTGTTTCAGCGGGAGCATTGGTAGTTTCAAAAAACTATTAAATAAGCACCTGAATGACCACAACATACAGAGATATAAAATGTAATACTGACATATCACACACAGAGGTTGGACTTCAACCTCACTTACTACGTAAAACGATGTAAATGGCTGCAGATAAACAGGTACAAACTTATGTAGGAGAATTTGTTTCACCTGTTTATCAGCTGAAGTTGACCACTTCACTTTGTTTACAACAACTTGGTGGTTGGACACCACATTAAGCCAAAGGCGTATTCTGAATCTGCTCAGTTTAGTGAATCGGCCCTAATAGTCTCCAGCTCTGCTGCATTAAAATCTTTAAAGCTAAAAATTCTTCTATAGCAGACCCGTAAATTTAAATATTCTTTTGAGCGGCTGTCCATCTTCTCTGTATCACACCAGACCCCTTTCCCGATCTGAACATTTATCTGCAGTGGCCATTTCCAGACTCTGTGCGATACGGATATGCAATAAACAGTCGCCCTACTCTCAATGTATCATGCCGAACTTCTGGATCCATAATCACTGGGGCGGCTTCATGTTGGCTCAATGTCATAACAGACCACTGGATCACAGATATTCAGAGAGGATTCCCCTCTTGGTGGTGAGTATGCTGTATACAGAGGTCTCTGCTCTTCTAAGAGCCTATGGGCACTGGAATGTCTATGTCTAACTTATTTTTACCCCCTTTATTTTGGAGAATCTTTTTAAACATTACTTTTACTTTTTACTGCTGTTCCCATTATCTTCACCAGAGTTTCTTCCTCTCTGTACAGTTTATTAAGGGAACCCCTTCTTGGTGCATGTTTACCAGAAGTGGGCAGTTTTTTTTTTTTTTTTACTGTAACTATATATTATAGCAGTGTGTGCTTTCCAGGTGTGCTTTCTATCCCCCTCAAAGCAAGAAACTGCTTCACTAACTGTTCCAAGAGAACATCTGCCTGCTGAGAAAGAACACGGATCTTCCCAAAGATCCACATACCAAGGTTTTCTATCCTAAAGGGCCCACCTTTCTTTTGTGCCTGCAGGGAGTTTTCTCCCGTGAGTATCCTTCTGATCCTCTGCCAGTCCACATACACAGACCAGCCTGGGTGGCTAAGCAGTCAGTCGTCTGACAAATCTTTAGCTGCTTGGAAGTCCATCAACGCTGCAGACCGCAAAGTTAAGGAGAGATTGCTAATGTTCACCAGTTACTGACTCCACAACATTTTCAACGCTAGAGGTTATTCCCCTCTTTTCCTTGATAACAGTTGAGGTACTAGTTGCAGAGTGATAGTTCTCAAGAAGGAACTTTAACAAGGTTTTTATGCATATCTGCTCACAGTACCTGGAAAGAGGGGTTAGTCAGTCCCATTCTTACACCAAGGTTCTTTAATGACTTGGTTGTAAATGTAATCTGTTTGATGTGGTTTTCCTGCAGCATGCACAATTCAATAGCTAGGTGGATATCCAACCACTTTTCAGTGCCTATATTTTCCTTGCATTAAATTTATGTGCCTTTTCAGTTTTGTGGCACTACCCTTCCTGCTAGCAAAGCTCACAGTGTTATTGCAAACATTCTAACACCAATGTTGGCAAAGCTGAGAACCAGTTGTATATCCGTAATTGCCTGTCTCAATCTGGCTATCAAGACTCATTGACTTGCAGAACAGTTTGTCAGTTCATCCTACAGTCCTTTTGAAGCTTCAAATGATTGGCAAGTCACCAGAAATCCTTCTTGGTTCCTATGTACCATGTGAAGTAGAAAACCATATAGTTCAATAACATCACAGCGGTAACATACACTGATGATGAAAGAGGAAGAAGTCGTCAAGCAGCAATGTGAGAGTGAACTTCTACTGCTGAGAGAAATGTCAGGACCGACTCTTTTGGTGGTATACACATTTGGAGTCGGTAAACATTTGAGTTGGCAGTGCATCGACCCTCTGGCATTAACATCAGATATTCTGGTCACGCCATAGATACCATTAATCTCTGATTTATTTGTTCAAGTCAGAAGGGATTTGCTTAATTTTAATAGTTCCGGACTGCCCTTAGGCTTAGTACTCCAAACTTGTTTTTCTAGTCCCAGATGCTCAATGAACTTCCATGTTCTTTCTGTTCAGTCAGATCTTCTGTCCCAGGAACTGATGCTCCATCCTGTTTCTCCCTGACAGGCTTTACCAAAAAGCTGTTGTAGTCGAGGCAGTTAGAAATCAAAATCTCTCAGAGAAGACAATCACCATATTGCTATGTGCTTGTAAGCTGTCTCTCAATGTATCATTGAAGCTAGAAGATTTTTTCAGATGGCTTGAGGCTTTTTATATTGATCCTTGGATTTTTTCTGTCACTCAGTATCAATTTAATGCAGTTTGGCATGGACCTGTGTCTAGTGCTGAGCACAAGGAGGGTTTGGGAGCTGCCCTCTGTTTTGCAAGTCTCCCTGGCTCGTTCTTCAAGCCAAAAGCCCCTTTCACACTTGCTGACCATATGTCCGCTTTTTCATCCATCTGTATGCGGATGAAAAAGGGACATACATTGGTCCCTATGAGATCGCGGATGAACATCCGCTGACACCCGATCTTGTCCACCTCCGCAAAGCTCCGATTCTGCAGACGGAAGAAAACCCTATTTTTCCTTCCGTTATCGGATCAGATGAACATGGACAGACGGTCCGTGTTCATCCGATCCCCCCCATAGGGGAGAGCGGAGAAACGACAGGGTGGTCCCAGTACAGTGTGCAGGGACCGCCCTGTCATCCGCCGGCTCAGCGGGGATCAACTGAGCGATCCCCGCTGAGCATACAAAGGTTTACTGGGCGGATCATTACTGATCCGCCCTGTGTAAAGTGAGCAAAAGTTGTTCCAGGCCCTCCTTTTTGCCTAGGGTCATGTCCATCTTTAATCTTAGTGAGGACATGGTCTTACCTTCCTTTTAGTCATCCTTTCCATCATGTTGTAATTTTTATTCTGTTTTTGGCACATTGTGCAATTAGGTTGTTTTCTTGGGGAATGTTACAAATTTTTACACTGCCTGCTACCCCTGAGCTTATTCAGTATGATAAATGTATTTTACTAAAGTGTATTGGAATTTTAGCCATTTAATTTATTATAATTAATCGGTTTATTTTCTGTTGTATTTCTTCACTGTACGACATGCTAATGATTTAAAGTGATACCAAACAGAGAAGTGTTAATTGCCTTAACTCAATCACATATTTAATCGTGGCGGCCTGTCTATTAAGGAGGTGCACAGGCACCACCCCCCATCCATGCGTCTGGTCCCCGATCTACATGCAGGGCGCGGGAACATGGATTCCAATGTCTTTTTGTTTTTAAATTTGTGATTAGAGCCAGAGGCTCAAAAAAAAGGGTGGGCGCGGAGCACTGCACTCTGAGACCACCCAGGTGTGTGACAATAGTGAATGAATATTTTCTATTGCCACACTGATCCTCCTGTCCAATCGGGAAGCGGATCTTGTGACCAGTCACCCGATTGGCTGAAAGGACAGGCGATCCTATTAGATGCCTAGGAGAAGGAGGGATGAGAGGCATGGCAGAAGTTGCTGTGATGCAGAAGAATATGAGGAGACCGCCTGTAGCCCATAGGCACGCTGCCTGCCCATGACCTAGATGGGATTTTTACTTTACAGGTATTAGCAATTACATTTGGTATATTTAATGTTCATTTATATTAAAACTAAGTGTTGCTGGAAGTTTGAATACATGTGAATAATCCCAAAAATAAAAAAAGTCAGCATTCTATCCCCTATTTTGTACTCACTAACTTTTTTTTTTTTTTTTTACCAAAAATATGTAGAACACATATTGGCCTAAACTGAGAATTATTATTATTTTTTTTTAATGGGATATTTATTATAGTAAAAAATTGTGTTTTTTTTTTTTTTTTAAATTGTCGTTTTTTTATGTTTATAGCGCAAAACATAAAAACCGCAAAGGTGATCAAATACCACCAAAAGAAAGCTCTATTTTGTGGGGAAAAAAGGACGTTGATTTTGTTTGGGAGGCACGTCGCACGACCGCCCAATTTTAATTTAAAGTGTCGCAGTGCTGAAAGCTGAAATTTTGCCCGGGGCAGGAAGGGGGTATATGTGCCCAGTAAGCAAGTGGTTAAAGTCTGTATCCTCCAGGGAACTAGATTTCAACCTTTACACCAATCTTTTCCTATGTGCTCTCTAGCTGCGGCCTCTTCACCCACTCCAGAGACCTTACAGCAGACCGTCTCACTATTTATCTTCACAGTTTTAACACCTTTTTACTTTAGCAGATCTCTTGCATTCGCCGCAAGCGCTTAGACTATTATTTCTCCAGGTGCTTTTGTAGAATAGCCTCCTGATGTGGGAATCTTCAAATTAGGGGGCTATTAAAAAATAAAAAATTAATTTAGGCCTCATGCGCACAGACCTATGAATGTATGCTGAATTTTTTCTTTTTTTTCTTTTTTTTTTTCTTTACACATCAGTCATAACCGGTAAGGTTGGAAGTGAGGGATGCTCACGGTATTTCCGCCCTTCGCATTTCCTCCTCGGTTTCGCATCATTTGTGCTGTTTTCTCTTCCTCTATTCTCCCCTATTTTCCTTTTCTCTCTTTTTTTTTTTCCCTTTGCCTTTTTTTTTTGGTCAGATATCATAAGGGATTATACAAAAAGAAACAAAAAAATACAAAGAAATGTATATATTTCTGAACAGCGCCCCTCTGCCCGTAATCCTCCCTTTATCCCTATCTCCTATATCCCTTCCTCCCCTTATTGTACCTTTCCCTTCTGATGTTCCCCCCCTCCCCCTCCCTTTTTCCGAGTTTGTTTTGTTTGGCGGTTCTGTCCTTCCCTTTCCACCCTTTTTTTTTTTATTACCTACTGTTTCCTTAGTCTCCTATCTGTTTCTGTAGAAATCTGACCATATTTTTCTGTGGTTTTAAATAATCTCCATTTGTCCCAGACTAGTCTACTGCTGCCACCCTCTTTGTCTCCCAAGTCTGCTCTCCTTAAATATTCCATCTCTGAGACATGATTAACCCGGTGTATCCATTCATTTAACGTAGGCTTTTTTGGTTGCAGCCAAAATTTCGGTATTACGCCCTTTGCTGCGTTTAGCAGAATCGGGACCAGTGTCAACCCGTAATTTTCTATTAGTTTTCCCGACCCGTGAAACAAGCATGATAAGGGGTTTTGGGGTACCCCTATTCCTGTTATTTCCTCTATACACTCTTTAGACCTCTTTCCAATATTCCCGGATCTTCGGGCAGTCCCACCAGATGTGCTTTGTGGTACCGACTTGGTTACAATTTCTCCAGCAAAGGGCTGAGTTGGATGGGTGTATTTTATTCATTTTGACCGGTGTCAAATGCCATCGCATCATGCATTTGTAGTTGGCTTCAATGGTATTTATGTCTTGTGCGTATTTAAACACCGCTCCTATCATAAAAGTATCCTCAATCCTTTCCCCAATATCTTGTCCCCATTTCTCAATGTTATTCAAGGTTCCCTTAGACCCTATATCTGTTAATATCCTATACAACTTCGTAATGCCGTGTTGTAATGGTGTTTCAGTGGAACATAGATTTTCTATCGAATTCTGTGCTTTGTCCTCTCTTATTAAAGTTGCTGAATTTTTTCTGACAGAACTTATAGTAATTTATTCTTGACATTGGAAAATATTTACGCTCATACACGTGTGTTTACACACGTATTTAAATGCCTGATTCGCATGGCCGCATAGGCTAATCTAGAGCTGTGTTTAGAGGTATAAAAAAAAAAAAAAAAAAATGTATGTCTTTTAACAGCAGCATTTTTTATGCCCGTATGTATGAGGCCTTAGAAATTTCTGTTTAACCACTGGGCACTTAAACCCCCTTCCTAACCAGACCAATTTTCAGCTTTCGGTGCTCTCACAATTTGAATGACAATTACTCAGTCATACAACATTGTACCCATTAGAATTTTTTGTCCTTTTTTTTTCACACAAATAGAGCTTTCTTTTGGTGGTATTTGATCACCTCTGGGTTTTTTATTTTTTGCGCTATAAAAGAAAAACGACTGAAAATTCTGTAAAAAAAACTAAAAAAAATCTTGTTTCTGTCATATTAACAGGTTATTTCTCACACACAGCATATGCATACCACAAATTTCACCCCAAAACACATTCTGCTATTCCTCCCGAGTATGGCGATACCCCATGTGTGAGACTTTTACACAGCATGGCCACATACAGAGGCCCAACATGCAGGGATCGCCATTAGGCGTTCTGGAACACCCCGACCAATTCTGACATTTCTCTCCTACATGTAAAAATCATCATTTATTTGCTAGAAAATTACATAGAACCCCAAAACATTATATATGCTTTTTTTTAGCAAAGACCCTAGAGAATACAATGGCGGCGGTTACAACTTTTTATCTTGCATGGTATTTTCGTAGAAATTTTTTGAACGCTTGTTTTTTTAAAAAAAAACAGTTTTGTGCTAAAACAAAACAGTAAAGATAGCACAATTTTTTTTCATAATGTGAAAGATGAAGTTACGCCGTGTAAATAGATACCCAACATGTCACACTTCAAAATTGCGCACACATGGAATGGCGCCAAACTTCGCTACTTAAAAATCCGCTTTAATTACTTTTATTGGTTACAAGTTTTTAGTTACAGAGGAGGTCTAAGGCCAAAATGATTGCTCTCGCTCTAAAGTTCACAGAGATACCTCACATGTGTAAAGTTCACAGAGATACCTCACATGTGTAGCTTGAACACCGTTTTCATATGTGGGCGGGACTTATGTATGCGTTCGCTTCTGCATGCGAGCAATGGGTATTGCAGGGTATTTGGGTATTGCAGGGTATTTGGGTACTGCAGGGGATTGCAGAGCTGGGATGGCTGGATCTGTGACTGCATTTGTCACAGATCCAGCCACAGCGCTGCTGCTGACACCCTGCTCCCCCCCCCCCTCTCCTCTCACACTGTACCAAACGGTACAGAGAGGAGACTCAGGAGAGGGAGGAACCGGCGTCATCAAATGAAGCCGGTTTGTTTACAAGTGATCGCGCCATCATTTGACGGCGCGATCACGTGGTAAACGGCCGCTATCCGCGGCAATTTACCCAGGGGACGCGCAATCGCGGAAGTGCATGAGGACGTCCCAGGGATGTCGTGTCAAAGTAACTCCACCGCGCCGTAGCAGTAAAATGCCTATGGCGCGGTGGGAAAGTGGTTAATTTAGTTTAGGTCCCATTTTAGTCTTCTGCAATTGTTTTAGTTGTATTTAGTCGACTAAAATCTCCAGTACATTTTAGTCGACTCACTCATTTTAGTGGTCTAAAATCGAATGGATGTAATTAACCACTTAACCCCCGGACCATATTGCTGCCCAATGACCAGAGCACTTTTTGTGCGACGTGGCTCCCAAACAAAATTGACGTCCTTTTTTTCCCACAAATAGAGCTTTCTTTTGGTGGTATTTGATCATCTCTGCGGTTTTTATTTTTTGTGCTATAAACAAAAAAAATACTAACAATTTTGAAAAAAACTATTTTTTACTTTCTGCTATAAAACATACCCAATAAATGTTAAGTTTCTTCATCAATTTAGGCCAGTATGTATTCTGGTACATATTTTTTTTAACTAGTAATGGCGACGATCAGCAATTTTTAGCGGGACTGCGACATTGTAGCAAACAAATCGGACACCAAGTGACACTTTTTGGGGACCAGTGATGCTAATACAGTAATCGATGCTAAAAGAAATTGCATTCTCACTGTACTGACGACACTGACAGGGAAGGCGTTAACATCAGGGATGATCAAAGAGTTGTGTGCTCCTAGGCAGTGCTTTCTAACTGTGAGGGGGATGGCTTAACTGGAGGAAGACGAAGATCCATGTTTCTGCTTAGCATAAACACAAGATCTCAATCTTCCTCTCTGAGAGATTCAGTCTGCCTTGGTTACATCCACAGGACTCACTGATTGGCTCCTGCTGTGTCCAATCACTGGTACATGTACGTGATTTCGGGCAAGAGTGCCGCCCTGCCGCAGTATATCTATGTTGGCGGTCCTTAAGTGGTTAATCAAACTCAGACTTGTGCTTTTCACTAACCTCTTGTTTGGAGCCTTCTTTTTCTTTCATGGTGAAACCACAAAACTTTGTGTGGAATGATACTGACTGAGGAGTTGGACCTTCCAAATAATTGTTTTTACCAGTGTAATCTAAACAGTGTCCTATGAAAGGGGCATACACTTTGAAATCCAATGTAATTAATTTCTATTACTTTACAGATTTTTTTTTAATTATTTGATAAAAAAAAAAAAATTATGTTAATCAATGAGTAAAATATATATACATTAAATATAGTGGATATAAAAAAAAACTGTTTGAAATAAGAAAAGGGAAAATTATCCAAAATGGTAAAAAATAACATATTCCACACAACAGACTCGTCCAGTGCCAGTTTACCTGGTAAAACAATAGAAGGGCTTTGCCTGTAAATATTAGATCATCTAATGTCAGTGGGAAGCAGAAGCAAGTAAGGTAATATCGCCATTAAATTTGTCACTGAGAAATATTGACTTGTTTCTTATAATTCAGCTGGAGGTAAGGAGTTCTGCAACAGGTTTCACTTGATAATACTTTTCTTTTGTTTGTTGCAGAAATTAACAATAGTCCATGTAAACAGCAACCAGTGCCTGGACAAGGCAGCAGAAGAAGACATTCAAGTCCCCAGCATTAAAGACTGCAATGGCAGCCGATCTCAACAGTGGCTCTTGCGTAATGTCACTCTGCCAGAAAACTTTTAAAATAACTTTGGCAAACACAATGGAAAAATTTATAAAATTTAGCAAAATGAATTGACTGCGCTACCTCTGCACATGTGAATTGCACATCCTTGTGTGTCCAGAGAAGGAGACTGTTTTCTGCACCTGTAAGTACAGACCAGGAGCTCATATCAGCTCAAGACTAGCTCTTGGTTTTTTAGTAGCTGCAGAACTGCCCACCTCTATGAGGATGTAAAATGGTATACTTTGTGTCAGAACTGTGCACATTGAAGTTTACAAGAAGGAAATTTTTCCCTCATCAAGGAATTATCTAGGAGAACTGCATATCAGTACAGTCAGCTTGCACATCTGTACCCTCCACACACATGCGTCGGAAGGTGTATGCCAAGCAACTGTGACTTTCTGTGGACTGTGTATCAACATGCTTCATCTTCAGAGTAAAGAATGTACAGGACGGACAACTGCAATTCCAAATACATCTCACATTGTTTTTATGTGTGATAAACAGGGTTCAAAAGATAAGATAAACACATGTATCAAAAGTACAATTTGTAATAGCAAAATATCAGATTTATATGTAGATTTTTTTTTTACCTTTTGGGCAACAATAACCAATAAAAAATCGTATTTCAGTTGTATTCTAGTAACGGATAGAATCTATTTTTCATGATTGGAATATTAATTTTTAAAAGAGAGATGCCGAGATGTGTATAGGGAACGTCTTTTTAAATGTTTGTTTTTCTTTTTAAATTTCTTGTATTTCTTTCTGTTTTTGGGGTACTGACCAAGGTCCATAATAATGTCTGTTCAACTTGCCTTCTAAAATGCAGGATTAATAATACCATGCAACGTAAGTGTTGTGTCATCTAATGTATTCAGTCTCTGTTTTTGTCTGAAGAGTTTAGAAAGAAAAAATAATTTCCACAATGAAATGATCAAAGCGGTTAAGAGTGACTGATTGTTTGTAGTACCGAGGATTCATACTACTGTACATTTCTTTTTTTTTTACACAGCAATAAATCTAGTTTGTTCTAGCCAACACAGTGTTGTTCAATAAAAACAAAATGAGGTATTGTTTTTGAGCTAAAACGTTGTACTTAATATTTTCTGACCTGACTACCTAGTGCAATTACTGTTGCAGCTAAAAAAAACTACTGCAACATTTAATTATATGTTTATCCATTTGTGTGTCAGTGCACACAGTAACACGTTATCCACTTAAGACCCGGACCCTTAGTCAGCTAAAGGACCCGGACAGGTTTTGCTATTCGGTACTGCGTCGTTTTAACAGACAATTTAACAGACTCCCAAACAAAATTGGCATCCTTTTTTTTTCCCCCCACAAATATAGCTTTCTTTTAGTGGTATTTGAACACCTCTGCGGTTTTTATTTTTTGCGCTATAAACAAAAATAGAGCGACAATTTTGAAAAAAATTCAATATTTTTTACTTTTTGCTAGAATAAATATCCCCCAAAAATATATAAAAAAACATTTTTTTCCTCAGTTTAGACCGATACGTATTCTTCTACCTATTTTTGGTAAAAAAAAAAAATCGTAATAAGCGGTTATCGGTTGGTTTGCGCAAAATGTATAGCGTTTACAAAATGGGGGATAGTTTTATTGCATTTTTATTATTTCTTTCTTTTTTTTTTTTTTTACTACTAATGGCGGCGATCAGCGTTTTTTTTTTTTTTTTTCATGACTGCGACATTATGGCAGACAATTTTGGCACATTTTTGGGACAATTGTCATTTTCACAGCAAAAAATGCATTTAAATTGTTTATTGTGAAAATGACATTTGCAGTTTGGGAGTTGGCCACAAGGGGGCGCTGAAGGGGTTATGTGTTCCCTAATGTGTGTTTACAACTGTGTGGCTGTAGGTGTGACGTCATCTATTGTGTCTCCCTATAAAAGGGATCACGCGATCGATGACGCCGCCACAGTGAAGAATGGGGAAGCCGTGTTTACACGCGGCTCTCCCCGTTCTTCAGCTCCGGGGACCAATCGCCGGACTCTAGCAACCATCGGGTCCGCGAGTCCCACGGTCCCGGAGCTTCGGGTCGTGGGAGCGCGCCCGCGACCCACGGCTGGGTACTAGTACAGGACGTAGGTGGATGTGCCCAGCCATTCTGCTGACGTATATGTGCAGGAGGCGGTCCTTAAGTTGTTAAACTAATGTAAAATACTGTAGCTGTTTTTCACTTTTTTTGTTGTTGGGTCTTCCTCAAGTTCGCTAACAGGCCCTGCGCTCTTCTTTTAAACTGCAAACCATTTTTTTCGGTTTTTCATTTTTTTTTCCTTACAGCTTTCAGAGTTTGTAAAATATCCCCAAATCATACATTTTCTGAAAGTAAATGACCGGTACAACATATAAGGTGCTACTGATTTTTTAAGTTTAAATGCTTATCAAAACAAAATTTAGCTAAAAATACAGTAAAATCAGTTATCCAACACAAACACAAAAAAACTTAAACCATTCCTACTAGATCTACGAGATAAATGGGAAGGCCGGCTGTAGGCTGGCCTGAGTTTGTAGGAGGCGTCAGGGCTGGACCTTTTGTTGTTTACTCCCGGTGTCATTTCGGGGGGAATTTTGACGCAGCACTTTCCGGTTTTTGGCTCGACAAGGTCACGGCTCTGTGCAGCGTCACGTGACTCTTTCCCATGTTTCACACTTGGGGTTGCAGGTCAGTATTTGGGGCATGTGGGGGAAGGGGTGTGTCTGTCGTTTCTTCCTTTTCTTTTTCAGGACGTTGATCAAGTATTTACATTTGCGTAAAATCCGTGTTTCTTGTTTCAGTAGGGCCCCTTTCACACTTATACGACTTCAAAGTCGTGCAATGTTGCTGCGATTTTATAGCGATTTTGCTGTGATTTGGGATCAGTAAAACTTTGACTTTGCCACAACTTTGGCATTAACCTATGAAAACATACATGGTGTGAGGCAATGCCTTTTATTGCCCTAGTTGTTTGTGGTGTGGTGTGACAGAAAATGTTTGCTACTCAATATATTGCCACCGCAGTTGTCATTGCTGCTGCAGCAGTAGCAGTGCAAGAGGAAGAGATGCGGAGGCGGAGAAGATGTCGGTATTGGGTACATCCCATCATTGTCAATTTTGGGTCCTCTATAATGATCTTCGTGCACATAATGATTTTTTTTTTTTTTAACTATACACGGACGCCAATTAACAGGTGAGAACCTCTGTGTCCATGTGCACTAGTTGTTCACACGTTGAATGTTGCTAATGGCCACCTCTTCTTATGATTTGCATGCTATCTGAGGGTTTAACATTGAGGTCTATGGACCTCATCTCGCATGGAAGTTGGACCAAAGTAGTGCAGGGACTACTTTGAAGTCGGCACTTCGTCCCTTTTCACACTTATACGACTTGTCTCACGATTTTCTACTGCAAAATCGTATGACAAGTCATTCTCTATGATTTTCAATGAACACCATTCACATTGGCACGACTTTAGTCCCTGCACTATATTGGTCCAACTTCCATGCAAATTAATGTCTATAGACCTCAATGTTAAACCCTCAAGTAGTATGCAAATCGTACCTGAATATAGACATGATTTCACTTAACTTTGTAAGCAGCTTTTTGACCCTTGTCCCACCCAATCCTTTCAGCATAGTAGCCCATTCCAAGCACATTTTTCCACCACACATTTATTTCCTGGTTATTCCCTCAGGAACAATGTGCTCCAAAACAGGTCAAATAAGAGACGTCCTTTAATGAGCAAATCATTCGATTTAACCACCAATGTAAGGAGCATTCTTCTCACCGATCACCAATGTAAGGAGCATTCTTCTCACCGATCACCAATGTAAGGAGCATTCTTCTCACCGATCACCAATGTAAGGAGCATTCTTCTCACCGATCACCAATGTAAGGAGCATTCTTCTCACCGATCACCAATGTAAGGAGCATTCTTCTCACCGATCACCAATGTAAGGAGCATTCTTCATATCAGTCTATTGTGGTTTAAAAACTGTCGCATGACATTTAAAAAAAAGTATCGGTATTCGTTATTGGCGAGTACAGGAAAAAAGAGTATCGGTACTTGTTCTCAGTCCTAAAAAAAAGTGGTATCGGGACAACCCTAACACTAACCCCCATAAACCCTAGGCTAACCCTAACCCCCACAAAACCCTAAACCTTTCCAAACCCTAGTTGATTACTATTACTCGTCATACCCTATCCCTCGCCTAAGCCTAGCCCTTGCCAAACCCTAAACATAACCCCTGCAAAACCCTAACCCCTCCAACTATGACAATGGAGAGGCAGGTGTGGAGATAAAACTTACCTTAATCTTATAATTAGTCTTTCCACAGGTGGAATGCTTATTCTGAACCTAGTATTAAGTCGCTTTAGACCAGTGGTTCTCAACCTGGGGGTCAAATGATGATTTGCCAGGGGTCCCCCACATCCTGAGCGGTTCCTGAAGCCCACACCGCTCTCCCAGCCTTTTTCACTGATCAGTACTCTCCCCAGCATTGCCACTCACCCCCCCCCCCCCAACAAGGAGCAAGAGAAGTAATAAAAAATAGAGAATACATGAAATATAGAGGAAAAGAGCAGGATGAAAGAAAGAAAAACAAGAAAGACGGCTGGAGAGGGATGGGAAAAAAAGAAATTTGAATAAAGAGAGATAAAAGAGAAAGAAAGGAGAAAACAGAGTAGTACATCCTAAAATGTAGCATAGGTTTTTTTAAATACTGTATGAGTGGAAGGGATTCAGGGAGTGCAAAATATCCATGAATTTGGGGGTGCAAATTGTCTTGCATTGGGTGCTGACAACCCACGCTACGAAAATAATTTTACTGTTAAGGGTCCCACAACTTGGAAAATGTTATCAAGGGGGCCACAGCACTAAAAGGTTGAGAACCACTGCTCTAGACGGCTAGACACCAAGCCAAGTAAATCATCAAAACTGAGAATTAGAATAAGAAAAGATGGCCATTAGCAACATCCAACGTGTGAACAAATAGTGCACATGGACACAGATGTTCTCATCTGTTAATTGACATTTGTGTATAGTTAAAAAAAAAAAAAATCATTGCAGTGGGTGACGGCGATATTGTGTCAATCTCGCTCCCTTTCTCAGCGAGATTGACCACCTAGGAGTCAGCGCCGAGCCGGCTCACCGCGATGGGGAAAAAAGCAGTCATAGAAGCGATGGGGATCCGACTTGGATTGCTTTGGGGTGGGGGGGGCGCAGTGCACCCCCCTGCACCAGAGCACTCAAACTCCCCATGTTGAGGGCATGCGGCCTGGTACGGCTTAGAAGGGGGGGGGTGCTCGCTCGTCCCCACTCCTTTTCTGACCAGCTGGGTGTAGGGGGGGGGGTTCTCCTTACAACCCATACCAGACCTAAGGACCTGGTATGCCACTGGGGGGAACCCATGCCGTTTTTTTATTTATAAAAACGGCGTGGAGTTCCCCCTCATGATTCATACCAAACGCCATGGCTAGAATTGGCGGGAATCCAAGTCAGATCCCCGTCGCTTCTATGACGCGCTCGCTGGAATGTGATTTTTCTATTCCAGAGAGTGCGAGATGTCGGCACCACGTTGCCGAGAATCAGCGCGATGCTGTCGTGCTGGAAACACATTCTCGGTGACAGGTACAGTATATGCACAAAGATCATTATAGAGGACCCAAAATTTATTTTGCTGAATGCTTTGTCGGAGTCCCTCGATTTTATTAATGAAGTAACAATTCATTGCAAAATTCCTGTGAGTCCGAATTGGGGGCTTCAAGACATCCTGGATTCATGGTCTGAGTGACCAGCTTGAAGAGTTCGGGTGGGGGCTTAAGGGCGCTGTTGATAGCCTCAGAAAAATAGTTCTTGGCTTTGAAGATTTCTTTGTGGTATTTTCTTGTTGCTTTGTAGACGATGAGGTTCTCATCTGAAGAGCTTATTTTCCAGGCGGCAGCTTTCCTTCTGCGCTCTTGCTTCAGTAACGCCAGTTGGTTGTTGAACCAGCTGGAGTTATTTTTCCGGATGCGGGTTTTGGGTTTCGGCGCTATTAAGTCGGCTGACTGTAATAGGGCTGTGTTTATGGTATCCAGTGTTTCTTCAGCCATATGATGCGGCTGAATTGTATTTATTTTTTTCCTAACGTGGTTTTGAAGAGTTCCGAGTGGAGCTTCTTCCGACATCTAGTCCAGTGTGTTGTCACTGGAATTGATGTTTTAGTTAAGGGTGGGAAATCGGAAATAATGAATTTAATTGCATGGTGATCTGTACATGGCAACGGTTCATTTTCCAAGATTTTTTTTCCAGATCTTGTCTGAAAATAAGATCGAGTGTGTGACCTGAATCGTGTGGGCCCACATACTAGTTGGTGTAGCCCTAATCCTTCGAAGTGATCAATGCAGGCGTCGGCAATGGGGTCTTGCGGGGAGTTGGCCCAGAGGTTGAAGTCCCTGAGCAGCAAAAGGTGTTTGCTCTTAAGGGTATAGGTGGAGATAAAGTCCGTCAATGATGGGAGAAGCTGCGATTTTGGGCCAGGTGGCCTATAGCAGAGTAGAATCCGGATGGTCTCCTGGGAGTTTGTAGTTGCAGGGTAAGGGTTTCCATGAATGGAAGAGGGTTTTGAAGGACTCACCGCCAGTCCTCCTCCTCTTTGCCCTATTCTGTTTTCAGTTATAATACGATAGTTTTCTGGCACCAATTCTCCAAGAATGGTGTTGCAGTCGGCTGTGAGCCAGCTCTCTGTAATAAAGAGGCAGTCTAAATCATATTGTAGAATGAAATCATGGATTTCCAGTCGGTGTTTTACTGCCAATCTTGTGTTAAGCAAAGCACATGATATATGCTTAGGCTGGGGTAAACGGCTGAGATTTTTGATAGTCGATCGTCGATCGATTCTCAAAAGTCGCTCAGTTCTTAGGGCTTTTTTTTTAGTGATGGCTGGTAGTATTGCGGCAAATTGCCTCAGATCCGCAATGGTTTCTGCAGAATATTGCAGATTAACCATAGTCGCCAAACACCAGGGGGAGGAGGGAGGGGAGGATTTTCAAGGATTAACTTGAGCGGGCCCTACCTATCTAGATCCCGTGGGCCACACATCCTACTCCTAGGAAGCGTGCGCTGGTAGCTTTTGTTCCCCTCCTCTGCAAGTTCTGACACGGAACAGGTCACCCTACGTGCCATGGCCACATCCCTCACTCAGATCCATTCCACCCTCAGCTCTCTGGCAGGCTCATTTCAGGATTTAAGGGCCAGGTTGGAGGTTCTGGAGGCCAGTCCAATTCCTGCGCTGGTGGATAGATAGAGAGCGCGCGCGCGATTATATATATATATACACACACACACAGACAGACAGACAGACAATTAGATAGACAGACAAACAGATAGAGAGAGAGAGCGGTTGATAATAAAATAGATAATTAAACAGATAAATAGAGAGAGGGACATAGATAGAGCTATAGAGAGATAATTAAACAGACAGATAGCTAGACAGACAGATGGATATAGATAAATAATTGGATAGATGGATAGCAAGACTGATAGATAATTAGACAGACAGGTAGCTATATATTGTCTAATTATCTATCTATATCCATCTGTCTGTCTAGCTATCTATCTGTCTGTTTAATTATCTATCTAATTATCTGACATAGATAGATCGATAATTAGACAGACAGATAGATATATAGCTATAGATAGATATACAGACACAGATATACAGACACAGCCAGATATACAGACACACACACACAGATAGAGAGACACACACACAGATAGAGACAGACAGAGAGAAAGGGGGACAGTCAGATAGATGGAGACAGACAGAGATAAGAGATCTGTAAAGCACAGCTGCAGAACGCAGTACGCAGAGCCCTCACACACATACAGGAGATGTGTAAGGCTCAGTCCGATCACAGTACAGGCTGAGCATACAGCACAAGGTGCTGCTGGACATGGATGGGGTGGACAGTGACACTGGACAGGACAGACAATGAGACACACATAAAGTGGTTTAATAAGTTACCTACCTCAGAGTCCTCCTGGAGCCAAAACCAAAAGTGACACTGCCCTGGGGAAAGCACCACCCATTTCCTTTGGCGGTGAGGAAGCAGCAGGACCCAATTAAAGTGGAGAGTGATAGGCTTGTGGCGCACTGCACATAAAAAAAACCTGCAAATAAAGCGTCTTGCCTGCTTGCATTGGCATGGCGCTTCAATGACGCTATAGCAGTGCACTGTGACCGGCGCCCACCCCGAACATAGTGCACTTAAAAGGACCTTTTTTTTCTTAAAGGGCTTATTTTTTTGTTACTGGCTTTGGGGGGAGGGGGCGGTGCCCTTGCGCCCCCTATGGACGGGCCGCCACTGCCTCTCACCCTTCCACTGAGTTATGTCCTTTTTTGGTAGAAGGTTTCACTCGGGATTCCAGGCGGGTTTCATCACTTTGTCTTTAGACACATTAGAGTCCCAATCTCAGGTCTCGTGGAGTGTATGTGGGGGGGCGGTGGACGTGTTACTCCAGTCTGAACTCAACAAGGGGTTCATCATCGGTCCTTTTCCTGTATCTCCATTACAGTTCTGGAGGGTCAATCATCTGTGGTTGGTCAAGGGGAAGTTTTTGAATAAATTAAGATTGATTTATGACTTATCCGCTCCACTGTGCCTAGCCTTAATTCATTCATTCCATCTGAAGAATTTTCATGTGGGGGTTAGGAGCTCTCTAGGTACTACCTGAGAGGTCGTATCTCCCTACTCCACCTGTTTTTTTCTTACCTCAGAGAGTCTGTTCCTCCCATTCACTGGATAGAGAGTGCCTTGTGCATGGGCTCCTTCTCCTTCATCGGTGCTCAGTGGAGCCAGGGACTGCTACAGGATACTGTTTCTCAGCAAGGTAGATGACGCAAACATCTTTATTCCGGTCCGGGCAGCCGAAAGGCGCCGCCATCTTGGGAAGGTCAGTCAGGCTGCTTCCCCTGGAAGTGAGGTAACCGGAAGGGGTCGGCATCCTACGAGCGGGTGCAGGGCATGGACATAATTTCTGCCAGGAAGCCCTGAGGGAGGAACAGGTCTGGTGTCTTTTTAGCCAGTTCTGGTCCAGTGCAGTGGCGCTAGTGGAGTCCGGAACCGGCGGTTTTGCCACCAGCATCACGTTGCTGCCTCAACACGTACGCAGGACGCACCAGCAAGGCCCAGGTAAGGGGTACACTGAGGTTCTACCCTCATTTACTATGGGGTCTCTCTCTAGCTCTCTTCTCCCTTAGGGGGGTGTGAGTGTTTTTCCCCCCCTGGTGGCGGGGGCCTGTTTGGGCACATGAGTGTAGTGGATCTCTCACTGCACCTGTGGTGAGCATCTTGATTGGTTTTCAGGCTGACTCAAAAGGATGGTTTGTCTTTTTTTTCCTTTTTTCTTTTCCCTTATCATGGCAGGCCAAGAGCTCTGATCCTGGGAATAAAAAGAAATGTCCTTCATGCAAGTCTAAACTACCTGAAGGCTGGAAAAAAGCTTCATATCCGACATGTATTGACTCATTAGTGAAGGAGGAAGCGTCTGCCGCTTGCATCGACATAATCGCATCTGTTAAAAAATAATTGGATGCTACTATTCAGTCCTTTAAGTCCTCACAAAACCATCCGTGTGAGAGACCTCTACCTCACAAGACTCACTGTTAGTCCCGGTAGTGGAGGCAGAAGAGAGTCCTCTGAACCAGGAAGATTCTTCCCCCTCACATTCTCAAGAATCGGATGATGAGGAGGATGAGCTGGAGAATATATCTTCAAAATATAAATTGTCTTTGGAACAAGTTGATGGCCTCCTAAAAGCTATTCATGCAACTTTAGGATTAGAGGAGGAACGTAAAGAATTATCTTTACACAACAGGATATATGCAGGACTCAGTGAGCCCAAGATATGTACCTTTCCAGTCCATACAGTAATTTCTGAAGCGTTCAAGAAAGAATGGACTGATCCTGAAAAGAAAACTTTCTTTGCTAAGGCACACAAGAAAGGGTTTCCTTTTGACGAAGACCCGGCTTCGTCCTGGAATAAAGTTCCAAAACTCGATGCAGCCTTTTCTCAAGTCTCAAGATCTTCAGATCTAGCATTTGAGGACATGGGGATTCTGAAAGACCCCATGGATAAGAGGATGGATCAGCAATTAAAGAGGGCTTGGCAATCCATCGTAGGCAACCTTAAGCCAGCAATGGCGACTACTTGCGTCTCCAGAAATATGGAGTATTGGTTGAACCAGCTTAAGGGCCATGTAATAGCTGATTCTCCAAAGCAAGAAATCCTAGAGTCCTTTTCAACCCTGTCAGCAGCTGTAGCCTATGTCTCAGATGCATCAGCATCAGAATGACGGCAAGATCCGCAGCCCTTACTAATTCAGTTAGGAGGGCGCTGTGGTTAAAAACCTGGCCGGGGGATACAGCATCTAAAAACAAGCTGTGTGAAATACCCTTCCAAGGGGATTTATTGTTTGGCCCCAATTTAGATGCAGTTCTCGACAGAACTGCAGACAAGAAGTAATCTTTTCCTGTCAAGAAGAAAAAGCAGACGGGCAAAAGGTTATTCTCTCTATGCTGTCCCAAGGTTACAGAATAGTCAGAAAAGAAGAGGACTGGAACCCCTGGCTGGACTTTTAAGTCACTTGTGGTAAACAAATTGTGTAAAGAGAAAAGTATATCTTTGTATAATATTTATTAGAAAAATCGAAAAAGGGAATTGAATAAAAAGTCAACATGATCAGGGGTAGACACAAAACATTTGTACATATAGATTCAGAATTACAGCATTGCATTATATTATGTGATTTTCTGTATTGTCCCGACGTTTCTGGAGAGATGTCTCTCTTTCTTCAGGGGTAAAGCGAAGATAGTATAGTACTGGAATAGTACTGGACTTGTGATACTTACAGCTAAACAAGCCGTGTCATGTACAGGTCATTCAGATCATGTAGTTTAAAGCATGAGCTGCCTGCTGGTCCAGGTCTGTTGGTGTGGTTAATTGCTTAGAAGGTTGGTATTATAGAGCACCTGGAAAAAGGCCAGGCTGTTCCCCAGGATAGAAGAAGTGCTGCTGGAGCCAAAAACTTTCCCTGGGCCCTATAAAAGTAGTATATAATAGTGTATGTTAACGTTTTTTCTAATAAATATTATACAAAGATATACTTTTCTCTTTACACAATTTGTTTACCACAAGTCCCTTAAAAGTCCAGCCAGGGGTTCCAGTCCTCTTCTTTTCTGACTGTCCATTTGGATGTGGCACTGCATAAGATAGACACTGATAATTCCCTTTTTTAAGGTTACAGAATAGAGTTCTCGGACTCTCCCCCAGAGAGGTACCTCTTGACAAATCTATTAAGAGATATAAATCAAGTCCCTAGCAATGAAGAGCCTTTTGAAGGATCTGATGAACCAGGGGGTTGTAACTCAAGTACCAAAGGGGAGCTTTATCAGGGGTTTTATTCCCACATATTCATAATAAAAAAGCTGTCCAAAAGTTTCAGACTTATTCTCAACCTGAAGCAGCTGAACAGATCAGTCCTATACAAAAAATTCTGTATGGACTCGACCTTCACAGTCAAAAATCTTTTGACAAACGAGTGCTTCATGGCATCAATCGACCTGCGAGATGCTCATCTGCATATCCCCATAGCCCCTCAATCCCAAAAATGTCTAAGATTGGCGGTAAACATGGGAAAAGAGGTTGTGCACCTCCAATTCAAAGCCCTCCCCTTTGGCCTTTCCTTGGCTCTGAGAATAGTAAAAAAAAAGGTCATGGCAGAGGCCCTTGCTCCTCTTCGCTTACAGGGGGTAGCAGCAATTCCATACCTGGACGACCTGCTCTTCTTTGCCCCCTCCAGGGAGAAATTGTTGGAGGATCTCGGAAGAGCTCGCAGTCATCTAGAGGCCTTGGGCTGGATCATAAATATGGAAAAATCTAATTTCAACCCAACCCAAGAAGCACAATTTCTAGGGTATCAGATAAGCTCAGTGGAGCAAAGAATTTTTCTCCCAGAAGACAAAAAACTAAAGATACTAGGGGTCGTAGCCTCCTTACAGACAAATCAAGAGCTATTAGACAAGTAATGTCAGCTCTGGAAACCCTTACCTCATCTATGCCAACGGTGCAGTGGGCAAGGCTTCACTTCAGACCGCTTCAGAGTTTCCTCCTAAAAATATGGGATCACAGGACAGAATCTCTGGAGGCAAAGGTAAAAATCCCCACCAAAGTAAAACGATCGCTTTGGTGGTGGGGAAGTCAGAAAAACCTGTCAGCTGGCCTGTTATGGTCATTTCCATAAGAAAAAGTGGTAACGACAGACGCCAGCCTATGTGGATGGGGGGCACACCTGGGTAAGAACTATGCTCAGGGTGTTTGGTACTGGTCAGAAGCAGAAAAGTCCTCCAATTGGAGAGAACTAAGGGCAGTGGCCTTAGCTTTGGATGCCTTCTCCGCAGACCTTCAAGGTGCCCATGTTCAAGTCTTCTCGGACAATGCCACTACCATAGCCTACTTAAACAGGCAAGGAGGCACTTTAAATATACAATGTATTAATGTGCATAACGAAGCCAAGGAAAGATAGAAAAATCTCCAAAAGGCATCAAATTACAGATTAGACATTCTTATAATATGTCAAAAAAAAAAGTTAGATTTTATTTCCATCATTTACACTTTCAAAATGACAGAAAACAAAAAAATGACAAAACAAAAAAATTACGTCTGCAAAAGTTTGGGCACCCTGCAGAATTTATAGCATGCACTGCCCCCTGTCATCGATTGTCATGGATTGTTCTCAATCATCGTCTGGGAAGACCAGGTGATGTCAATCTCAAAGGTTTTTAATGTCCAGACTCATCTGACCTTGCCCCAACAATCAGCACTATGGGTTCTTCTAAGCAGTTGTCTAGAAAACTGAAACTGAAAATAGTTGACGCTCAAAAAGCTGGAGAAGGCTATAAGAAGATAGCAAAGCTTTTTCAGATGTCAATATTCTCTGGAATGTAATTAAGAAATGGTAGTCATCAGGAACAGTGGAAGTTAAAGCAGGATCTGGAAGACCAAGAAAAATATCAGACAGAACAGCTCGCAGGATTGTGAGAAAAGCAATTCAAAACCCACATTTGACTGCACGATCCCTCCAGAAAGATCTGGCAGACACTGGAGTTGTGGTACACTATTCCACTATAAAGAGATACTTGTACAAATATGGTCTTCATGGAAGAGTCATCAGAAGAAAACCTCTTCTATGTCCTCACTACAAAAATCAGCATTTGAACTTTGCAAATGAACATATAGACAAGCCTGATGCATTTTGGAAACTGTTCTGTGGACTGATGAGGTTAAAATAGAACGTTTTGGCCGGAATGAGCAAAGGTACGTTTGGAGAAGAAAGGGCACAGAATTTAATGAAAAGAACCTCTGACCAACTGTTAAGCATGGGGGTGGATCAATCATGCTTTGAAGTTGTATTGCAGCCATTGGCACAGGGAACTTTTCACGAGTAGAAGGAAAATGGATTCAATAAAATTTCAGCAAATTTTGGATGGTAACTTAATGCCATCTGTGAAAAAAACTTAGTTAAAAAGAGGATGGCTTCTACAAATGGATAATGATCCTAAACACACCTCAAAATCCATGGGGATTACATCAAGAGGTGTAAACTGAAGTTTTTGCCATGGCCTTCACAATCTCCTGACCTCAACATAATTGAAAATCTATGGATAGACCTTAATTTAAAAGAGCAGTGCGTGACAGACACCCCAGAAATCTCAAAGAACTGGAAGACTTTTGTAAGGAAGAATGGGCAAAGATATCTCAAACAACAATTGAAAGACTCTTGGCTGGCTACAAAAAGCGTTTACAAGCTGTGATACTTGCCAAAGGGGGCAGTACAAGATATTAACTCTGCAGGGTGCCCAAACTTTTGCCGACGCCATTTTTTGGTTTTCTGTAATTTTGAAAGTGTAAATGATGGAAATAAAATCTAACTTTTTTGGACATATTATAAGAATGTCTAATCTGTAATTTGATGCCTTTTGGAGATTTTTCCATCTTTCCTTGGCTTCGTTATGCACATTAATACAACATTTTTACCTGGGGTGCCCAAACTTTCGATCCCCACTGTAGAGGCGGATTTTCTAAGCAGAAGACGGATTCAGGAAGCAGAATGGACCCTAAATCCGGAAGTCTTCACATTGATCATCCGAGCCTGGGGCCAACCACAAATAGACCTATTTGCATCAGTAGAAAATACGCAACTTCCGGTCTTTTTCTCCATTCACAGAAACGACAGGGAACAGATGCGTTAATACAGCCTTGGAACTTCCAGCTGGCTTGCGCCTTCCCTCCGTTTCAACTAATTCCGTTGGTACTGAGGAAGATTCAGAAAGAGAAGGTGGAAGTAATTCTAATTACTCCATTCTGGCCAAAAAGGGCTTGGTTCACCACCATTCTTCCGGCAGGACTTATTTCTACAGGGTCTGATATACCATCCGGAGGTGGCCTGTCTAAGCCTCATGGCGTGGTATCTGAGAGGCAGTTATTGAGACGAAAAGGTCTGTCTCAACCACTTGTGACTACCTTGCTTTCCAGTAGAAAGGTGGTTACCAGGAAGATCTATGCTAAATACTGGAAGGTCTACAACTCCTGGTGTCACTCGTCTAATAGAATGGTGAAAAATCTAGTGTCAATTCTTAAATTTCTTTAGAATGGAGCAGAAAAAGGCTTGTCAGTCTTGTCAAGATTTTTCAAGGCGCTTTCTAAATCCAGACCAGCTCCCGTGACGCACTCCCCCCAGTTGGGATTTGTCAGTGGTTCTTCAGACACTATCTAAGGAACCCTTTGAACTGCTACAAGACATTTCTCTGAAGTACCTTACTCTGAAAACGGTCAGAATTATGACAGCCAGAAGAATCGGTGAGCTGCACACCCTGTCAATAAAGAAACCCTTCCTATCCGTCTACGCGGACAGGGTTGTACTAAAGACTGATCCAGCCTTTCTACCAAAAGTGGCATCAGCCCTCAACCGGTCACAGGAAATTGTCATACTGACCTTCTGCTCTAACCCATCAGGGGAGAAGGAACACCAATTCCACATGTTGGATGTGAGAAGAACCTTACTACATTACCTTGTAGTGACCAAGGATTTTCGATCTCCAGACTCCTTATTCATACTTTTTTCAGGAAAAAAGAAAGGGCCACCAAGCGTCTTAAGGGGTCAATAGCTAGATGGCTCAAAAACTCCTATTCTGGAAGCCTACTCCCAAGCAGGGCTATCTCTCCCCCATTGGGAATTAGAGCACACTCTACTAGAGCTCAGGCCACTACATGGGCAGAGATAGCTGGTGCCATCCCAGATCAAATCTGCAAGGTGGCTACGTGGTCAAGTTACATTACGTCCGTCCGTCATTACAGACTGGATCTTCTGTCGGCAAGCGATCAGGCTTTTGGCAGAAAGTTCTTGCAGGCTGTGGTCCCTCCCTAAGTGGGTAAGTCTCTGGTATCCTCCAAGGTGCTACCCTAAAAGACCATAAGGGAAAAGTCAAGTTAGACTTACTGGTAACTTGTTTTCCATGAGTCTTTCAGGACAGCAGCAACCCGCCCTTATTGTTTTGAATATTATGCTGTGACTAACCATACTCTGATTATGTGTTCCAGCTTGGGCCGGAGGTTTCTCTACTACTACTACTGATAAGTGGAAGGAGCCTCCCTTTTAAGAAGTTTGGTGGAGGTGTGTTTCCTGTCAAGTGGGTGGAGCCACACTCAAGGTGCTGTCCTGAAAGACTCATGGAAAACAAGTTACCGGTAAGTCTAACTTGACTTTTCAGCTCTCAATGTGCCACTGGCAACAAAGAAAGTCTTATACCTCGGCCTGGAAATCCTTTCACGTTTTTCAGTCCCAGCACCCATGTGATAACAGCCTTGATGTCCGCTATTTGTTGGCCTTTGTCACATACTGCCATACTCAACTGAGGTTGTCTCATGGTACCATCAGAACATATCTTGACGGGGTTCAGCACATCTGTCCTTGCAGGATCCAAATCGGTCTTCAATTTTTTCTGCCCATGCCATCAAGGCTGCCTTAAGGGGCATCCGATTTTACCATTTGTAGACTCCCAGTCACAGGGCATATTGTCCGCATTATGTCTGGTTTGATGGATGGTCTGCCTTTCGGGAGGCTCCTCAGTTTGGTCCTCAAGGCTGCCATTTACCTAGCCTTTTTTGGGTTCCTTAGGCCGGGTGAGTTTTCCCATTCGGGTCCTGGTTCCCGGATGCTCACGGTTGGCCAGCTGGTCAGACATCAGAACCATTACAATTTACATCTGTCAGCTTGCAAGACTCAGCAGTTTGGGGCTGGCACGGATGTTTTGTACTTTAGGACCGGCGGTGCATGGTGCCCTGTGACGGTGTTGGATCAGCTCATGGCTCTGATCGGTGACAAACGCAGGGATAGTCCCTTGCTTCATTTCCCGGTGGCGCAGTTCTCCAAACACTGCCGCACATTGTGTTCCAACTTGGGTTTAAACCCAGCAAGCCTGTCGGGTCACTCTTTTTTAGGATTGGGGTGGCCTCTGCGGCTTCACGCCAGGGGATCCCAGGTCATGTTATCAGAAAGTTGGGGAGGTGGAATTCGACTTGTTTCACCAGGTACATTCCGGATCCTCGGGTTGAGATGGCTCGTGCCTTCATGCATCTGACTGATTTGCATGAAGGCACGATTTGCAGTAAACAAAACATCAATTTTCTACCTACTCTAGTGTCCTCTTTTTGGCCCCTTTTAGGCGTACTGACCACGTGACCTTTGGCACACTCCAGGTCTTGTTTCATATGTTACTTTCCACGGTCGTTATCCAGATCTCACATAGAGACTCCGAGTACAAATAGGAAGGCCGGCCGTAGGCTCGTCTGAGTTTGTAGGGGGGGGTATTTAAACCCGCCCTCCTCCTTTTTACTTCCACGGCTGGACCTTTTGTTGTTTCCCACCCTCCTAGCCCCTTTTTATTTGGTTTTTCTTTTATCATCTATTGTTTGGGTATTCCCCCTTTTAGGGGTACTGACCACGTGACCTTTGGCACACTCCAGGTCTTGTTTCATATGTTACTTTCCACGTTTGTTATCCAGATCTCACGCAGAGACTCGGAGTACAAACTGTATTGAACTAACCACTCTAGTTCTGGGAGACAGTGGGCCAGATTCTCAGCGGCGATACGACGGAGTATCTCAGATACCCCGTCGTATCGCCATTTTTTTTTGCCTCGTATCTATGCGCGTGATGCTTAGCATCACTTTTGCATAGATACGCTGTAACATCCGACAAGTGTAAAACCATTACACTTGCGGATCGTAGGTGTAATGACAACTCCGGCCACTAGGTGGCCTTTACGTTGTTTTCTCATTTGCATATGCAAATGAGGCTAGTACGCCGATTCCCGATCGCTTTTACGCCGCCCCGTCGTCGCGTACGTCGTTTTCGTCCGCGTAAGGTTACCCCAGCTTCTATGTGGAGTAACCTTACGAAGTTCCGTCGGATGCCATGTTAAGTATGGCGTTGGGTCAGCGTCGGCTTCTTCCGTCGCTTACGTCGTTTTACTAACTCGTTCGCGAATAGGGAGTTGCGTAAATGACGCTCACGTCGTTTTGACGTCGGTTTCAACGACGCTTTCCGACGTGAGCTGGAGCATGCGCACTGGGCTTTTTCCCCGGCCGCCGCATGCGCAGTTCGTTCGACGCGGGGGCGCGCTTCATTTAAATACAAGCCGCCTCATTTGAATTACGCGGGCTTACGCTGGGCCATTTTCGCTACGCCAACGCAAATGACGGAGCAAATGCTTAGGGAATACGGCACTTGCTCTAGTACGATGCGGCGGCGTAGTGTAAATGGCTTACGCTACGCCGGCAAAATTCTTAGAGAATCTGGCCCAGTATCTGTACGTCTTCCCAGAAACGGGTGCCATGATTTTTTTTATCCCTGTGTTCCATCGGTCACAGCAGATAATTGATCCTGGTACCGGGTCACTATGAGCAGCCCTGGTAAAATGTGATCACTGCGACTAATCACAGTGATCACAGTTACAGTAGTAAAAGCTGTCGTTCATGATGCATTGCTTACTATGTGTTCTTTGTGATTGGTCACATCCATTACATGGTACCAGAGCTAGTCACAGTGTACCATGTGAGAACTAATCTTGGCATCACGGTAGTAAACAAAAGGTTTAATGAATGAAACCTTTGAACAGTTCCTGATTGCTTATTACAATGATGCTTACTGTATAAGCAATCTGAGTGTAAATAAATTCGTAATCACCCAAGTACAGTGTCATTACGGTCCCTGTATTGTCCCCGATTAGCTCCACACCAGACCTATTTTCCCTGATCACCGCCACACCAAATACAGTTTCCGTGATCATTGCCACACCAGTCATATTTGGCCCCATTAATAAAAGCAGATGCATGCAGTATTTAGGTGTTCAAACACATTTTCCCTAAATACCAAATGTAATCCTAAAACTGTCAATTCACTATACAGTTCTGCAGTATTTACCACAAAATGTTTAAAGCGATCGGTAAATACTGCATGAACAGGCATTAAATTCAATTCACAGAAATAAATAATTAAATGCATGTTATAATTAAGTAGTTGAGGCTGGTTGTTAAAAAGCAGGGTATCCTTCACCCCTCCAAACCAATACCAGACCATTGTCCGAGCATGCAGCCGTGCAGGCTGGGAAAGGGGGGCCCTCCCAAACCATACCAGGCTACATGCCATCACTGTGCCATGTGATAACTGTGTGGCCGGTCACAGTTGTACACAATGGCACATAAATGGATGCCACTCAGAGTAAAAATGATTGCTTATACATCACTGTAATAAAAGTGTTAAAAAAATAAAAGTCCTGATCATCTGCCCAGAGCAGTACATTGGCACTTTGGTGACACTGTGTACTGCTATGGTGATGTATGCATAAAAAAAGTAAAAAAGAACATTTAAAGTAGATGTAAACCCTCACATATACCCAGTAAAGTGAACAGCCTCAGATGATACACAGAGATAAAACAAATCTTCCTACATACGTTTTACATGTATATCTTCTGTCTTAAGGTTAAAGTTAAAAGCGCCCCACCATCCAAAGAAAGGGTTAATAGTGCCTATGTTGCGGCACTGCCAAAGCGCTTTACAGGTGCTTCAGCAGCGCTGACCATTCATTTTAATGGGCAGTGCGTTTTTGGGAGTGGCGTAACAGTGTGAAAGGGGTCTAAATAAAAATTATTTATTTTTAACATAATATCACCAGTCAGTATTCTTGATCACTGCCATACCAGTCATTTGATGATGCTGTACTGCACGGGTGACCAGATGGGAAAAAAATTAAAATATTTTCACCAATTTATTTCTTCATTTTCAAAAGAATTGAGACAAACCTTGGGGCCTTACAAAATTGGATCAGTACATCAGGATTGATACATTTTCTAATTTTCAAGATATATCCCACAGTTTGTAGACTCTATACCTTTCACATGGAGTAAATAATATACACTGATTTGGTTTATTTTAACCAACGAAATGTAGTAGAATACAATTTAGCCTAAATTTATGAAGAAAAAATATTTATTTTCAAAACTTTATAACAGCAACTAGGAAAATTGTGTGTTTTTTCAAAATTTTCATTCATTTCATTCTTTTTTGTTTCATTTTTTTGTTGCAAAAAAAACAACACTGATGATTAAATACCATCTAAAGAAAACGCTGTCTCAAAAATTATAAACATTTCATATGGGTACAGTGTTGAATAATTGACTAACATTCTATGGGGAAGTGAGCTGTCATCTAGACAGGGGAAGGCCTGTGGATTTCGTGTACCTGGATTTTGCAAAAGCATTTGATACAGTCCCCCATAAGCGCTTAATCTACAAGCAGGTAGAGGTCTGCAGGCAGGGATCATATGGTTTGTTCTTGGGTAAAAATTGTTACAGGACAAAAAAAGGATTTTTAATAACAGCTTACCTGTAAAATCCTTTTCTTGAAGTACATCACGGGACACAGAGCGCATAGTCATTACATATGGGTTATATGGGTACCTTCAGGTGTGGACACTGGTGTAATCAACTTCACAGGAAGTTCCTCCCTATATAACCCCCTCCCACTGAGAGTGCTTTAGTTTTGTAGCAAGCAATTTCTCTGAGGTTACACAATGTTCCCCAAAAAGAGGGGTGGGAGCTCTGTGTCCCGTGATGTACTTCAAGAAAAGGATTTTACAGGTAAGCTGTTATTAAAAATCCTTTTTTCTTTATCGTACATCACGGGACACAGAGCGCATAGTCATTACATATGGGATGTCCCAAAGCAATGCTCTATGAAGGGAGGGAGACCGTAAGGCCAAAAATAGCCAAACAGAAAATATATCAGGAGGTAAAAAATAGCTCCACCAACAGAAAAAAAGGGGGCGTGAACCGGGCCAGAGGATTCTATACTGCTGCCCGTAGGACCGCCTGCCCAAATGCTGCGTCCGTAGCCTTTGCGACGTCCAACTTATAAAATTTAGTAAACGTATGTACGGAAGACCAGGTTGCCGCTTTGCAAACCTGTGCCATAGAGATCTGATGGTGTGCCGCCCAGGAGGCACTCATGGCCCTCGTAGAATGGGCTTTAACTGATAAGGGAGGTGGAACGCGCTTCAGACCATAGGCCTGAAAAAATCAGCTGCTTAATCCACCTAGCCAAGGAAGACTTGGCAGCCGGCTGACCCTTCTTGGGGCCATCCGGGAGAACAAAAAGCACATCTGTTTTCCGAATCTTTTCTGTAGCCTTGAGATAAACCCTCATGGCTCGGACCACGTCCAAAGTATGAAGCAGTCTTTCCTCTCTGGACTGGGGAGTAGGAAAGAAGGATGGTAGGACTAGGTCCTGATTCAAGTGAAAACTGGATATGACCTTAGGAAGGAAAGAAGGCTGAGGCCGCAGAACCACTCTGTCCTTATGCAGAATCAGGTACGGTTCCCTGCAAGACAAGGCTGCCAGCTCGGAGACCCTTCTGGCCGAAGCCATAGCCACCGAGAAAACCAACTTTCGGGTTAGCAGCACAAGAGGGATTTCTGTCAGAGGTTCAAACGGCTGCTTTTGTAAAGCTGACAAGACCAGATTTAAATTCCAGGGGCAGAGGGGAGCTCTAATAGGGGGATTTACATGCAAGACCCCCTGCAAAAAGGTTTTCACAAGCGAATGTGTGGCCAAAGGCCTTTGAAACCATATCGATAAGGCAGACACCTGCCCCTTTAGAGTACTAAGAGCCAACCCCTTGTCAACGCCAACCTGGAGGAATCGCAAGATCCTGTCAATAAAAAACTTGCGAGGATGCCCTCCTTGAGACTCGCACCACTCCACATAGGTTCTCCAGACTCTGTAATAGATATTTCTAGAGACTGGCTTTCTAGCTTGAATTAACGTAGATATGACTTGGGCTGAGAGGCCTCTGCCCTTAAGAATTAGGGATTCAGCCGCCAAGCCATCAAATTTAGCTGCTGTGAAGCAGGGTGGTAGATCGGGCCCTGAGACAGCAGATCTGGGCGCAGGGGGAGTGGCCACGGTGCCCCTACTGACATCCTCACGATGAGTGCGTACCAAGCCCTTCTGGGCCAGGCTGGGGCCACCAGGATCACCGGCCTGCGCTCCACCCTGATCCTTCGTAGAAGGCGGGGAATCATCTGTAGTGGAGGGAACGCATACAGGAGAGAAAACTGGTGCCAGGGGCAAACCAACGCATCGGTCCCGTAGGCCGAGGGGTCCCTGGCTCGGGATACGAATTTTTCCAACTTCTTGTTGAATCTTGTTGCCATGATGTCCACATCGGGAACTCCGAATCTTTGGCAAATCTCTTGGAATACCTGGGGGTGAAGAGACCACTCTCCCGGGAGTAACTGTTGACGACTCAAAAAATCTGCTTGAGAATTGTCTATCCCTGGGATGAACACTGCTGAGATGCAGGGTACATGGGCTTCGGCCCATGAAAAAATCAGGTTTACTTCCCTTTGAGCCGCTAGGCTCCTCGTGCCCCCCTGGTGGTTTATGTATGCCACCGCCGTGGCATTGTCGGACTGTATCCTTACTGGCAGACCCTGCAGGGGGAGAGTCCAGGCGACCAGGGCCAACCGAGCAGCTCTGATCTCTAGGACATTGATGGGAAGCAGACTTTCTGCCTCTGACCACTGTCCCTGCTGGGTCCGTTTTCCTAAGATTGCCCCCCAACCTGTTAGGCTGGCATCTGTGGTTACTATTTTCCACGAGATGGGGCAAAAGGTTTTCCCTTTTGATAATTTTTGAGGGATCAGCCACCAGTACAGGCTGCGCCTGACTCCTGGGGAAAGAACTAATGGACGGTCTAATGCCTGTATGGACTTGTTCCAAGCAGAGAGAATAGCTGCCTGCAGAATTCTGGTATGGATCTGGGCATAGGGCGCTGCTTCGAAGGCGGCCACCATCTTTCCCAGCAGTCGCATGCATAGGCGAATAGTCGGCTTCTTTTTGCCTAAGACTATTTGAATCGTTTGAATCAACGACCTGATCTTCTCTTGAGGTAAAAATACCCTCTGGCATTCTGTATCTAACCGAAAGCCTAGATATTCCAACTGTCTTGTGGGTTGTAACCTTGATTTTTCTTGGTTCACAATCCACCCGAACTCTTCTAGATGCCGCACTGTGCGGACTACTGCATGATTGAGGTTGGAAGCTGATCTGTCGATAACCAGGAGATCGTCCAGGTATGCCAGGACCAAGATGCCTTCTGTCCTTAGGACGGCTAGCACCGGGGCTAACACCTTTGTGAATACCCGTGGAGCTGTTGCCAATCCGAAAGGGAGGGCTACGAACTGGTAATGACTTTGATTTATCGTAAAACGAAGAAACTTGTGATGTGCTGGGTAAATCGGCACATGCAGATATGCATCCTTTATGTCTATAGATGCTAGAAAGTCGCCCTGATGCAGGCTGGCTGTCACTGAACGTATGGAGTCCATACGAAAGGTCTGAATCCTTAGAAAGCGATTTAGTCGTTTGAGGTCTAATATAGGCCTGACGTCGCCATTGGGTTTTGGTATAACAAAAAGGTTGGAGTAGAATCCCAGACCCCTTTCTTGGGTTGGTACTTCTACAATTACTCCTTGGAGCAAGAGGCGATCCAACGCCTTTACGAGAGAGGCCCTCTTTAACGGGTCGCTTGGAAGACTTGACCCCTGAAAATGAGGAGGGGGGATTTCTCGAAACTCTAGTTTGTAGCCTGAGGCTACTACGGACCGAACCCAAGAGTCGGGAATTCTGGCCCTCCAGACTTCGGAGAAAAACTGAAGTCTTCCCCCCACCCAAGAGAGTGGGGGCGCCCCTTCATGAATCTGACTTGATGACTGGTTTAGCTGGCTTGCGAGACCAGGGCCTCTTGTTTGCCGCGGCTTGTCCCTGTGGGCGGCTATTAACTGCTGAACGCCCGGGAGGCCGTCGATACTGACGGGAAGTCGAAGGGGCCGAGCCTGCAATGGCCTGTCGTTTAAACGTGGGCCCACGCGGTCTTTTCTTGACCGGTAAGGAAGTACTTTTTCCACTTGATATGGTGTGGATATATTTATCTAGGTCTTCCCCGAATAGTCTTCCCCCATGAAAGGGAAACCCTGCTAAAAGCTTTTTGCAGGGTGCCTCTGCTGACCAGTTCTTTAGCCACAAAAGGCGACGCATGTGAACCATCAGTAGAGATGAACGGGATGCCTGTTGGATGGAGTCCTTAATAGCCTCTATTGCAAAGCAGAGAGCCCTAGGGAATTCTGCTAATTCATGAGTATGCTGAGCCGGCATGTCCTTTAATATATGTTTTGCCTGATCCTTCAGGGCCTGACAAACACCAATGGCTGCTACTGCTGGCTGAACCATGGCACCTACTGAGGTGAAAGCTGCTTTCAGTAGGGTCTCGAATTTTTTGTCGACCGGATCCTTGAACATATGGACATTTTCAACCGGACAAGTCAGGGATTTATTCACGCAGGAAATGGCCGCGTCCACTGTAGGGAGTGCCCATTTCTTTACATATTCCTCTTCCATAGGGTAGAGAATAGAGAATCTTTTAGGAGGGACAAAGATTCTATCAGGTCGAGCCCAATCCTGGTAAATCACGTTCCGCAGAAGGGGGTGCATTGGAAAAGACGCACAAGTTAATGGAGCCTTTAAAGAACCCAATGAGGATACCTCCGGGGCTACTAGTTCTGGCACTGGAAGTTTAAAGGCAGTGCGAACCATATCTGTCAAAGACTGGATCCACAGGCTCTCCGCTTGAGAGGCCGAAAAATATTCATCTATAGTGGAATTTTCCCTGTCTGAACCGTCGGGACTTGGGTCTGCCTGATCCCCTTGTGGGTCCCGTTCCTCTGAAGAGGAGACCTCCGCATCTGAAAACCCCACACTGGGTGAGGGGGATCTAGCCCGCTTGCTACTTGGCCAAGGACGGGCAAACAACGCAGTTAACCTTTTCTCTAGCCCACTCATGGTGGCTGCTAGCATTTCTTCCGTCACGTAAACGGGAATGGGTGGATCGGGGGCCGCCTCTGCCCCCAGCACCCCCAATGGCTCTTGTACTATGCCACTCGGTGTCCTAACTGGCGAGGGTGGGGCCGTAGAAGCCTGGCCCAAATCCTCTGACCCCGATGGAGACCCCTTTTGCTTTTTGGCACCTTTAGCAGCCTTGGCTGGTCCAGATCCCTTTGGAGCCATTGTACAACCTTGGGTCACCCCTATAGCCAACACCTGACTGTTGCAGCTAGGAGTAACCAAATATGAGGGCAGGTATGAGGAAAATGAAAAAGAACTAATTTCTCTCTTTTTCCTTTTTTTTTTTTTCAAAAAATTTTTTTTTTTTTTTTACCCGCCTGGGAGGTGGCAATACTGAGGAAACCTGTGAGTATTGACACACCAATGCCCGTTAGCCGGAGTCCAAGGTAGACTCAGATACTGCTGGATCTAAGGCTGAGTCCCTTTAAGCAAAAAACTTCCTTTTTTTTTTATTTTATTTTTTTCTGGTCAATAGTGGACCTAAGTCCTAGACCTGAAGATCCACAAAACCGCCACTAGGTGTCCCTGTGTGGCCAAAAGACCCAGCTGCACGCTCTGTATCCTTTCTTCCTCTGCCTCCGGGAGGGAAAGACCAGCCAGAGAAAAAGTTTTCCCTTTTTAACAGACCCTGACGCTGCTGGCCCGCCCCCCCGACGCACGCCGACGCTATAAAAGGCGGCGTGCATGCGCGCGCGCACACGCGCGCACAATCGCGCGCACCACGCTGAAACCACATGGAGGAAGCAGAGCAGAGGAAACAACATGGACCAGCGTTTAGGCAGCACCAACAGACACCAGGTAAGCACTAATCTTATTGTAGTGCACACATAGCGAGGAAGCTGTCCCCATGGGCTTCCTAAGAAACAGGAGTTTTTACCAGCAATTTCCTCTTTAAAACATGTGGGGTTGCAGTATCAGTGTTAACAGGCAGACCTGGGGTGAGTAGCAAATATATAACTTACACAAGTATACATATATCTACATGTTATCTGGGTAAACATTAGTATCCCATCCTGCCTACACAGACATAGTGGAGATAGTGGCTGATGCACAAGCATACTGTTAGCCAACCCAGAACCCCCAGGGGGATACCTACTGTCGAACCAAGTCCCGCAGGTTCCCTCTTACCTGCTCCACGCCGCAGGGTATTGCAAAATGCAAGAGGCCCAATCTTCCCCCATCTCCGTGGGTATTGTCTTGGACCTTCAGGGACCGGGGTCCTGTGTTAAGGAACCCACACCCCTGGACCTATATAGCATCCTGGCATCAGTAGCGTTTAGTTCTTGGAAGAGACTAAGGCACTGGAGCCCAGAATCCAGCCCTCCAAGGAGAGGCATTATAGGCAAAACCCCACTCCAGCAGGGCCCGGGTACCGTACACCTTGGCTTTGAAGCACTTCGGACGGATCCGGCTAGCTATCCTGGGTCCCGAGACCTCCGAGGGACAGCTAGACGTGACCAACACCTAAGACACTGGCGAAAAAACTAAAGCACTCTCAGTGGGAGGGGGTTATATAGGGAGGAACTTCCTGTGAAGTTGATTACACCAGTGTCCACACCTGAAGGTACCCATATAACCCATATGTAATGACTATGCGCTCTGTGTCCCGTGATGTACGATAAAGAAAAATAAATAGTTAAAGGGGCATGTCCAAAGGGTGGTCATAAATGTGTACTGGTCTGGTGGGGTACCCCAAGGCTCTTGGGACCAATTCTATTCAATTTATTCATAAATGATATAGAGGACGGGATAAATAGCTCAATCTCAGTTTTCGCAGACGACACAAACTTAAGCAGGGCAATAACTTCACATCAGGATATAGAAATTTTACAGAAAGACCTGAACAAATACATGGCAAATGAGCTTGAACCCTTTCGCTGCCAGGTCTGCCCCCCAAGAATGCCAAGTCCGTAAGCCGTACAGACCTAATTTCTCCTTCTGCTTTAAGCTCATGGTCACTTCTCCCCTCCTTCCCTTCAACCAGGTGCAGCCACTGACAGTTCGCGGTTGGCATGAAGGGGGTAGAGGGGGAGGGTGGCTGGTAAACATGTGTTTTACCCACTTCCTTTCCTAAAAGAATGCAGCCCAGTGACCATTACAGTTTGCTCTCCTGCATTCTTTCATCACTGACATATAGTAAACTGTGTTTACTATTGTCAGTTTGTGAATGAAACAATAGGAGTCTATACAGACTCTTGCATTGGTTGTTAAGGATGCTGTCGGCATTAACTTACAGTTTCACTACTAAAATACTGCGTCACTTCATACAAAAGTGCATGCAGTATTTTAGTAGTGTTTTTTTTAGTGAATAAAAAATAATGTTTTAACCACTAGCCGTGGTTCTACGGCGGCAGGTCGGCTCTCCTGGGCGAGAGCCCGTAGCTCTACGTCGGGACTTTCGCGGCCACTAGGGGGCGCGTGCGCGCCGCCGGCGGCCAAAGCGCACGCCCTCCGCTCGCCCCCGAGTCCCGTGCGCGTGCCCGGCGGGCGCGATCGCCGCCGGGCACGCGCGCTCGTTTGTTACAGAGCGGGGAACGAGAGCTGTGAGTGTAAACACACAGCGCTCGTTCCTGTCAGCGGGGGAAATGCTGATCTTCCGTTAATACAATGTATGAACGGAAGATCAGTGATTCCCCCTAGTGAGTCCACCCCCCCATACAGTTAGAACACACTTAACCCCTTCCCCGCCCCCTAGCGTTAACCCCTTCACTGCCAATGGCATATTTATAGTAATCCAATGCATTTTTATAGCATTGATCGCTATAAAAATGCCAATGGTCCCAAAAATGTGTCCGATGTGTCCGCCATAATATCGCAGTACCGAAAAAAAACGCTGATCGCCGCCATTACTAGTAAAAAAAAAATATTAATAAAAATGCCATAAAACTACCCCCTTTTTTGTAAACGCTATAAATTTTGCGCAAACCAATCAATAAACGCTAATTGCGATTTTTTTTTACGAAAAATATGTAGAAGAATACGTATCGGCCTAAACTGGGGAAAAAAATTTTTTTTTTATATCTTTTTTGGTGATATTTATAATAGCAAAATGTAAAAAATATTGCATTTTTTTCAAAATAGTCGCTCTATTTTTGTTTATAGCGCAAAAAATAAAAACCGCAGAGATGATCAAATACCACCAAAAGAAAGCTCTATTTGTGGGAAAAAAAGGACGCCAATTTTGTTTGGGAGCCACGTTGCACGACCGTGCAATTGTCAGTTAAAGCGACGCAGTGCCGAATCACAAAAAGTGCTCTGGTCTTTGGACAGCAATATGGTCCGGGGCTAAAGTGGTTAAACCGCTGTGCGGTATATTACTGCATACTCACATGTGGTAACCCCTTTGTGAATGGAGCCCATTTTCCTAATCACTGCCACACAATGCCGTATGTTGCCCGCTGCCTGTACTAACTTTGGCCTGTTTATTGACCATGTTTCTGCCTGGACCAATGCCTGTTTGTTGACCATGTATTTGCCTGCGGCCTGAACTGACCCATTTGCACATTCGGCTGGCTACATTCCTGTGAGACACCAGGCCAGTAAACTTGCCACCGGGTGTAGTCATGAGCCAGTATGCTAGGTTTGCTTGTCCAATAGGAACTGGAGCTGCTGTAGGTGATGCTTCACTAAAACTATACTAGCTCCCCACTCACAATGAGGTGACGTTACAGTACATTGGTTTTGACACAATTTGTTGATTTGTGTGATACACAAGAAACAATATCCGGTACATAATCAGTCCAGACAGTGATAACCTCTCATATATGTGGTAATACCATAATCAAGAAGAGTAGCGGAATGTTTTTGGGTGTCCATGCTGCACATGAGAAATATCTTATTAAATTGACTTTGTGGAAAAATAATTCATTTTCATTCCGCATTTTCCAAAATCTTGTGGCAATAAAACGGAAAATTGTATACTCACCTTTCCGTAATTTTCCTTTCCTGTTGCATCTTCGTGGCAGCATACACCTTTGGGTTGTGGCTCCGCCTCCACAACCTGATAGGACCGCATAGCTATTAAACCCAGAGAGGGCCCCCGTCCAGGTATTCTCAGTATATATATGAGCGACGGCTGGTGCTCAAATTTTTTGGGGGGGCGCAAAAAAAAAAAAAAAAAAAGAGGATTTTTATAAACAGCTTACCTGTAAAATCCTTTTCTTGGAGTACATCACGGGACACAGAGCAGCATAGTAATTACTATGTGGGTTATAGAGCCTACCTTCAGGTGATGGACACTGGCAATCTTCAGACAGGAAGTCCCTCCCTATATAACCCCCTCCCCTAACAGGAGTACCTCAGTTTTGTAGCAAGCAATAATTTGTCCCATAAATTCCCCCAACAAGAGGGGTGGGAGCTCTGTGTCCCGTGATGTACTCCAAGAAAAGGATTTTACAGGTAAGCTGTTTATAAAAATCCTCTTTTCTTTATCGTACATCACGGGACACAGAGCAGCATAGTAATTACTATGTGGGATGTCCAGAAGCAATGCCAACTGAGTGGAGGGAGACCTAACAGGAAGGACCAAAAGATGCCACCGGGCGCAAGGAAACTAGAGGGCGGCTCTTAAGACCGCTTGGCCAAAGGCCAGGTCCTCGCGCCTCCTCACGTCCACCTGATAAAACCTTGTGAACGTGTGAACCGACGACCAGGTTGCTGCTCTGCAGACCTGGTCCATGGAAACCTGATGCTGGACTGCCCAAGAAGTCCCTAAGGCCCTGGTTGAGTGAGCCTTGACAGAGGCCGGGGGGTCCCTACCCTTCAGGCCATAGGCCTGTGAGATTATCTGGCGGATCCACCTGGCTAGTGTGGCTTTTGACGCCGCCTGACCTACTCTGGGCCCCTCCGGCAGAACAAACAGCACATCCGTTTTCCTGATATGGGCTGTGGCCTGTAAATAGGCCTTAATAGCCCTTACCACGTCTAAGGAATGTAACAACCTTTCCTCTCTGGACCCCGTATTGGGAAAAAATGACGGGAGGACCAAGTCCTGGTTTAAATGGAATGCTGAGACCCTCTAGGCAAAAAGGTGGGCAAGGGTCGCAAGATGACTCTGTCCTCATGAACTATCAGGTACGGCTCCTTGCAAGAAAGGGCCGCCAGCTCCGAGACCCTTCTGGCCGAGGTCATGGCCACCAAGAATACCAACTTCCTTGACAGCAACACCAACGGGATATGACCTAGGGGCTCGAAGGGGCGCCTCTGTAGGGCCGAGAGAACCAAATTTAAGTCCCAGGGACAAGCCGGGAGCCTGACTGGGGGGTTAATTCGCAGAACCCCCTGTAAAAAAGGTCTTGACCAATGAGTGCGTGGCTAATGGCCTCTGAAATAGAACTGACAAGGCCGACACCTGTCCCTTAATAGTGCCGACAGCCAGTCCCTTCTCAACTCCGTGTTGCAGGAATTCCAAGATCCTACCGACTACAAAACCTACAGGGGTGCCACCTCTTGGACTCACACCACGACACATAGTTTCTCCACACCCTGTAGTATATACGCCTTGAAACGGGTTTCCTCGCATTAATTATAGTGGAAAGCACAGACCTCGAGAGCCCCCTCCTCCTTAGGACGTAGGCCTCAGCCGCCAAGCCGGTAAACCCAGCGACTGTGAGGCAGGGTGGTATATTGGTCCCTGCGATAGCAGGTCTGGCCGGAGTGGCAGCGGCCAGGGGTCTCCAATTGACATTCTCACAATTAGGGAGTATCAGGACCTCCGGGGCCACACTGGAGCCACTAGGATTACGGTCTTGCCCTCTGCCCTGATCCGACGGAGGAGTCGGGGAAGCAGCTGAAGTGGCGGGAAGGCATACATCAGTGAATACTGGTGCCATGGACAAACCAGGGCGTCCGTGCCACAGGCCCGTGGGTCCCTCGTTCTGGATACGAATCTGGGTAGTTTTGTATTTAACCTTGACGCCATTAAGTCCACTTCTGGTGTCCCCCATCTCTGACAGATGTTTCGAAAAACCTGGGGATGGAGAGCCCATTCTCCTGGCAACAACTGTCTCCTGCTGAGATAGTCTGCTCGCCAATTTTGTATTCCCGGAATGAATACCGCTGAGAGACACTGTATGTGGGTCTCTGCCCACGCAAAAATCTGATCTGTCTCCCTCTGAGCTGCTCGACTCCTTGTACCTCCTTGGTGGTTTATGTATGCTACCGTCGTAGCATTGTCCGATTGTATCCTGACAGCCGTCCCCACTAGCTTGGATGTCCAAGCCTTCAGGGCAAACCAGACTGCCCGCATCTCCAAGATGTTGATGGGCAGGTGTTGTTCCGTGGCTGACCACCTCCCCTGCTGGGATAGGTTCTCCAGGACTGCACCCCAACCTGTCCGGCTGGCGTCTGTCGTGACTATCTGCCACGGCCCTGGGTTGAAGGGTTTCCCCTTCTGAAGGTTCCTGGGAGTCAACCACCAACTGAAACTCTCCCGGACTACCGGGGAGAGAAAAATGGGTAGATCCAAGGCTTAAACCTGTTTGTTCCACCTTGATAGGATGATCCACTGCAATTTCCTGGAGTGAATCTGGGCGAAGGGTACCGCTTGGAAAGTTGACACCATCTTCCCCAACAGCTGCATGCAGAGTCGCAGGGATGGCTTCCTCTTTCTTAGAATCAACAGAATTAATGTCCTCAAGGCGAGAATCTTTGACTGTGGCAAAAATATCTTTTGTCGATTCGTAACGAGACGCATACCTAGGTACTCTAGGATCCTGGTTGGCTGCAGGGCAGATTTGTCCCCGTTTATGACCCAACCGAAGGTCTCTAGATACTGAACTGTAGTCTGAACCAACCGCCTTAGGCTGGGGGCAGACTGGTCTATCAAGAGGAGATCGTCCAAATAGGCCAGAACCAGAATCCCCCGGGTTCTTAGATCTGCGAGTAGTGGGGCCAGGATCTTTGTAAATACCCTGGGAGCCGTGGCCAACCCAAAAGGGAGGGCCACGAACTGAAAATGGCGTTGACCTATGATGAACCGCAGGAATTTGTGGTGGCCAGAAAATATAGGGACATGCAAATACGCGTCCTTTATGTCTATGGATGCAAGAAACTCTCCTCCATGGAGGACAGCGGCAACTGAACGGATGGACTCCATTCGAAATGACTGGACCGACAGGTACTTGTTTAGGCCCTTCAAATCCAGGATAGGCCTTACATCGCCGTTTGGCTTTGGGCTAATAAAGAGATTGGAATAAAATCCCATCCCTCTCTCCTGACTTGGTACCTTGACAATCACCCCCTGATCCAGGAGGCGGTCTAAAGATGCCAAGAGCGCCGCCGCCTTCCTTGGGTCGCTTGGTACGCAAGACCTGCGGAACCGGGGTGGGGGAAATTGTTGAAACTCCAGCCGATATCCTGAAGTGACTGTGGAGCGGACCCATCTGTCGGAGATCCTTGCTTCCCAGACCCTTGCAAAGTGCTGGAGCCTTCCCCCCACCCGTGAGCATGGGGGCGCCCCTTCAGAGAGACGCTTTAGGGGCGGTTTCCCCGCTTTGCGGGTCCAGGGTCTTTTGTTTGCTGTAAACTGACCCCGGGACTTGCTCTCCCCGGCAGGCCGACCTGACGGCCGTCGATACTGCCTAGAGCTGGAAGATACTGGCGCGGGAGAGGCAGGGCGCTTAAATGAGGGCCCTCTGAATCTCCTTTTTATTGGCAACAACGTGCTCTTTTCGCTGCATATCTTCTGGATATATGCATCCAGGTCTTCCCCGAACAGCCTCTCCCCATGGAAGGGAAACCCCGTGAGAAGTCTTTTACACGGAGTCTCGGCTGCCCAATTCTTTAGCCAGAGAAGTCTTCGCATATGAACAAGGGACATAGAGAGGCAGGAGGCCTGCTGGATCGAATCTTTAATTGCGTCGATCGCAAAACAGAGTGCCCTTGGCAAATCTGCCAAATCTTGTGCCTGTTGGGCTGGGAGGTCCCTTAGGACCTGCTTAGTTTGGTCCTTAAGAGCCTGGCATACCCCAATGGCAGCCACAGCCGGCTGGACCACTGCCCCAGCGGTGGCAAAGGAGGCCTTCAACAAGGTTTCCAACCGCTCATCGACCGGGTCCTTGAACATTTGGACATTGTCGACTGGGCAGGTCAGTGTCTTATTAACACATGAAATAGCTGCATCCACCACCGGGACTGCCCACTTCTTCTCAAATTTTTCCTCCATGGGATAAAGTACCGCGAACCTTCTAGGGGGTACAAAGATTCTATCCGGCTTACCCCACTCCTTATACATAACATCTGCAAGGAGGGGATGGACCGAAATACACATAGAAACCTGAGGAGCCTTCAAGGACCCTAAGGAACCTACCGTACCAACCGGAGGCACCGGTGTAGGTAATTTGAAGGCAGACCGAACCATCTCTGTTAGAGAATGGACCCACAGCTTTTCTGCCTGAGAAGCCGAGAAGGGTTCCTCAATGGTGGATTCCTCAGATTCCCCTTCTTCCAGGTCCTCTCCCTGGAATCCTGAAAACTCTGACTCGTCTGAGGAGAAATCTAAGCCTGGAGCCTGCACTGCAGGAGAAGGAGATCTATTGCGTTTCTTCCCTGGTATGGAGGCAGCAATCAAGGCTGCAAGTCTGCTTTCCAACCCCCCCAAGGTGGTAGCCAAAACCTCCTCAGTTACATAGACCGGGGGTGGATGATTAGGGCCAGCTACAGCACCCGCCGGTTCCAATGACTCGGTCTGGAGCCCCAACACTGATCTCTCTGGGGAGGGCAGGGCGACCGCGGCCTGACCCAAATCCTCTGAGCCTGATGGGGATCCTTTAGCCTTCTTTGCCGTCTTAGACCCCTTGGCAGAGCCTGATCCCTTGGGAGCCATTGTACAACCCCGAGGTACCCCTATAGCACAGCCACTCTGGGGTGATCAGGCCACTGGTAGGAGACTCAGGGATTTAGGTAGCTGTCTAAAGCAGCAACCGCTCTGCTGACCAAGTGTAGAGTCTGTCTCCTCTGGGGGGAAGGAGGTATTAGGGAATATTCCTGCAGCGCCTCTTTTTCTGGCTGAGCAGTGTGTCCAGATTTGGGCTCACAGCCCCTGAACTGGTGCACGTCTGAGTGTCCTGGATCCCTCCTGAAGGCACAGCCCTGCACTCTGTGTGTCCTCCACCGATGAAGCTTTATCCGGCGTCCGAATGCCGCTCCGCCTCCCCCCCCTCAGGCCGCCACGCGCAGGCGCATGCCGCCGCACGCACGCGCCCGCGCATCTCCGCCCAGCCGCGCGCGCGCACAGCAGGAAGACGCCACGGCGATCAATGGCGGCCCCCAGGGGAAGCCATGCTGCAAGCAGGAGGACACCACGCGCTGCCGGGGGACCCAGGCCTACTCCAGTCCGCCACATGATGGCCTCTAGACCTGTAAGCACCCTTCTCATGCTCCATAGACGTGCACCCCCTCGACAAACAAACACCTAGTCAGCCAGGGGAACAGTGTGGGAAAATAACCATCCTGTCAACAGCAGACATAGTGGAAAATATTGACTGTGCATAGCAGCACATCTAGGCTAGCCCACCATCCCCTTTCTTAGGAGAGACTGCCAACAGACCACGTCCTGCAGCCCTCCACTTACCTGTCCACGCTGCAGGGTGTTGCTAAAAGCAAGAGGCCCAGCCTTCACCCCTCACCATGGGCATAGTCATTGACCTTCAGGGACTGGGGTCCATAGCAGGTCACCTCTCCCCTGGACCTATATAAGCACCCTGGCAAGCAGACAAACATTTGACCCTGTAATTGATCAATGCTCTGGAACCCAGGATCCAGCTCTCAAAAGAGAAGCATTATAGGCAAGACCCCGGTCTTCTAAACGGGGCCCGGGTACCGTCCACTTTGGCACTGCGGCACTTTGGACGGATCCGGTATGTAGCTGGCCTAGCCACAATGGACCAGGACTTAACCGTGACCAACACCTAGACACTGGCGAAAAAAACTGAGGTACTCCTGTTAGGGGAGGGGGTTATATAGGGAGGGACTTCCTGTCTGAAGATTGCCAGTGTCCATCACCTGAAGGTAGGCTCTATAACCCACATAGTAATTACTATGCTGCTCTGTGTCCCGTGATGTACGATAAAGAAAAAACAATTGCAGCCTCACTGGGCCCATCAATTTTATCACCACTGTGCCATCAAACGCAGCCACTGTGCCATGCCATCAAATGCAGCCACTGTGCTATCAATTGTCACCACTGTGCAATGCCATCAAACGCAACCACTGTGCCATGCCATCAAACACAGCCACTGTGCTATCAATTGTCACCACTGTGCCATGCCATCAATTGTTACCACTGTGCCACCAATTGTCACCACTGTGCCATGCCATCAATTGTTACCACTGTGCCACCAATTGTCACCACTGTGCCCATCAATTGTCACTGTCTAAACATCCATCCACCTCGGAGCTTTATATTATAACCTGCTGGGACTTGTAGTTCATCGTCTCCTGGGGCTCAGGTGCATGCAATCCACCATCTGGTGGATTGCATGCACCTGAGCCCCAGGAGATGATGGAGAACTACAAGTCCCAGCAGGTTATACATACAATAAGGCTCTGAGTTGAATGGGTGTGGATTGCATGCACCTGAGCCCCAGGAGACGATGGAGAACTACAAGTCCCAGCAGGTTATAATATAAGGCTCCGAGGTGGATGGGTGTCCAGACATACATCCACCTCGGAAACTTATATTATAACCTGCTGGGACTTGTAGTTCTACATCGTCTTCTGGGGATCAGTTGCATGCAATCCACCATCTTTGTCCAGTTTTTCTATCACTGCTGGGACTTGTAGTTCTACATCTTCTCCTGGTGCTCAGGTGCATGCAATCCACCATCTATGAGACTACAAGTCCCAGCAGTGATGTACATGTAGAATAACAAGCAGAGGGGAATGTACATGTTACATGTACATTCCACTCTCTGCTCCTCTGCTCATTATTCTTATGTGCCGCCGAAATAGTGGCCGCCCCCCCCCCTTATTAACTAAATGTCTTTTACAGTAAAAGCGGGGTGTGGGGGGGGGGGGGGGTGACGACCATTATTTTGGCAGCACATAAGAATAATAAGCAGAGGAGCCAAGATTCAGTCAGGAAGCGAGGAGGGGGGGGGGGCTGGGGGATCGTGGCAGCTACTATTTCTGCACTCAGATAACAGGCACATGAGCGGAGGGAGGAGGATGCATAGTTGCATACCTTAATGTCCTGGGAGTCGGGACCACACGGGCGCTGAGCTGCAGAGTGTTCCGACGTCACTTCCTGTACATCGAGTGACGTCGGATCCCTATAGCATGTGCACCCGCTCGACCATAGTAAAGTCCATCTCCCGGAAGTTTGTGGCGGGATGGAGAGCGCCACAAAGGCATTTTTGTAGCGCCTCGTCTGCAATCTTATGATTGCACAGACGTGGCGCTACCCGTACTGGTGCCGGCACAGTGCACATAAGGACCATTTTTGGGGGGAAAAAAAATCTTAAAGGGACATGTTTTAATAAAAAAAAAAAAATTTTTTTTACTGACTGGGGGAGGGGGGGCGGCGCCCGGGCGCCCTCTATGGATGGGCCGCCACTGATATATATATATATATATATATATATATATATATATATATTTATTTATTTATTTATTTATTAGGGTTGTCCCGATACCAGTATCGGTATCGGGACAGATTCCGAGTATTTGCGGGAGTACTTGTACTCCCGCAAATACCCCCGATACCGGAATAGAATACTTCCCCCAGCCCCCCCCCCCCGCTCACCGCCGACCGCCGCTTATCCCCGTGCAACACAGCGGGCATTTACAAGTTTTTGTTGGTAAACTTGTAATACCCGCGGCGCCATGTATAGACACGCGATTGGACGGATACGTCCAATCGCGAGCAAGGGGGGAGTGTCTATACACGGATACGTGCATAGACACTCCCCCCTTGCTCGCGATTGGACGGATCCATCCAATCGCCTGTCAGTACATGGCGCCGCGGGTATTACAAGTTTACCAACGAAAACTTGTAATGCTCGCTGTGTTGCACGGGGATTAACCCGGCAGCGGCGGTATAATCAGAGGAGCCGGAGGTATGGGGGACATGACATGGCTGCAATATGTGGGGGACATGACATGGCTGCAATATGTGGGGGACATGACATGGCTGCAATATGTGGGGGACATGACAGCATTTGGGGACACGTTTAAAAAAAGTATCGGTATTCGGTATCGGCGACTACTTGAAAAAAAGTATCGTTACTTGTACTCGGTCCTAAAAAAGTGGTATCGGGACAACCCTAATATTTATATTATATACACACACACACACACAACTCACCTCAGATGGGTGGGCATCTGAATGCTGCCATGAAGATGCAACAGGAAAGGAAAATTACGGAAAGGTGAGCATACACCTTTGGGGAATAACTCGCAAACTGGGTGGGTCTGAGCATAAAGTCAATTTTTTTATGGAATAGAGGCGCTGGACTGAATAATTGCTCGTCCAAACCCTAGCGTGGACAGTTGGGCAGAGTCCACCTTGTAATGAGATATAAAAAGGTGTTTCTAGATGACCAAGTTGCTGCTTGGCAAATAGTTTTCCGAGGACACCCTGCAGTAGGCCGCCCAGGAGGTCGCCATTGCCTTCAAGCCCTCAGGTATTTGTGTTTTGCTCAGTGAGTAAGCCTTTTTGATAGTCTTTGCCAACCATGCTGCGATGGTGCGAGAGGTTACCGCTTGACCTCTCCCAAAGCCGTGTGGGATAACCAAGTTTTCAGACTTTCTAAGTTCATTGGTTGTCGAGAGGTATGCCAGGATGTGGATTCTCACATCCAGCGGATGTGGTTTCTCTTGTTCTGTGGAGAGAGCAGGAACGTTAATCTCCTGATTGAAGTGGAAGGAGGATGAAACCTTCGGAATGAAGCGATCAGATGGTCTTAAGACTACTTTGATTAGGTTTGGCTCCTCCACCAATAGAGCTTGCATCTCGGATACTCCCTTGGCCGATGTTATCGCTATTAGGAATTTGACCTTGAGCGTTAGGTCCCACAATAAGATGTTTTCCAAAGGATGGTTCATGGGATAGAACTTCTAGTACAACCGATAGATCCCAGGTCGGGAAGGAAGGCTTTCTTGGGCCTTATCTTTAGACAGGCCCTCTGGAACTGAATGACGAGAGGCTCTTGCGCCCATTTGACTCCTGTCATGGCCGATACATGGACTTTCAGGGTACTTACTAACTGGAGAAACTCAAGGATTTGAGCAACTGTTGGAGATGAAGGGTTCCAGGCTTGTTGCTGTGCGACTGAAAGAAACTTCTCCCAGATTCTCTTGTAGGTTTTGTTGGTGGTGTACCTTCTGGCTTGAAGAAAAGTCTCTACCTCTTTTTGAGAGCATCCTTGGTCTAGGAAACTAGCCCTTTCAATCTCCAGGCTGTCAGGTGCATTCTTTCTGGGGATGGATGAATAAGTTGCCCCTGAGAGAGTAGATCCGCTGCTGGTGGAAGCGGTAATGGCATTGCTGTATTCAGCTGAAGAAGAGTTGTGAACCATGGCCGCCTCGGCCAAAAAGGAATGACTGCTATAATTGTAGATGCTGACCTCTTGAGCCTGAGAAGAGATCTTGGTATGAGAGGTGTCTGGGGAAAGATGTAACCCAGACAAAGGTTCCAGTCGTGCTGTAGGCAGTCCGTCCCCTCCGCTAATGGGCAAGGGGTTCTTGTCAGATACCTCTGGCACTTTGCGTTGTCTGGTGTTGCTGCTAAATCTATATCTAGCATGCCCCAAGTTTGGTTATGAGGGAGAATGCTTGGTGGCTTGGTTTTCCTCTTCTCTAATTAAATAATTAACTTCTGATGGCACTCAGGGAAGGACACTACAAAGAGGAAATCCCTGCCTTGCATCAGCATGCCCAGATTAAGCTACGCAATACATCGCAAAACTAGTCGGCGCTAACCTTGGCCATCCGACCTTCACTCAGACCTTTGTGTCTGCACGAATACCCCTATGTGATGCCAAATTACTGCTGGAATTTATGAACAAGAGTCAGCTTAAGTGACAAACAGTGGAACGGCTGTTCACACAGAGTGTCACAAACGGTGCTTGGAGACTGTCAGAATCCGGGAATGGTAACTACATGTTAACCCCCGCTAGTGTGCCTATACTCAGACCGCACACTTCACCTGCAGCACAGAGCAAGCATCAACCTGATCAAATCTCAGGCATGAGACATCTGTAACTACTGAATTACACTCCAGGCAACTATACAATATATGCAACAGACACTCGGCTGTCACGATCCATTGGAATGAACTTGAACCCCAGCAGATGAAAAACACTGAATCATCAAGGAGCGGTAATGTACCTAATATGAGACTTTGTCTCCCTTGAAATTTAATGTGAGAAACATCTCTCCACTACTGCATCCTAAAACTTTGCGGCATTAAGCCAGCCCAACTGAACCCTTCTAGTTGAACTAGTATTACTCTTCCAATGAACTATCTCTTGAACAAAGATCTATGAATAAAAGTGGACATACTATTTAAATCCACCACAGCGGACTATACTAGAACATGTATGAGGACAGTTTTGTATCTATATCTGTCTCCTATTTAACGGCTGCAGCCCAGTGAATACTTCTTTCTCTCTGCCTACTCTGTCCCTAGCTTTCTCTTCTTTCCAGTAGCTCGAGCTCCAGAGGGCCAGGTATAGCTTATCTCTTCTAATTAATATATATTTTCTTTACACATCCAGGGATTTCCCTGAGAGATAAACACCCTCCCTCGTTATCTGACGTCCGGATGTCAGATGATATTCACCCTGACCTGCTAATGGTCACCCTTGAGATGGCTGTATCCTGTCTACTCCCAAATAGATTGGATCGGTGATCTGATGTCTTGCACCATTTTTTTATTTTTTTTACAGGATCCACCAACCATGGCTTCAGCCATAATGCACTCCTTGCCATGACCGCGGGGAACACTGCTCCTGAAAAAACATCAATTGACGTCTGACACGTCCACCACAAAGTATGCTGCCAATTTCAGCTCTTACAAAAGCTGTTACCACCTTGTCTCTTCACTTCTTTCAGACGGGCTTATTAAAAGGATTACTCCACTTTTGCAGAGCTGCAATTTCCTGTAAAAAGCAATGAATCATCATTTCCTGCTTGTATGACTGGCTCACTGATTTTCCCAGAAGTCTGCACCAAGATAAAAGCCAGATTTTGTCATATACTGCGATAATTTTTATTTGAATGTGACAGTAAAAGTAGGAGGTCTTGCCAGCTACATTAACAATGCATCCACCATTAAAAGGAGACTGCAGCAGGTTGACCTTTAGCCTTTTTAGGGTATACAGTTTTGGCAGCCTGTTTATAAGGGCATTTTACTTTGATCCCTTCAAGTCTTCCTGGACTAACTCCTGGACTAACTCCTCCAGTTGTTCAGTGAAGGAAATTAGTGTTCTAACCTTGTGGAGAGTTTACTCCATTTCACCCCAGGTAATTGCGTCCTTAACTGCCCTTGCAGAAAAAAGGTCTCTATTGGGCAAGCTTCAAAGCTTGTGGCCCCTGTAATGCTTTCTTCCCATGGCAAACTTTCCAATTTGGACACCATCTACTGGCTCTGGTTGGAAGTGCTAGGCAATTCATGCACTGTAGCTTGTCAAGCAATAACTTTCCACCACGAATGCAGCAACTATTAGGGCTGGTAACCTGTGGTGTTTGTAAGCGGGGAGCAAACATAATCAGAGGTGAGATGATGACATTGATCAATTGCATGTATGACTGCTCTTGAACAGTGACTGTTCTTGCTTTTAGCAGACTCTCTTCATCTTGAGATCCTTGCAGGACTGTATAGTGCTAGCTTGACAGGCAATGACTTTCCACCACAAATGCAGCAACTATAAGGGCTGGTAATTTGTGATGTTTGTAAACAGAGAGCAGTGATAATGAGGGGCGAGTTGATGAGCTTAAAGGATCACTAAAGGAACATTTTTTTTAGCTACATAGCTTCCTTTACCTTAATGCAGTGCTGTTTTCATGTTCTCATTGTTCGTTTTTGCTTTGAAGTTACTGTAATTCTGCTCTGATCTCCACACTTCCTGCTTGTCTGGCTCTTTATGAAAAATCTCATGGCAGCTTTTCACTGTGGTCCAAGCTGTGTGTCTAAAACTCCTCAGAACCAATCTCTACTTCACATAAACACAAAACCAGTTTAAAAACGAAAGTGAAACTAGAGGCATATTATATGATTGATTTTTATCTATTTTTAAAAGGATTCGGTTAACTTTTATGTCTCTATACCCTGTAAACAGTCATTTCAGCAAAAAAAAAATGTTTTCCTTTAGTGATCCTTTAATCAACATTGCCTGGATGTCTGTTAATAGATGGTAACTTGTCTTGACCATCAGAAGGCTCCCTTTATCTTGTGGTCCTTACAGGACTATAGATTTGGGCTCTCTTTTTCTCAATCTTCACTACTTACCTAATCCCTATACCTTAAAGCAATGGGTGGTCTGACTGGACAGCGTTTCCCTAGAAACAGAGCAAAGCAGCAGACTGAAATGAAAAATAGCAAAATGCTAAGGGCCAGATTCTGGTAGAATCTGCGGCGGCGTAGCGTAAGCCATTTACACTACGCCGCCGCAACTTACTGGAGCAAGTGCCGTATTCTCCAAGCACTTGCTCCGTAGTTTGCGGCGGTGTAATGTAAATGGCCCGGCGTATCCCCGTGTAATTCAAAGGGGGCGGCTTGTATTTAAATTAAGCGCGCCCCCGCGACGATCGAACTGCGCATGTGCTGGCCGGGAAAAAATCCCAATGCGCATGCTCCAGCTCACGTCGGAAAACGTTGTTGAAACCGACGTGATCGTCACTTACGCAATGCCCTATTCGCGAACGACTTAGTAAAACGACGTAACCGACGGAAAAAAGACGACGCTGACCCGACACCATACTTAACATTAGTGTTGAGCAGAATATGCCATATTCGATTTCGCGATATATCTCGAATATTCGAGATATATTCGCTAAATACGAATATTCGTGATATTTTTTGGAAATGAAATGATTGCGAATTTTCGCTATTGCGAATGCGAAATTTCGAGAAATGCGGAATGGAGCACTCTGATTGGCTCAGAATATTCGTGATATTTTATAATACCAAATAATTGCGAAATTTCGAGAAATGCGGAATGGAGCACTCTGATTGGCTCAGAATATTCGTGATATTTTATAATACCAAATAATTGCGAAATTTCGAGAAATGCGGAATGGAGCACTCTGATTGGCTCAGAATATTCGTGATATATTACAATACAAAATAATTGCGAATATTCGGCAAATGCGGAAGGAGCACTCTGATTGGCTCAGAATATTCTTGATATATTACAATACAAAATAATTGCGAATATTCGGCAAATGCGGAAGGAGCACTCTGATTGGCTCAGAATATTCTTGATATTTTATCGTAATTTCGCAAAAATGCGAATGAGAAATTGATTGCAGAATTTCGACAGTAACACTCTGAAATCGAATATATGTGTTATTTTAGCTAAAAACAATATTGCGAATTTCTCAAAAATAATCGCGCGATATCGCTATTGCCGAATAATCGCATTGCGATTTTTCGGCAATATAAAATGATCGCTGCAGATACTCGGCCCAAGGTCTCTAATCATACCAGCAATGCTTTTAGACGTCGATGGGGATCTCTAGGATGTGATCTGTTCTAAAAAAAAAATGAAAAAATACGAATATTCGAAATAGCGAATATTCACCGCGAAATTCGGAATATATCGCGAATACTCGAATATGCCATATTCGAGCCGAATATTCGCAATACGAATATTCGTGAGCAACACTACTTAACATGGCATACGACGGAACTTTGTAAGCCTACCATATAGGAAACGACGACGAGGCGGCGTAAAAACATTCGGGAATCGGCGTATTAGGCTCATTTGCATAGGCAAATGAGAAATCAACGTTAAGGCCACCTAGCGGCCAGCGAAGTAATTACATCTAAGATCCGACGGTGTAAGTGTTTTACACCTGTCTGATCTTCGCCGTATCTATGCGTAAATGATTATATGAATCAGACGCATAGATACCCGGGGAAAAAAAACAGAGATATGACGGTGTTTCCTGCGACACACCGTCGTATCTCTTTTGAGAATCTGGCCCTAAGTCTCCACTATTGCGACCTGAAAGTCGCATGATTTGCTGCAAATTTGATGCAACTTGGAGCAATGCATGTGTATTCTTGGGAGTCTATGGACACAGATATGACTGTTACTCATTGGAAATCATGGGGTACGGCTTGTAATGCGATTTTGCAGTGGAAACTGAGCCCAATACAGTGATCCCAGAGCAAGCATTGAGAAGGAGATAGGAAGAGTTCAGGTGAATGCCATTAAGAGCACAATGATCCTAGAGCAACACTGAGAAGGATATAAGAAAAAACCCAGATAAATGCCATAAAAGGTGAAAACATACCTGTAACAATGACCACATAAGCATCCAGCATGCATGAGTAGAGATCTTCACCATTTGTTGCCAAAAATGCAGTGAAACCATTTAGAACTCACATTTTCCATTAGTGATGATTATCAGTGCCTGAGCATGATCATGCTGGAAAGCTCTAGCCAGGAAACACAGAGGCTGCATCACTTCCTGCCTCTCAAGCTCAGTGTACTTGCACTGCTGCAGCAATCTTGGTAATGGCAAACGCCCATAACACAGAGAAAGTAAGTAAAACGCACGTTACACTTACGAATGCAGTGTTGCGACTTACAAACAACTTTAATTGTAATAACAAATATTTTTCAATTGTCATAAATTAAAGGTATGCTATGTAAGTGTAAATGATAACATTTCTCAGAAAACCATAAGGTTATCTTTTTTCACTTAAAGCTTTCAGAGTTTGAAAAAGATCCCCCAAACCAATTTCTGAACACATGGGAACATTAGGATTAAAAGAAGGTGCTGCTGGTTTTTGAGGGTCCCAGAATGTTTATAAAAACAATGTTTTCACAAAAATTACGATAAAAACTTTATTAGTGGAAACAAACATAGCAAAACTTACAACAATCCTAATAAATTTGGGAGATAAAACTTTAATGAAAAGGTTCCTTAAAAAAAAAAAAGTGGAAATCAAAGATACGCAAAAGTGAAAACAATCAGAAGGTTGGCTTTCACTTATCAATTATGTTAATGCCTAATCGTAGTGCTCTGTGTACTCTGCATTGGTGTATGTTATAAAATGATGCAGGAATACATTTTATTGCAACAAAGTGTTTTAACATACACACCAGCACAAATTTTTGTTGTTTTAGCCTCATTTGCACGGCCACAAAGGGCTGAACGGTATCAAGGAGTGTATTTTTGAGCCCAAAAGTGTTTGAGTACGAGCGTGGCAGCAACCTGTACAAATCATTTATAGACTGACAGACACTATGGTGGTGTGCATATTACCACACATCTGAGCAGTTCCATACATATAGTGATTTATGAGAATCCCAGTTTGTGTCCACAATGTGAGATTACATGCATACAGCTACAGTGTCTGTCAGCCTGTCATTGACTCATACAAGTTGCTGCCTGCAGCTGTAAGCAAATGCCTGTGACAGAGATGTGCTCTGTGTGTATGAGTGCTTGAGGCCAATGACACAAGCACCATGTACAGCTTGATGAGCAGTTTGTTCATGTGGCTAGAGCCGCACAGAACTGCGTGCTGAGAGCATTTGTTTCTCTATGGCGGCATTTTTCTTTTTTTTTTTTTTTAAAGTGCATTTTTGTGCGTGAACTCGAGAGAGAGGAGCCAGACTGCAGGAGTTGGGAGACCCTCCCCCCGGAGGCAATCGCCATCCTTCTCCATGGTGGGTGTGAAGGGGGGCCTCCCACTCACCCCGCCCTACCTGCTCCTCTTGGGAGCCCAACTGGGGCCCAACAGGACCCCAATGGGGCAGAGGGACTCCCCCTATGAGGGAGTGAGGGGGCCTAGCCCACCCAGCCAGCCCTGTAGGTCCTTCGCCTCTCTTTATTTTAGGAGACCGCATGGCCAAAGTGCGTGTGTTTTTTTAAACCAATTTCGTGTGCGTGCAAGTGTGGTGGTTTTGGGGGGGGGGGTGGGCGTACTAAGCACAGGAGTACCTTGCATAGCACACCCACCGGGAGCCCGGCTGAGACCACCAAACTCAATTCACATGTAGCCGAGACCGGGATCCGAACCCTTGGCTGCAGAGGTGAACAGCTTGTCAGCGCAGTGCCAATCACGTTGAGCCACCACAGCTCCCTTATGGCGGCATTTTTCAACCAGGGTGCCGTAGCAAAATGCCTAAAAAATTCCTACAAATTGTCTATGTTGTTGCACAAAGCCACAGGTTTTTATTTTTGAGCATTACAACCTTTGGCACGGTGACTTCAGCTTGTTCAGTTATGCTTTGACAATAAAACCTGGAAGCTGATTGGTTTCTGTGCACAGCTGCATTTTACACACTCCAGTTTTAGTAAATCAACACCATATTGTTTGGCATGTCCAAAGAGTGAACCATTTAAAACAAGCTGTGTTGTAAATACAGACCTTGGCTGCATTCTCTAAGGCCCCTTTCACACTGGAGTGGTTTTCTAGACAATTTAGCGCTGGAAATGGCCTCTGCTAAACGCCTGAAAACTGCCTCCCATTCAATCAGGTGTGACTTTTCACACTCGGCCGATGCGCTTGCGGGACTTTCCAAAAAATCCTGCAAGCAGCATCTTTGGAGCGGTTTGGGAGCTCTGTATTTAGCACTTTTATAACGCCCTGCCTATTAAAATGAATGGGCAGCGCTTCCAAAGCACCTAAAAAGTGTTTTGGGAGCGCCTAAACATGGGAGTTTTTAACCCCTTCTCTGGGGTTAAAATTGCCCCACTATCGGCGGAAAAGCATCGCTTAAACAGCACTGAAGCACCGCTAAAATGAGCGTCGCTTTAGCACTTACACGGCCCCCTGTGTGAAAGTGGTCTAAAACTGACTGCTTTGTGTGCAGATCTGCCTATAATTAACATGATCAGTATCGGCTCTGTAAAAGAACAAGTTGCTACCCAAAATTCCTTTATGTGCAAAATTCACAGTGAACAAGTCATATTACCGGGGGTGTTTTGTAAATAGTACTGTGTTTTTTTTTTCCATTTAATTTCAGACCATGTGGAAAATTGGTAAAACCTCTGGTTTATGTTGTCTGTGTTTCCACAAATTATGACAGAAATTACATCTACGTAGGAAGATGGAAAAAATAGAAAGCTGAATTCTACTTTTAAAAACAAGGGGTAAGGGTAAAAATCTCTCTGGGGCTTTGATTGAAGATTCCAAGCTGGATTTCCCCAAAATTCTTTTTGTCCTAGTGACAGATATCAGACAGAATAGAAAGTGAGGGGATAGCGCTAATGAGAACCCAGGGGGTATTTAAGCCTGGATTCACACTGACAGCAGTTTAGCTGAACTAACACTATTTCATCCCTGCATGTCAGTCCCGACTTTGGGGGCGATTTCAGAGACAACTGTGTGGGATTCTGCACAGATGTCTACTGAAATCGAACCCCGAAGTTGCCAAAAGTAGTACAGAAATTACTTTTGGGAATCAGTGTGGCATTGCACCGATTCGAACTGTGCCATTGCCGGTAATAGCCGCCAAATCAATGTGAACCAGGGCTAAAGCCTACATTTACCAAATAAAGATAAAAAAAATAGGCACAAGGGACATTACTTTCCTTTAGTAAGATTTGTCCCTTGTGCTGCTGTGTCCTGCTTTTTCCGAAATCTTCCCCCTACTTGAACCTTGCCACCATATACTTCCAGTGTGGCAAGGGTTAACAGAACTAAGGGGATGTGACAATTACTTATCAAAAATTCACAACTATGAGTGTCATTTATGCCCAGCTGCTCCATTTATAGAAGCCATGAAAGAACCAGGATCTATGAATGGAGGATGGGCAGATGATTGATAGGTCAGTTCCTTCCATTCATACTGTAGGTCAGTCATCTCCATTCATAGACCTTGTTTCATTCATAGATGCTATCGTAAAGCTTCTATGAATGGAGAAGTGAAGTCGAAAGGATGGGCATAGTCGGACACGCTTCATGAGTGCATACCACAGCTCCTTAGTTCTAGCAACCCCCAGTGCTTCGGAAGATTTTATTGGTATTGGGTATGAAGGAAGAAATTATAGCTGAAGGACACAGCAGCACATGGGCCACATCTCTTTATTTTTAGGTAAACTTGGACTTTAAATCAGAGAAGTTTTACATTCTCTCAACTCTATTACTAGCTAATTATATTGGCTAAAGTTGGGCTTTAAGAAAATAATGACTGACTGCAGATTAAAAAATAAAATTATAATATACAAATTTGAAAGTAGACAGTTCAAGCTATTTAGTAAGACCCCTGGTGAGTTTTTGAAGTTGTAATATGTTATAACAATTCTTTGAAAGATTTAGAAATGTAAAAAAAATATATATGCTTCCAGTGTGGCAAGGTTTAACAGAACTAAGGGGCTGTGACAAGAATAAAATTCACTATTCTAAGCAACCATTTTTTTTCCAGAATGAAAACTATTCATTCAGTGTTTACTATTGTGATTAGCCACAGCTAATCACATGGTACAAATGGGCTGTGATTGGCCCGGTCTGTTCCATGTGGTCACTGTAACCAGTCATAAAGCCATCCATTGTGTACAATTGTCATGTGATCTGCTGGGATTGGTCACAGCAGATCACATGGTACCGGCACTGATATGTCAATCGTGGTGTCCAGTAGATACACTGGTGACAGATTGCGCAGCAGCATAGCAGTGGTGTGCGTTTCTGGGGAGGATGTAATATGACACCCACCCAGAATGAGAGGGCTTCCGGCCATCAATGACTATAGACAGAAAGGTGTTAAAAAATAAACATGTTATACTTACCTGCTCTATTTAATGGTTTTGCACAGAGCAGCACTAAACCTCCTCTTCTAGGGTCACACACTGGTGCTCCTGGACCCTCTTCTGGGTGTGCCACCATTAGAGATTCCACTTCTTGTTGTGGCACGCCTGCCGGCTCAATATTGAGCCATGCTGCCTGTATCCATAGAGTTAGAAGTGTTTCCCATAGCGGGATGTGGTTTAGGGATTCTTGAAGATGCATAATGTATAACATATAAATATATGTATGGATCTAGGAAAAGATTGGGGGAATCTCGCGCCAAAATACAATGGGGGGGGGGAATAATACAAAAGTGAACTAGGAGCTGCTCCCTAAATAATACAGAGTACTGAATTATACATATAAACAAGTGGAAAATAAGGGGCGCTAACTACTAATATAATGAGCATAAGGTATATAACATTATAGTGAACAATATAAGTGAAAATCGTGCCACAGCAATAAATGAGCAAATATATGACAGAACAGTGAATACAATATTAGTGCAAATGCCAAATAGACAATAATGTCTAAACAAAGTCCATCAAAAATTAAGATGTGCAGTGATGTGCTGGAAAACAATTATGATCTTGAGAAGTGCTCTGTGTAAATTCTTCCAAATAGAATATTTCACCTTCACCAAAGTGCCACCTCAAGTGAGGATAGATGGCTCCTTACCCGATGGTGTTGACCTATTAATTAAAATAAGGTCAAATGAGCTCGAGAGTCAGCTGCTATCCGTAGGGGACTCGATTTCAAACCCAGTTGATAATAGATTTCATAGAAGGAAAAAAACAGCTTCCATAGTATAAAACCTTTTATTGTGGTAAAAATGCTAAAAATACAGTGCCAAGTGGCCTCTTACTTGGAGTGGTGCCCGTGTTCTCGGCACTGAGGCTGTAGATATGTAGGGATATGGAGAGAGATGGTGAGATGGTGAGGTGAGCTGGTGAAGCCGGCGTGCGCACGCCGGCTTCACCAGCTCACCTCACCATCTCACCATCTCTCTCCATATCCCTACATATCTACAGCCTCAGTGCCGAGAACACGGGCACCACTCCAAGTAAGAGGCCACTTGGCACTGTATTTTTAGCATTTTTACCACAATAAAAGGTTTTATACTATGGAAGCTGTTTTTTTCCTTCTATGAAATCTATTATCAACTGGGTTTGAAATCGAGTCCCCTACGGATAGCAGCTGACTCTCGAGCTCATTTGACCTTATTTTAATTAATAGGTCAACACCATCGGGTAAGGAGCCATCTATCCTCACTTGAGGTGGCACTTTGGTGAAGGTGGAATATTCTATTTGGAAGAATTTACACAGAGCACTTCTCAAGATCATAATTGTTTTCCAGCACATCACTGCACATCTTAATTTTTGATGGACTTTGTTTAGACATTATTGTCTATTTGGCATTTGCACTAATATTGTATTCACTGTTCTGTCATATATTTGCTCATTTATTGCTGTGGCACGATTTTCACTTATATTGTTCACTATAATGTTATATACCTTATGCTCATTATATTAGTAGTTAGCGCCCCTTATTTTCCACTTGTTTATATGTATGGATCTGATCAAACCCCAAACATCTGAGTCATGAGGCGCATGCGCGGACAGCTCCGGAATGGCAGCTTAGCCCTGGAGCTCCGCACCGTTACGGCTGACCGACGGATCTAGCGGGCGGATCGGGTCACCCTAGCTGGCCACAGCAACACTCTCGGGTAGAGGAGTAGCGGGGGCACCAGTATATGTCGGAAGGACCGACGAGACGGAGCCTGGGACCACAGCTGGAGGCGGTAAGCGGGACACGTGATCCCAAGATGGCGGGCGGCACCCAGAATTTCCTCACAGACACGGAGGAATCCTTTGGCACCAGGCCATCCTATGCCTCTGTAGCCCGCTCACTCGCGCCAGGGAACCCAGCTAGCCCCCTGCCGATCATGGCTCATTCTCCTGCATCCACAGAGTCCCTGCTGGAGCAGACAATGGCGGATCTTATGGACTCCCCCTTAAGGCCTTCCTCCCCACATGCACCAGAAAGGCCTGGCATGGCAGAGGTCACTGCACACTCCCTGTCACAAACAACTGACTTGTTCACACAACTGTCACTCTTGCTAGACAGGGGACTGGCACAAACAGCAGCCAAGATCACAGGGGAACTAAGAGGGGACTTTCAGATGATAGGCACCAGGATGGAATCTATAGAGAACAAACTCGATCAAACGATCGCCACTACCCGACAAAATTCTGACCACATCCAATTTCTGCAGGACCAATTGGACACTGCCCTCTCCCGGATCGACGACTTGGAGAACAGATCCAGGAGAGAGAATTTTAGGATCAGGGGGCTCCCTGAATCAATTACTGACACTTTTCCGGTGGTCCAGGACTTTATCAAACAGCTGATCCCTACTATCCCCCAACATAAATTGGAGATTGATCGGGCCCACAGAACCCTAGGACCGCCGAGGAAGGATGGCTCCCCCAGGGACATCGTGGTCAAGCTTCACTTCTTTTCGGTGAAGGAGGAAGTGATGAAGGTGAGCAGACACCAAAACCCTCTCACTTGCCGGGGTCACACAGTTCAAGTGTTTGCGGACCTTTCGCCCACAACTATCCAAAAGAGAAGAACCCTAAAGCCCCTCTTATCGGCCTTGACGCAACGTGACATCAAATACAAGTGGGCCTTCCCATTTGCCGTAAAATTTGAGTACAAGGGTAAGGCACATGCATTTCACAACTTCCATGATGGGGAACGCCTCCTGCTGAACCTCCGCCTTATTTCACGTGAGGCCGCCATGGATCTCTCCAACTCCAACCCTGGATCCACCAAACGTCCTTCTCCTGCAAGCCCCTTGACTAACACCTGGGACAAGCCTAAATTTAAGAAGACCAGGGACACCAGGCCTCCATGACATCACTAAAGAAGATTCTCTGGAAACAGTTTGTGAAGACTTTTGTTTTCTCTGGACGAACTCCCCCCATGTCTTGGGAAGTACTGCCTACTCCTCATCCTTTCCCAGTTGTGGTCCCGAGGGACCTTATCGGTCGCAGTCTTGATCCTAAACTAGACCACTCATATGTTATAATAGCCACTCACGGTTTGGGTATTGCTACTCATGTTTACCTGTTCATTCCTCCCTCCGATTGTTCTTGATATTTTTGATGAAAACATTTTTTTTTTTCTCTTGGAGCATGTGGCTGGCCCCTTAGGGACCCACAACCTCTTCTACATGCTTGGTATGTGGGTGGGGGTTGGGTCCTTGGGAAGCGGGCTTCTGGGGTGCCCCTTTTTGCCCGGCATACTTGTTTTTTGTTTTGATGGAGCTATCAGTTCCAGTTTAGCTTATTGGTTACGTCGGAGCCGGGGTGGTGTTGCAGCGCCTCCTCCTACCCCACGGACTCGGCTATGCCCTTTCCCAGGGTGCAGTAAATGAGAACAGGGTTCTCGGTGTTGGGTACACAGGTGCCCAACACCCCCCTGAGCCCCTAGCGGGCTCGTGTCCCCCCCCCCCCTTTCCCTCACTCATCTCTTCCCACTGTCTTGTTCCTCTCTAACTTCTCTTCCTCTTGCAGGCGGCGATAGGACGGATGGCGGTCTTCTATTCCCAGGTGGTCTGCGGTTCCCCAGACGATCGGGTCCTCGGTTCCGCTGTGATGCCCCTAGCCAGGTAAGTGGCGGGGTTTTGGTGATCTCCCCTATACCTTTGCTCCATGGCTAGTGACACTCCCAAGGCGACCTCATTAAAGGTAGCCACACACAACACACAGGGTCTAAACTCCCCATCCAAACGACGGAAGGTACTAGACTTTATGAAGTCCCGTAACCTTGATATCCTCTTCCTACAGGAGACGCACTTCCCAATCCGATACAAACCCAATTTCCTCCATGCCCAGTTCCCTCAGTTTTTCCTGTCCAACGCAGAGGATAAAACCAAAGGGGTAGCGATCCTCATATCCAAGCACTGCAGGTTCTCGCTACAGTCAGAATACAGGGATCCGGGAGGGCGGTTTGTCTTGGCCAAGGGCACTATTGACGGTCATCTGTACTCCCTGGTCTCCTATTATGCCCCCAATGTGGGCCAGCTGAAATTTTTCACCGATCTATTCAAAACCCTAGACCCACTATTGGAGGGCATGGTGATCATGGGAGGAGACACGAACGTCGCCTTTGATCAAGGCATTGATAAATCCAAACCTCCAACGGCACAAAATGTGCGCCCCACCAGACTTAGCTCGAAGATTGCCAAATTAGTGTATCAGAGGGGTCTTACTGACATCTGGCGGGAGATGAACCCGACCCAAAGAGACTACACACATTTCTCCCACGCCCACCAAACCTATGCTAGAATAGACCATCTCCTGATTTCGAACGCCCTGATCCCGTCGATCAGCAAATCTCAGATCACAGACACAGTCTGGTCCGACCACTCACTAGTAAGTATGTTTTTGACTAACCACCCTTCACTCCCTAACTCCCGTCAGTGGCGGCTCAACGATTCGATACTGTCGGACCCTGCTCACAAACAGGAGGTAGAACTGGCCATTTCTGAATACTTTTTGCAAAACAGCTCCCCTGACGTATCAGCAGAGACTCTCTGGGCTGCCCACAAGGCAACCATTAGAGGCAAATTAATTCAAATCAAGGCAAGACTTAATAGGGCTCGCAGAGCGGACATAGAGAACCTTGAAAAAAAATTCCAAGAGCTCTGTGCGGAACATAAGAGGGAACCAGGCCGCTGCCCTATGTCCCGCATTGACTCTGCCCGCCTAGAATTAAATCTAGCTCTGACTGCCAAAGCTGTGACCGGTCTCCGATGGCAAGGGGCAAGATTTTACCACATGAAAGATAAACCGGGGCCTCTTTTAGCCTCCAAACTTACCCCGCGTCCTCGAACGTACGTTTTCCCTAAAATTAACATAGCGGGACAACCCCCCACGGCGAACCCACTTAAAATCCTCCGAACGTTTCATTCTTTCTATACGAACCTGTATAGAGGACAACAACCAGGGACAACCCCTATCAGGACTAGGTTCCTAGATAACCTCCCTACGCCCACTTTATCTAAGGACCATAGAGACAGACTCGAAGCCCCCATTTCTACAGCGGAAGTTTTGGAAGTTAGAAGTTTGAAGACGGCTCTGCCCCGGGCCCTGATGGGTTCTCCGTTCCATACTATAAGGCCTTTGCACAGACTTTAGCCCCTCACCTAACGAATTTCTTTAACTCCAAAACTAAGGGGGAACCCCTAGACGCACAGCTGAATACTGCCTTCATCTCCGTCATACCTAAGCCTGACAAGGATCCGGGAGAAGTCAGTAACTACAGACCAATATCCCTGATCAATAATGATCTTAAGATAATGACTAAAGTTATGGCGGACAGGTTGGCATCCTTTATTGCTGTCTATATACACAAGGACCAGGTTGGGTTCATACCGGGACGGCAGGGTCCAGACCAAATCAGAAGGGCGGTTGATGTAATGTCTCTATTGCAATCTGGATGGGATGGCGGGGGTGCTCAAGCTGGGATGCTACTGTCGTTGGACCTTCAAAAGGCCTTCGACTCCGTCTCTTGGTCCTATATATTCCAGATTTTGGAGAGGTGGGGATTCGGCCCCCAATTCATTGGACTAATTAGGTCCCTTTACTCTAACCCTGAAGCTAGGATCAAACTGCAGGGCCTGTATTCTGACCCGATTAAAATACGTAATGGGATCCGCCAAGGATGTCCTCTCTCTCCGTTACTCTTTGCTATTGCTATAGAGTCCTTGGCCATAGCCATCAGGTCCAACCCTGACATCACCGGAGTACGCTGCGGATCCACAGTCCACAAATGTGGTCTCTTTGCGGACGACATAATCCTTTTTATAACTTCCCCCATTACATCATTACCGGTGGTATGTAAAACACTTGATGACTTTGCAGACGTATCAGGTTTAAGGGTTAATTACACCAAGTCCTGGGCCCTCAACGTCTCCCTCCCGTTGCCCCTGGTGGCCCAGTTGAAAGATTCGTTCTGCTTTAAGTGGAGTGACTCTTCCATTCGCTACCTGGGAATTAACTTAACCCCCAAATTTGAACAATTATACCGAGCCAACTATCCCCCCACCTATAGAAAATTAGAACTTGATCTTAAACAATGGCACCCGCACCAACTTTCCTGGCTGGGGCGGATAAACTCGGTGAAGATGACCCTGCTCCCACGACTACTTTACCTCTTTCGCGCGCTCCCGATATCTATTAAGAAGGATCACTTAACTTCGTTCCAAAGCAAGGTCATCCAATTTGTATGGGGCAAATCGGGCCATCGCCTAGCTAGGCACACCCTTTTTAGACTTCGAAGCAGAGGGGGACTGGGACTGCCCAATTTACTCTGGTACTATCAGGCGGCTAGACTCACCCAGCTCTCCACAGTTTATAGCAAATGCACCAAACCTGATTGGGTGGAAATGGAAAGACAGGCAGTCCCCTCCTTCACCCTTGACTACCTCCTCTGGAGTGCCCCTAAGGCCAGACCCTCCATTCTTTGCCCATCTCTATCGCACTCGTTCGCGATCTGGGATAAACTCAGAAATGACCCTTGTCATGGATCCTTAGTTTCCCCCTGTAAACCCCTAAGTCACATATTTCATAACCTCGATTTCCCCCCAGGTATGGACATTCGAGCATTCAAATGGTGGTTGGATAAGGGCATGTATCGGATCGGGCACTTCATCTCTATCACGGGACCTATTTCCCTTTCCCAATGTATTATGACACTGAAATTACCTCCGGTAGAGAGATTCAGGTTCCACCAAATATCCTCCTTCCTTCATTCCATTTGGTCCACGAAACCCGACCCCCCACAACCCACACCGTATGAACAATGGTGTGGAGACCTTCTGGAGCAAAGGGGGGGGATCTCCATGATCTACTCGTCACTGGCCGGGGACAAGCGGAAGGCGCCCTATATGCTAGCCTGGGAGGTGGACTTAGACTTGACCTGGGACCTGGACACTTGGCACAAGGCTGTGGGCTCCTCATATAGGGGCATCTACAACGTATCTCTTGTGGAAGCCAATCTAAAGGTTTTCACCAGGTGGTACCTCACCCCTACCCGGCTTGCGGTTATGTACCCCTCGACTTCTCCCTTATGCTTCAGGGGATGTCAGTTGGGGGGCTCCATGCTGCACGTCTGGTGGGAATGCCCCAAAATCAGAGGTTTTTGGAACAAAATATTCTATATAGCGTCCAAAATAACTGGCCTTGCTATCCCCAGGTCCCCATCAACGGCCCTGCTTAACCACCTCCCTGTTAAAGCCCCAAAATCCTCTCGTAAACTTATATTCTTTATCTTCTTGGGCGCCAAAATCACCTTAGCCAGGTCATGGAAACGTCCCAAGGTCTCCATAACAGCAGCCAAAAGGAAAATTTCATGGATCATGTCCCAGGAAAAGATGCTGAGTTCTATCCTAGATAAATCTCCCCAGTTTAGGGAGATATGGGAACCTTGGGCTAACTACATGGGGATCGGAGATTCCATTTACTTGTCCAATTAACCCTCCTGGGAATGGGCCTCTTCCGCTAACCGCCGCTGTTCCTCTCTCCTGCTTCTTCCCCCTTCTCTCTCTCCTCTCTCTATCCTACCTTCCCCCTTACCCATCTCAAGCATTACGGTGAAATTCCCCTGGGCATTGGTTTATCCTTTTTGATCTATAGATTTCTCTAAGCCCAGCCTAGGTCTTTCCCCGGGTTGTTGTTGTTTTTGTTCTTCGTGTTTGTTTGTTTTTTTTGCTTGTATTTTGTATTTTGTTTTTTGGGCTACGTACAAGTACAAAGAGCCTCCTGTATCGGTTCTCCACCTGCCTACAGCGATCTCTAACTAATGTCACTCCCGGATGTATACTGTGAGTGGGGGTCCTCTCCGCCATCCTCTGCACAGTTGAGCTCCCGTTGGGGTACAGGGGAGGTTGGAGAGTGATCCCGCTCTAAGGGGTCCCCTGGGCTAACTTAAAGCAGCGTTATGCAAGTGTTTCTCCCTGTAGCCCTTGGTTTTGCATTTACAATGTATATTGTACCTGTATGCTTTGGATGATCTATTCTATACTGTGTCTTTATGCAATGTATTCCTTTTTTTTTGAAAACCTAATAAATACTTTAAATACTTAAAAATAAAACCAGCTCTGTATTTTGAAAAAAAAAAAAAAAAAAACATCTGAGTCATAGAAACATTCAGTATTTCGTAGAAAAAAAAAAAAGATTTATTAATACATATAGAAAACATGTATATTTGTACAAATGCTAAAAACATTCATAGTTAAAGAGGGAGTGTTATATACACAGTGAACTGCCAACCATCTTCTTTATTCCAATCGTGTTGGAGGTTCAACTAGTTTCGCCCTATATGGGCTTCATCAGGAACCCATGGTGGAATATATTCTATGTAAATGAAAAATATACAATGAAACGACATAACAATGAATTGGAAAAAATACATAAGCATTAAAGAATATATGTCATATTGGATTACTGACAAACAATCATAGCTGATAATATCCTTGGTTACAATGAATGCTAAATACGCAAAAATTGGTGCAATTACTGTGGACCCAGAGAAGGCGCATACCTTGAATAAATGGACGGAAGACCATGAAGAGAAGCAGCCGCAATGGCGTAGTCTCCTAGGTGGAGAAACACCGAACTTAGCGGGATGGGCTGTGTTTCCCCTGATATGGGCCAATCAGCAGGTGTGTTCCTATGTATGTGCCTAATGAGAGAGGAGTGTGTTATAGCATACAAAATGAATAAAATAAAAAAAGGAAGAAATAGCGTTGTCATGGACCGTGAAATACTGAAGTGTTTCTACGTGAAATCCTAATTCATGTATTGCAGAAAATGAGACATTGTGGATAGTACATATTGCAAGAGATACTGGAAGTGGCTTAATTTGTCGTGACCAGGTCACTAGGACAATGACCCTTCAATGCTTAGCTCCGACTAGTGAAATGCTAAGTGAAGTCGGGCTTGTGAGAGACACTTCATTGTCCAGGTGTTAATTCAGGTCGGCTTCTAGACCTTTCTATTATGTGATAAAACTGTTTAAAGTTTCCTGTCAGGAGTATTGGATTAGCATGTCATTATCTAAAAGGTTAATTGAATTCTATTGATAATGGAATGTGATGTGTCAAGCTTTGCGGTGCCGAAATGTCTCTGTATGGAAACCCCAGTGTGTGGAAAAGGGGGTGGAGATTTCATTGTTCTTTGATTGATGAAAGCTTGTAACCTGTATATAACCAGCAGAGTGTTTCAATAAAGTTGAGTTCTGTTTGAACATACATACAACTCGCGTGGTGTGTGTTCTTAATGGGTTTGATTGGTACATAGCTGTAGGTCGGACCCCGAAATCTTGGATGACTGGACCATCAGATGTTGCAATCTGCAATCTGATCGAATAGAAGCAGAGGAGTGTCGGGAGAGCAGGACCTGGGCGAGAAAGGGTCTCGTCACAAGAGTATACTTCTCACATGGCACTGGTATATGGGTATAGAGTATTATTAAACACTTACTAGTGCTGGTTGGAGATTGGTGTGGCTAGTATAAGAGACAGGGTATAACCCGATCGCCTATTCAGGCACATCAAGTGCGCTGTTGCTAGCAGGTGTGTGTTAATGCCGCACTCTAATTCATAAACACTATAGGGTAAAAGGAACAATAAAAGGCAATGAATAGCCAGAATATGAATTTTTTTGTTTCTAATAAACGGTATTCATGTATGGGTGTCACTTGCACATATCCCTGATAAGTATCGAGGAGTGCAGGCATACAGACTCAAAATACACATCAGTGCTACACTGAAGGAAACATATGTAATTAACTAACCTTATTGCTATATAGTGAACATTGCCTTTAGGAGCTGAGCCATCCGGAGCAATAAATGCACCTAATGTGTCAGAGATACAAAGAAAAGGGGGAAAGATAGAAAAAAAAGCAATATAATGAGAGGCATGAAAGCACTGAAAATCAGCAAGACATAGCTGAGATTAGGTTTGAAGGAGATAATCAGAAAGGTACCTGTAATCAAGGGTATCCCCAATAGAACACAATCAGGGTATCTTCATGAGCGTGGCGCTGAGCGCTGACAACTCATGGAGCTCTTAACATATCTCTCACCATTAGGTTAACGGCGCCACAGCTGTAAAGTGTAAAGCTGGGAAGTGTGACGAGTGCCAAGGGAGTTCCCTAGCTAAATTTGTCCCAGAGCTCAAACAACCAGGGAGAGAGAGGGGGCATCCTATGAGAGGGGCGGATCCGCCGCTCATCCAATGAGACTCGTCGAATACCGGACCTGGGCAACACCCGAGCCTCCACCCAGGTTCGGCGCTGCAATGAGGAGCGTCGGTCCAGGCCCCTACCCGCCCACATAGGCTGCATAGGAACACGGGCTGTGAAGCCCAGCTGATACCTCACAAGGCAACACAGACAAAGAGAGGCCAAATCGGCACATCTCGCCACGATTATCCTACCACTGAGCAAACAAGGAAAATATGACACCCTACCTAGATCCACAGACAGCACATAAATTACCAATATAACCACAAAGTGATAAATAGAGTTGAGCGGACACCTGGATGTTCGGGTTCGGACCCGAACAAGAACTTTAAAAAAAAAGTTTGGGTTCGGGTACCCGAACTCCGAACCCCATAGAAGTGAATGGGACACGGACTTTAGTAAAAAAAAAAAAAAATGAGCAGAGGTCAATATTCCTTAGTAAGGATTGGGCTGTCCCAGTGACGTAGTACAGTACGCATCAGAGGAGGACGGGGTCATGTGATGCGTGGCCCACCTCCCCTATAAAAGAAACGTCAAGCTCCGACGCGTCATTCGCGTAGCCGTGCTCTGAATCTGATCTTCTCATCGCTGAACCAAGACACCGTCGCTGGAGAGAACACCCGTTGCTGGAGACAACACCCGGCGCTGGATAAAAGACAACATTGGAGCAGGGAACAGCATCGATCGTTCGTCTATTTTCACCGCTGGATTTTTATTTGGTTTAATGAATAAAATATTTTGTTCCACGGTGTGTGTGTTTTTCTTTAAACAACTACTACTTTCTGGAGGCTACACCCGGGATGGGTTGATGAACCGTGGTTGAGCCGCTGGTTTCTGGTCATATCACAGAGTACTGGGAGGTTCATTATGGCTCTGCAGGTGGGCACATGGTCTGGGATGCGTTCAAGGCGTCCACCCGGGGCGTGTATATAGCTGCTATCAAGGCTGCTAGAATTGAGAAGAATTCTGAGTTGGAGGCGCTACAGGTCCATGAGGTTCGGTGTGCGAAGGCTCATGCAGAGGCGCCCTCTGTCTCCACACTTGCGGAGTTACAGATGGCCAGAAGGGCCTTTTTGGTTCATCTGCAATCTCTTACGCAATGTACGTTTAAATCTAAGGCGGGAGACTTATTTGAGAGGGGGGACAAGAATGGGAAATTGCTGGCTTATTTAGCAGCAGATGCTTGGCCTCATGTGGCAATTCCTTGCATATGCACGGCAGGGGGAGCCCTGGTGAGGGACAGGGAAGGGATAATGCAGGCTTTTGTGTCCTACTACTCTGACCTCTATGCGGCTATCCCACAGTATGACAATAGGGTTCTGACGGACCTGCTGGACTCCTTTCAGATCCCGGTGTTGCCTGGGGAGGCGGTGGAGCTCCTGGAGGCTCCCTTTTCTCCTGAGGAGAAGGCTGCGGCTATTGCTTCCTTCCCAAAAGGAAAGGCGCCGGGTCCTGATGGGATCCCGGCGGAGTGGTATAAGACTTACTCGGATGTGCTCTCGCACAGGTTGCTGACCCTTTACAGGGAATGTTTGGAGGTGGGGAGTTTGCCTCCCTCGTGGTACGAGGCCCAGGTGGTCTTGCTCCCCAAACCTGGGAAGGACCTCCTCCATTGTTCCTCCTATAGGCCCATTGCTCTACTGAATATGGACCTTAACATTTTGACCAAGATGTTAGCTAATAGATTGATGTCCTGTTTAGACCATTTAATTTCACCTGACCAGACAGGGTTCATGCCCAAGAAGGCTACAGATATCAACTTACGCAAGGTTTACGCTCACACGCAGATTGACAGGGAAATATCTCACGGGGGGGCCCTGGTGTTTTTCGATCTTGAAAAGGCGTTCGACTCCATTGATTGGGGCTACATGACTCAGGTACTGGAGCGTATGGGCTTTGGTCCTGTGTTCCTCAAATGGATATCATTACTCTATAATAGTCCGGTAGGGGCAATTCGTCTGAATGGCGAGGTGTCGAGCGCCTTTCCGGTATTTAGAGGCACCAGGCAGGGTTGCCCCTTGTCGCCGGGCTTATTTGCCCTGGTGATGGAACCCCTGACAATCGCATTGCGATCCTCGCTCCTAATTGAGGGAATCAAGGTGGGCACTCTGACTGAGTCATTGGCTCTTTACGCGGATGACCTGGTTCTGTTTCTGGGGGATACCGGTCCTTCCCTACATGCCGCACTTTCATTGATGAGCAGGTTTTCTGTGGTCTCGGGCCTTAAGGTCAACTGGACCAAATCAAAAATCCTCCCACTCCGTTCCCATGTGTCGCCTGGACAGGCTGACCCTTCTAATCCCCTACAGTGGGTGACTCAGATTAGGTACTTGGGGTTGCTAATTACGAACTCTGTGTCGGACTTTGTCAACCTCAATGTATCCCCATTGTTAAGCACTGTCTCTAGGAAGTTACACTCCTGGAAGAGTCTTCCCCTGTCCCTCATTGGAAGGGTCAATCTTATTAAAATGAAGATTCTCCCTCTCCTACTCTATACACTTAGGAACTCTCCGGTGTGGATACCAAAATCCATTTTTAAGGCCATAGATGGTATAATCTCCTCCTTCTTGTGGCAGGGTAGTCTCCCACGCCTCAAGTTGGCCATCCTTAAGAAACCCTGGGGGAAGGGGGGTTTGGCGGTACCTGACTTCCACAAGTATTTCCTGGCTGGCCAGTTGACGGTCGCACACCGTTGGCTGACTTCTGCTCCGGACGATGCTGCGGTATCGTTGGAGGCGGCTTGTGTGGGTTCCTATGAGGCACTCTCCTACTTAGTTTATAGGGGCCCGAGGGCCCCTTACCCCTTAATGCACTCCATGAAGTTGGTGATCAGAGCATGGTCTGTGGCACAAGAGTTGAGGCCTTCCGATCGCCTCACCCTCTCCCCTAAAACGCCTCTATGGAGAAATCCTAATTTGTCACACTTTCTGGACTACCCGGACCCGGTGGTGTGGGCTGCCTATGGGATAAAGACCTTAAGTCACATTGTGGTGAATGGTACCCTTATGACGTTTGACGAGCTAAAGACACGCTATGACCTTCCCAATACTCATTTCTTTAGATACCTGCAGTTGCGCCATGCATTCCTGGCTCAATTTTGTGGGGTTCCTTTGGTTCTAGAAATCGGGGATTTGGAATCACTGGCTCGTAGCGAATCGCTTCCTAAGACAGTATCTAGCCTCTATCAGGAACTTTTTCAGGAAACTACCAAGCTGCTGTCGCCTTGCAGGAATGCTTGGGTGGCTGTAGCCCCGGTACTGGACAGGGATGACTGGGACGATGTCTGGGGGGGGGCGGCAATCCAGGCCCTGGTTTCCACTAGGGATAGACTTATACATTACAAGTTTTTACATAGGATATACCTGACCCTGGCCAGACTGGCTAGAATGTTCGGAGGTCAGGGATCTGTCTGCTGGCGGTGCTCCATGCCCTCTGCCAATTTTATGCAGGTCAGGGCATACTGGCAGGCGGTGGTGGATTTCATTAGGTCGGTCACTTCTATCTCGATCCCCATGACTGTTGAGGTGTGTTTGCTGCAGCTAGTTGAACCCCTGGCTACGACCAGGGCTATAAGGACTCTTCTTATTCTTTTGCTTTTTTATGCCAAGAAAAGAATCATCCTTTCATGGAAAAGCTCCTCAGCCCCAACGGTGACAGCTTGGAAGGTGTTAGTCAACAAAGCCATTCCATTCTATAAGGCAACTTATTTGAGTAGAGGGGCATTGACCAAGTTTGATAAGGTATGGGGGGGCTGGATGGCTTCCGTGGAAACGGTGTCAGATTAAGTTAGGTAGGTGGAGGCATATGTGGTCCGACAGCTGAGACAGTCAGGGAAATCCTTGGAGGGGAGGACAGAGCACTACATGGCATGTCTCATGATAATTGTCCATTTTGGAGGGGGTACTAGTTATTGTCTATTATACTGTGGTTGGGTTCTTTGGGAGGGAGTGAGGGCACCTGTCTCTTGGCTCAGCACTGGGTCGGGAGTCGGCAAGAAGGCTTTATTTATATTGTGTAGGGGGGACCAGTCATGCTTGGACTTCATTTCATTACGATCCATCTCATTACATTTGAACACTGTTGATTATGTCTACTACAAACATTTGTCCCCCCCTTCATTTCTCCCCCCCCCTTTTTTTTTTCTTTCCCCACTTCCCCCCTTCCCCCCTTCCCCTCTTTCCCCTCTTCTCTTGGTTGTGTTTTTTTTTTGTACACCGGTCCCTGTGTTTTGACCGGTAACTGTTGGTCACGTTTGTGGCCTGTTATTGTATATGTCTCTTGTAAAATTCAATAAAAATAATTTAAAAAAAAAAAAAAAAAAACAACTACTACTTACACTTCCTTCGTGAAATGGTAGGGGTACAGTGTACCCCATTACCATTTCACACAGGGGGGGGCAGGATCTGGGGTTCCCATTTGTTAAAGGGGTCTTCCAGATTCTGATAAGCCCCCTGCCCGCATACCCCCACAACCACCGGGCAAGGGTTGTGGGGATGAGACCCTTGTCCCCATCAACATGGGGACAAGGTGCTTTGGGGGGCACCCCAAAGCACCCTCCCAATGTTGAGGGCATGTGGCCTGGTGCGGTTCAGGAGAGGGGGCGCACTCTGTCCCCCCTCTTATCTGCGGCCGGCCAGGTCAACGTGCTCGGATAAAGGGTCTGTTGTGAATTTTAGGGGGAACTCCACGCCATGTTTTTTAAATTTGGGATGGAGTTCCCCTTAAAATCCACACCAGACCTGAAGGGTCTGGTTATGGATATTTGGGGGGAACCCCACGTCATTTTTTTTTAAATTGACGGCGGGGTTCCCCTTAATATTATTAAGACCTCCGCGCATTTTTTTTTTCCGAACCCGGACCCAAACTTTTACCAATTATTCGGGTTCGGGAAAAACCCAAAGTCCGTACCGAACCCGAACTTTACAGTTCGGGTTCGCTCAACCCTAGTGATAAACAAAAAAGAAGGGGCATACATGAAAAACAAAAATGATCGCCCCTATAAGGACCAATTATGTCAAAAACAGTAGCGAATCAAATATAACATTTAGTTATATGTGAAAGTAACAAACACTATATTAAAAAAGAACGTATAAGAATGGCACTCTGAAGTGTTGCCGCCATACATGACATGAAAGTGTTGTTACACTGTTTCGGGTCTGTTGGCGGCATTAAACTCCAGAGTGTCATACATCCTGCCTTAAGTTTGCCAATAGTGGGCCAGATTCAGGTAGAGTTAGGCTGGAGTATCAGTGATACTCCAGCCTAACTGTCACTTTAAGTCGGCGTTTCTGTTTTCTGTAATCAGAAAACAAGAAACGGTGGGTTGGAGTTCCGATGCGATCGGTGTTATTGAATTTCGCCATCGCAACTTTAATTTAAAAATGGCGCCGGGGGCGTTCCCGCTGATTTACGCCGAAAAAATATGTTAATCAGCGGGAATCGGCAATTCACGATCGTATTCGGGCGCGACGCAGTGACTTTCCGACGTTTCCGTAAGCGATACGCGGCGTAAAGATAAAGCAGCCCCCTAGTGGAGTATCCTATGTTAAGTATAGGCGTCGTCATAGCGTCGAAAAAAAATTTTTTATGTCGCTTGCGTAAAACGTCCATGAATGGGGATTTGACGTCATTGACGTTCACTGACAGAATTTGGAGCATGCGCACTGGGATGCATTGACAGTCGACGCATGCGCAGTACGTTCGCCGCGGGATCGCGCTTAGTTTAAATAATACACGCCCCGTACCCGCCCAATTTGAATTCCGCCGGCTCATTTTCGATACGCTGCCGCAACTTTAGGAGCAAGTGCTTCATGAATAACAGCACTTGCTCCTAAAATTTCGCCAGAGTAACGTAAATGAGAAACGTTACTCCAGCTTAAAGATTCTCCCATCTACCTGAATCTGGCCCAGTGTCAGTAAAACCAAACACTTGATGGACTGGGAGGGCTGATGCCAGAGAAAGTCCTCAAAGTTGCTGAAAACTGGGGGAATCAGCAAAATCGAGAGCCTGAACCCTCTAATGAGCAGCACGTACCTAACAGAGTGAATCCCTAGCTATTAAGGATGCCAATGTTGCATGGCCCAGGGCACCAGAATTACAATGTCCTTGGGAGCCAAAGTGACAAACCTAATTATTTCTTCTAACGTTTCAACATTCTTCATAGTATAGACAGGCAGGGCAGGACTTAGGGTAGTGGGGGCCCCTGGGCTTAATAATCGAAAGGGCCCCCTGGAGCAGAGAAGCGGGGGGTGGGAGGTCTTTTTACTGTCGACCGATCATAGTTGTTGAGGGGGGGTGCTGGATCCGCCAACCGACCTATCAAAGTTGTTGATGGGGGGGGGGGGGGCAGTGCGCCAACCGATCATACTTGTTGAGCGGGGCATCTCCACCGACCAACCGATCATAGATGGAGGGCCGCATTCAGTAATTTTGGGGCCCTTTACACAGCTGCAGTGAAGGAGCCCCCTGGAGCAGCGAAGTTGCTGAGCGGGGCAGGGGGTGGGGGCTGCCAAGAATTACATCTATCCACCGAAGTTGTTGAGTGGGGGGGATGCCACGAATGGGGGGGTTGCCTCGATTGGGCTCAGGGCCCCCTATTGGGCGGGCCCATGGGCTTGAGCCCAGTCAAGCCCAATGGTAAGTCCGGCCCTGTAGACAGGTATAATCGATGAGTAGTGAAAAGACATGCTGGCAAATGTCCCAGGATGAATCTAGAGAAAGGGCTTATAACTAATATTTTCGTTCAGGCCAGGATGTTGGGTGGCTCGTAACGAATAGAGCCATTTTGCCTCGGTTTGTAGGAGACATTTGTCCGCATCACCTCCCCTTTCATTAAGAGGTAAGTGTGCCAAGGCATAGAATCCCATCATTGCACAGTTATGATTAAGAAACAACCCAATGTGTCGGTTTATAGGTGTCTCCAGCTTGTATGTGATCCCTTATCCTGCATAGAAAGTTACGTTTTGTTTTGCTTACATAAAAGGCCCCGCAGTTGCATTTCATAAGGTATATCACTCCCACTGTCTGGCAAGTAACACAAAATCTATGGGTCAATGTTTCTCCATTGGGGAGATTAATGCTTGAGCCTTTCAAGATGTAGCGGCAAAAGCTACATTTCCCAAAAGGGAATGTCCCCATCTGTCGGGGTTTGGGGATCGTTTGTACAGCGTAATGACTTGATACTGTCTTATCTCTGATGGAAGGAGACCTTTTAAAAGTGATTTCTGGAGACGAGTCTCATTGGATGAGCGGCGGATCCGCCCCTCTCACAGGACGCCCCCGTTCTCTCCCTGGTTGTTTGAGCCCATCCGCGCGTCTAATGCGTCATCACGCATGCGCGGCTGGGACAAAGTTAGCTAGGGAACTCCCTTGGCACTCGTCACACTTCCCCGCCCACTGACATCAGGCGTTCCGCCCACCTTACAGCTGTGGCGCCGTTAACCTAATGGTGAGAGATATATTAAGAGCTCCATGAGCTGTCAGCGCTCAGCGCCACACTCATGAAGAGACCCTGATTGTGTTCTATTGGGAATACCCTTGATTACAGGTACCTTTCTGATGATCTGCTTCAAACCTAATCTCAGCTATGTCTTGCTGATTTTGAGTGCTTTTATGCCTCTCATTATATTGCTTTTTTTTCCTATCTTTCCCCCTTTTCTTTGTATCTCTGACATTTATTGCTCCGGATGGCTCAGCTCCTAAAGGCAATGTTCACTATATAGCAATAAGGTAGCAATAAGGTTAGTTAATTACATATGTTTCCTTCAGTGTAGCACTGATGTGTATTTTGAGTCTGTATGCCTGCACTCCTCGATACTTATCAGGGATATGTGCAAGTGATATGTGCAAGTGACTCCCATACATGAATACTGTTTTTTAGTAAAAATTATTTTTCATAATCTGGCTATTCATTGCCTTTTATTGTTCCTTTCACCCTATAGTGTTTATGGATTAGAGTGCGGCATTAACACACACCTGCTAGCAACAGCGCACTTGATGTGCCTGAATAGGCGATCGGGTTATACCCTGTCTCTTATACTAGCCACGCCAATCTCCAACCACCACTAGTAAGTGTTTAATAATACTCTACACCAATTTACCAGTGCCACGTGAGGAGTATACACTATTTCTCACTTTTTTTATTTTATTTTTTTATTTTTATTTATTTTATTCATTTTGTATGCTATAACACACTCCTCTCCCATTAGGAACATACATAGGAACACACCTGCTGATTGGCCCATATCTGGGGGAACACCGTCCATCCCGCTAAGTTTGGTGTTTCTCCACCTAGGAGACTACGCCATTGAGGCTGCTTCTCTTCATGGTCTTCCGTCCATTTATTCAAGGTATGCACCTTCTCTGGGTCCACAGTAATTGCACCAATTTTTGCGTATTTAGCATTCGTTGTAACCAAGGATATTATCAGCTATGATTGTTTGTCAGTAATCCAATATGACATATATTCTTTATTGCTTATGTATTTTTTCCAATTCATTGTTATGTCGTCTCATTGTATATTTTTGGAAGTGGACTAGGGCAAAATCGTGAACTACGCAGACATCATAAATAGACAGACAGAAACGCACTTCCTTTGCAAAAGTACATCCCTTTGTATCCCTCCCTATACAGCAAGGTGCTTTTGTTCTGTTGTTAGTTGCGTTGTGGTTTGTCTTTGTGATATTTGTGGACTGTGTGATCTAGTGTTTGTTAGAAGATATTTGAAAGTGATTTTTGGTGACTGCTTGTGAGAGTTTTTGTTTGATAGTTTTTTGTTTGTTTGTTTTCTTGCTTGATTTTTCCTGCTTGTTTTTGTGAGTGATTTTTGCTGATTGTTTGGGAGAGAGTTTTTGTATGAGTATGACTGAGAGTAAGAGGAAGTTAAATTTTACTTTGGGGAGAAACAAATTCTTGCCCGGGCCATTTCCCAATATGGGCGTTTCCTCCACGGCCTGGAGAGTGCCAACACCACCCCGGCCAGGAGGCGTGATATCTTGCAGAACATTACTGACGAGGTGAATGCATCGGTGGGGGGGGGGACCGGGACACGGCCGGGGATTGAAAAGAAGATCAATGACCTCCGGCGTCTGGTCAGAAAGAAGCTGGCCAAAATGGTAGCCCATGCCAGGGCCACAGGAGGGGGCCCACCATGCCCTGTTAGGCTGACAGCGGAGGAGCGTGCGGTGGCCCAGACCTTTCATAGACAACAGGTGGAGGGCCTGCCCGGGTATGACTCAAGTCATGAAGGCGTGATGCCAGGTAAGGTTTTTTTTTCCTATCAGGTGTGTAGCATGTGTGGGGGAGGGGGTGAAAGGGAATATGTGGCAATTGTGTGGATCCTCCAATCCTGTGAATGTTTTGTGTCATCCACAGATGAGCAGGAGGGTGCTGGGCCATCTGGGCTGACCGCACCATCCCAGCCTGATGAGGACCCCCCGACAAGGCTGGAGTCTTTGGAGGAGGTTGAGGAGGAGGAGGTTGAGGAGGAGGAGTTTGAGGAGGAGGAGGATGTGATGTCAGCCAGTGGATTGTTATTTTTGGAGGAGTCTTCCTCTCTGGCTGGCAGCAGCCAGCCCTCCATAAGGGCTAGCCCCTCCCACTCCTCCCCCAACAGGGCTCCTCTCCCAAGGGCCTCCCCTTCTCCCCGGCCACAAGCCTCAGCTGGAGGCAGGAAGTCGTCCCAGAAGACCAGGGGGGTGGCCGAGCTTCTGCCCGCCAATCTGAGAAGGGACCAGGCCCTTCAGACCCGCCATCTGGGACAGGTCAGCCAGACTTTGGTGCGGATGGAGGAGAGCCTGTCCTCCATAAAGGATACACTTGGGGACCTGGACTGCCACTCCCGGGCTCTTACAAACTGCCTAAACGCACTGCAGACTACAACAGCAGACGTTGGGCAGGATGTGAGGGCCCTCACCCAGGCTATCCAGGCCAACACGGCATCACTAAGTGCTGGCCTGAACAGAATAGCCGTGGCCTTGGAGGGCAGGCCGCCAGGTGGGCAGAGACCAGGGGCTGCTCCTCCTTCCCCGGATTACCCCCCCCCCTTCCCCATGAGTCTCCCCTGAGGAGTCGGGGCCGTGGCCGTGGGCGCCCCAGGCGTGGCTCACGCCAACGGCATTAATTTGTTTTTCCCCTTTTTTTTTGCTGGAATTTTTATTTTTTTTGCTGGACATTTTTTTTTTTTTTGTGATGTGAATGTTTTTGGAATGTGGGGGTGATACCCTCAGTTTTGGTGGAGAATGGTTCCCCAGGACCAGGGAGAAGTAATTCCCAGGTCCGTGTGAATGGTGTATGAATGTACAGTGACATAATTGGAGCCGTGGCTTGGCGTTGCTGCTCACAAGCACAGCATGGTGGGCTTGTGCTAATCCAATTAGGAGGATGTGATGTGTCTGTGCTAGGGACCACAGTGGTGTGCATGCATGCATTTTCATTGTGCCATGATTAATGTGTGTGTTTAACGTGCAAAGATGCCTAATGTGAGCTGTCTCCTGGCTGCTCTTCCCTCAGAAGACGGGGAACCTCGGTTAGGGGGGGATTGTCTGGTTCAGGGGTCAGGTCATCACGTAGGTCAATCTGCAGGCCCTTTCTCACTGCAAAGTTGTGCAGAATGCAACATGCACCAATGATCTGGCACACGAAGTTGGGGGAATACAACAGGGTCCCCCCAGACTTATCGACTATCACCTGTACGTTGATGGAATGCCAATGCTTCCGATTGCGGTATATGTGCTCTGTCTCATGGGGGGGCTGGAGTGCCACATGTGTGCAATCAATGACCCCCACGGTGCGTGGGAATCTGGCAATTCTGTAGAAATCTGTCATTGCCTTCAGCCGCAGGTCCTCAGTGGTTGGTTTGATGATTTGGTTGGCCATGCATCTGAGGATTGCAGGGACAACCTGGTGCACACATCTGCTCATGGAGGATTGTGACATCCCAGCCACCACTCCACTTGTTCTTTGAAAAGAGCCACTGGCAAGGAAATGGAGTGTTGCCATGACCTTGACCAGTGGCTGCACTGCATGTGAGCGGTGTGTTGGGCTGGTGATGTCCTCCTGCAAGGTTATGATTAATTCCAGGATGGCATGAGGGGTGAATCTGAAGATGCGATACACCTCAGAATCACTCATGCCAAAGAGGTCTATGCGGATGCGGTATATCCTCTCCCGTGCCCTCCTCTGTGCCCTCCTCCTTCTTTGCTCGTCTAAAGTCAGTAGTATAGCTATGAGCGAGGATGTCCCTGGCATGTTGGCATACAGATTGTTGGGCAACACGTGTGACTGCTCTGCTCCTCACTAACGGTGTTGCTTTCTCTGACATGTAGACGAATTGTCTAATTTTAGACCACCTTTTATATGGTCTAATTTTAGACAGGCCGTGCAGCTGTTGCGCACAGCGCGTAGCCTGCACTGCACCAACGTTCTTTTGTGGATCCCCGTAACTCCCTTATTAGCATATTTGAATAGCAAATCAATGGTGTGTCTAGCGCAGTTTTGCGCGGACGGATGCGCCTGTCTAACGAAATTACGCTGGACAAAAAAAAAGTAGATTTCTTGCGTATCTCGTTTTGGGGATGCGAAGTATCGAAACGCATGCGCAAATTTAGACTTATGCCGCGCATCTCCTGTTACGCCGGTGTAATCGCTCTGTGAATCTGGCACATAGCGTCTACAAAATAGGGCATAGTTTTATGACATTTTTATCATTTTTTTTTTACTAGTAATGGGGTGATTAGTGATTTTTATCGGTACTGCGACCATATGGCGGACACTTCGGAGACTTTTGACACATTTTTGGGACCATTGGCATTTTTATAGCAATCAGTGCTATAAAAATGCATTGATTACTATAAAAATGCCACTGGCAGGGAAGGGGTTAACACTATGGGGTTAAGGAAGGGGTTAAGTATGTTCCCTGGGTGTGTTCTAATTGAAGGGGGGGTGGACTGACTTGGGAAAATGACTGATCGCTGTTCATACATTATATGAACAGACAATCAGGAATTTCTCCCCCTGACAGGACCGGGAGCTGTGTGTTTACACACACAGCTCCCGCTTCTCGCTCTGTAATGAACGATCGCGGGTGCCCTGCGGTGATCGCGCCCGCCGGGTACAAGCGTCGGGACCGAGGGCGAGCTATTGGCTGATTTGCGACATTACATTATATTACGTGATCTTGCGCAGCCGAGCTGACCTGCCGCCAAGCGGTTTAACACCACCAAAATAAAGCTCTATCTGTCTCAAAAAAATGATGAAAAGGTGTTGTTTGTCAGTCAAAGGACGACAGCTGAAAATGTATCTGGGCAGGAAGGGGGTGAAAGTGCCCGGTAGGCTAGTGGTTATACAATAGTGCCATTTTCCTTTATAGTATAGCTAGACTAGGTGGTTATGCAGTAGCATCTGTTCGCCACACCTTTGTAAGAATACCATAAAACCTGGCTTCTGCATAAAAGGTAAGGAAATGTGCTTTCATTTGTCTTAATGCTTATCTTTTTGTGTTTTAGTAAACATGAAGGGCTAGATTCAGGTAGTTTGCCGCATCTTTCCGGCGGTGTAGCGTATCTCATTTACACTACGCCGCCATAACTTAGAGCGGCAGGTCACGTATTCACAAAGAACTTGCGCCCTAAGTTTCGGTGGCGTAGTGTAAATGGGCCGGCGTAACCGCGCGTAATTCAAAGTAGGCTGGTAGTGGGCATGTTGTATGTTAATGATTGGTGACCCCACGTAAATGCATGCGCCGTCCGTGGACGTATCCCAGTGCGCATGCTCAAAATCATGTTGCAAATAGTCAATGCTTTTGACGTGAACATAACCTACGCCCAGCCCCATTCTGAATTGGCTTACGCAACGTAAACGATGTCCGACGGCTGTTCCGACGTCCTTACTTAACATTGCCTGCGCCTCATATAGCGGGGGTAACTTTACGCCGGTCCGACGCCTTACGTAAATGACGCAAATAGATACGCCGGGCGCAACTACGTTTGTGAATCGGCGTATCTACCTAATTTGCATATTCTACGCGTAAATCTACTGAAGCACCACCTAGCGGCCAGCGTAAATATGCAACTAAGATACGACGGTGTAAGAGACTTACGCCGCTCGTATCTTAGCAAAATTCCGGCGTATCTTGCTTTCTGAATACAGAAAAAAGATACGCCGGCACATCCTAGAACTTACGCGGCGTATCAACAGATACGCCAACGTAAGTTCTTTCTGAATCTGGCCCATAGTATATTACAATAAGATTAAAGTTGGTGGTCAATTATACTGTATTTTTATCCATTTTACAGAAGAACATTATAAAAGCTTAAGTAATCTTAAATTGTATAGGCTTAATTACAGCAGCAATTGAGCTAGAAGTAATTTGAAAATAGTTTAGAACCAGAAAAATGTTATTATATCTGGGCACTGTTTCACCTACACACACAGAGACCTATTTAAGAACACATCAAAAAGTCACAGCGAAAAAGCAACATTTGCATGTGAATAGGTTTATTTACCCCCTTCAATGATATTCTTGTAATAACCTAATCAGCCAGAAATGTCAGAAAACAACTATATTCAGTTTTTACTGTACATACAGTGGATATAAAAAGTCTACACACTTAAAATGTCAGGTTTCTGTGAAAAAAAAAAATGAGAGAAAGATAAATAATTGCAGAAATTTTTCTACCTTTTAATGTGACCTATAAACTGCACAACTCAGCTGAACAAGAAACTAATGCCGCAAAAAAAAACGACGTTTCAAGTGATGAAACAAAACGACGTTTTTCAAACTTCATTTTCCAAAACGACGTTGCATACACACGATCGTTTTTCCAAAATGCTCTAGCAAAGCGTGGTGACGTACACCATGTTCGACGGCACTCTGTTCCATTGAAGCTCCGTCTCATAACTTGGTTCTGAGCATGCGCGGCTTCAAAAACGTCGTTTTCAACATCGTTTTGCCCACACACCATCACTTTTTATGACACAAAAAACAACGTTTTGAAAAACGACACAAAAAATTCAAGCATGTTCGAATTTTTTTTTGTTCGTTTTTTTGAAGACATAAAACAACGTTTTGCCCACACACGGTGATTTTAAATGACGTTTTTGAAAACGTCGTTTTTTTTCATCACAAAAAGTGATCGTGTGTACGCGGAATTAGATCTTTTAGATGGAGGGCAAATTTTGACTTGGCAATATTTGCCCAGTCTTCTTTTCAAGAACACTCCAAATCGGTCAGATTGCAAGGGCATCTCCTGTGCACAGCACTCTTCAGATCAGAATTTAAAATTGGATTCAGGTCTGGGCTTTGGCTGGACCATTACAAATTAAAAATGTTCTTTTGGTGAAGCCATTCCTTTGTTGATTTTGATGTATGCTTTGGGTCGTTGTTATGCTAAAAGATGAAGTTCCCCTTCATGTTCAGCTTTCTAGTAGAAGCCTGAAGGTTTTGTGCCAATATTGACTGGTATGTGAAACTGTTCATAATTCCCTCTATCTTGACTAAGGCTCCTATTCCAGCTGAAGAAAAATAGCCCCAAAGCATAATGTTGCCCCACCATGCTTCACTGTGGGTATGGTGTTCTTTTGGTGATGTACAGTGTTGTTTTTGCGCCAAACGCATCTTTTGGAATTACAGCCAAAAGTTCAACCTTGATTTTATCAGACCATAAAACATATTCCCACATGTATTTGGGAGACTTCAGATGTGTTTTTGCAAAATGTAGTTGAGCTTGTATGTTTTTCTTCATATGAAAAGGCGGGAGATTTTTGTCACCTGTACTACTTGCCAGATATTACTGCAGCTCCTTTAATGATGCTGTAGGCCTCTTTGACCAGTTATCTTCTGGTCGTTTCATCAATTTTGGAGAGATGTCCAGTTCTTGGTAATGTCACTGTTGTGCCATATTTTCTCCACTTGATGATGACTGTGTTATATGGTATATCTAATGCCTTGGAAATTCTTTTGTACCCTTCTCCTGACTAAGGAAATGTCAGGAAAGACCTACAGGAACAGCTGGACTTTATTTGGGGTTAATCAGAGGCACTTTAATTCTTCTATTTAACATGAGTTTGAATGTGATTGCTTAATTCTCAACACCGCTACACCCCCAGTTATCAAAAACTGAAAAAAAAAAACAAATATTCAACTTTAAAAGTTCATAAAAAAATATTATAAATGTATTACATATAATAGATAGAAAATACCAACAATGAACAATAAGACCTAAGAATGTGTAAAAAGATTGTATGACAAAATGATACTGCCCGTCACCAAAGGGCCGATGGCGCGTAAGACGGATAATCCAACTCGTTTCGAATGTCTAGCATTCTTCTTCAGGGTAATTTACAATATCAAAATCTAAAATAAAGAATACAAATAAATACATACTGAAACATTCCAGAAAAATAACCATCACCATCCCACATCCCCAGATGTAGACATAATAATGTTCCTCAAAAAGTATGTTCCCAGTGTCTCCGGGTGTGCCCCTCACACTACTCCAAAATGGAGATATTCACTTTATGCCCTGTGCATTCAAAGGCTCCCCATCCCTACAACCCATAGGAGGGCAGAATAGAAAAAATTCCACAAGATGGCGTCTAAGATTCCCTCATCGATCGGTCTCCTCCCCTTGTGAGTCCCCTCCCCCCACAGTAAGAATAACAGTAAGAATAACTACGTAGGGAACACATTAACCCCTTGATCACCCCCTAGTGTTAACCCCTTCCCTATCAGTCACATTTATACAGTAATCGGTGCATATTTATAGCACTGTTCGCTGTATGAGTGTGAATGGTCCCAAAATAGTGTCAAAAGTGTCCGATCTGTCTGCCACAATATCGCAGTCCTGACAAAAACCACCATTACTAGTAAAAAAAAAATGTCATAAATCTATCCCCTATTTTTTAGGCGCTATAACTTTTGCGCAAACCAATCAATAAATGCTTATTGTGATTTTTTTTTACCAAAAATATGTAGAAGAATACGTATTGGCTTAAAGCGAAAAAAATATTTGCAAAAAAAATATTAAAAGCCAGTAGCTACAAATACTGCAGCTGCTGACTTTTAATATTATGACACTTACCTGTCCTGGAGTCCAGCGGCGTCCGCAGCAGATGACAAACGATCGCTCGTCACCCTGCTGCTCCCCCTCCATCCACGGTGAGGGAACCAGAAAGTGAAGCGCTCCGGCTTCACTGCCCGATTCCCTACGGCGCATGTGCGAGTCGCGCTGCGCCCGCCGATTGGCTCCCGCTGTGTGCTGGGAGCCGAGTGTTCCCAGCACACAACGGGAAAAACCCGTCTTTTGCCCGAGACTGCGGGCTGGAAGTGGGTGCAAATACCTGTCTTTAGACAGGTATCTGCACCCCCCTCCCCCCTGAAAGGTGTCAAATGTGACACCGGAGGTGGGGAGGATTCCGATCAGCGGATCTTCACTTTAGGGTGGAGATCCACTTTAAAGTGAGAAAAAAAATTATTTTATTTTTTTTAAAATGGTGATATTTATTATAGCAAAAAGTTAAAAATATTGGGCCAGATTCACATACATTGCCCGCCGGCGTAGCGAAAGCCATTTACACTACGTCGCCGCAATTTAACAGAGCAAGTGCCGTATTCCCAAAGCACTTGCTCCGTAGTTTGCGGCAGCGTAGTGTAAATGGCCCGGCGTAAGGCCGCGTAATTCAAAGGGGGCGGCTTGTATTTAAATTAAGCGTGCCCTTGCGTCGATCGAACTGTGCATGCGCCGGCTGCAAAAATAGCCCAGTGCGCATGCTCCAGTTCACGTCGGAAACCGTGAATGAAACTGACGTGAGCGTCGTTTACGTAAATCCCTATTCGCGAACGACTTAGTAAAACGACGTAAACTACGGAAAAAGATGACGCTGTACCGACGCCATACTTAACATGGCATAGGAACTTTGTAGGGTTACCCATCATATAGCAGGGGTAACCTTACGCTTACGGAAACAACGTAAATGACGACGGGGCCGCGTTAAAAACGTTCGGGAATCGGCGTATTAGGCTCATTTGCATAGGCAAATGAGAAATCAACGTAAAGGCCACCTAGCGACCAGGAAAGTAATTACATCTACGATCCGACGGTGTAAGTGTTTTACACCTGTCGGATCTTCACTGTATCTATGCGTAAGTGATTCTAGGAATCACACACATAGATACCCAGGTAAAAAAACAGAGATACGATGGTGTTTCCTGCGATACACCGTCGTATCTCTTTTGAGAATCTGACCCACTGTGTTTTTGTTCAAAATTGACGCTCTTTTTTTGTTTATAGCGCAAAAAATAAAAAACGCAGAGATGATCAAATACCACCAAAAGAAAGCTTTATTTGTGGGGAAAAGGGATGTCAATTTTGTTTGGGAGCAACATCGTACGACCGTGCAATTGTCATTCAAAGCGTGACAGTGCTGAAAGCTGAAAATTGGCCTGGGCAGGAAGGGGGTGAAAAAGGGACATGGAAACTGGTCAGAGTTGATGTGAAGATGGTTGAAGCCAAATAGAAAACCTGGGGCGGAGGTTCACCTTCCAGCAGGACAACAATCCTTAACATACAGCCAGAGCTACAATGGAATGGTTTACATCAAAGCATGTTTATTAGTGTTGCTCACGAATATTCGCATTGCGAATATTCGCTACGAATATTGCATATTCGAGTATTCGCGAATAACTCGAATATTGTGGCGAATATTCGCTATGGCGAATATTCGTATTTTTTCAAATTTATTTTTAAAACAGATCACATCCTAGTGATCTCCATCGACGTCTAAAAGCATTGCTGGTATGATTAGAGAGAGACCCTGGGCCGAGTAGCTGATGCCATTCTTTTATGTTGCCGAAAATTCGCATTGCAAATTTTCGGCAACATAAAAGAATCGCATCAGCTACTCGGCCCTTCTTTTGCATCAGAGCCAATCAGAATAACTTGAATATTTGGCAAAAGGAATATTGCGCGATTATCTTCTCCGCCCTTCTTTTGCATCAGAGCCAATCAGAATAACTTGAATATTCGGCAAAAGGAATATTGCGCGATATTCCTTTTGCCGAATATTCGAGTTATTCTGATTGGCTCTGATGCAAAAGAAGGGCGGAGAAGATAATCGCGCAATAGGAATATTGCGCGATTATCTTCTCCGCCCTTCTTTTGCCCCCTTATTCTCCTTTCTTTTAAGTAGAGTTAGTGTAGAGTTAGTGTTTAGTGCATATTAATTTAGTAATACAGGAAATGATCTCCGTTTATGAGAATTTCGCAATCATTTTCGCATTAACGAAATTTCGCAAATTTTTTTTGGATAAAATATCACGAATATTCGATATTAGCGAATATTCGCAAATATTCTTCTATATATTTGCGCAATATCACGAAATCGAATATGGCGTATTCCGCTCAACACTAATGTTTATGTGAAGAATGGCCCAGTCAAAGTCCACACCTAAATCCAATTGAGAATCTGTGGCTCTCCATCCGATCTGACAGAGCTTGAGTTATTTTGTATAGATGGCTTTTTCAAGGCACTGTATATAACACACACAGAATATAAAATATGAGCAATAAATATGTGCAGCACTAATCAATCCATGCTTCAATAAATAATCTTTTAAAAAAATGAAACAGAAAATGTGCACCAAAAAAAAAAAAATATATGTTTAAAAAATAAGTACTCTATAGCTCCATTAATAAACAAATGGTGGGAAATCATGCAAATAACTAGTCCTTTATGATTAATCTCTCTAAGTAATAATGTGCACTAAAATCAATAGTTATCTTCCGCTTGTAGATCCGTGAACTCCTCATCCACCAGTTCTCAATTACATTAGGTCAATTAGTCAACCGGAACCTTGGTGTTTACTCCAAAAGAGCTTAATTTCAAAATTGACATAAATTGTCTCATTAGTAATGCCTGATGTCCTATCTTTCCTTCCTTTCTTTGATCTTTTTATAAATGTTTTGTACGGATGTATTATAGAGTAATTTTAAATGTTTTGATAAGTTAAGTGGTCCCTCTCTGGGTTATTTATTAATAGATTTTCTTTTATTTATCGCTTTATTTTTTGGATAATGCAACATTGTGTGCATAATTAGATTATTTAGATACTGTGTATTGAAGACTGGTGCATATATATATATATAGATGTTTGTATATTTACTGTCTTTAGGGATAATTTTTAGAAATCAAAAGTGTAATTTTAAATATACAGTGCATCCGGAAAGTATTTGCAGCACCTCACTTTTTCCACATTTTGTTATGTTACAGCCATATTCCAAAGTGGATTAAATTAATTATTTTCCTCAAAATTCTGCAAACAATACCCCATATTGACAACGTAAAAGAAGTTTGTTTGAAATATTTTCAAATTTCTTAAAAATTAAAATTAAAAAAGTTACATAAGTATTTACAGCCTTTGCCATGACACTCGAATATGAGCTCAGGTGTATCCTGTTTCCACTGATCATCCTTGAGATGTTACTACAACTTGAAAGGTTAATTCTCTAACAGGACAACAACCTTAAGCACACAGGTAAATTAAGTTGATTGGACATGATTTTAAAAGGCACACACCTGCCTATATAAGGTCTCACAATTAACAGTGCATGTCAGAGCACAAACCAAGCCATGAAGTCCAAGGACTTGTCTGTAGACCTCCGAGACAGGATTGTATCAAGGCACAGATATGGGGAAGGGTACAGAAACATTTCTGCACCATTGAAGGTCCCTTCTTGCATAAATGGAAGAAGTTTATAACCACTAGGACTCTTCCTTGAGTGGGCTGCCCAGCCAAACTGAGTGATCAGGGGAGAAGGGCCTTAGTCAGGGAGATGATTAGGAACCCGGTAGTCACTCTGACAGAGTTCCAGTGTTTCTCTGTGGAGTGATGAGAAATTTCCAGAAGAACAACTATCTCTGCAGCACTCAGGTCTGTATGGTAGAGTGTCCAGATGGAAGCCAATTCTCAGTAAAAGGCACACGACAGCCCAGCAGGAGTTTGCCAAAAGGCACCCGAAGTACTCTCAGACCATGAGAAACAAAATTCCCTGTTCTGATAAAACAAAGATTGAGCTCATTGGCCTGAATGGCATGCATCATGTCTGTAGGAAACTAGGCACTGCTCATCACCTGGCCAATACTATTCCTACGTTGAAGCATGGTGGTGGCAGCATCATGCTGTAGGGATGTTTTTCAACAGCAGGTACTGGAAGACTAGTCAGCATCAAGGTAAAGATGAATGCAGCAATATACAGAGATGTCATTGATGAAAATCTGTTCCAGAGCACTCTGGACCTCAGACTGGGGAAAACAGGACAACGACCTTAAGCACACAGCCAAGATAACAAAGGAGTGGCTACAGGACAACTATGTCTTTAGGTGGCCCAGACTTGAACCCGATTGAACATCTCTAGAGAGATCTGAAAATATATATATAATCAGGGCTCAAAATTTTAAGTGCTGAGCTACTAGTCAGGCCTCAAGGGTTACTTGCTACCAGTTGCCCCACCCAACCCCTACCCTGCCCCACCCCTAATTCAGCTCCTAAACACACCCTCAAACTCATGAAATTACACTTAAATGTTTTATGCAGATTTAAGTAACTTTGTGCTCATCAATGCAGCCTGCCCGTGTTCACCAATACAGTCTGACCAATGCAGCCTCACTCATGTCCATAATGCAGCCTACCCATGTCCATAATGCAGCCTGACCAATGCAGCCTGCCTGTGTCCACCAATGCAGCCTGACCAATGCACGCCAATGCAGCCTCACCCGTGTCTATATTGCAGCCTACCCATGTCCACCAATGCAGCCTGCCCGTGTCCACCAATGCAGCCTGCCCGTGTCCACTAATGCAGCCTGACCAATGCACACCAATGCAGCCTACTTGTGTCCATAATGCAGCCTACCTGTGTCCATAATGCAGGGGAGCAGAGGAGAGGAAGAGCATTGCCAGCCGGATGATATGAGCACCACGGGACATCACTGGAACAGGTTTCATTTCAATTCCCTGTCGCTCAGCGACACATAAAGCCCCACTCCCTGGCCGTATAACTTTGATACATGTCACTTGTCCCTCTCTCCCAGGCAGCCCTTCCTCGCCAGCCCTCAAAATCCACTGAAATGCAAGTAGGCAAGTGGATTTTTGAGGGCTGTGTGTGTGTGTGTATATGTGACTATCAGCACCCCCCAGTTATGACACCAGCTCAGCTATTATATATATATATATATATATATATATATATATATACACACACAGACTATATATATATATATATATATATATATATATATATATATATATATATATATATATATATATATATATATATATATATATAAAATACAGCTGTGTCAAACCCCCCCCCCCCCTCCACACACACACACACACACACACACACACACCCCTGTAGTCATCAGACCAGTTCAGCTACTAATATACATAATAAAAACTGTGTCCAGCAGTACACACCCCTCCCCCTTTAGGGTGGGCAGCTCAGCTACTACACATATATATATAGCTGTGTCCAGCAGCAGCAGCACCCCCCCCCCCTTTAGGGTGGGCAGCTCAGCTACTAAACAAAAATAGAGCGACAATTTTGAAAAAAAAATCAATATTTTTAACTTTTTGCTATAATAAATATCCCCCAAAAATATACAAAAAAAATATTTTTCCCCATTTTAGGCCGATGCGTATTCTTCTATATATTTTTGTTAAAAAAAAAGAAAATCGCAATAAGCGTTTATTGATTGGTTTGCGCAAAAGTTATATCGCTTGAAAAATAAGGGATAGTTTTATGGCATTTTTATTAATAATTTATTTTTTACTAGTAATGGCGGCAAACAGCAATTTTTTTCGTAACTGCGACATTATGGAGGACACATCGGACACTTTTGACATATTTTTGGGACCATTGTCATTTTCACAGCGAAAAGTGCTATAAAAATGCAATATTCCTACTGGTCATATATATTTTGTTAATTGTACACATATATTTGTCATCTCACTTTGACATATTTATAGGGTTTTTGGTGTTTTTTGTCACTTTCACATATTATTATGGTATATTCACTTTATTGCTATATTTAATTTTGTAGCGCCCCTTTATTTTTAAATTTTCACTGTTTATAATCTATTGATTATTTTTGGGGAGCAGCTTTATTTTAATTTACTTTTTGGCGCGAGATATATATTTTTTTCTTTTTTTATAAAAATGCACTGATTACTGTGAAAATGACAATAGAAGTGAAGGGGTTAACCACTATGGAGCGCTAAGGGGTTAAGTGTGCCCTAAGGGAGTGATTCTTACTGTAGGGGGGTGTGTGACATCACTGATTGTCATTCCCTATAACAGGGAACAGACAATCAGTGACAAGCCACAGAGAAGAACGGGGCAGGTTTACACACACCTCTCCCCGTTCTTCAGCTCCTGTGACCCGCAGTCACACAGCTTCGTGCGCAGTCACAGAGCTTCGAACTGGGTCGTGAGCACGCCGCCGGCGGCGCGTGACCCATGGCTGGGCACTTAAAGGGCAACGTACCTGTATGTGACTGTGCCCAGCTGTGCCATTCTGCCGACGTAAATCGGCGTTAGGCGGTCCTCAAGTGGTTAACACTTCATTGCCGATTAGAGGATTATGAGAATAAGGGCCAGACACTCAAACATCCGTATTAGGCCACGTACACACGATCAGACCGCTCCGAAGAAACTGGCCTTAAGACCAGTTTTATCGGACCAAATTGATCGTGTGTACGGCCCATCGGACCGTTGTCCATCGGACCAAAGTTTTAAAACTTGCTTTAAAATCTGTCCGATAGACACCTTTCTGCTTGGAAGCATTGAACTTCGTTTTTTCAGCACGCCGTTGTGTTCTACGTCACCGCGTTCTGGCCCGATGGGATTTTTGACTGATGGTGTGTACGCACATCAGACCATTTCATCGGTGGTCTGATGAAAACGGTCCGTCGGACCAGTCTCATCGGTTTGGTCTGATCATGTATACGTGGCCTTAGAGGAATCCCTGAGACGGTAACTGATTTAACATCGACTATTCCAGGAATTACAACCAGCTATATCTATTGAGAGCCTAGAGATGGCTAGGGTCCACTGAGCATTGGTACCAAAGAAGTGATCAGAATGGTATACATGATCAGTGAAGTTCTCCATAATACCAAAAAAGATATTTGCCATGAAAAAAAAAAGCAATTTTATCCTTTAAATATAGGTCCTTTAAAAACATTATTCAGACATTATAAAATGTATTATTAAAATTACACCTCTTCCTAATAGCTATACCAGGAAGTATTATTCATTCACCACTTATAAAAATGGTACAATGGACATTTTTCACGCTAAAGCCCTGTACACAAGATCGGATATCTGATGGAATCTAATCCCATGGATTTTTTTGATGAAGCTGACTTTTATCAGTCTTACCTACACACCATCGGTCAAAAATCCGACTGTGTCCAAACGCGGTGACTTAAAACACTACGCCATGCTGAGAAAAATTAAGTTCAATGCTTCCGAGAATGCGTCGACTTGATTCTGATCATGCGTGGATTTTTGACCGATGGACTTCCACACAAACGATCGTTTTTTCTATCGTTTTTTTATCCATAGGAAAAATTTAAAACATGTTCTATTTTTTTGAACCGATGGAAAACAAACTGATGAGGCCCACACACGATCGGTTTGGCCGATGAAAACGGTCCATCGGTGTGTTTTCATTGGACAAACCGATTGTGTGTACAGGGCTTAACTCATTTTTTCGATTATAATTTTTTTTTATTTTAAAACAAATCAGTACAACATATATATATATATATATATATATATATATATATATATATATATATATATATATATATATATATATATATATATATATATATATATATATAATAATACATAACAGAACATTATTACAAAACAACACAACAGTCACGGTCCATCTTATTATTATACATCCCCTTTTACCTTGTTGTCAAAATCAAACATATATCTCCTTCTTACGTATCTCTCCCCTTTCCAAACATCCCTGAGAGAGAAAGAAGAAGAAAGGAAAAAAAAACAACCCACCCTACTTCCCTCTCCTCCGACCCTTCTCCATATTCCTGTGGTTTCTCATTAAATCCCACATATACCCAATCCAAGTTCCCGGGCTCCTTCTATACCGTTCAGCCTTATCCTCCTTAGCCTTCACCCCTGTATTCCATATAGGACTTCCAGGGAGTCCAAGTTCTTAAATATTTTCCCCTTTTATATTGTGTTGTCAGAACTAACTCTTCTAATTTGCTTATTTCCTTAACTTTACATATCCACATCTCCACTGTTGGTAGAACTGGTGACTTCCACCTCTTCGTTATACAGGCCTTAGCGGCATCTAATAGATGGCATATAATCATTTCCCTATAGGCTTTTTCTGGTATTGGGTTTAAAGTGGAAGTAAACCCTTCTATCATTTTCAGCCAAGGAAGCTGCCATCTTGGCCTATGTTTAATCTTCAACTGCCATGGTGCTGCACATGTGATCAGTTATGACACCAGCCATTGGATGGTTTGACAGTTTGATTGAGAGCACAACCAATGTGACAGTTGGCAATCCCGGGTTGCCGGAAATTTAACTGCTTTTTTAAACTGTTAAATCGATGGGTTTACTTCCGCTTTAAATGCAGAAGATAGAATTCTGGAATCTCATAATCTGAGCAAAACTGTAGAGCTCTTTTAATCTCTGCCCAAAATCTCCTTAGCATTGGGCACTCCCAGAATATGTGTAGCATCGTTCCTTTGCTTTCCTGGCACCTCCAGCATTTATCTGATACCTCTGCAAAAATGTTGCTTAGCCTTTCTGGTGTCCTATACCATCTTGTGAAGATCTTATAGTTTGTCTCTTGTATTCTCACACATATTGATGTTTCGTGTGTTCGCCTGTATATGCATTGTCGCTGTTCCGGACTGAAGGAACAATTCCCTTCCCATTCTTGAACGCACCTCAGAGGGCAACCTACCGATCGCACTAATAACTCACAGCTTATTGAAAGACTATGTAGTAATGTTCCTTGTTCATTACATATTTTCTCAAATTTCATGAGTGGTCTTTCAAAGCTCTCTGGATTTGGCAAAGTGTTCAGGAAGTGAACTATCTGAAGTGCATTCCAGAATTTCAAACGGAATACATTTCCTATTTCCATCAGTTCCGCTATGGTTACCCATCTTCCCATGTGGATATACCTTGCTACTTGTGTACACTCTCTTTTCCTCAACTGCCGGAATGCTCCGTCTTCGTATCCCGATGGGAAGAGGGGGGTTACCTATCACTGGGTATAGTGGGGAGGTCCTGGGCTCGATGCCCATCATAGGTAGTGCTTCTGCACAGATCCTCACCGTGTTACCCACTATTGGATTTTTATTCATTTCTTTAGGGAGTGAGGCAAACCACCATGGTGCTCTTTCTAGAGGTGTTTTAAATTGCGCCTGTTCGATTTGTACCCATAGCTTCGTATCTGAATGCCTATTCCAGTCTATTAGCCTGTTCAGATGTGTTGCATAGTAATATTTCCTTATATCTGGGACTCCCAGTCCTCCCTGCTGCTTAGTGCTCATTAGTTGTGAAGTTTTCCATAATACCATAAAAGATATTTGCCATGAAAAAAAAAGCAATTTTATCCTTAAAATATAGGTCCTTTAAAAACATTATTCAGACATTATAAAATGTATTATTAACTGCTTAAGGACCGCCTACTGCACATTAATGTCGGCAGAATGGCACGGCTGGGCACATCAACGTATTGCATTTTTTTCAAAATTGTCACTCTATTTTTGTTTATAGCGCAAAAAATAAAAACCGCAGAGGTGATCAAATACCACCAAAAGAAAGCTCTATTTGTGGGGAAAAAAGGACGCCAATTTTGTTTGGGAGCCACATCGCACGACCGCGCAAATGTCAGTTAAAACTACGCAGTGCCGAATCGCAAAAAGGGGCAAGGTCCTTTACCTGCATTTTGGTCCGGGTCTTAAGTGGTTAAATTACACCTCTTCCTAATAGCTATACCAGGAAGTATTATTCATTCACCACTTATAAAAATGGTGCAACAGACTTGTTTCACGCTAAAGCCCTGTACACAAGATCGGATATCTGATGGAATCTAATCCGATGGATTTTTTTGATGAAGCTGACTTTTATCAGTCTTGCCTACACATCATCGGTCAAAAATCCGACCGTGTCCAAACGCGGTGACTTAAAACACTACGCCATGCTGAGAAAAATTAAGTTCAATGCTTCCGAGCATGCGTCAACTTGATTCTGAGCATGTGTGGATTTTTGACCGATGGACTCCCACACAAACGATCGTTTTTTCTATCGGTTTTTTATCCATAGGAAAAATTTAAAACGTGTTCTATTTTTTTGAACCGATGGAAAACAAACCGATGAGGCCCACACACGATCGGTTTGGCCGATGAAAACGGTCCATCGGTCTATTTTCATTGGACAAACTGATTGTGTGTACAGGGCTTAACTCATTTTTTTTTACTGAATGAAGACTTTTAAATAATAATTACATTGCTGTTGTTTCATATCTAGTCTGTAGTATATGAATTAGATTTTTTAAGAAAACAGATTGTCAGTTATTGATCTATTTACATTGTACACAAATGCCAGTAGATACACCATGCAGGTAAATGTAAATGTCTTTATTTATCTCCACTGTGAGCTTTGATAGAAGAAACAAAATATCATACCTGCTTTCTTTCCTCACTAGGATATAAATTTGCGGTACTGTGTTTGCACATTAGATTACAATGTTGAAATCTTTTGCCTGCTTTCCTTTCCATGTGTTTATGTGGATTAAACTTTATCTGGAGCCTAGAAAATCCTGTGTCATACTGGGGCTTAAAATGTGAACAGATCTGAGCAGCATGCTTTGATACTTTTTATTTCTTAGTGCTGTTTTATTTTGCATTCCAGATTTAAAATAAACACTTTCATAAAATGAAAGGTCAACCATTTGGATAGCTTGTTTTTTCTGCTTAATGCTTTCACAAGTGAATGGCAAAGTAATTGTATCATTATTTCCCTTGGCAGGAATCTTAGCCAGGGTTGAATAAACTTTGTTTGCATGTTGTCGTGCATGTCAATATCAGCTCATCCTATTTGTATGCTCAACATAGATTCATCCTGCTTATAAAATGATTCTTAAAGCAGGGAAAGACATTTTGTCATGTTACAACCAAAAACCTAAATGTATTTTATTGGAATTTTATGTGATAGACCAACACAAAGTGGCACATAATTGTGAAGTGGAAGGAAAATGATAAATGAGTTTCAATTTTTTTTTTTTACGAATAAATATGTAAAAAGTGTGGCGTGCATTTCCTGTTAGAAGTCACCTAATTAGTAAATAGAGTCCACTTGTTTTTAATTTAATCTGAGTATAAATACAGCTGTTCTGTGAAGCCCTCAGAGGTTTGTTAGAGGACCTTAGTGAACAAACAGCATCATGAAGGCTAAGTAACACACCAGAGAGGTTGGGGATAAAGTTGTGGAAAAGTTTAAAGCAGGGTTAGGTTATAAAAAAATATCCCAAGTGTTGAACATCTCACAGAACACTGTTTAATCCATCATCCAAAAATGGAAATAGTATGACACAACTGCAAACCTACTAAGATATGGCCATCCACCTAAACTGACAGGCCGGGCAAGGAGAGCATTAATCAGAGAAGCAGCCAATAGGCCCATGGTAACTCTGGAGGAGCTACAGAGATCCACAGCTCGGGTGGGAGAATCTGTCCACAGGACAACTATTAGTCATGCACTCAAATCTGGCCTTTATTGAAGAGTGGCAAAAAGAATGCCATAAGAAGTCCTGATTTCAGTTTGCATTAAGCCATGTGGGGGATACAGCAAACATGGAAGCAGGTGCTCTGGTCAGATGAGACCAAAATTGAACTTTTTGGCCTAAAAGCCAAGCGCTATGTGTGGTTGAAAACTAACACTGCACATCACCCAGAACACTCCATTCCCACTGTGAATTATAGTGGGGATGCTTTTCTTCAGTAGGGACAGGGAAGTTGGTCAGAGTTGATGGGAGGATGGATGGAATCAAATACAGGGCAATCTTAGAAGAAAGGAATATGTATATGTGTAGCGCTCTGAATGACTAAGTGAAAGTCAAATTACCATGCATTGATGAAAATTGTAATGCATCCAACAAAAAATACATTAATGTACATAAATCATATGTGAGTCCCTCTAGTGGGAGGAACAGAAAGTGTGCCTAGCTGGCATGTGATACAAGTGGTCTAATGCCCCTACTAATTGGTGACAAAACGTAATAACTCAATAAATATAAAGTTCATCGAAGTAAAAAAGTCAATCAAGTGAATGAGTGAACAAACATAAATGCGTGACTTCTTCAGCGTGACGATCCCACCACCAAGAAATTTGCAGGCTTACCGGAACATGTTGACCAGTAATGACATATGCCACTAAGGTCAAACAAGGCTTTAAATCACAGATGTCATAAATGATCCTTGGCAGGAATCATATTATATTATATTATATAGAGAAGAGAAGAGGGTGGCCACATAGCGCAATACCGTTTGATAAATGAAATCACTTTTATTCGCAGCTATCAAACTTACATTTGGCTGGAGTTAAACGAGCTCTTGCATGCAAAATAGGGCGACAGTGGAGTCCTCCCGATGTGTTTCGTGGTCAAAGCACATCAACGGTATTACTCTATGTGGCCACCCTATTCTCTTCTCTATATGCACCACTAATACACTGAGCCAATCAGTTTGGGGATTCCAATTCAAGTACAGCTTTTTGGCCTGTTCCTACACATCCACTCCACTGAAGGATACTCCGATCGGTTGGGCGCATGATTCCTGCCAAGGATCGTTTATGACATCTGTGATTTAAAGCCTTGTTTGACCTTAGTGGCATATGTCATTACTGGTCAACACGTTCCCGTAAGCCTGCAAATGTCTTGGTGGTGGGATCGTCACGCTGAAGAAGTCACACATTTATGTTTGTTCACTCATTCACTTGATTGACTTTTTTGACTTCGATGAACTTTATATTTATTGAGTTATTACGTTTTTGGCACGTGATACAAGTTAGACCACTTGTATCACGTGCCAGCTAGGCACACTTTCTGTTCCTCCCACTAGAGGGACTCGCATATGATTTATGTACCTTAATGTATTTTTTGTTGGATGCATTACAATTTTCATCAATGCATGGTAATTTGACTTTCACTTAGTCATTCAGAGTGCTACACATATACATATTCCTTGTTTTTTTGATTTTTTGAATGAGCCATGTTAGCAGCTACCATTCACACATATTTGGCAGTGCAGGTTATTCACTTCCAATCTTAGAAGAAAACCTGTTAGAGTCTGCAAAAGACTTGAGACGGGGGTGAGGATTAACTTTTCAGCAGGACAACGACCCTAAACATACAGCCAGAGCTACAATGGAATGGTTTGGATCAAAGCATATTCATGTGTTAGAATGGCCCAGTCAAAGTCCAGACCTAAATCCAATTGAGAATCTGTGGCAAGAATTGAAAATTGCTGTTTACAGACGATCTCCATATAATCTGACAAAGCTTGAGCTATTTTGAAAAGAATGAACACAAATGTCACTCTCTAGATGTGCAAAGCTGGTAGAGACATACCCAAAAAGACTTGCAGCTGTAATTGCAGCGAAAGGTAGGACCACCTTTAGCTGCAAAGAATTGAGGTCCAGTATGAGGTCCAGTGTAAGGTTTCCACAGTCAGTGATGATTTGGGGAGCCATGTCATCCACTGGTGTTGGCCCACTGTGTTTTTTCAAGTCCGAAGTCAGTATAGCCCTCTACCATAAAGTTCTAGAGCACTTCATGCTTCCCTCTGCTGACCAGCTTTATGGGGATGCTGATTTTATTTTCCAGTATTACTTGGCACCTGCCCACACAGCCAAAAGTATAAGTAAAAAGTAAAAGTAAAATACCTGGTTTAATGCCCACGGTATAACTGTGTTTGATTGTCCAGAATCTGTGGGGCATTGTCAAGAGGACCATGAGAGACACCAGACCTAACAAAGCAGATGAGCTTAAAGCCACTATCAAACAAACCTGGGCTTCCATAACCCCTCAGCAAAGGGAGACAGGGAGCCAACCTAGTCATGAAAACAACTCGGAGCTGAAGTGCCATCTGCTGTCAAACAAAGTCCTGTCTCCTATACTGGCTCTTATGATAGACCTCACACTTGTTTTCCAAATAGAACTAGTGTGACCTCTATCATAGGAGCTGGTCCAGGAGGCAGGACTTTGTTTGACAGCAGCCAGCATTTCAGCTCCAAGCTGTGTCACATCAGGAGATCTTCTCTCTGTGTAATCCGGCTGGCTCTCCTCCAGATTCCTCCCTGTGATCTCTGTGCAGTGTTTTCGTCACTAGATTGGCTGTGTTCTATCTCTATTTCTATATGTATATCTGCCAACTATGATGTGCGCATGCACTATGGTGAAGTCACGCCAGCTGATCGAGAAATCAGTGCCCTTCTGTACTGCGCATGCGCGGGGACTTTTTTATGGAGGGAAGTATACGATAGAACACCAGGATCAGCCCCTTACTCCGATCTGTGATTAGCCGAGTCTCATTGACTAACTGATCACAGAGCGCACCGCAAAAGATGGCAACATATTAAACATGGCAGAATTTTTGTTTTTGTTGATTGTAGTTCCCGCCATCATTTTAGCACTACACTAGGGATGCATGAGGACATTTGCCAACCGAGACTAAGAGACAATATCCAAAAAGAGGAGATTGGCTGATGTAACAGAAAAGGTGTCTGGATACTATATAGCTGCTTTAGAAAAGAGACTATCCAGACTAGTTTCATATAAAAATTAATTTCCATGCTTCGTATATCAGTTGCACTTCCAAGACATTAACTGCTTACTAGATTTCGCAACAGATAATACATTTTATATTTTGTCAATTTACAGTGTACTTCAATTTCCCGTGCAAGAAAAAAAAGTTCAAAAGAAGGTCAAGACTAAGTTCTAAACTTGGAGAGATGCCTACAGCCTATGAGTGATGCACAGAATCCATATTCAAATATCAGCTCTGCAACATCAGGAAGAGCGATGACAAAATAGAAAAAGCTATCAAAGTTCCCTTCCTGCAAACTATATTTTCAGACAATCTACACTTACAAGTTTAAACAATGACATACTGTATGCCCTTGAGCATTTCTTAATGCTTGTCATTTTGCTTTCTTTTTAGTTTCCATTTTCCTTAATTATTTTCTTCTTCTTTTAATTATTTTTAATATAGCATCAACAATTCAATATAATGCTGAATGTTGAAAGTCAGAGAAACTGCACTGCTTTTAAAAGGACACTTGACAGTTGAAACCGTGTCCCAGTAACAGGGGTACATGCGTAGGTGTACAGAATATTCTCTAAACTTCTAAACTGCACAAGTGACATGATAAAATTATCTGTGTGAATGTGGAAAAATTAGGGATTTACAGGTCAAATTTTAGGACAGGTTTGGGAAACTCTGTTGTGGGAGCTTGTTTTATTTACAGAGGCAACAGCTTGTGCAATGCTTTAAAAAATAAGGGACACAGTACAAATACACTACAATTTGAGGCAGGTGGGTTAGGAGGGTCTTAGAAGGCATGTCTTTTGCATAAAGCAACAACTGAATCCCACTGTATATGTTGTTATACATTACATTGGCCCTAAAAGCATTGTGGATTGCATGTTTGAAAATAATCTCCCATCATCTCCCATTTAACTTCTTCTTATCAGGCCATTGTAAAAAGACAGCCACAAGGTGGCTCTACAATGCCTGGAGGCCGTCTTCTTACAGGCTCGGCTCCTCAGGCCACTGGGGGGCACGCGAGTGCCCGGCATGTCACTGAGATGCCGATGCGCATGCATGCATGCGATAACATGGTCATGTGACTCATGCATAAATTATAGCATGCGGCTAAAAAAAAATCCATTCACTAAAAAAAAAAGGAGTATTTAATGCCAAATTAATAATTTGTCGGTAAATATTGCAAATAATCGTGCGGTAAGCACTTAAGTCCAGTTCACAAACGGATCAGGAAGTAAAAAAAAACACAATATTTAACACCAGGGTTTTCCTGGCGTGATCGCATACAAAATTTGCTGCTTCTGTGAAGAAGATGATCAGTAACAAATGCAATTTGTTGCAGTTCAACCTCTTGAGAAAGTGTATGAGAAGAAGAAAAGGGGTACTTGTCATGGCTCCAGGACATTTTGCAGAACAGACCCTTCTGGATGATTTCACGGAGGCTGAATGAAGCTCTGCAGACCTTCCCCCTGACCAAGCAGCTGATTCTTTTTCTGTACATCAGGCTTCGCATAATACTGGAGAACTCCATCATGCTGTACCTGCCATGACCAAGTTGCGAGCTGTGCTCCATTTCCTCGGCAAGGCTTCCTACCAGATGGTTGACGGTGATGTTGTTGGAATGTTTCAGCCGTTGTTTTCCTGAATCCTCAGAAGACTGCTGCAGGAATTTTATTCTATAGCACCAACATAAATCTATATGCCATCATCACGCCAGGAGTAGGAGCGTATTAATAGAGGAATCTGTATTATATAAGCAAGACTATCACTTCCTTTAGGGATTGGTTTAACAATCACAGATCCACCATCAATCAGGATTAGTGTTGAGCGGAATACGCCATATTCGATTTCGCGATATTGCGCGAATATATAGAAGAATATTCGCTAATATCGAATATTCGTGATATTTTATCCAAAAAATAATTTGCGAAATTTCGCTAATGCGAAAATGATTGCGAAATTCTCATAAACGGAGATCATTTCCTGTATTACTAAACTAATATGCACTAAACACTAACTCTACACTAACTCTACTTAAAAGAAAGGAGAATAAGGGGGCAAAAGAAGGGCGGAGAAGATAATCGCGCAATATTCCTATTGCGCGATTATCTTCTCCGCCCTTCTTTGGCATCAGAGCCAATCAGAATAACTCGAATATTCGGCAAAAGGAATATCGCGCAATATTCCTTTTGCCGAATATTCAAGTTATTCTGATTGGCTCTGATGCAAAAGAAGGGCGGAGAAGATAATCGCGCAATATTCCTTTTGCCGAATATTCGAGTTATTCTGATTGGCTCTGATGCAAAAGAAGGGCCGAGTAGCTGATGCGATTCTTTTATGTTGCCGAAAATTCGCAATGCGAATTTTCGGCAACATAAAAGGATCGCCTCAGCTACTCGGCCCAGGGTCTCTAATCATACCAGCAATGCTTTTAGACGTCGATGGAGATCACTAGGATGTGATCTGTTTTAAAAATAAATTTGAAAAAATACGAATATTCGCCATAGCGAATATTCGCCGTGATATTCGAGTTATTCGCGAATACTCGAATATGCAATATTCGTACCGAATATTCGCAATGCGAATATTCGTGAGCAACACTAATCAGGATACAACTAACTTTTTGAAGCAAAATCATTCTATGCCAACTGTAAAGTGCATGCTTATTAACCATATCCCCCTCTTATCTTGAAGGGGGTGTGACTTCATTACCTTCTGTTAAAAAGAGAAAGCTCATGGATCAATGAATTACAAACTTTGTCTCCTAAGTGACCCAATCAACTGCTTAGTCTCATTGGCTTTTTATGATCCTTTGGAATGGTTGCTGTGTTTTGCCACGCCTTTCATTTAAGGTGCAATGCTTCCCTGGTTTTTCTGTGGGGTGTAATTTATCACAGTTTTATGGTTGTATGGCTTACTACATACACACTTTATTTTTGTTCCTGGTTAAGAGGGTTTCCCCCATCCTGTTACCTGCTTGCAATCATGGTCCATGTTGTTGAAATGTTATTATAGTATAGATCCATAGTTTCCATAGTATACACACAGGGTGTGCTAGGTGTGCCTGGAAACACCCTAATGCGCAGGCACACCACAGGGCTATTTTGCTGTCAAAATGTTCAGGAACTCCATTTCCTCACCTCTGTTAATAGACATGGGTAGCACTGAGAGTGGGACTATTTTTCAGTTGGATAACTTACTCCTGTTAGCACTGAAGCCACTGGCTGTGGAGTAAGCAGGCAGGCAGCCACATTTTACAATCCTGCCTCTGTAGTTCCGGCTTCAGCATATCACTCCGCCACCTGCTGCCAGGGATGCTGTAAGCAAAAACTACAGAAGCAGCATCAGATATTCCAGCCTGCTTACTCCATGGCCGGTGGCTGCAGTTAGTAGTTACCAGAACCCACCATGCTATGCCCCATGTTGCCGCTACAGCCTACTACAGGGGTGGCCAACCAGTGGCCCGGGGGCCACATGTGGCCCGTGGAGCCCTCTGATGTGGCCCACCACCTCCTGCTCTGGAATGGTGGGTTGGCAAGTCCAAATCGCAGGTTGACGACCTGCCATACCACAGCATCAGTGTTGTGAATAAAGCTGGTGGTAGAGGAAGAAAGTGGCTGCGGAGCAGAGCCCCATAAGCCAATGCTTCCTCTACAGCGCTGGCTTTTGCCACAGGCGGGGTTTATGGCAAAGTTCAGCTAACCCGCAGGATAGACACAGGTGCGCTACGCTGCACCCGCAGTGTGGGTAAACCGCAGCACATCAGTGTGAAAGCAGTCTTAGGCCCTTTTCACACAATCAGCCTGACCAAATGGGACCCTCAATTGACCTCTATAGAGCGTCAGATGTCCGTTTATGCCCACTTACCTCCAATCTGAAAAACAGAAGCAATTTGTCCCCTTCCATCAGGGTGGATCAGAGGACCTATAGAGTAGCCGTGACCTGTCATCTGCCCGCTCCGCTCATTGTGGCCCCCGACTGGTTACCAAGTTGCTTAAAGTGGAGCTCCACCCTCTTTTTTAACTTTATTGCATCCCCTTTCATACTGCCCCCTTAAATCGAATTAGCATGTAATTTTTAGTCATTTTAAAAACTCACTGTGCTGTGCAGATGAGTTTATTTTCTCAGCCGCGGCCGCAGTCGTCAATCACAGCCGCTATGCCTCCTGGGACATGACCCCTCTCTCCTCTCCTCTCTCTGTGTATTACGAGCTGCCTGGCTGGGTGTGTTTTCGGCGGGGACGCTGTAACACAGTCCCGCCCCCCTGGGCTGGCTCATGCTATAGTGGATAGACAGCCAATATGATCTGTGTTCAGCAAATCACACAAGCCGGTCTAAGGGGGCGGGACCGTAGCGTCACCGCCGAAAACACAGACCCAGCCAGGCAGCTCAGACAGCAGTGATGCCGCCCTACGTGTGCAGCAGGGGGGCTGCAAATAGAAGAAATCACCTTGCTATATTCCTCTATACAGGTGCTGATCGCTTGCAAGAGGTAAAAGGTAGGAGAATCAAGCATTCAGCACCTGTATAGAGGAATATAGAAAGCTCATTTCCTCTGTATGCACCCTGCTTCTCCTCCCCCACCACACTCTCCAGCCCCACCACAGTGTTCTCCTCCCCCACCACACTCTCATAGGGCAGGAATCCAGCAAATCAGCCCCCCCCCCACGATTCCCGGCACCCCCCTCCCCACCCGCGATTACAGCGATTCACGGTAAATACAGTGGTCCCGCGAACCCCCCCTTCAAAAAGTCAGGCTTAACAATTTCCATCCGAACCCCCCCCCGCTCGACAACTCTGATCGTCGGAAACCCCCGCTCAACTACTGTGCGGTGTGATCAGGGCAGTGTGATCGGTGCGGTGCGCTTTGATCGGTGCAGTGTAATCGTTGCGGTGTGATCGGTGCGCTGTGATCGGTGCGGTGTGCGGTGATCGGTGCGGTGTGATTGGTGCGCTGTGATCGGTGCGCTGTGATCGCTGTGATCGGTGCGCTGTGATCGGTGCGCTGTGAATGGTGCGCTGTGAACGGTGTGATCGGTGCGCTGTGATCGGTGCGCTGTGATCGGTGCGCTGTGATCGGTGTGGTGTGATCGGTGTGGTGTGATCGGTGCGCTTTGATCGGTGTGGTGTGATCAGTGCGGTGTGATCGGTGCGGTGTGCTGTGATCGGTGTGGTGTGATCGGTGCGGTGTAATCGGTGCGGTGTAATCGGTGCGGTGTAATCGGTGCGGTGTAATCGGTGCGGTGTAATCGGTGCGGTGTGATCGGTGCGCTGTGATCGGTGCGCTGTGATCGGTGTGATCTGTGCGCTGTGATTGGTGTGATCGGTGCGCTGTGATTGGTGTGATCGGTGCGCTGTGATTGGTGCGCTGTGATTGGTGTGATCGGTGCGCTGTGATCGGTGCGCTGTGAACGGTGCACTGTGATTGGTGTGATCGGTGCGCTGTGATCGGTGCGCTGTGATCGGTGCGCTGTGATCGGTGCGCTGTGATTGGTGCGCTGTGATTGGTGTGATCGGTGCGCTGTGATCGGTGCACTGTAATCGGTGCGCTGTGATCGGTGCGATCTGTGTGCTGTGTCAGGCTCAACAATTTCCATCCGAACCCCCCCCCCCGCTCGACAACTCCCCCGCTCAACAACTTTGATCCGAACCCCCCCCGCTCAACAACTCCGGGTGATCGGTGCGGTGCGCTTTGATCGGTGCGGTGTGATCGGTGCGCTGTGATTGGTGTGATCTGTGCGGTGTGATTGGTGCAGTGTGATCGCTGTGATCGGTGCGCTGGGATCGGTGCGCTGTGATCGATGCGCTGTGAACGGTGCGCTGTGATCGGTGTGATCGGTGCGCTGTGATCGGTGTGATCTGTGCGCTGTGATCGGTGCGCTGTGATTGGTGTGATCGGTGCGCTGTGATCGGTGCGCTGTGATCGGTGAGCTGTGAACGGTGCGCTGTGATTGGTGTGATCGGTGCGCTGTGATCGGTGCGATGTGATCGGTGCGCTGTGATTGGTGTGTGTGATCTGTGCGGTGTGATTGGTAAAGTGTGATCGCTGTGATCGGTGCGCTGTGATCGGTGCGCTGTGATCGGTGCGCTGTGAACGGTGCGCTGTGAACGCTGCGCTGTGATCGGTGTGATCGGTGCGCTGTGATCGGTGTGATCTGTGCGCTGTGATCGGTGCGCTGTGATTGGTGTGATCGGTGCGCTGTGATCGGTGCGCTGTGAATGGTGCGCTGTGATTGGTGTGATCGGTGCGGTGTAATATCGGTGCGGTGTGATCGGTGCGCTGTGATTGGTGTGATCTGTGCGGTGTGATCGGTGCGCTGTGATCGGTGCGCTGTGAACGGTGCGCTGTGATCGGTGTGATCTGTGCGCTGTGATCGGTGCGATTGGTGCGCTGTGATCGGTGCGCTGTGAACGGTGCGCTGTGATTGGTGTGATCGGTGCGCTGTGATCGGTGCGATGTGATCGGTGCGCTGTGATTGGTGTGATCTGTGCGGTGTGATTGGTGCAGTGTGATCGCTGTGATCGGTGCGCTGTGATCGGTGCGCTGTGAATGGTGTGCTGTGATCGGTGTGATCGGTGCGCTGTGATCGGTGTGATCTGTGCGCTGTGATCGGTGCGCTGTGATTGGTGTGATCGGTGCGCTGTGATCCCTTCAAAAAGTCAGGCTCAACAATTTCCATCCGAACCCCCCCCCCCGCTCAACAACTCCTGTGCGGTGTGATCGGTGCGGTGCGCTTTGATCGGTGTGGTGTAATATCGGTGCGGTGTGATCGGTGCGCTGTGATTGGTGTGATCTGTGCGGTGTGATTGGTGCAGTGTGATCACTGTGATCGGTGCGCTGTGATCGGTGCGCTGTGATCGGTGCGCTGTGAACGGTGCGCTGTGATTGGTGTGATCGGTGCGCTGTGATCGGTGCGCTGTGATTGGTGCGCTGTGATCGGTGTGATCGGTGCGCTGTGATCGGTGCGCTGTGATCGGTGTGATCGGTGCGGTGTGATCGGTGCGCTGTGATCGGTGCGCTGTGATCGGTGAGCTGTGATCGGTGCGCTGTGCGGTGCAGATATATCTACATAACAAATGATTTAGTATATTTCCTGGTTCCTGGAAGGAGGAGGGGAGGAGAGGTTTGCATAGATAAGGGGCGTCAACTTCCTCTGACACTCCCGTTGCTATGGAAACTTGACCTGAAACCTATTACATCGCTTGTGCAGCACTGAGCATGTGCGAGATCAGCAAGGCTGAAATCCAGGAAGTCATAGGCCCCATACACACGAGCGGACAGATTTGTTCAAATCGGTCGGGCCGACCGATTTGAACAAATCTGTCTGCTGGGGACATATTGGTTTGATCGTGTACACACGATCAAACCAAAATCCCCGCCGCCAGACGGCGCGGTGACGTGGCGGTGACGTTGACGCCGCCACGTCACCGCACCAGGAAGTAAAACACTTCCGCGAATGCGTCGAAACTATTCGGCGCTAGTGCGAGAAGACATGTCTGCTGGTTAGCGTACTAACCAGCAGACATGTCGGGCGGACGGGTTCCCAGCCGACAGATTGGTAAGCATGCTTTCAATCTGTCGGGTGGCCAAATCCGTCTGTTTGCCCGTACACATGATCGAATCTGTCTGCTGGGACGGTCTAGCAGATCGTTTCCAGCAGACAGATTTGATCGTGTGTACGAGGCCATACAGTCTGGCTTCATGGATTCCCACACTTAAGATGGCCCCGGTCAATTCCTGTTTTATAAAGTATCTAAATGCTGTAACAACCTAACAAAACGGACCTTAGTTTACAGACTAACTTTGCTAGAATACATTAAGCTTGTGTATTACAGGGGTATTTATATTTAAAAAGTGAAATTGTGGCCGGAATTCCGCTTTAAGTGGCCCTCACTCTTCAAAAGGTTGGGCACCCCTGGCCTACTACAAAACAGAGCTGAGGATGTGCCCTTATTCATTGCGGAACTCCTCCCTGAGACAGCAGTCATGCCCCTTTTTTAGAAAGTGAAAAACTTGCTCTTGGCTCTCTCCTTGGGCTCCCGTTTGTCTGGGGCATTCACAGCAAGAGCTCCTGGACAGGTGTGCAGAATAGGAAGGGGACATTACAGGGCCGCCCCAATTACTGCTTCCTGTCCAGCACACACCAGAGCTCTCCCTGGGTAAAGATTTTAGAGGATGGGTGGCAGACTGCATCTTCTTCACATGTGAGTCCCAACCTTTTCTGCCTTCCACACTATGCTGTACTGTAAACCTGCCCTGCACCTTACAGGGAAGGTTTACTGAAAGAGAAAGTAATATTCTTAAGTAGGTTAAGAATATGCATTATATCGTAATAAATCATTATTTTTAAATAAGATATAGGGGGTCATTTACTATAGCGCGAATATGCGATCCCACGGTACAGGATAATAGCGCCTGATTAAGCCAATTAAGACTTCAACCGGGCAGACATGCAAATGGATAATTGCGCTATTGCCGGCAATGGAGGCTCGAACCTGCAAAGTAAAAAGTCCTCATTGACGTCTTGTATGCAAATTATTTGCCATAAAACTGTATGGGAACCTGAGTCCTGCCCTGGGGGACATGTATCAATTGAAAAAAAAATTGCACACTCTGTGCAATGTCTAGAACATGCCACAGCAATAATGACATTTCTGAAAGAAAAAATTAAATTTAAACTTGCTCGTAACTGTAATGTTTTACTGGCTCCTGTAAATATAGATATAAATGGCATAGGGTCCCCCCAGTCCATGCCAGGCCCTTCAGGTCTAGTACGGATCTTAAGGGGAACCCCACGCTTGTAAAAAATAATTGACATAGGGTCAAAATCCATGTATTTATACTGCAATCGGAAGCATTGGCATTCCATCAATGTACAGGTGATAGTTGATGCCCAAGGCCTAATATGGCACGTCCGTGCCAAGGACCCCGGGTCTAGCCACGACAGCTACATATACCGTCAAAGCACCATCTCCACAGAATTTGAACAGAACATGTATGGGGACAGCTGGCTGGTTGGTGAGTGACATGGGTGGCAGGCATGACTGTCCCCCCCCCATGTTGCACACATCACAACGGGCACATGCACTACTAACATCCTCCTGTCTTTTCCTTACCAGGTGACTCGGCATATGCACTGGGACCCCATCTCATGACTCCATTCCGGGATCCCCAAACCAGAGGAGAGGAAAGATACAATGAAGCACACATAAAAACCAGTGCAGTGGTGGAGCGCACATTTGGCCTCCTGAAGTCCCGTTTCCGATGCCTGGATAAGTCTGGGGGTACCCTGTTGTATTCCCCAAACTTTATTTGATTTTTTAATTAATTACATTTGTGTATACATGGTTTATTTATACGCCTGTTAATTTCACCCAGTATTTGAAGTAAAGTAAATTAATTAAAGTATTTGAAGTAACATTGTATTGTGGACAAAAAAGTTCAACAGATGTACTTTATAGCAGGTGCCATAAAGTGTCTCAAACCGACTTGTCTTTCTGCGGTGTAAATACATTCTGAAAGTCTTCAATAGTATAAAAAACAAGTATATTTTTTTCAAAGACTACTATGGACCAGAATTCTATAATCTGTGTATATATCGATTTTATTGACAGCGATGTGGACTAAGTCAGTTTTCATATGTATACTCTTAAGCCCCATACACACTATCAGTTTTCCTGATGGGTTTCTCTTCAGGTTTACCAAAACCATGTAGTACAAGGGCCGGCCTGATTGCATACAAATTTAAACTCTTGAGGTTTGACCTTATATTAGATGGTTTTGGTAAACCTGAAGAGAAAACCATCAGGAAAACTGATAGCGTGTATGGGGCTTTAGGGTCCTTTCACACGTCCGCCTCCGTTCGTCCGTTTTTACAAATCCGTAAACAGACTTGTAATGCATCCCTATGGGATCGCGTTCGTTAGCGGATGATGCATCCGCTAACGTCCGCAAAGATCCGCGTCCGTAAAGATCCGGTTTTTCGGACGGAAGAAAACCCTATTTTTCTTCCGTCCGGCGGATCGGATCGGATGAATACTGATATTGGTCCGTATTCATCTGATTCTCCATAGGGGAGAGCGGAGGAGAGACAGGGCGGTCCCTGCACAGTGTGCGGGGACCGCCCTGTCCGCCGACAGCTGAGCGGGGATCCCCGCTGAGCCGACGAACACACAAGGAGCTGACTGAAAAACGGTCCGCTCCGTGTGAAAGGACCCTTAAAGCCCCATACACACTATCAGTTTTCCTGCAGGTTTTTCTGCTCAGGTTTACCAAAACCATGTAGTGCAAGGTCCTGCCTGAATTGAAACTCTTAAGCGCCGTACACACGGCAGAGAACCTCGACGGGCAGAACACATCGTTCCGCCCGTCGAGGTTCTCTCCCGGCCATCGGATTCGGCGACCCGCCCGTCGGGAATGGCAACCAGCCATTCTTCCAGGCGGGCCGTCGAGGAAATAGAGAGCGTGCTCTCTATTTCGGCTCGACGGGCTTCCCGACGGGAAGCTCGCTGAGACCGTACACACGGCCGAGGTCCTCGCTGGAATGTGCATTCCAGCGAGGTTCTCGCTGATTTTCAGCGAGAACCTCGGCCGTGTGTACGGGGCCTGAAAGGAGTTGTAAAGGAATTAATTTTTTTGCTGAAATGACTGTTTACACGGTATAGAGACATAATAGTTAACTGATTCCTTTTAAAAACGATTAAAAATAGATAAAAATCAATCATATAATGTACCTGTAGTTTTTTAGTTTCGTTTTTTGCATCTAGTTTCGTTTTTGCATGTTATCCTGTATCTGTGCTATACAGAGCCATAGAGCAGAGATGATTTGGAAAACAAAACTAGAAGCTCCCAGTACTGTGGTCCTCAGGAAACAGACAACCAGAATGGCCCAGATTCATGTAACTTTTACGCCGACGTATCTAAAGATACGCCGTCGTAAGTACAAATGTGCGCCATCGCATCTCTGCGCGGATTCACAAAGCTAGATACTTAGAAAAACAAGGCTTCGACCGCCTAGACGTAACTTGCCTACGCCGGCGTATCGTGGGCGCATAGTTACGCTGGACGCATTCGGCGTTCCCATTTTAAATATGCAAATGAGTAAGATACGCCGATTTACGAGCATACTTGTGCCCGGCGCATTTTTAAGCGATTCGCGTAAAGGGGTTACGTCCGGCGTAAAGTTATTCCACATATAGGAGGCGCAACCCATGCAAAGTTTTGGACCAGGGAACAGCCATCGTATTTTACGTTGTTTACGTAGTACTACGTGAATAGGGCTGTGCGTAGGTTACGTTCATGTAGTAGGCAGTGTTTTGACGTATCTTAGGCAGTTATCTCGACGTTACTGTGAGCATGCGCACTGGAATGCGTCCAAGATACGACACATGCGCAGTTGGTTTTTTGAAGCTCGGCCCATCATTTGCATGGGGTCATGCTTAATTTAAATGTTTATGTAAACAAGAAGGACATGCGCCAAACTAAGTGCAGTAAATAAGGGTTTAATGAAATAAATTAGTAAACAATAAATTGGCTACTCACAAGACAATGAGAGCATAGGCACATAGGGGGTTAATGACTGGTCCGGTGTCACACATATCGTCCTGGCTTCCCCAGGATGGGCTCTTACATCTCCCATGACTTGGCCAAGTCAGCCTGCCTGGACCTTTGCAGCTGTGGACGATATGTGTGACACGGGACCAGTCATTAACCCCCTATGTGCCTATGCTCTCATTGTCTTGTGAGTAGCCAATTTATTGTTTACTAATTTATTTCATTAAACCCTTATTTACTGCACTTAGTTTGGCGCATGTCCTTCTTGTTTACATATACCTTTCAGAGTCTGCTTCTGCTTCAGGATTGTGCTGCCACTAGTGTTGTTGGACTAACACTGAACTTTTGGGACTTTTTTGACCATATTTGTATGGTCATTCATTGGACTGTCATTACATGGTCATTTATTTATCCATTTGTTTATTTTCCTTTGATCATTTTCCTCTGATATTGACATGGACCTTATGATTTATTAATTATTAATTGTATTATTGATTTCTTGATTGCACTTTTTAACCACTTAAGGACCCCCGCACGCACATATACGGCCACAGAATGGCACGTACAGGCACAAGGGCGTAAATTTACGTCCCCGCCTAAGTGCGGTTCGGGGGTCCCATCGGGACCCCCTCCGCGGCGTGCGGGGGTCCCCCTGGCTCCGGGAGCGATCCGGGATCTGGGGGCGGATGTCGGCGAACACCCGCCCCCCCGCGATCGCTCCCAGCCAATGGGAGTGCGCTCCCAACCTGTCACTTCCTCCTCCTGTGTTTACACAGGAAGGAGGAAATGATGTCACCTCTCATCGCAGTGCTGTTTCCCAGCGCTGCTGATGAGAGAAGACATCACAAGTAAGTGTGCACCAACACAACACTGACACACACTCACATAGGCATATTAACCCCTTGTGTTCGCCCCCCCCACCCCCCTGTCACAGTGTCACTGAATGCAGTGATCTAATCACTGCATTTAGTGTCAGTGTGACAGGCAGTGTAAAAAACAGTTAGTGTTAGGTTCAGGATAGCCCCCCCACCCCCCCTAATAAAGTTTTAACCCCCTGATCACCGCCCTAGTTAACCCTTTCACTCCCTATTGCCAGCGTCACTAAGCGATCATTTTTCTGATCGCTGTATTAGTGTCGCTGTTCCCGCTAGGTAGCTATTTTTTTTTATTGCGATTTTTTTTTTTACTAAAGACATGTGGCTAAATAAATTTTGGCCTAAATGTTTGACTAAAATTTAGTTTATTTGATTTTTTTTTTAACAAAAAGTAAAAAATAGTGTTTTTTTTTCAAAAATGTCGCTCTATTTTTGTATATAGCGCAAAAAATAAAAATCGCAGAGGTGATCAAATACCACCAAAAGAAAGCTCTATTTGTGGGAAGAAAAGGACGCAAATTTTGTTTGGGAGCCACGTCGCACGACCGCGCAATTGTCTGTTAAAGCGACGCAGTGCCGAATCGCAAAAACACCTTGGGTCATTTACCAGCGTATTGGTCCGGGTCTTAAGTGGTTAATCGTGCGCCATCTACCTATATTTTTTACTTAATTTAAATGTTACACGCCCACTTCCTGCCCACTTCCACCTAATTAGACTTACGCCGACAACTATACGCTACGCCGGAGCAACATTGAGAGGATTTGCTTTTTGAATACCATGCTTGCCTCTCAACGTTGCGCCGGCGTAGTGTAAAAAAGATACGCTACGCTGGCTGAAAGATGCGCCCAGGTATGTGAATCCGGGCCGAAGTGTCCAGAACAGAGGAGAATTACAGCAACATCAGAGCAAAAACGAACAATGAGGACATGAAACCAGGACTGCAGTAAGGTAAAGGAAGCTATTTAGCTAAAAAAAAAAATCCTTTAGTGACTCTTTAAGGCCTCGTACACACGAGGCAATAGATTTGTTCAAAACGGTCTGTCCGACCGATTTGAACAAATCTGTCTGTTTGGATTTTGGTTTGCTCACGTGTACACACGAGCAAACCAAAATCCCCACCAGCAGACGGCGCGCTGACGTGTCAGTGACGTGGCGGTGACGTTGACGCCGCCACGTCACCGCACCAGGAAGTAAAACACTTCCGCGCATGCGCCGAATCCATTTGGCGCCGGTGCGAGACGACATGTCTGCTGGTAAGTGTACTAACCAGCAGACATGTCGGGCGGACGGGTTCCCACCCGATAGATTTCAAAGCATGCTTTGAAATCTGTCGGGTGGCCAAATCCGTCGGCTCGCCCGTACACACGATCGAATCTGTCTGCTGGGACGGTCTAGCAGACCGTTTCCAGCAGACAGATTTGATCGTGTGTACGCGGCCTAAGGTTTGACCTCATATTAGATGTTTTTTATAAACCTACTTTGACACAGTAAGTGGTCTTAGCACTATATGACCACATAGTGTGACCAAATCACCATATTTTTATTATGTTCAGGTGTTTTTAAATAGCTTCACAGGATTTAAATGTAATTTTTATAATCAATTTTGTTCTGTTTACGGTCTTATGGCAGCACCACCTTAAATGTAAACACATTTTTAGGGTGTGCACCCCAAGTCTGTTGTTTGCAGTCTGTTGTTAGCAGGGACAGTCTCTCGCCCCACATCTAAAATTACCCTTAAACTGTAACCAAGCTGTGGATTGTTTAGATGCAGGACAAAATAAACTAGGAGAGATAGTGGTGCCTAAAGACTGAGCTTTACTAGGTATAAAATTTACACCCTCCTATAAAATGTATTCGCTACACCCCGAACTTGATACAATTCTTGGCTAAAGGTTGTAACTAGAGCTGGTTTGTTGGTATATTTATGCTGCAATCTTTGATGGTTGATTAGGAATTCCTCCCTATTCTTACATTTGGCAATCCTCTATGCACATTTCAAAATCCAATTAAGATAGCCTTAAGCCTCGTACACACGATCGGATATCTGATGGAATCTAATCCGATTGATTTTTTCATTGGATATCCGATGAAGCTGACATTCATCAGTCTTGCCTACACACCATCAGTCAAAAATCCGACCGTGCCAAAACGCAGTGACGTAAAACACTACGACGTGCTGAAAAAAGTGAAGTTTAATGCTTCCAAGCATGAGTCAACTTGATTCTGAGCATGCGTGGATTTTTGACCGATGGACTTCCACACAGACGATCGTTTTTTTTAATCGTTTTTTTTATCCATAGGAAAATTTTAAAACATGTTCTATTTTTTTTCACCAATGGAAAACAAACCGATGGGGCTCACACATGATCGGTTTGTCTGATGAAAACAGTCCATCGGTCTGTTTTCATCAGACAAACCGTTCCGTACAGGGCTTTAATCTTAATCTTGTCTTAATCTATTGTACAAAGCCCAAGCCTCTCTCTCAAAATCACTGACCTCACTACAGATCCGACGTAAGTGGATAAATTGTCCCACTGTTAAAGAACAGTGGGGCAGATTCACAAAACAATTACGCCTGTCTAACTGGGGTTAGACAGGAGTAATTTCAAATTTCGCGCGGCGTATCACTAGTTTGAATCCTCAAACCATGATACGCCGGCTTCGGGCTTCGATCCGAGAGGCTTACGTCTTCGTAAGCCTTCGGATCTACGCTGCCATCTATTTGCGGCCGCTGGGAGGAGTTTGCGTCGTTTTGGTGCGTCGGGATATGCAAATGTGTTTTTACGGGGATTCACGAACATACGAGCGGGCGTCGCAATCGTTTTCGTCTATTTTTTACTACGCAATGTTAGAGCAGCTTTTTGCTGCTCTAACTTTACGTAGCCCATGTTAAGTATGGCCGTCGTTCCCACTTCGAATTTATTTAAATTTTTATTTTGTTTACGTAACTCGTTGGGACGTGGATCGGCCGTAAAGTACGCTACATAAACAACGAATGACGTCACGACGTGATTTCGCGCAATGCACGGCGGGAAATTTGCGAACGGAGCATGCGCAGATCGATCGCCGCGGCAACGCGCCTAATTTAAATGTTTCACGGGAGAATGTTTGCGACGGGAGAAGTACACTACGCCGCCGTCGTTTACCGTAGAAAATCTACCTGAATTCCACGTAGAGCAAGGTAAAAAACGGCGGCGTAGTGTATTTCTGATACGCTACGCTAAGCAAAATGTCTGTGAATCTGCCCCAGTGTGTTTGGGATGATTCAACTGTGCCATAAGAAGGCTGTTGCCAGCCAAAAGCTTCCTATATATAAATGAGTAATCACGCGATCCTGAGAGGCAACTAGAAGTACATCCAAAAAAGAGATCTCACTGTTTTCCATCTGTCCTGTAAATGTCAAATTGTTATTATTGGAATTTAAATATGACAAAAAGGAATTTAGATCACCTATTTGCCCATTGCAGATGAACAACATGTCATCTATGTAGTGAAAAAGGTATGAATGTGAGACCTAAGGGGTTTTAATCTCCATAGATGTGGGACCACTCCCACAACCCATAAATAGGTTAGCTAGTGAGGGCGAAAATGTTGCCCCAATCGTGGCCCCACACCTCTGGAGATAAAACACCCCATCAAAAACTGTGAGTTAAAATATAATCAAGAACTTTTCAAAATATAAAGATGTTGGGGGATAGGCAGTTCTGTATGATGTTCTTCTGTAAAACAATACAGCTTGTTTAGCCAGGTGGTGTGGAATGCTAGCGTACAAACTGGCGACATCACATGTCACCCAGATGTAGGCATGCCTCCACACCACTCTCTTCAAAGCTTTCAAAAGATGATTAGTATCTGTGACAGATCTTGGTTACCCCGGCTGGGCACCTCCGCCAGACCTGTGTCTCCTGTTCTCCAAATGCACCCGCAGCCGGTGTTTAGGGTTAAATATGCAGAGCATAAAACGCAGCTCCTTAAACAACCCCCGTTGGGATGTGTCTCCACACCTTCCACACAGTGACAGTGGGTTCTGTCACATTTCTCCCCTTTAAAAAACTGACTAACCAGGTCTCTGACCCTTTGATCACAAACTCCCTCCCCAGGCAAACAGTAAAAAGAACAGTATGACTGTGGAGCAAAACCGCACATACAGTTTTCTGAGAATAAAAACAGCCGCTGCAGAGTGGGACTGGCTGTCTACACTTCCGTACGCTAGGGCACATGTATTGCGGAGAGGTGAATAACCCTCTGCCCCAATACCAGCTCTTCAGCTGGTAAGGAATGTAGGCTGGTAGTGCTAAACTGTGTTATTTCTTCCTGATGTATTTACCAGCCACTTGGGAGATATCTTGTGGGAAATATCTCCCGGACTCTCCGTCTAGTTTTCTGATGCTGGACAAAGAACAACACCGCTCTGCCCAGTGCTTCTTCTGGGGGGATGGATAGAAAGGTAAAGTTCAGCCAATGGACAGGGGGAAGGGTTTTTTCCCCACGCAGTTCTGTGACAAGCCGCTGGGGTGACTTCTGACAGGGGCTGTCTCCCAAACCTTCCTAAAAACATACTTAGGGCTGGGTGGAGTCCAGCGGCACTCTGCCCTGTAGCCAGCGCTTCTGCTGGCGTTGAACCCTGGGGTCATGTCTAATTGCTGGGGAGGGAAAACGGTTTTCTACACTCCAGGTCAGGATATTTTCTGTTGGTGAAACGGCTTACGGAGGTCATCCCTTGGACTCCCCAGATCTAACTCTGGGGGTTAGCAGAGGACAGTGGCACTCTGCCTTGTAGCCAGCGAATCTGCTGGGGCACCGGATGTGATACTCTGGACTTGCTGCTGATCATCATATACAAGCCTTACAGTGCCCGTCTCAACTCCCCCTTCGGAGGTCTTTATGCTATTAGCTTGTCTCGCTGCCTGGGGAACCAGGGGACACAGTGCATTCCAGCATTCTAGCACTCGCAGTACCCTCTGTATCATTGTCGCTTCTTTCATTGCAGTTAGGACAGGAACACGTAGGGGCACCCCGACTCCATTTCCTCTGATACTTTGTGACTGTCCGCTACTTCTCCCGGACAGTCACAGGCAACGGGAGCCATGCAATATTTTTATTCAGTTTATTCAGTTTTTGTACGAGTGTTAATAGAATAAAAATCAGACTAATTTCTAATCTTGACTCGATTAAGACCTTAATTAACAATGTCTCCGAAACAGGCAGTAGCATTTCCTTCAGCTGCTAAATCAGTAAGATCTTTCATTGAACAATGTTCCTGGAAAGATAAACTCAGATACATCATTGTGTGAAATATTGTTATCAACACATTCCTGTATATCCACATCTGAGACTAAATAATGTTTCCTAATCTGAAAAGCTAACGCCTTTTTTATAGAACGTTAAAGTGGAGCTCCACCCTCTTTTTTAACTTTATTGCATCCCCTTTCATACTGCCCCCTTAAATCGAATTGGCATGTCATTTTTAGTCATTTTAAAAACTCACTGTGCTGTGCAGATGAGTTTATTTTCTCAGCCGCGGCCGCAGCCGTCAATCACAGCCCTCTCTCCTCTCCTCTCTCTGTGTATTACGAGCTGCCTGGCTGGGTGTGTTTTCGGCGGGGACGCTGTAACACAGTCCCCCCCCCCCCTGGGCTGGCTCATATGATAGTGGATAGACAGCCAATGTGATCTGTGTTCAGCCAATCAGACGAGGCGGTCTAAGGGGGCGGGACCGTAGCGTCACCGCCGAAAACACAGACCCAGCCAGGCAGCTCAGACAGCAGTGATGCCGCCCTACGTGTGCAGCAGGGGGGCTGCAAATAGAAGACATCAACTTGCTATATTCCTCTATACAGGCGCTGATCGCTTGCAAGAGGTAAAAGGTAGGAGAATCAAGCATTCAGCGCCTGTATAGAGGAATATAGAAAGCTCATTTCCTCTGTATGCACCCTGCTTCTCCTCCCCCACACACTCTCCAGCCCCCCCCACAGTGTTCTCCTCCCCCACCGCACTCTCATAGAGCAGGAATCCCGCAAATCAGCCCCCCCCCACCCGCGATTTGCGGCACCCCCCCACCCGCGATTACCGCGATTCGCGGTAAATACAGTGGTCCCGCGAACCCCCCCTTCAAAAACTCAGGCTCAACAACTTCGATCCAAACCCCCCCCGCTCAACAACTTCGATCTGCGGAAACCCCCCGCTCAACAACTTTGATCCGAACCCCCCCGCTCAACAACTCCTGTGTGCTGTGATCTGTGCGGTGTGATTGGTGCGGTGTGATCAGGGCGGTGTGATCGGTGCGGTGTGATCAGGGCGGTGTGATCAGTGCGGTGTGATTGGTGCGCTGTGATCGGTGCAATATGATCGGTGCGCTGTGATCGGTGCGATCTGTGCGGTGTGATCGGTGCGCTGTGATCGGTGTGCTGTGATCGGTGTGATTTGTGCGCTGTGATTGGTGCGCTGTAATTGGTGTGAACGGTGCGCTGTGATCGGTGCGCTGTGATTGGTGTGATCGGTGCGGTGTGATCGGTGTGCTGTGATCGGTGTGCTGTGATCGGTGTGCTGTGATCGGTGCGCTGTGATCGGTGCGCTGTGATCGGTGCGGTGTGATCTGTGCGCTGTGAACGGTGCGCTGTGATCGGTGCGCTGTGATCGGTGCGGTGTGATCTGTGCGCTGTGATCGGTGCGCCGTGATTGGTGTGATCTGTGCGGTGTGATCGGTGCGGTGTGATCGGTGCGCTGTGATCGGTGCGCTGTGATCGGTGCGCTGTGATCGGTGCGCTGTGATCGGTGCGATCGGTGCAGTGTGATTGGTGCGCTGTGATCGGTGCGCTGTGATCTGTGCGGTGTGATCGGTGTGCTGTGATCGGTGTGCTGTAATCGGTGTGCTGTGATCGGTGCGCTGTGATTGGTGTGATCTGTGCGGTGTGATTGGTGCAGTGTGATCTGTGTGCTGTGATCGGTGTGCTGTGATCGGTGCGCTGTGATCGGTGCGCTGTGATCGGTGTGATCGGTGCGGTGTGATCAGTGCGCTGTGATTGGTGTGATCGGTGCGCTGTGATTGGTGCGCTGTGATTGGTGCGCTGTGATCGGTGCGCTGTGATCGGCGCGGTGTGATCGGTGCTCTGTGATCGGTGCGGTGTGATCGGTGCGCTGTGATCTGTGCGGTGTGATCAGTGCGCTGTGATCGGTGTGCTGTGATCTGTGCGCTGTGATCGGTGATCTGTGTGGTGTGATTGGTGCAGTGTGATCGGTGTGATCGGCGCACTGTGATCGGCGCGCTGTGATCGGTGCGCTGTGATCGGTGCGCTGTGATCGGTGCGCTGTGCGGTGCAAATATATCTACATAACAAATGATTTAGTATTTTTCCTGGAAGGAGGAGGGGAGGAGAGATTTGCATAGATAAGGGGCGTCAACTTCCTCTGACACTCCCGTTGCTATGGAAACCTGACCTGAAACCTATTACATTGCTTGTGCAGCACTGAGCATGTGCGAGATCAGCAAGGCTGAAATCCAGGAAGTCATACAGTCTGGCTTCATGGATTCCCACACTTAAGATGGCCCCGGTCAATTCCTGTTTTATAAAGTATCTAAATGCTGTAACAACCTAACAAAACGGACCTTAGTTTACAGACTAACTTTGCTAGAATACATTAAGCTTGTGTATTACAGGGGTATTTATATTTAAAAAGTGAAATTGTGGCCGGAATTCCGCTTTAACCATGATTCCACAGTCGATTATTCCAAGTATAGACATTGTCCGATTCATAGTCACATTTATCATGCATCATCTCTTCCTTCTTTCCCGCATTGATATCTTTCTCCAGCTGATTCATCTTATCATCCAATCTCTTATCTAAATCAGCAAACTGTGTTAACTCTTTCCAAGGCAATAACTCTTGTTGTATGGTGCATATGTCTTGTTGTAACCTATACATTTCTTTAACCTTGGATTCAATGATGAGACTCATCAATTTATGGGAACAAGCAGATAAAGTATCCATCCACCTTGTCTTTAAATCCTCATCAAAGATGTCAAAGGTAGGGAATTTCTTTATTTTGAGTCCTCGTGGTATACGCGCAAGACTCAGATATTCGATAAGTGTTGTTTTGTCCCAATAGGCCCGCATCTCCTTATCCATATTGCGTTCCAATTTTCTAAATGAAAGTCTTAAAGGGCCCACATCATTATCAACATCATTATTCATCCTTAAAGTATCCTGTATATTGACTCGACGTGGGTTATCATTATGTGCACGAAAAGTGCGGCTGGTTTGTTGTTGAGGATCATGTGTAGTCATGCTTTAAATACTGTCCTTAAATTGGGACAAAACCTTGGATAAAAAGGAATAGCATTGTATCTAGTATATATGCAGTATGGCATAGCAAAATAGCATACAACATATCCAAAATAAAGTCAATAGAATTAATCACAAGATTCTTGTGAGGATAATCATATAAAACATGTGAAGGCTGCCTTGGTAAATTTGGACTGGGGCCCAGATTTATAAAATGGGTTCAACTTCTCTACCAGAATCCGGTGGCCAGAATCCTGGCCAAAGGATGCCCCTCAGACCAATTTTCGCTGTCCAGGGGTACTAGGCAGGGGTGCCCCCTGTCACCACTGCTGTATGCGCTGGCGGCAGAACCCCTTGCTATAGCGATTCGAGCGCATACTGGGATTGTGTGATTACATAGAGCAGGGGTGGTAGAAAAAATAAGCACTTATGCTGATGATACTCTACTATATCTAGACGATTCAACCGACTCTCTGCCCCAGGGCCTAGCCCTAATTGAACGTTTCGGTGCCTTCTCTGGATTGAGAATAAACTGGAATAAGTTCCAGATACTTCCTATAGACAGTTTCCCAACACCTGGAGATAGGGCATTGCTCTCCCTGCAAAGGGTTAGCTGTATAAAGTACCTCAGAATTTATGCCACTCAGAGATCCAGCTGACTATATATCTCTCAATGTAACGCCAATATTTGACATGCTTAAGCACAGGACGCAGGTATGGGCACGTTTGCCTCTGGGTGTCATGGGCCGCATAAGCCTTATTAAAATGATTTTGCTGCCAAAAATGTTATACGTGCTCTGGCACTCTTCTGTGTATCTGGTGCTCAGGCTGTTCAAATTCATAGAGGCTCTTCTAAAACCATTTTTATGGGGCAATAATAGACATAAACTCCTGTGGCATAGGCTCAAAAACCCAACTGACCTGGCGGGGATAGCCCTCCCTGACTTTAACCTGTACTACCTCGCTGCCCAACTCTCGCAACTCTTTCACATCGACAAGACTGAGGCCGCGTACACACGACCAAATAAATCTGATCAAATCGGTCTGACAGACCGTTTTGATCGGATTTGTCTGCTGGGGTATATTGGTTTGATCGTGTACACACGATCAAATCAACATCCCCGCCGGCAGACAGCGCGGTAACGTGGCAGTGACGTTGACGCCGCCACGTCACCATCACCAGGAATTAAAACACTTCTGCGCATGCTTTAAAATCTGTCTGCTGGAAAAACCCGTCTGTCCGCCCGTACACACGATCGAATTTGTCTGCTGAAACGGTCCGTCGGACCGTTTCCAGCAGATAGATTCGATCGTGTGTACACGGCCTCATAGGGACAGGTTCCTGGGCTTCCTATGCCCAGACTGGTCTCGTCCAACATTGGACTCCATGGTGGCGGTGGCTGGGCGGGAACGGGGAGAGCGGGTGGACAGACTGATCGTACGACCCTTTTGTATCAGTACAGGAGGGTGTGGACTTTGGCGTTGGCTAAACTACACATACCGACCTTGAACAACTTTACCCCCCTTTGGCATAACATAGCCCTTCCCGAATTTAAGGTACTTCCGGACAGTGGCTTGTATCTTTACAGCAGCGATCATACTGCTGCTCCCTTTTGCTGTATTCCGAAGAAGCACACCTAGATCACGGAGGAGAGGCGCAACATCCCCTACAATTCTTTTGTCTTTTACCAGCTGTGTCCACTGATGCCGCAATGAGTGATCCCCTGCTGGATTGATCGGATGATTAAGGAGGTTCTGGTTATTATATGCTGTTTGACCTGTTTGGTCTATGCAATAAAGTGAGAGGCCATTCTTACCTTTCTCGGTGGAGGTTTCTTCTGTCTTCATCAATCACCCCTTGGATTTGGTTCCTTATATTCACTTTGGATTTTCAATGCACTTATGGACATTTTTTCTTGTTGATATTTTGTGTTATTCATTTAATTTTTGCGCTGCACTACTTATATTTTTATTACTGTTGGGGTGTTTTATTTGAATTTACCTTCAGTGCTGGCTTGCATTATTGTTTATTGTGTTATGTTTAATTTCTAGCGCTGAATAATCTACTTATTTGTACTTCCGGACAGTGGACTGTGGAGCTCAAGGGGCATATTCTACCTGTCTCACATCACCCTTCATGGAAAAAACCTACGAACACCTGAAGTCAGAATTTTCTCTTCCCGACCACATGTACTTTAGCTACCTACAGCTCCGTCAAGCTTTTCGTGTACAATTCCCCCGAGATGACCCTTCTATATAAAACAACCCCTTGATGGAGGCAATAAAATATCCAGACCCTAAGAAATTGATTTCTAACTTCTACAGCATGTTGTCACTCCCTACAGCGACCGTGGCGGCGTATGCTCTTAAAACTCGATGGGAGGGCGTGGCCAGGCAGCGGATGTAGCCGGACGCAGCTGAAGTGAGCTCCACCGAGAATCCTCGTTAAACTCCTGTGGAAGATATCATTTACCGATCCAAAGTATACCGGTGTGCCCCCCCCCACGATCCCGGGATCACGTGTTTCGTCCTAGTGGACTTCAACAGGGGCATCAACGTTGATGCCCCTGATGAAGTTCACTAGGACGAAACGCGTCAGGACAGGTACACTTACCTCCCATATTGCTTTTATCATTTTTTACTTCTAGTGATCACTTTTATGTCATTTTGTTTTTTTTTCAATAAAAACCCATCACTCGTTTACCTGCACCATTGGAGCATGTTTTTTGTTCTCTTTGCATGACCTGCTTTTGAAAACCCTTTTTCACACTCCATGAGTGTGCCAGTCTCCCAGAGGATATCGATTCTACTTTAACACCGTTTTGAAGCGAGTAGACCTCCAGGCCTGTCTGCCATTTGTTACATCCCGAACCCATCGTTCCACGGCAAATTCCACTCCAGGATCAACGTCTATGTTTGGATACCCCGTGTGAAATCCAAAGTTGGGCGTCTCTACAATCGAGCAGATTGGAGCCTACCTCATGCGCTTTTGATCTATTGTCGCTGGCATATAGATCAACAACAGTTGGTAAGAGTATTTTATCTACTCCCATATTTCAAGCACAGAATGTTCTATTCATGCTGATGTCGTGCCAACACACCCATGATTATGGACTTTGTGGTTCTCCTTTGATGTTCCCCTCATCGACCAGTGGACATTTATATTGCTTTCACCTTAGTTGATTCACTATCTTCCCGAGTGTTATATATACTTGTTACTGTCCACCTTTTTTAGCGCTACTTATATTTTCACCATTTTGCATCTTCATGTTTGTCACATTGTTTTTGTAGCCGCTTTTACACTTTTTTACGCTTCCAGTGAGCGCAGTTCTTCCCCCTTTCTTAATCGATTCGAGAAGCTAGGGGCAGACGCCCCGCAGACTGAGAGGGTATATTAATCCTACATGATGGATCATTTTTACATCTTCCGCGTTGCCTGCTGCAAGGCGGGAATTTTGTTCACTTTGGTTGCTTTGGGCTAGAAGTTGGCTGTTGAGAAGTTTTAATACACTAAGGTGCGCTTCCACTGTTGCCCCCAGAAGGGTCGTATTGGGCCCTGCCTAGTTCCATTGACTAAAGTTGCCCGAATTGCATTTGCTTTATTTGAAAGAAGGTTCCACCGTGACTTGTTCCATGAAAGTCACCCTTTATGTCTCATTAACTCTTTTGTTTGCCCTGGCCCATAACCACCATGCTTGTGTATTAGCAAGCCTAACCCATGACCTTTGTTTGTCCAGATCCCATGAAGTATTGATTCTCCTAGTCCTGATTTTTAATGTCTGGTTTATCTATTATTCCTACCTATGCTTCCATCACCTATGCATGTTGTTACATTATTATCCTGCTCATATACTGTATGCTTTATAATGTCTAAGGTAACGAGATGCCTCTCATGGAATGTTCGTGGCCTGGGTACCCTGGTGAAACGCTTGGAGGTGATGCGTACCATTAACCACTTCCCGACCGCCCACCGCAGGTATACGTCGGCACTTTGAAGATGGATATTTCGGTAACGGCAGCAGCTGCTGCCACAACCGAGATATCCATCTCTTCTGTGGGCGGTCGGGTAAACGATAATGGCGGTCTCCGCGGCGGAATCGCCGCGAGATCGCCGTTATCGGTGGCGGGCGAGCGTCCCCCCCCTCCCGCTGCGCTCCCGCGCCCTCCGCCGCTTACCGGAGCGCTCGTCTGTTCAGCGGGGATGCGAGTGAGGGAAAAAATTTCCCTCGTCCATCCCCGTAGCTCTGCTGGGCGGAAGTGACGTCAAACGTCAGTTCCAAACAGCGTCTTAAAGAGACATTTTTTTTTAAATGTCATTTGAAAAATGACATTTAAAAATTTTTTTTTTTTTTTTGCATTTTAGCCTAAATATGAGATCTGAGGTCTTTTTGACCCCAGATCTCATATTTAAGAGGACCTGTCATGCTTTTTTCTATTACAAGGGATGTTTACATTCCTTGTAATAGGAATAAAAGTGATAATTTTTTTATTTTTTTTATTTTAGTGTTAAAAATTGGTAAAATAAATACAAATAAATACGAAAACAAAAAAAAAATGTTTTAAATCGCCCCTTTACGACGAGCTCGCGCGCAGAAGCGAACGCATACGCGAGTAGCGCCCGCATATGAAAACAGTGTTCAAACCACACAAGTGAGGTATCGCCGTGATTGTTAGAGCGAGAGCAATAATTCTAGCCCTAGACCTCCTCTGTATCTCAAAAAATGCAACCTGTAGAATTTTTTAAACATCGCCTATCGAGATTTTTAAGGGTAAAAGTTTGACGCCATGCCACGAGCGGGCGCAATTTTTAAGCGTGACATGTTGGGTATCATTTTACTCAGCGTAACATTATCTTTCACAATATGTAAAAAAATTGGGCCAAATTTATTGTTGTCTTATTTTTTAATTTAAAAAAGTGAATTTTTTCCCAAAAAAGTGCGCTTGTAAGACCGCTGCGCAAATACAGTGTAACAAAAAGTATTGCAATGACTGCCATTTTATTCTCTAGAGTGTTAGAAAAAAAAAATATATAATGTTTGGGGGTTTTAAGTAATTTTATAGCAAAAAAAAATGTTTTAGTCTCGTAAACACCGAATCTGAAAAACAGGCCCGGGGCTAAAGTGGTTAAGAGGCTGGGTGCAGAAGTGATCTGTTTACAGGAGACCCATCTCTCACCGGGGTCCACTCCAAAAATAGCTTCCAGGCAGTTCTGCCACCAATACCACTCCACCCATACCGTGTACTCGCGAGGAGTGAGTATCCTTATTCGGCGGGGTACCCAATACATGTATATAAATGCTAAGATAGACCCCGATGGTAGATACGTTTTCCTATATTGTTCTCTCTCAGTGGTAAGGTGTGTACTGGCGGGAGTGTATATTCCGCCCCCTTCTCATCCAGTGTTATAAAGCTGCTGGCCGAGTTTGTATCTTGTCTTCCTGGTATTCCTGTGCTGGTTCTCGGGGACTTTAATAATTTCTTGGAATATGAGAAAGATAAGTTCAAAACTACTATGGGGGGGGGGGGAGGGGGCGTTCATGGGAGGAAGGGCTTCACACCTTTTGCTCGATTGGTTGCTGAGCTAGGTTTAACAGATGTATGGAGAATGCATAAGCCTGATGCAAAAGTGTTTTCTTGTCAGTCGGCCTTGGTGGGGGGACTGTCAAGGATTGATCTAGGCCTGGGGAATGGTCCTCTGTTGCCCATGGTGAGGTCCTCTCAATATCACCCGAGACACACATCTGACCACTCTCCATTCACGGTGGATTTGGGTCTGGGGGTGGGAAGGGGAAATAGCCTCTGGAAGCTTAACCCATTCTGGTTGTCTCTCTTATCAGACTCTGACCCGCTCCCCCTGCTCCTCACTGATTTCTTTAGAGATAATATAGGGTCTACAGATCTAGAGATTGTTTGGGATGCTGCGAAGGCATATATGCGTGGCCAACTCATTAGAGCTATAAATGACATTAAATCTAACACTAAGGAATAGGAGACTCAAGTCCTAGCAGACGCCCACCACTCTGAGACAGAATATGCAGCAGATCCCGCTGATAATAACAAAAGGAGATGGTTAGCCTCCCAGACCATGCTTAAGGACCTTTCGTTGCAGCTGGCTGAAAACAAACGGTTCTTCCTACAGCAAAGACATTTTGAAGAGGGGGAAAATACAGGCCACCTACTGGCGATCCTGGCAAGGTCCCAACAGCCACCTTCACATATTACTGCGGTTACAAATGCTAGGGGGGAGACATGCCACTCCACACAATCCATCATCGGATGCTTTAAAACTTTTTTCAGGATGTCTATACATCAAAGGTTAGCCCCACTATTGAACAGATACATGCATTTCTGGATAAATACCAAATGCCATGTCTCCCTGCCTCGGAGATGGCCTTGCTCAATGCTCCCCTTACTAGGGAAGAGCTCCTTGAGGCTTTGGCACTAGCACACAATGTGAGGGCGCCCGGGCTGACGGTCTTCCTTCTGAGGTCTACAGCAGATACCCTGAACAACTCATCCCCGTTTTATTGAAGGTTTACAATACAGCCTTTTTTTTTTTAAATTCTTTTTATTGATTTTTAACACTGAAAACAGACACACATACCCACATACAAGGTAGGCCACATGCCTACCCCAAAAGAAGCCACGCAGGGCCAACACACTTACAATTAACATTTATAACCTATCGCTGTACACCCTCCCCCAACCCCCACCCTCCCACCCTGACCAACCACCACCCCATAGCAACTAAACAGTATAGCGCCACGTGAAATCCATAGGACATAGAAACCCCAAACAATTCAAGTTCAATGTCTCCAGGTTTAGGTCATGTCATCAACCCTGGTTAGAAGTGTAAAGAAGAGAACACAATAAAATAACCTGAGTCCTTCCCCAAGCACCGGAGGTGTGGAGATCATTAGAAAGCACATCAGAACATCGTAGACATCTGAGGGTGACGGAAACCTTTAGAGAATAAACTGTAGCCCTAACCCACTGTGTCCGAAGAGTCTAACCAAGCTTGCCACACCTTTTTGAATTTCTTAGCACAACCCCTTGACCTGTAGGTGGCCTTGTACATGTGAATTACAGAGTTAACCAACCCCTTCCAAAATGATAAAGTTGGGGCATTAGAGTTTTTCCATTTTAATAGAATAGCCTTTCTACCATAAAACAACCCAATATTCAGAAGCATACGATGTGCCAGGGAGGGAATTACCTCTTCAACTAACCCAATAAGGCAGACCCTAGCGGTCAGGGGAACGGGAATACACAGCACCCTGGACAAACACTCCACCACCCCTGCCCAGAAGTTCTGGATATGAGGACACGTCCAAAAAATGTGCTCCGAGCCTGCCGGGGAAAAATTACAATGCCAACACTGACCAGTGCTGGAGGGGTATATACAAGCCAATCTGGCCAGGGTGTAGTAGATGCGATGCAACAATTTTAATTGAATAAGGCGATCTCTGGCAAATACCAGATGCTTGAAGGGATGATCCCACATGTCCTCCCAGTCCTCCCCTTGAATGTCTGGAATCTCGCTCACCCACCTCTCCCTACACTGAGACACCCCAATAGGCACTGAGGTAAACATAGCCTTGTATACCGTGGACAGAGTTTTAGGTAAATCCTCGCTTGATAGCAAATTCTCCAGCGCCGAGGGAAGACTCCACCCTGCGGCCCTCGAACTGCGCCTGAAAGGCATGACGCAGCTGTAGATATCTAAAAAAAAATGAGTTAGGCAGGTCATGCCTGGCCTTTAGCTGGTCAAATGAAATGAGGTCCCCCTCCCTGGTAATGTGTTCCAGCAATTTGACTCCCCTACAGGCCCAGATCATTGGGTCCGGAAGGGAGCAAAAGTCCTGAAAATTGGGGTTTAACCACAGAGGGGCTGAGGGCGAGACTCCCACATATGAAGGCGACACCATGGTGGTAGCAACCTCCCATGCCCTGATGGTAGCTTTCATGGTGGTAGTTAACGGTAATGTAGATTTAGGGCCCTTATACAGAGCTAACCTAAGACTTTCATATGAACCTAAGAGCGCCGCCTCTAAAATAGTGGCTGTATCACCCTCTTCCGCTAGCAACCAGCGTCTAGCGAACACCATCTGGCCCACCAGATAATATTTCTGCCAATCCGGGAGTGCCAAACCCCCTGACCCCAAGGTTCCTGTAGGACCTTAACACCTATTCGGGGCAATTTTGGTGACCAAATAAAATCCCCTATTATACCATTTAATGTTGTGAAGAACGATTTGGAAATCCACACTGGGGAATGACGTAAATAGTATAGGAGAACAGGTAAAAACTTCATTTTGAGCAGATTAACTCTTCCAAGCAGTGAAAGGGGTAGCTTCTTCCAGGCCTGAACCCGTTGTTTCAGAGTGACCACCAGCGGGAGCAGATTTAAGGTCATATAATCCACAATATCGGTGGTAATTTTAACCCCCAGATAAGTAATTGAGGATACCCACAGCAATGGTAATGCATCATCCCGCTGCAGTGAGGCCTCTGAGCCCAGAGGTAGTATAGAGGACTTGCTCCAATTCACACGCAGGCCTGAAAAGGAGGCAAACGTATCCAAGATCTGTAAGGCTGCCTTAAGCGACACCCCCGGATCTTTTAGGAATAGGAGCAGGTCATCTGCATAGAGCGCCACACTTTCAACAATTCTTCCAATTCGGACCCCCTCTTCCTCCCCTAACTTCCTAAGTGCCCTAGCAATAGGTTCCATCATTAATGCGAAGAGGAACGGAGAGAGTGGGCACCCCTGCCTTGTACCCCTACCAATTGGAAAAAATGGAGAGACCTTAAAACCTAGCCGAACAGCCGTTCGGGGGTTAGCATAGAGCAACCTAATCCACTTCTGGTAGCTAGGGCCAAACCCCATTTCCTCTAAGACTTTGTGCATGTACTGCCAATCAACGGAATCAAAGGCTTTTTCGATGTCGATGGAAACAATTACTCTAGCCGGGCAATCAGCATTATCTAATTGGAGATGTGTGAATAACCTTCTCAAGTTTGTGTCCGTCGACATACCCGGCATAAACCCCGTCTGGTCAACATCCACTAGAGTCAAAATGACCCCAGCCAATCTCGACGCCAAGACCTTAGTGAGGATCTTGAGGTCCATGTTGAGCAAGGCAATAGGCCTATAGGATGAGCACTCCATCGGGTCCTTGCCTGGTTTTAACAGGAGCACCATGTATGCCTCCATCATGGACTCCGGTAGAGCCCCCTTCTCCCAGCAATGTCTAATAAGCCTGTTCAGTCTAGGTGCCAATTGTGATTTAAAAGTCCTGTAAAAGTCCGCCGGGAAACCATCCGGACCCGGCGTCTTCTGCGGAGGAAAAGCCTGCAGTGCAGCCTCTATCTCGAGAATTGATATGGGCTTATCCAGAGACTCAGCATCCTCATTCGACAGACGGGGCATGGCCACGTCCCTCAATAACTCGTCCAGCTCAGCTGAATTATATGCCGGGATGGGCGAGTAAAGAGCTGAGTAATAACTCACAAATTCCTCTAGGACCTCCACGGGATCAGTAACCAGGTCCCCCCCTCCCCTTCACCACAGGTACGCTGACTGTTGTTTTTGGATTTGCAGCAAGATTAGCCAGAAGCTTACCATTTTTGTCCCCTTCTGCAAAGACGGTCTCCGTCCTCCTTCTTACCTCAGTGTGTGCTAGGTCCGAGAAATGCAAGGAAACTGCGCGCCTAGCCTCCAGTAGGGACACATAGTTGGCCTCCGAGGGAGAGTCTGCATGTGTTTTAGCACTCTCCCGCTCTTTGGCCATCAGGAGTTCCCATTCCTGATTATGGTCCCTCCTGGTAGATTTAATGGCCGAGATACACTCCCCCCTGGTCACTGCCTTAAAAGCATCCCATACTACCGAAAGTTCGGCCGAACCTTCGTTGGTGTCCCAAAATGTATTCATGGAGTGCTTAAGGTGGTCCAGCACTTGATCCTCTACTAACCAGCCTGGCAACAGCCTCCAGCCCCCCTTCGTCCCCTGCTCCGGGAAGGCCAAAGTGGCCAGTAGTGGGTTGTGGTCCGAAGGGCCCCCCGCCAGGTATTCCATCTCACATACATTTTGTAAAATATGGGCAGTATATGGGCAGTACCAAACGCTAAGTCAATAGTCTAGCTGACGATCTATGTGTAGAGGATAAGTGAGAATAAGAGACGACCCCCGGATGTTTCCATCTCCACAGTTCCGTCATTCCCTCTACCGACACCCAGGAACTGAGATCCCCCGAGGCCGACCTAGCAGCGCTGGAGGAGTCCAGCACGGATAGCATTAAAATCTCCCATGAACAACGTTGGAACATGCAGATAAGGGCCCAGTGTCACCAACAGGTCATAAAGCATCTTAGCTTGAAAAGGGGGAGGCACATATACATTTACCAAAAGAATCTTATGAATCGATAAGCTCAAGAGGAGTGCCACGTATCTTCCCCCAGGGTCAGTAAACACTTGGTGAACTGCACACTGCACTGCCTTACTGATCAGAATTGAAACCCCCTTAGAATAGGTGGAATAAGTGGAATGAACTGCCCTTTGTATCCAGTGCTTATGCAGTGCCAGGATCTTACTACCCTCAAGATGGGTCTCCTGGAGGAGAACAACATGGGGCTTGACCTGTTTCAGGCATTGAAAAACCGCCGCCCTCTTGAACTTATTATTCAAACCTCTGACATTCCATGATAATATCTTAACTCGACTATCCATTGCGTAATTTAAAACAATACAGACCCAATGACATGACCATTAAATAAGGTAGAGTGGGTGAGAGAAGCCTATAATAGGCTAAGTCAGTCGTGGAGTTCCCATATGCAAAACACAAAACTGGTCCCATGGTGTTGGTCATAAACCCCCCCCCTCCCTCCCCTGCCATTATACTAGAAACTAAAACAAAAACTGTCCGGTATGCAGCTTGAGCCCCATAACAAACAAACCTGTCAGAGTTCCGCCATAGGTGACGATAGTTCGGCATAGACGTGTACATAGAAAAAAAAAAGACTATACACAAAAAAAAACACGTGCTTAACTTCAGAGCCCCAGTGGCTGATCGAATCCGGGTACATTCCGGCCGAGCTGTAATATGAGCATGGCGAGGGCCTGACAGCCACGCTTCGTAGGCCATCCAGCAGTTAGCAATGACAAATTCAGCCCACACCTGTCTAAGTCAGTGAATTTAGGTGGCATGGATCCCACATAAGTGTTCCTCCTCCCCACCCCCATCGTATTCAGATGAAAAATAAAGTAAGAATCAAAAATGTAGTTGCAAAAGAAAGAGGGGGGGGGATCATACCAACTCGCATGAAGAGGCTTCACTGTAGGCAGAGTAGACTGTAAAAACTGGAAAACAGACCCCGCTGGAGCGCCGACGAAGCCATCCAGGGTAGTGAACATGAATGCATAGTAGATCTCACTATGACCGATCCAACCATTCACAGGCATCTTGCGGGTTGTCAAACAATTTCACAGATCCCTTGAACTGCACTCGGAGGCGGCTGGGATACAGCATGCTGTATTTGAGCTCCTTTTCTCTGAGTCGCCTCTTCACATTAGTAAAGGAGCGCCGGCGTTTCTGCGTCTCCGCGGAGAAATCCGGGAATAGCATGATCCTAGCGTTGTCATACCTCAACTCCTTATGTTTCCTCGCCTCCGCAAGCAGCATGTCACGGTCTCTATAATTCAGAAACCGGACCAGGAACGGTCTGGGAGGAGCACCGGATGGTCTAGCCGCAGTTGGTACTCTATGGGCCCTTTCAACAACATAGGTGGGAGGCAGATCTCCCAGGCCCAGCAGGGTCTTGAAGAGGCGCTCAGCGATAGTGGCCGTGGACGATCCCTCTGCCCCCTCAGGTAGGCCGACAACACGGATGTTATTGCGTCATTGCCTGTCCTCGGCGTCGTCCGCTCTGCGTTGTAGGGACCGGTACAATACAGCCTTTGAGACTGGAATGCTTCCCCCCTCTATAGATGAGGAAAGAAAAATGGACAGCCGCACTCCAATGGATGAAAAGACTTAAAAATAGTGCCTGTTTATTCCAGTCAAAAAACTAAAACAGCAAAAACAGCAAACAGTGGGAAAACAAAAGCTGACGCGTTTCACATCGACAACCGATGCTTAGTCTTAACTATGACCGCAGTAATATGTGAAGGTGGCTGTTGGGACCTTGCCAGGATCGCCAGTAGGTGGGGTCGGAGGTCACCTGAATTCCCAGATACCTAAATTCCTTCACCACCAATATACCATTTTGGCTATACTGCTGATCACAGTATTGATTATATGTTATATTGTCTATCATACTACCATTTTAACGTTTCATGATCAATCAGTCATGTCATTACTATATATCCTACACATATTATTGATCCATCATGTATACCTATTACTGGTTACATTGTTCATTATGTGTTACATTGTCTATCATGCTATCTTTACTATCCATTTATGACTGACTCCTCATATTTTTATTTTTTAATTTAAAATGTATTTTTAATACCATTACTGCTTACTGTTGATCACAGTTATTACTATGTGCTACATTGTTTACGATGTCATTATTGGAACTTTGCAGGACCGATCAGCCATTTCCTCATCATGCACTTTAACATATTTATTGATCTACTATGTATATTTACCATGCATTTGTGCTGGTTACATTGTTTATCACGTGTTATTCTGTTTATCATGTTATTATTGGAACTCTACTCTGACTGATCGATCATGTCCCCATTATGCATTTCAACATATTATATATTATTACTCATCCAATGTGCAATATATCCTTATATGCCAATAATAAACAGTTTATTTTATTATACTTACTGATTCGTTCAGCCCTAATGTTTTGTTTCATTTAAAGTCCCAACCTTACCTTAGTCCCCATTTTGTCCTTAAAAAATTTGTTTTGGAAGGTAAATTGGAGCATTTGCAAACATATATAGAAATTTTGGGATGGATGCCATTTAAAACAAAATCGTGCCCAATAAGGATAGTGGAAGTTTAAGCCACTGATTCATTTTGGTGCGGAGGTAAGAGATACAAGGCATTAAGTTATTTTCAAGAATTGTATTTAGAGGGAGTTGTATCTCAATACCCAAATACTTAAATTTATTGGTGTACTGCAGTGGGCATGAGTATACAGGATTTGGTCCAATTGACTTTGAATCCGGAGTACAATTTAAAGTGTTTTATAATGTCCAGGGCTCTAGGGACACTGTTAGCAGGATTAGAGAGATATAATAACATGTCACCTGCGTATAACGATACCCTTTCTTCTAAAGTATCGTTCAGTATGCCCGGAGAAGAGGGGGGATGCTAATGGTTCAATTGCTAAAGCAAAAAGCAGGGGGCATCCCTGCCTAGCCCCCCTTGTAATAGAGAAGAAAATAATGGGTCAGATATACAGCCAGCAAAATGTGTATCTTAGCAGCCAGAATAACAATTGCATGAAGTTGGAAGCAGTCCATGGGGTCATTCGATTAAGTTAAACAAAAACTAAACTAGATCATGATTAATGATAAATTTAGTACCAAAGACTTCACCTTTTTCTCCCCCATGCACAATAAATATTCGCGCATTGACCACTTTTTCATCTCTCAGAACGACCTCGCACTGCTCTCAGGTGCCTCTATAGAACCCATGATACTCTCGGACCATCACCCAATTACAATGACTCTGACCTGGCGGGGCAGACGCGCTCCGTCGGGGATCTGGAGGATGGATGACTCCATCCTCCTGGACCCTGGGAACGTTGCCACTCTGACCTCAAGGTTAACCCAATACTTCGAGGACAATGCAACTGGGGACGTGGCACCCGCCTCAGTGTGGGCGGCACACAAATGTGTCATCAGAGGGGAAATAATCTCCATGATGTCAAGACGCCGCAAGGACAGGTTGGCCCGTCTTACCGAACTGACGCAACGCATCAAATCCCTAGAGCAGACACACAAACGCTCCCTCGCTATTAATACACATGAAGAGCTCCTGAAAGCTAGACAGGACCTTCTGGACCTAATCCACACTAAACTCCGACGTAAGTTTGCTCTGACCCAAAAGCTATTTTATGAGTTCGGAAACAAGTCGGGTAAACTCCTAGCCAATGCCTTGCAGAAAAAGAGGGCAGCCCTAACGATACACTCCATTCTCTCAGAGATGGGTGACAAGATCACCAGGACCGACCTCCTAGCACAGCAGTTTACGCAATACCTTTCTTCACTCTATGACTTGCCCAAGCCATCTATACAGGCTACAGAGACACCGAGGCCTAGACTTATAGAGGAATTCCTGGCGACGTATGGCTCGCCACCCTCCCCTACCCCGGACATGTCCCTCCTCGACGCACCGATCACGACAGAAGAGACCCTCGCGGCCCTGACACAACTAAAGCCAGGGAAAAGCCCGGGCCCCGACGGACTATCCTCGGGATATTACAAGACTTTTTCTACTGTGCTTATTCCTAGGTTTGTCAAAACGTTTAACGACATCCCGCTCCCCCCCCACACCAACAGAGACATATTAGAGGCACACATCACATTAATACCCAAACCTGGAAAAGACGTCAATTTGACCTCCAACTACAGGCCCATCTCCCTACTTAATGTGGACGTCAAGTTGTATGCCAAAATCTTGGCCAACAGAATCCTCCCCTTCTTACCTGACCTGATCTCCACTGACCAGGTGGGTTTCGTTCCTGGCAGAGAGGCCAGGGACAATACTACCAAGGCCATCAACATACATCACTGGCTCACCTTGCAAAAGGTGGACGGCTTTTTTCTCTCCCTTGACGCAGAGAAGGCGTTTGACAGAGTGGCCTGGGATTACATGGTAGCGGCTTTAAACCGGGTGGGACTACCAACCCGATTCCTCCAAATGATAATGGCATTGTACTCTCGACCTACCGCCAGGGTGAGGGTTAATGGCCACCTGTCCGACGCCTTCTCTGTCCACAACGGAACCAGACAGGGGTGCCCCCTTTCCCCCATACTTTTCATCATATCCCTCGAACCATTCCTTCGCAGACTAAGAGACAACCCAGACGTCCGAGGCGTCACAATCAACCGTCGCCAATATAAAATCGCCGCATACGCCGACGATGTCTTACTGTTTCTGACGAACCCCCTTATAACTATACCCAACCTCCTCAAAGACCTACAGACGTTTAAAACACTTTCGAATTTTCAGATCAATTTTCACAAGTCAACGGCGCTCAATATCTCCTTACCTCAAGCCACGGAAAACCTCTGCAAACAGAACTTCCCATTCAAATGGGGAGCCCAGGATATTACATATTTAGGCATAAAACTCCCGAGACGACTGACCGACCTGTACCTTAACAATTTTCTCCCCGCCCTTCGAACGATGAAATCCGACCTACTTACCTGGACTAAACATAACTTCTCATGGTTCGGAAGGGCGGCGGTGATAAAAATGAATATCTTGCCGAGGTTGTTGTACTTACTGCAAGCTATCCCAATCAAACTGCCCCCCTCCTTTTTCACCTCCCTCAAACGGATCTGCCGATCTTTCCTCTGCGCCGACCGCCCCGCTAGGCTGAGCTGGGACAGACTGACCCTACCAAAACACCGGGGAGGCATTGGCCTCCCAGACCCGTTCCTCTACTACACCGCTTGCCACCTCACTAGAATCGTAGACTGGCATGTCCATAGGAACAGCAAGGACTGGGTGTTCCTGGAGGACGCAATTATAGGGATACGATCCGCTCACTTACCATGGATTGACACACGCAATATCCCTGCTACTTGTTAGACCCACCCACTCGTCAATGCTTCCATGACCATATTCAGGAAAACGTGCAGATCCATGGACACGACACCCTCCCCAGGTCCCATGACGCCCCTAACTCACAATCCCGACTTTCCGGCGGGTATCCAAGTGTCAACCGGCGATGCCCCCACACATGAACGAACGATTCGTGCCCACCATTTCTTTGTGAACGGCTCCCTACTGACACACGCGGCCGTGCCCTCGAAGCTCCCAGACGCTACTATTCCCCGATTCAACTACTTCCAAATTCGCCACTTCCTCAACAAAACACCGACTCTACGGGTATGGACCAGAGACCTCACCCCTTTCGAACGCTTATGCAACCAACTCGATCCGCAGAAACACCTGATCTCGACGCTATACTCTCTACTGACCTCCAGACTCAAGCCCAATTCTGATATACACCACGCATGGGACACTGATTTAGCTATTTCCCTCTCAGAAGAGGACTGGGAGGCGGTCTGGGAACACACCCACAAGGGGTCGGTTAACGTGTCGGCCCAAGAGAACAGATTCAAAATCTATTCCCGATGGTATAGAACGCCTGAGAAACTCCACAAAATTTTCCCCTCCGTAGCGCCCACATGCTGGAGATGTGACTCGGAAACCGGCACCCTCCTCCATGTGTGGTGGGACTGCCCTACCCTACAACCGTTCTGGAAGGAGATACATACCCTCATATCTCAAATCACCACTTACACACCTGACTTCACCCCCGCACAGTACCTTTTGCACCACACGTCCCTTCCCAAATCGGTTTATCGTAAATCGTTCACCCTGCACCTGATAAATGCGGCCACGCAATGCATACCGGCTCACTGGAAAGATCCCATTCCCCCCACAGTAGAGGAATGGCGAGCCCGAGTAAACAGAATTGAGGAGATGGAGATGCTCATCCACCAAGCCAAGGATACCCAAGACAAATATAGATGCACATGGGCCTGCTGGACCCACTATAGGAACTCTATGACCTGCCCATGCCCCTCCACAAGCCGGGTAGATCCGATCCACCCCCTCCCAATAGCTGACACTGCCGACCCCTGATCTGTCCCCATGTTAAGCGTCCCCCCCCCTTCCCCGGACAACGCCAGCCAGCCCTATCGCCTCTGGAGACTCCTGTTCCCCCCCGCCCACAGATTGCTCCCTTTAGGGGTGGGCGGATGGAGGGTAGAACCCCGTTGATCCGGGCCTACGTCGCCTGCATAAGGCAACCCCCGGGCACATCCCCATATAGGTCAATATAACTACGACACTCCCAATACCCCTCTTACAGAAGTCCCCTATGACAGGGTCCGGAAGGATGGAGACCCCATGCCTGCTAGGACCACACGTCCAACTGGGCGCACACAACACCCCCTGACCTCGTCCACCGACGAAATTGGTTTACCTTTGCATAATGTGTTATGACTGCACCTGATCTTTCGCTCCCACACACAATCTTATAGTTCACACCTTTGAAATTGACGTTGTGACAGGATAAAACAGGAAAATAAAAATAAAAATAAAAAGGAAAACAAAAGGGGGAGACCCCAGATTTTGTGACACCCTTCGGAAGACACTCCTACTATTATTAATGTTTATGTTACAGTGTACCTACTACCTTTTGTGACACAGCGGCTGCGACCGCAATTTAATTGTTAATTCTACTGTATTTGCTGCACTGCACTGCCTGTACTGCTACTATGCAAACCAATAAAAAATTTGAGAAAAAAAAAATGATAAATTTAGTTTGGACATTGTTCAGAATACACAAAAGTTTAACAAAATATGGGACCTATGGATACAATACCTAGTAATGGACTAGTGAGGCCTTGGAGGCTCCATTTCTATCTTCTCTCTTTTTCTACAGGTTCCTTTCTCTCTCTTTCTTTTTTATTTATATCTCATGGTATGGACTTGGTTTATCATTACCACCTTATAACAATGCTGATGCATAGGCTGTCCGTAAGTAATGTTGCATATCAACAATATGTATAATCTATAGACATATCTTTATTTGAATGCTGTTTTAATACAAATGATTTTGTTGATGTCCATCCTTGTACATGGAATTGTTTATCTTTATCTTGATTTCTACTAGTCCCAAATTGTTAACTGATTGACATTATAAGATAAAATGCTTGTACTTGTGTTCCTATCAAAAATGGAATGAAAATATTGCAATTTAAAAAGGGAAGTTACTTATGAGGTAAAACTATAATTCTACCACTTTATATACTTAGACCTGACCTTTACTATTAATATATATATATTTGAAGAATGTTTTGGAGTTTGTCCTACTGTCGTTCATTTTGAACTTTTGCAGCCTTGATTTCATTTTTACATATTCTGTTTTATTTTTTGTAACATTTAAATGATGATAGTGTTCCTTCATTTTAATACCTTTTAATGGCTCTTTTCTTAATATTTTTAGCTTTTTTACCTTTGGCCTGAGCCACATAGATTTTATTTTTGGCCTATTAAACTTATATCCCATGGGAACACACTTTGTGGAACTGGACCATAAAATTGCCTTGTAATAGGTTTATACATTTTTGCCCTTTAACTATTCCTGCATTGCCATTACTCCAGTAAATTTCCAGGTAGTTAAAATCCCCCATTATTATTACAGCCCTAGCCCTTGCAGCCCTTTCTATTTGTGCAAAGAGTTGAGTCTCCACCTCCTTATTAACACTGATTGGCCTATAACAAACTCCAGTGCACACACATGTGCAGTTCCAACCCTAATGCTTCAGCCTCATCACACTCTCCATCAACTACAGTAGGTCCTCATTCGCACTCACTTTGAGATCACCTCTCACGTAGAGACAGACATCAACGCCCCTCCATTTTACCCTGTTGTTGCGAAAGAGAGCATAGCCAAGAATATTAATAGCCCAGTCATCTGAAGGATGAAGCAAAGATTCACCAATTAAATCATAGTTCTCTTCATGTACCAAAGCTTCCAACTCACCTATTTAAAGTGGACCTTCTGTAATTTTTTTTAACTTTCCATCTATTAAATTTTCTGCCCTTGTTGTTTTAACTTTGGATAGTAAAACATTTTTTTTCTGCCAGTAAATACCTTAAACAACCCACTTCCTGTTTCTTAACGGGTCATTAGCCTAGGCTTATGACATCATGCACAGCTCTCTTTCTCACTCTCTGGAGAGTTTGCCAGGAATGGAGGAGGGTGAGTCATAAGAGGGCCAATGAAAGCTGCAGGGCTACAGAGCTGGAGGTGTGCCTCTGTGTAAACCCAGGAAGTAAACAGGCAGCAGCTTCAGCTACCCACAGTTACAATGGCTGCAGTCAGAGTGGAGGGAGATTTCTGCAGCATATTTGGCAAGTACAGAATCACAGTGTTTATAAAATAATATGCAAAGTGATTAGAGGGAAGCTTCAGAATGTCAAAGGTGTTTTTATTAAAAATTATGTGAGCAGACTGCAGTTCCTTTTTAAGCACAAATAGTACCATTTCCATTGGTTGTTTGTAAAATGGGAAACATCTTATCACCTGTCATGGCCCTCCCATCTTTCCCTATTTTACCCATCAATAGGGACTGACCCCTGTCTGACCTGTCTGACACTATATAATCTAATTCTCTGTCCCCCCTCTATCCTAGTTGTAATACTCTTCCAGCCTTCCCATAGACCTCTTATCCAGCATAGCAGACACCCTTCCATTTAGGTGCAAAACATCTTTAGCATACAGGTTGTACCCCGAAAAGTCAAAAAGTGCTCTAGAAAAAATATTTTAGACAATTTCACCTTGGAGATCCTTCCCTTCAACTTGCAGCCTAGTCCTTTAAATTCATTCTTAATGAGCCTCCACCTTCCAAATATTCTGTCATTGGTTCCAATATGGACTAATACAGCATGGTCATGCCCAGCCCCTCCCAGTAATTTACCAACCCGGTCCACCCCATGCCAAACCTTGGCACCATGGAGACAACAAACCATTCGGTTGTAGCGATCCTGCCGACAAATTATTCTAACAGTCCTTCTGATGATAGAATCCCTTATTATCACAATTGTGCACTTCTGCACAACCCTCACCATCCCTACTAGATGGGCTGCTCTCCCACGGCTGTTGGGGTAGCAGTGACATCTAGGGCTGCCACCCCTGAGATTGCCACCACCACATCTTCACCCAACTTGGCAGATCTGTTTGGTTGCTCAAAACCAGGGCTTGCCTTCTTTTTCTGCGAATCCCTACCACTCCCTCTGACTACAGTAACCCATCTTCCTACCTGATAATCCTGACTTACCCCTCCACCCTCCACATCAACCCTACTAACCACCATTTCAAGGTTGCCAGTTCTGCCCAACAAAAACCTATAAATGCAATATAAATGTAAATTGATAGCACAGAAAGCCAATGATTAGTAGGAGATTCAATCAATATTATTTATTATTTATGCAAAGAGTGAATAAAAAAGTGCAGCAAGTGGTTAAATAGAAAACAAGTGGGCATACTGGAGGCCATTTTTCACAGTGATTAATGTTTTGGCTGTAGTTTTTCTACAGCTAATATTTTCATTGCCTTCTAGCTGGTTTCTTTAAAGATGACTTTTACTTACATACTCTGAAATGTGTTCATAGACTTAGAATAGACAGAATATGCCAAATTGAAAAACTTATCCTGTTGTTTTTCTTATTTTTATAGCAGCTCCAGTCATATGTTGAGGACAGTTACATGCAGTTAAATATATGCTTTCAGGTAAAAAGAACAATGTTAGCTAGCCAGGTAAACAAATCAGTCTGACTCCTGTGACAGAGCTTGGAGCAATGCTCTGCTAGGACCGTGAAGATCTGATGGTGCTTGAAGATGTTCAGCATTTCGTAGTTTGTTATCCCCAGCTCATTGGCTTCCCTTTACTGCTGTAGTCATTTAAAATTCCTTTGATTTCAATTCACAGCTCATTCATTTAATACAACAAAAGACATACTTTTTGTAACAATATTGAAACTGAAAAGTAAAACACACAGGGCCAGATTCTCAGAGGCGTTACGACGGAGTATCTCAGATACCCCGTCGTATCGCCTTTTTTTTTGTCTCGTATCTATGCGAGTGATGCTTAGCATCACTTTTGCATAGATACGCTTCTACATCCGACAAGTGTAATACAATTACACTTTCGGATCGTAGGTGTAATGACAACTCCGGCCACTAGGTGGCCTTTACGTTTTTTCATTTGCATATGCAAATGAAGTAGTACGCCGATTCTCGATCGCTTTTACGCCGCCCCGTCGTCGCGTACGTCGTTTACGAACTCGTAAGGTTACCCCAGCTTCTATGTGGAGTAACCTTACGAGGTCCCGTCGGATGCCGTCGTGTCCCGTCGGACGCCATGTTAAGTATGGCGTCGGGTCGGCGTCGGCTTTTTCCGTCGCTTACGTCGTTTTACTAACTCGTTCGCGAATAGGGACTTGCGTAAATGACGCTCACGACGTTTTGACGTCGGTTTCAACGACGCTTCCCGACGTGAGCTGGAGCATGCGCACTGGGCATGCGCAGTTCGTGCGACGCGGGGGCGCGCTTAATTTAAATACAAGCCGCCCCATTTGAATTGCGCGGGTTTACGCTTGGCGATTTACGAGACGCCAACGCAAACTACGGAGCAAGTGCTTAGAGAATAAAGCACTTGCTCTAGTACGCAGCGGCGGCGTAGTGTAAATGGCTTACGCTACGCCGCCGCAAATATATGAGAATCTGGCCCACAGTTCATTGCAAAGCACATGCATTTTAATATATCCACAGTTTAATATGGAATTACTTGTTTGTATTTGATATAAAATGCACAAGTTTAGTAGAAGTAATTAATAAAGCTCCTTACATTTGTATTTGTGGTACTAACAAAATATTGTGAAATGGAACCTTTCACCTAGAACTCATCACTTGGACATGCAGAAATTCATTAATTTAATAAAGTCATATTTATTTGCTGAGTCTACTAGTATTCAGATTAATGTTACAATACAGTACTGTATATTCCATGGGCCAGATTCAGAAAGAATTAGATTCCCGCAGAGTATCAGAGATACTCTACGCCGCCGTACTTTACCTGGCTCTAGGAGGAATTCAGAGAGATTTTGGCCCGTAAGGTATGGCGGCGTAGTGTATTTCTCCCGGTGGAATCAAACTACGCGATTAGGGGGCGTGAGGCATTTAAATTAGGCGCGTCCCCGCGGCGATCGAACTGCGCATGCTCCGTTCAGAAATTTCCCGCCGTGCATTGCGCGAAATCACGTCGTTACGTCATATTTTTTTTTGAGTAGCGTCGTTTACGGACATTCCTATTCCCGGACGACTTACGCAAAAAAAAATAAAAAAATTGAAAGTTGACGAGGGAACGACGGCCATACTTAACATGGGCCGCGTAACGTTAGACCAGCTAATAGCTGGTTTAACTTTACGTAGCGAAAAAATGACGTACGCGATTGCGAACGACGCTCGTAACTTCGTGGATCGCCGGAAAAAGCTCATTTGCATACCCCGACGCTGAAAACGTCGCGAACTCCACCCAGCGGCCGCAAAAAGATTGCAGCGTAGATCCGAAGGCGTATGAAGACGTAAGCCTGTCAGATCGAAGCCCAACGCCGCCGTATCATGGTTTGAGGAATCAAACTAGTGATACGGCGCGCGTAATGGCTCTCTGAATCTGGCCCCATAATTTTAACCACTTAAGCCCCGGACCAAAATGCAGCTAAAGGACCAGGTCCCTTTTTGCAAATTGGCACTGCGTCGCTTTAACTGACAATTGCACGGTCGTGCGACGTGGCTCCCAAACAAAATTGGCGTTCTTTTTTTTCACACAAATATTGCTTTCTTTTGGTGGTATTTGATCACCTCTGCGGTTTTTATTTTTTGCACTATAAACAAAAATAGAGCGACAATTTTGAAGAAAATTCAATATTTTTTACTTTTTGCTATAATAAATATCCCCCAAAAATATATAAAAAAAATGTTTTTCCTCAGTTTAGGCCGATACGTATTTTTCTAGCTATTTTTGGTAAAAAAAATCGCAATAGGCGTTTATCGGTTGGTTTGCGCAAAATGTATAGCCTTTACAAAATAGGGGATAGTTTTATTGCATTTTAATTTTGTTAAATTTTTTTACTACTAATGGCGGCGATTGTGGGGGTTGCAGGCTGGCGCTGGTTGACCTCAGGCAGTCTCAGTGTGTTAATCCGGGTGGCCACCCTTTGAGAGAGATCTCAGCACAGGAAAATAAGACACACACGCGATGTAGCTGAAATCATCTCTGACTTTACTAATAATAATATGAGAATTATATGCCTTACAATAAAAGGGGAAGGGCCGTATTATGTAAACAATATGTGATTGGTTAATACAGTCTTTCTATTCATTAAGTGAAGCACCTGTATGAATTAATTGGATAAAAAGGAGTAAAGTATGACATAGTGAAGTTATAGATAAAAGTGTACATCGTTAGTTAGTTTTAACAATTACTAAGGACACCTGTAAATATAATTGGAAGAAAGATACATTTTTACCAATTACTAAAAGATGCTGCATGTGTAATGCTTTGCTCAGAGATAAGAATTAACAAGCAATTATATGTGTGCAAAGTCATTTTAGAATTCTACCAAGAAAGAAATAATATTCACTCTGAAAACTTCTTCAGCACGTTCCATTATGTGTAACAGTTAAGGTAGCACCCTAGCTTCAGAACCTTAACCCCTTACAGTTCCCCTCTTAAATCAAGTATTTGATTTCTCCTAAAGAAGTGGGACCAGGGTTACTGAGGGCCTTTTTCACCCACCTTAGATAATGGGATTCTTCTCCCTTCGTTCTATGTATTTCTTAACATATTCAGCGTAGCTTGATGGGGTGGGATCAAAAGGGAACATTTGATCAGGGAGTAAGGAAGGGTACATAGAAAGATTATCAACTCCTTTGCTGAGCATCTTCCTTAGACAAGGGAAGATGCAGCACACTATTGCCTCGTTTCCACTGAGCGGATCGGCTCGGTACGGCACGCTATTTTTGGTGTTTCTATTATGAAAGCGTACCATAAAACAGAACCGTATCGCACCAGCAAGGGTCCTGCTTCAGATGAGGGACCATAGAGAGTGGAACGGCTCGGCTAGGGCGGACCTACAAATGCATCTCACTGATTGGTGGATGCGTTAGGAATTAGACCGATTAGACCGGCCCCATCCGAACCGCTCCAAAATTACTGACCCGACCCGATCCGTGCAGTGGAAACAAGGCATATGATACCTATAACTGTAAGTATGATCACTATAATGATCACCAGCTGGATAAGAGCTCATTTCCAGCTGGTGTGACTTTGAATTAATCTGGGACCCCTCTTTGTACCCCTATTGTATACATATGGGGCAAAGCTACCTATAGGGGCTCCTCTTTTCCTTCTTAATGGGGAGTCTGAATGAGACTCAGCCTGTCCATTAGAAAGGATGTGTAGGGGCATAATAATTTTAGCCAATGTACACTCTCCCTTCCAAGGAGTATCTAGCTTAGTTCGGATGTTCATATCACCACATATCCAGTAAATATCTCCCAATGATCGGGTCGGATTGGCTATGATTGTTTTTTTATATTCGAAGCAGAACCCTGAAGGAAAATACTTAAGGTCTCTGCCCCTCGTTGTGTTACTCACGTAGCAGGTGTAATTTCCTGGATATATGGTGATTCCATCCCCTAGATTGGAATTCTTTGATATGATGGGGTACTCTGTGTGTGTGAGTGAACAGGCTCAAAAAAAACATTTTTCCTGGTCCACTGGTATGTGTATGGGCACAATTCCCAGGTGAAGCCTGGCCTTACCATACACATAGTATTTAGACGTATTATGTTGCTTCCCACATATTCCCTGTATCACCCCCAACTCTTCTGGGTGATATATGTAGTTAGCTGTAATCCAGACAAGGGAAAATACTGAAAATGAAATCAGTCTTATCAGTAGCCACAGTTTGCCAGAATCTGGTGATAACAGGATTGTCCTTTTTACAGGGTCAGGGCTGTCTGCCCCCGTTAATACCCCCTTTTCTTGACTGTCCTGTTCGAGGTCAGGGCTGTCCGCCCCCGTTAGCACCTCCTTTCTTGACTCTCCTGTTCGAGGTCAGGGCTGTCTGCCCCCGTTAGTACCTCCTTTCTTGACTCTGTCCTCTGACTCAGGGTCCCTGCATACCAGCAGCATTGCTCCAGGTAGGACTGTGTTCAGTTAGGATTGCAGCGAAATCCTGTTGTTTCTTTCCCTTCTTCAGCTGTTTTATCACCACTACATCTCCTTCCTTGAGAGGGTGAGTGTTGCCCTGTGGAAGAAACGGAAACTTGCGAGTAACATTGTCTTTGACTTCTATTAAAGTTTCAATCAACTTTCTCACATATTCATCCCTAATGTTGTCAAGATTGTCTTGTGTCATGAATGTGCGTCTGGCCCAAGGTGTTGGGAAAGGTCTACCCATCAGGATTTCAAAGGAGAATATCCTAGGGTTGCATTTGGTGCCATTCTTATCTCAGCAAGGACAGCTGGGAGGTATCTTTTCACTTTTTAAACGTACCTCTCGTAGCTTTCCTCGGCTTGTCTTTGATTTGGGAAGTAAATGCTGGGCCTTGGTCTGAATTTATTTGTAGTGGTATTCCCCACCTGGGGATGATTTCCCTTGTGAGGATTCCCACTACCGTTTTAGCATCTTTCCTCTTAGTGGGAAACATTTCAGGCCAGCAGGAGAACACGTCTGTAATCATACAGACTGGTTGTTGTCCTCCTTTCGCTGTGAAATGTGGGTGAAATCAATTTGAAGGTGTGTGAACGGGGTTGTGGGGTGGAGCAATCCGATGTGGGTTATTGGGTTTACTCCTGATGCATGTAATGCACCTTTTGACATAACTTTCTACCAATTGCCTGGCATCTGTAACATAAAAATCTTTTAGTAGTTGTTTTAGAGTGTGTTTCCAACCTAGGTGTCCTATCCCATGATAGTGTGCAATGTATATTGGGGCACTATACTGTGGGATGCATGGTCTCCCCTCTTTGCAGATCAATCCTGTTTTAGGATTTTTCTGCAAAACAGGATAACACCAGTCCTTGGGACGCTGAGCGCTGGAGATCAGCGACCAGTGGGGCTTCTTCTGGGAAAATAGGGACCAGGGCGGGCATTTGCAACAAGGTCTCCCCTCTTTGGGCCACTCGCTTTGCTTCCTGGTCAGCCAAGGCATTCCCTTTGCTGATCTCATCAGTACCCCTAGTGTGTGCTCTGCAGTGTATAACGGCAAGTTTACTGGGAAGGGTGATGGCTCTGAGAAGTTTGTCAATGAGCTGTGAGTGGGAAATTCTTTTCCCATCAGCTCCTACATATCCCCTTAGGGACCACAGTATCCCATGATCAAAGACAACCCCATGTGCGTATTTCGAGTCAGTGTAAACAGTCACTGGTTGGTCTGTGTAAATTTCACATGCCCTGGTAAGAGCAATGAGTTTGGCTGCTTGAGCTGACTGGTAAGGGATGGACTTGGCTTCTAAAACCACGTCAGGTAGTTTAACTACTGCATACCCTGCCAGGTAGGTGTTGTCATTGGGCCTAGTACATGAACCATCCACAAAAACATCTGCACCCGGGATGGGTGTGTTCATCATGTCCAGTCTGGGGGAAGTAACCATTTCAATTGCCTCCAGACAGTCATGACAGTCGGGTCCTTTATCCTCAGATGACTTCATGCCTAGAAGTGCATCTAGGATCATGGTCGGGCCCGAGTTACTGGCACTATACTCAATGTACAGTTGTTGATTACTGAGCAGAATAACCTCATACTCACTTAATCCCTGAGCTGACATGTGTTGGATGTGTATGCCTTTAAGCAGGCTTACTACATCATATGAGGTATGTAAGGTTGTAGGATGTCCTAATGTGAACACAGATGCCATTTCTACCGCCATAGCGCATGTTGCCAGAGCCCTAAAACAGGACGATAAACCCTGGACCTGTAGAGGCATGACCTTTGAAAAATAAGCTACAGGTCGTAGCTTGCCCCCGTGTTCCTGGGCCAGCACACCCGCCATGGTTTTACAATTGTCTCTAGCATACAAATTAAACATCAATGAAAAGTCAGGAAGGCTCAGTCAAGGACTCATTACTATAGCTTCCTTTAATGCCTCAAAGGCATGCAACATTTCATTAGACCATTTAACATTTTCAGGAGAATCTTTCAGAGTGGCTTGTCTCAGAACATTATCATAAAAAGAACAATCAGGGATCCATTGCCTGCAATAATTAATCATACCAAGGAAGGATAGCATCTCCCTCTTGGTTTGTGGGGTGACCAGGCCCACTATTGCATGGATACTTGAAATACTGATGTTCCTTTTGCCTTTTGTGAAGACAAAGCCCAAGTATTCAACCTTTTCACTGCACCATTGCAACTTTTGCTTAGACACTTTATGACCACATTCACATAACCATAACATTAGTGATTCACTGTCTTGCTGACAGGCCTCCCTAGACTTACTACAGACCATCAAATCATTGATATACTGTAGCACTACCGAACCTTGGGGGGATTGCCATGGCCTGAGTGTGGACTGAAAAACAGTACTGTATACCACGGGGAAGTCCACAAATCCTTGAGGCACTTTCATCCAGTTAAACTGGCGTTCGCCATCAAGGGAAAAAGAAAAAAAGAAAATAAAAGGTCTGGTCTCCTTGTCAACAGGGACACTAAGAAAAACATTCTTTAAGTCTATAACAGTAAAATGTGTGGCATCATGTGGTATGTTGGCAAGCACGGCATGGAGGTCAGGTTTCAGAGTGACCCTGTAAGGGGCACAGGAGATTAGGCCAGTGTCATACTCTCCTGTGGCCAAAACATCTTCAGACAAGTCCGGAGGATCCAGATATGCCTGCATGTTATACATGGTCACAATGTATGATTCAGTGAAAGCATCAATGGGTAACACCGAGGATTCAACAATTATTCCTCCTATCTCCTCTCTTGGGAATGGGTTACAACTGTTCATATTCTTGGTCCATGCACTTAAATTATCTATGAATGGGTTAATTAAATAACCGGTCCCACAAATGCGGGCCACATAATCTTCACAATCCTCACGCGGTTGGGGTGGACTATGTTCAGACTCTGCAGCGCCCATTACCGGGACATAAAACCGCTGAAACAATCAATGAACAGCTGTAATCAACCCAGAGTCTGCCCTATGTAATCTTTAATTGGTACAGAGAAATAACAATTAAGTTTATATAATACTTGGTTCTTGCAACAGCGCCTGGGGGGTCTACTGCAGCAAAAGTTATAGGTTATATGGTCTCTCACTAATATGTGGCTGTTAATGTGCAAAAAATAAAAAAAATAAAAAAATATTTTTAAACAAAATAAACCTCTTGTTTAGAAAAATACACATTTGACATAATGCCAACTATTTTATTTGGACCCACATTGGATGAGTCCCATATACAGTCAGCTTGCAGCTCATTTAAACAATAAAAATAATAAATGCACAAGTTCCTTTTAATATTCAGGCATGCTCAATCATCTCGGCCACACAGAATACTTTTAATTCGTTCACAGAGAACCCTAAGGGTCTTCTGCGAAACTTCACTCACACTTAACATTTTTCAAATGTTTTGTTTTTGTATTAGCCAATGGACTCCAGACACCGATTAGTTATTGACCACTGATAACAAAATGTAATGACAATAACGGTTGTCATTGCGGCTGCTCTTTTGCCAAAAGCGGGGTTCACTCATCTTTTCGGTCTGGGGTGTCCATTGACCCTCACTATCAGAATTTGTAATTTTTTTTTATTACAGTAACTCATAGAACACCATGGAGGTATAAGACTTTCATGTACCTTCACATAATCACAAACAATCACTTCATTCACTTCAATTGTCTAACAAGGTGCAAGTTATTGTCAGCTTTAGTATGCTTAAGTTCTATTACACAAACACAATATTCCACAAATACAGTATTCTCAAAACATAAATTTCTATGTCATGGAACGCTCACAGTGCTCGACTGCCAAAATTCAGGTTTTACGCCGAATAATGCGTCTTCCCAAAACGTGAGCTAGTCACAATGTTTCAGCCAAGCAGCCAAGCTGACAACATGGAGCGGATCAAGTGAAGTGTGACCACTTTTTCACTCTCATCAAAGGGATAGAAGAAGAACAACAACAAAAGAACAACAATTTCAATGATCCTGATCTGTACACTCACCAACCAGACATTTGTACCACACAAACAAATTATCTTATACTTTATGCAATAGAAAAGAAAGCAAAGGTTTTAAACACACCGAGGCTGCCAGTCATATCTCTTTCCCGGAAAGAGATCAAGTTCCCCTGGAACTTGTGGTGCCTTCCGGAGACACAGTTGCAAGATTAAGTTTCCCGGAAACTTAACGTATTTCCCCGAAATACAATTGCAATAATTAGGCTTCCCTGAAACCTTTAAAAGTGTTTTCTTGAAACACAAATGTTAGCCGGTTATGAAGGTGCCTCCTCGAGACACAATTGAAAGATTAAGTTTCCCAGAAACTTAACGTATTTCCCTGAAATACAATTGCAATAATTAGGCTTCCCTGAAACCTTTAAAAGTGTTTCCTTGAAACACAAATAGCCGGCTATGCTTTTGCGCCCCCTCCCCCAAATTAACACACACTATCCACTCCCGGAGTGGATCCCCATGTGTGTCAATTTATTTTAGCTCTAGATCGGAATCATGATCAGAGCTCCGGTGATCCCGGCAGACAAACAGCAAAAGAATGTGTATATCTTACCGGGAATTCCGGAGATGATCTTCCGATCTCGGTGGGACCTCCAAATTGTGGGGGTTGCAGGCTGGCGCTGGTTGACCTCAGGCAGTCTCAGTGTGTTAATCCGGGTGGCCACCCTTTGAGAGAGATCTCAGCACAGGAAAATAAGACACACACGCAATGTAGCTGAAATCATCTCTGACTTTACTAATAATAATATGAGAATTATATGCCTTACAATAAAAGGGGAAGGGCCGTATTATGTAAACAATATGTGATTGGTTAATACAGTCTTTCTATTCATTAAGTGAAGCACCTGTATGAATTAATTGGATAAAAAGGAGTAAAGTATGACATAGTGAAGTTATAGATAAAAGTGTACATCGTTAGTTAGTTTTAACAATTACTAAGGACACCTGTAAATATAATTGGAAGAAAGATACATTTTTACCAATTACTAAAAGATGCTGCATGTGTAATGCTTTGCTCAGAGATAAGAATTAACAAGCAATTATGGGCCAGATTCTCAGAGGCGTTACGACGGAGTATCTCAGATACCCCGTCGTATCGCCTTTTTTTTTGTCTCGTATCTATGCGAGTGATGCTTAGCATCACTTTTGCATAGATACGCTTCTACATCCGACAAGTGTAATACAATTACACTTTCGGATCGTAGGTGTAATGACAACTCCGGCCACTAGGTGGCCTTTACGTTGTTTTTTCATTTGCATATGCAAATGAAGTAGTACGCCGATTCTCGATCGCTTTTACGCCGCCCCGTCGTCGCGTACGACGTTTACGAACTCGTAAGGTTACCCCAGCTTCTATGTGGAGTAACCTTACAAGGTCCCGTCGGATGCCGTCGTGTCCCGTCGGACGCCATGTTAAGTATGGCGTCGGGTCAGCGTCGGCTTTTTCTGTCGCTTACGTCATTTTACTAACTCGTTCGCGAATAGGGACTTGCGTAAATGACGCTCACGTCGTTTTGACGTCGGTTTCAACGACGCTTCCCGACGTGAGCTGGAGCATGCGCACTGGGCTTTTTCCCCGGCCGGCGCATGCGCAGTTCGTGCGACGCGGGGGCGCGCTTAATTTAAATACAAGCCGCCCCATTTGATTTGCGCGGGTTTACGCTTGGTGATTTACGAGACGCCAACGCAAACTACGGAGCAAGTGCTTAGAGAATAAAGCACTTGCTCTAGTACGCAGCGGCGGCGTAGTGTAAATGGCTTACGCTACGCCGCCGCAAATATATGAGAATCTGGCCCTATATGTGTGCAAAGTCATTTTAGAATTCTACCAAGAAAGAAATAATATTCACTCTGAAAACTTCAGCAGCACGTTCCATTATGTGTAACAGTTAAGGTAGCACCCTAGCTTCAGAACCTTAACCCCTTACAGCGATCAGCAGTTTTTTCGTGACTGCGACATTATGGCGGACACTTCGGACAATTTTGACACATTTTTGGGACAATTGTAATTTTCACAGCAAAAAATGCATTTAAATTGCATTGTTTATTGTGGAAATGACAGTTGCAGTTTGGGAGTTAACCACAAGGGGGAGCTGTAGGGGTTATGTGTTCCCTGTGTGTGTTTACAACTGTAGGGGGGGTGTGGCTGTAGGTGTGACATCCTTGATCGTGTCCCCCCTATAAAAGGGATGACGCCATCGATGCTGCCGCCACAGTAAAGCATGAGGAAGCCGTGTTTACACACGGCTCTCCCCGTTCTTCAGCTCCAGGGACCGATTGCCACACTCCAGCGGCGATCGGGTCCATCACTCCTGGGTCACGGGAGCGTGCCGCGGGGCGCGCCCGTGACCCACGGCTGGGTAGTAGTACAGGACGTACCTGTACGTGGATCTGCCCGACGCATATGTGCAGGAGGCGGTCCTTAAGTGGTTAAAGCCCATACAATTAATCCCCCCCCCCAATCACTATCAGTTACACTGGTGAGACATGAACTAACCTACTACAATGGGCTAACCTTTAAGCCCTGTACACACGATCGGTCCATCCGATGAGAACGGTCCGACGGACCGTTTTCATCGGTTCACCGATGAAGCTGACTGATGGATTGATGTGCCTACACACCATCGGTTCATGAACCGATCGTTTTAGGATGCGGTGATGTAAAACACGACGACGTGATTAAAAAAAAACGAAGTTCAATGCTACCAAGCATGCGTCGACTTGATTCTGAGCATGCGTGGATTTTTAACCGATGCTCGTGCGTACTAACGATCGGTTTTGACCTATCGGTTAGCCGTCCATCGGTTCGATTTTAATGCAAGCCATCTTGGTTTTTGGACCAAAGGATAACGGACACGCGATCGGTTTGGACCGATGAAAACAAACTTCAGTCCGTTTTCATTGGTTTGAACCGATCGTGTGCATGTGGCTTTAGAGAGAGCAAGGATGATTAATAACAAAAGGGTTTAAAAAAAAAATTAACCACCTCTCTTGAAGCCAGGGGGGGGGGGGGGGGACAAAGAAAAGTTAAAGCAGGAAATTTGCTTGAATGAATAGTATTTTTTTTTTACTTGCTTTTAGGTTTTACTAGGGTTTTACAATCTGGCAGAGACTGCTTGCATGTAAGAAAAGACTGTCAGAGAGAGTTTGTGTGTAAAACTATTCTCCCACTGACATTGAATTGTTTCTGTTGACAGTCCAAACCACATTCATTTACCTAAGCCAACACTATAATGATTAGCCTTACCCTAATGCACAGTAGCTCAATAACAAGTAAAACTATTACCACACATAACTATGTTAAAGAGTAGCAAAAAAAAAGTAAGAATACTGAATAATAGATTACCTCCGTTAATATGTTTAGCAAAATCACTTTTTTTTTTTCTGTGTAACAATGTGTTCCAATATGGCAGTAGTTTATATAAATTATATACAGTATATGGTGTAAAAATAAAGAAAAATAAATGCACCATGCTTGGTTACTAGGTACCCTACAAAAACATTACTATCATTACTGCCACAAAAATCACCAGAAAACCATTGTTGATCTGCGATATCAAAAGTCGATATGAAGTGAATTTACTGAAAAAAGCTTTTGATTGGCATTCAGAGTGGTTTAACCACTTCCATACCAGGCACTTACGCACCTTCCAGCCCAAGCCAATTTTCAGCTTTCAGCGCTGTTGCACTTTGAATGACAATTGCGCGGTCATGCTACACTGTACCCAAACAAAATTGGCGTCCTTTTTTTCCCCACAAATAGAGCTTTCTTTTGCTGGTATTTGATGACCTCTGCAATTTTTTTTGTGCAACAACTAATAAAAGACTGAAAATGTAAAAAAAAAATATGTTTTAATTTTTTTCTGTTATTTTTTTTTGCAAATAAGTAAGTTTTCTCTTTCAATTATGGGCACTAATATGGCGGCACTGATGGGCACCGATGAGGTGGCACTGATGGGCACCGATGAGGTGGCACTGATGGGCACTGATAGGCGGCGCTGGTATGTGGCACTGATGGGCACTCATAGACGGCACTGATTGGCACTCATGGGTGGCACTGATGGGCACTCATAGGCAGCACTGGGCACTCATAGGCGGCACAGATGGGCACTCATGGGTGCCACTGATGGGTACTTATGGGTGGCACAGATAGGCACTGATAGGTGGGCACTGGGCATGGATTGGCACTGAGGGGTGGAACTGATGGACACTGTGGGGTGGCACTGATGGACACTGAGGGGTGGCACTGATGGATTCGTGTTGCCAGTCAGTGCCCATTTGTGGGCACTGATTGGCATCTTTTTTTTTACTGGCCTTTTGTTTTACTGACTTTTTTTATTTTATTGCCTGTTTTTTTTTCTTGCCCTTCCCTGGTGGTCCAGTGTGGGCTTCCCTGGTGGTCTAGTGTGGGTATCCGATGGGGGGTTGCGCTGATAAACAATCAGCGCGAACCCCCCCTGTCAGGAGAGCCGTCGATCGGCTCTCCTGTACTCACGTCTGTCAGACGCAAGTGAGGAAGAGCCATTAACGGCTCTTTCTGTTTACAACGTGATCAGCCGTGATTGGACACGGCTGATTACGTGGTAACGAGCCTCCACCGGAGACTCGTTACTGAGATCGGAGATGCAGGGTGTCAGACTGACACCCCGCATCACTGATCGCTGCGCTGCGCGCCCCCACGAGCGCACACGGCATTAAATCCTGCAGGACATCAATAGACATCCAGTCAGGATTTCAGAACCACTTCCCGGACATCAATCTGCTATTGACCGGGTGAAAAGTGGTTAAAATAGTGTGTCCAATGCTAAATTTTCAATCAAATGTAAACAAGCTATAAAAGTCACAACAGTTACATTAAGAATAATTTGCTTAAAATATATAATGAGCTTGTATACATTTATGCTAATTAAAAACAAATGAATAGCATAAGTTGCAGAGTAATAAATTACATGTAATGCAGCCATAAGCAAAAGCTGGTAGATATTATGCTATAGTTTAATGTGTACTGTGGGTCAAACTCTGCAGAAGTTTATTGCTGTTAATACAATTTCAGCAATGTAGAATTTCTCTTGTACATTGAAAACTCACCCACTTCCCATGACAGATAATACATGTTTAGCTATTTGGAGAGTGGCCCTTGCATAAAAATGACTGGTCTACTCCCCTATTGTTCCAGGACCTGCACACACACAGTCCTATGAGCATGCTGGGACCATCACAGTGGCTCTGTACTATGGGGTAGATTCACGTAGAAATTCTCATAGAAATTCTCATATAGCAGGCATAACATTACGACGGTACTACGCTAACGCAAACAACGTAATTGAATGGCGCCGGCCGCGCGTACGTTCGGGAATCGACGTATAGGCTCATTTACATATTTTAGACGGGAACGCCACCTAGCCTAAAATATGAAATTAAGATTAGACAGCGTAATAGATTTACGCTTGTCTGATTTAAGGAAAATCTATGCCTAACTGATTTTAGGAATCAGTGGCATAGATTAGGCGCTAAAAACGCAGAGATAAGCCAGTGTCCTGATCATGAGCCAGCACCAATACAGTGTTCTGAAACCAGTACCAGCCAGTGCAAGGGTCCTGGTTGCCAACCGGAACAAGTAGTCTATTAACCAAAATGTCAGTCTGTGCCAATGCCCTGATCACCATCCGACACTAGTGTTGAGCGGAATACGCCATATTCGATTTCGCGATATTGCGCGAATATATAGAAGAATATTCGCGAATATTCGCTAATATCGAATATTCGTGATATTTTATCCAAATTTTTTTTTCGAAATTCTCATAAAACGGAGATTATTTCCTGTATTACTAAACTAATATGCACTAAACACTAACTCTACACTAACTCTACTTAAAATAAAGGAGAATAAGGGGGCAAAAGAAGGGCGGAGAAGATAATCGCGCAATATTCCTATTGCGCGATTATCTTCTCCGCCCTTCTTTTGCATCAGAGCCAATCAGAATAACTCGAATATTCGGCAAAAGGAATATCGCGCAATATTCCTTTTGCCGAATATTCGAGTTATTCTGATTGGCTCTGATGCAAAAGAAGGGCGGAGAAGATAATCGCGCAATATTCCGTTTGCCGAATATTCGAGTTATTCTGATTGGCTCTGATGCAAAAGAAGGGCGCATCAGAGCCAATCAGAATAACTCGAATATTCGGCAAAAGGAATATTGCGCGATTATCTTCTCCGCCCTTCTTTTGCATGAGAGCCAATCAGAATAACTTGAATATTCGGCAAAAGGAATATCGCGCAATATTCCTTTTGCCGAATATTCGAGTTATTCTGATTGGCTCTGATGCAAAAGAAGGGCGGAGAAGATAATCGCGCAATATTCCGTTTGCCGAATATTCGAGTTATTCTGATTGGCTCTGATGCAAAAGAAGAGCGCATCAGAGCCAATCAGAATAACTTGAATATTCGGCAAAAGGAATATTGCGCGATTATCTTCTCCGCCCTTCTTTTGCATCAGAGCCAATCAGAATAACTTGAATATTCGGCAAAAGGAATATCGCGCAATATTCCTTTTGCCGAATATTCGAGTTATTCTGATTGGCTCTGATGCAAAAGAAGGGCCGAGTAGCTGATGCGATTCTTTTATGTTGCCGAAAATTCGCAATGCGAATTTTCGGCAACATAAATAAATCGCATCAGCTACTCGGCCCAGGGTCTCTCTCTAATCATACCAGCAATGCTTTTAGACGTCGATGGAGATCACTAGGATGTGATCTGTTTTACAAATAAATTTTAAAAAATACGAATATTCGCCATAGCGAATATTCGCCGCTATATTCAAGTTATTCGCGAATACTCGAATATGCAATATTCGTAGCGAATATTCGCAATGCGAATATTCGTGAGCAACACTATCCGACACCAGTACCAGTGTTCTAGTACTAGGTTAGCCTGAAACATCACCATGTAGCACCAGTACTGTCTTAGGTACCACTGTGAACCACAGCCAGTGTTCTTATTACCAACCAAATCAAGTACCAGTCTTTTTCTACAAGCAGTGAAATGGCTGCCAGATTTATCTGTATCAGTGTAATCAGGTACAAGTGTTTGCCAAACGACTTCTCTAATCACCAGCCAGCACCACCACAGTGTTCTAATACCAGTGTCAGCTAAAAGCAGTGTCCTGATCACAAGCCAGCATCAGTATCAGTGCTATCAGGTATCAGTATTGCTGTAAGGACCAGGATCTGAACCCACGATGTCTGCTGTATCTGGAAGTAGCTCTTTTTGCTGAGCTACCCGAGAGGCTAGATAGCATCCTGTCTGATTCCTTGGAGAACTTCCTATTTAAGCCATGCCTTTGCACGCCCTGTTTGCTAGATTATTGTGCTCTCTCCAGCCAATATGTTGCTTCTTTTGCATACCTGCAGCTGTACTTATCTCCACTACCCCTTGTTATCAACCTTTGGCTTGTTCCTCGACTACGCTTCCCCTTGATCTCCACCTGCAACCATTCATTATTGACCTTTGGCTTGTTCTTCAATTATACTTCCACTTGATCCCAACCTGCAACCACTTGTTACCGTCCTTTGTCTTGTTTATTGACTATGCTTATGCTTGATCCCTACCTGCTATATCCACTACTGGACCTTGGCTTGCTCAACTCCTGGTGGGACGAACCTGGTACTAACTCGCTTGCCCATCTGCAGGCCTAGAAATAGCTTTAGCAGGTGCCACTGAGTAGAGGGAAGGGTGGAAAGTAGGCACACGTCTGCTCTCCTCCCCTTCTTGTTTCTGCCACAAAGTGTTGTGTATGACCTGACTGCCAGGTCCCTGTTGACCGTTTCCAAAGCCATAAAGGCTGGGAAAGAATGTAATGCAATGCACCTTGCCACTGAGGCACCAGGCAGACATTCAGAGTTTTCTAGACCCTGGATGTTGCATACAAGAGACCTTGTCACCAAAAAATAATCACATAAATAATATCATAATAATTAAAAGGAAAACTTTTTTTCATTTGTAAAAACACTCCAGCACAAAAAATATGCACCCCAAAAGAAATAGATTTTGTGATTTCTAAACCTTTGTGGTAATATCGTGTCACATAAAAAATTGGAAGTACCACTATTTTATTCTCTAGCTTTCAGAAAATTAATAATGTTTTTTTTTGGGGGGTAAACTTCACGCCTAAAAATATTTTTTAAACATGTGATCAAAAGAACGCAAAAACGTCTCTGGTATGTTACATCCTGTACATGTAAGTTTTGTTAGTTAAAAAACACTGGCTCCTAACTTTTTTTTAGCTGCCTCCTTGATTCAAAACAAGCCCTGTCCTAGCCTGACCCCTGATCATGACAGTCATCCACGACCAGTTCCCTGATCACAAGCCAGTACCAATGTCAATAGGTACCAGTACAGCCACAGCAAAAAAATTTACACTAGTGAAGTGCCATTTGAAATTCTTAGCATGATTGATGGAAAGACTCGGGCTGGCCATACATTATACAATTTTCATGTAAAACTTGAGGTCAAACCTAAACAATTTTAATTTGGATGCAGTCAGGGAGGCCTTTGCACTACATAGTTGAAGGTAAATCTAAGAAAATGTAATAAGAAGATTGTATGGCCAGCTTCATAGTCAGATTCAGAGTATGGACTTGTAGATAGCAGTTGTTCTTTCCCTGAATTCAGAAGATGAATAGGTTTAGGGGCATACTGTGTCACCAAGCATTGGAAAGATAGCTATTTTTTGGTGCCTCTACTGATTCGGCACCCCAGGGTCTCAAACAATTTGATAGCTAGTCAGGAAAATAGTTGTGTAATTTATGTTCCGTGAAAGTGCTCTCTGGATTTTGGGCCCCTCTAATTGGCTAAACTGAGAAAAAGTTTGCATATGCAGTATCTCCATACTCAGAAGGAGTAGTAAGTAGGAGTATAAGTGTAAATCTAAGGCCTCGTACACACGATCAAATCTGTCTGCTGGAAACGGTCGGCCCAACCGTCCCAGCAAACAGATTCGACCGTTTGTACGGGCAAGCCGACGGATTTGGCCACCCGACAGATTTCAAAGCATGCTTTGAAATCTGTCGGCTGGGAACCCGTCCGCCCGACATGTCTGCTGGTTAGTATGCTAACCAGCAGACATGTCTTCTCGCACACGCGCCGAATGATTTCGACGCATGCGCGGAAGTGTTTAACTTCCTGGTGCGGTGACGTGGCGGCGTCAACGTCACAGCCACGTCACTGACACGTCAGCGCGCTGTCTGCTGGCGGGGATTTTGGTTTGCTCGTGTGTACACGCGAGCAAACCAAAATGCCAGCAGACAGATCTGTTCAAATCGGTCGGTCCGACCGATTTGAACAGATAGATTGACTCGTGTGTACGAGGCCTAAGTGTAAATCTAAAGCCCCATACACACCATCAGATTATCTGAAGATTTTTGTCGTCAGATTTAACAAAACCATCTAATATGACGTCAAACCTTAAGAGTTTCAATTTGTATGCAACCAGGCAGGCCCTTGTACTACATGGTTTTGGTAAATCTGAAGACAAAGATCTGCAGATAATCTGATGGTGTGTATGGGGCTTAAGTATGACATGTTTTTTTCCTTTTTTCAAAAACGTGTGTAAAAAAAAAAATCTTCAACCAAAATGTAATCACTCAAAAATTAAAGCTTACAGTGCCTTTCTGAGAATACTTTGCTGTGTCTACTTTCCAAAAAGGGGTCATTTGTTATTGTTTGTACTGTCTTGGCATATTAGGGCCTCCAAAAATATGAACTGAATTCTGATGGTGCTCATTAGATTTTGGGCTCCTTCACAGGGATAGACTGTAAAATAGTTTCACAAATGTGGTATCTCCATACACAGGAGGAGTAGAAAATTGTGTTTTGAGTGTACTGTATTTATCGGGGTATTGCATGCACCCGCGTAAAGCGTGCACCCCCAACCTAGAAGAAAATGTTACGGTTTTGTCGGTGTCTTGCCCGGCGTCTATCGGCGCTGTCTCTGAGCCAATCCCCACTTTCCGCGCTGTGTTTGAACCACTCCGCAGACATATACCAAGCGCAGTACACTCGGGCACGCTAGGGCACCCTCAGCTCCTCTCGCGTAAAGGACGTACAGGACGCACAGGACGTGACCACGAGGGGAGCCGAGCCTGGCCGAATGTAACCGAGTGTACTGCGCTCGGTATATGTCGGCGGCTCAGTTCAAACACAGCTCGGGAAGCGGGGATCGACGTATATCGCGCACCCAGGGGAAAAAAGTGCGCGGTATACGCCGATAAATACGGTAATTCTACGTTTGCTAATGCTTTGAGTGAGTATTATCCCATTAAAATGACAACTTTGTTAAAAAAATATTTGATTCCAAAAATGTGTGGCAATTTTTTTTTTTAAATATGCCTCTCATAAAATAGTGTGGAGTGTTTGCTTTCCAAAAAGGGACCATTTTGGGCAGGATTTGTACTGTCCTGGCAATTTAGAGCCTCTAAAAATGTAATAGGTAGTCAAGAAATCAGATGCATAATTTATACCTCTTAAATGCCTAAACGTGATCATTGGATTGGGCTTGTCTAAACAGCTAAGCTGTAAAAAAAAAAAAAAAATTCACACATGTGGTACCCCATACTTTGTAGCAGTGACAAAATGTAATTTGGGCTGTAATGCCAATGTTTTGTGTTAGAAACATTTAATTAAAATAAAAACTTTGTGTAAAAAAAAAAAAAAAATGGTTGTTTCCATTTAATGTCCATTTGATTTTGGGCCCCTTTTTGCAGCTTGGCTGCAAAAAAATTCACACTTGTGGTCACCCCATAATCTGTGGGAGTAGCATAATGCATTTTGAGGTGTGCCAATGCTTTGTCTGAGTATTATCCCAGTAAAATAACCATTTTCTTTTTCAGAATAAATTTTGGGGTGACAACTTGAGGTGGCAAAAGAAAATACAACTTCAAAGGACTCACCATGTCTCTCAGTAACACCCTTGGGGTGTTTACTTTCTAAAAAGGGGTAATTGTGAGGGGTGTTTGTACTGTCCTGCCTTTTTAGAACCTCCGAAAATGAGATAGGTAGTCAGAAAATCTGATGCAAAATGTATGTTTTTGAAATCTTCAAAAGATTCAACCTGACTCACAGCAAATTACTTTGGGTGTCTGATTTCCAAAAAAGGGTAATTTTGTGGGTGTTTTTACTGTTCTGGTATTTTAGGGCCTTCCTAAAATGTGATAGGTAGTCAGAATATCTGATGCAAAATGTATGGCCCTTGAAAGCCTAAGGTGATCATTAGATGTTGGGACACTCTAGACGGTTAAGCTGAAAAAAAGGTTTTACACATGTGGTATTTAGTGATGTCGCGAACATAAAATTTTCCGTTCGCGAATGGCGAACACGAACTTCCGCAAATGTTCGCGAACGTCGAACCGGGCGAACCGCCATAGACTTCAATGGGCAAGCAAATTTTAAAACCCACAGGGACTCTTTCTGGCCACAATAGTGATGGAAAAGTTGTTTCAAAGGGACTAACACCTGGACTGTGGCATGCCGGAGGGGGATCCATGGCAAAACTCCCATGGAAAATTACGTAGTTGACACAGAGTCCGTTTTTAATCCATAAAGGGCATACATCACATAACATTCCTAAGTTGGTTGGAATAACTTGCTTTAAAACATCAGGTATGATGTTGTATCTATCAGGTAGTGTAAGGGTTAGGGTTACAGTCTGTCTGTAACCCTAACCCTAACCCTGTCTGTAACCCTAACCCTAAGCCTAACCCTATCTGTAACCCTAACCCTGTCTGTAACTTACACACTCATGACATCAATTTTATTCCTCTATGCGTCAATCTTGGTGTAGTGATGACGGTGCCCGTGCACACGTTTGGGAGATTGCAGGCGATGGGGGTTTTTCAAAGCCTATGGTCATGCTGAGGTAGGTCAGTGACAGTTAAGTGATCCAGAAAACAATGATTCTGCAGTATGGGCCCATTGTTGGCCTAGTAGGCTTTAATGATCACTTTAGATGATCACAAAGAAAATGTATGTTTTTTCTATGCAAAATTATCCAGCCGATCGCTTTTGGTTATAAGCGACCTTATAATAGAGGTGGTCGCTTCATTGTGATACGCAAGCCCCCTCACCACAACAAGGTAAGGATCACGAAGGAGAATTGACACATGTATGTGCCTTTTTTTTGTTTTGTTTTTGCAGCCACCGTGCCGCACCAGAGGCCAGAAAAATTAGGCATATACACATGCCTGAAAAATTAGGTATTGTTGCAGCCGCTGCTGTAGCAGCGGCCAGAAAAATGTATGTTTTCCAGGCAGAAAGTGCACTAAAACATTGCGGCTTGAACCCTAGTTGGTGGTGGATAAGTCACGCAAGTTATCCGGCATACAGAGATAAAATACAGCAGCGTGTGGACCATTTTTAGCCCAAGGCAGCTCATCTCATCAGACCTTTAGTCAAATGTATCGCCCACTGTCAGTCCCTTCGGGATCCATGCCTCATTCATCTTAATAAAGGTGAGGTAATCTAGACTTTTTTGACCTAGGCGACTTCTCTTCTCAGTGACAATACCTCCTGCTGCACTGAAGGTCCTTTCTTAAAGGACACTTGAAGCGGGGCAGGCCAGAAGTTCTATCGCAAATTGGGATAGCTCAGGCCACAGGTCAAGCCTGCACACCCAGTAGTCAAGGGGTTCATCGCTCCTCAGAGTGTCGATATCTGAAGTTAAGGCGAGGTAGTCTGCTACCTGACGGTCGAGTCGTTCTCTGAGGGTGTACCCCGAAGGGCTGTGGCGTTGCGTAGGACTTAAAAAGCTCTGCATGTCCTCCATCAACAACACGTCTGTAAAGCGTCCTGTCCTTGCCGGCGTGGTCGTGGTAGGAGGAGGATTACTTTCACCTCTTCCCCTGTTAGATTCCCGTTGTGCTGTGACATCACCCTTATACTCTGTGTAAAGCATACTTTTTAATATATTTTGAAACTGCTGCATCCTTTCCGACTTCCGGTAATTCGGTAACATTTCAGGCACTTTCTGCTTATACCGGGGGTCTAGTAGCGTAGCCACCCATTACAGGTCGTTCTCCTTCAGCTTTTTTATATGAGGGTCCCTCAACATGCACGACAGCATGAAAGACCCCATTTGCACAAGGTTGGATGCCGAGCTACTTATGTCCCATTCCTCATCCTCACTGATCTCACCGAAGGTCTGTTATTCCCCCCAGCCACGTACAACACCACAGGTACCAGATAGGTGACAACGAGCACTCTGGGATGCCTGCTGTGTTTGGTCTTCCTACTCCTGTTCAAAGCCACATTCCTCCTCTGACTCCTCTTCCTCAGACTGCTCTTCCAGCATTGCCGCAGGTCCAGCAAGCGATGCTGATAAGACTGTTTCTGGTGGTGATGGTGACCACAACTCTTCCTCTTCCTCTTCACGTTCCTCTATGGCCTGATCCAGCACTCTTCGCAGAGCACGCTCCAGGAAGAAAACAAATGGGATGATGTCACTGATGGTGCCTTCAGTGCGACTGACTAGGTTTGTCACCTCCTCAAAAGGACGCATGAGCCTACAGGCATTGCGCATGAGCGTCCAGTAACGTGCCAAAAAAATTCCCAGCTGCGCAGAGGCTGTCCTAGCACCCGGGTCATACAAATACTCGTTGACGGCTTTTTCTTGTTGGAGCAGGCGGTCAAACATTAGGAGTGTTGAATTCCAACGTGTCGGGCTGTCGCAAATCAAGCGCCTCACTGGCATGTTTTTTTGCCACTGGATATCTGAAAAGTGCGCCATGGCCGTGTAGGAACGCCTGAAATGGCCACACACCTTTCTGGCCTGCTTGAGGACGTCCTGTAAGTCTGGGTACTTATGCACAAAGCATTGTACAATCAGATTCAACACATGTGCCATGCACGGCACATGCGTCAACTTGCCCAAATTCAGTGCCTCCAACAAATTGCTCCTGTTGTCACACACCACTTTGCCAATCTCCAGTTGGTGCGAAGTCAGCCACTGATCCACCTGTGCATTCAGGGAGGACAGGAGTGCTGGTCTAGTGTGACTCTCTGCTTTCAGGCAAGTCAACCACAAGACGGCGTGACACTGTCGTATCCGGGATGTGGAATAGCCCCTGGGGAGCTGGGGGGTGCAGGTGATGTGGAGCAAGATGCAGCAGAAGAGGACTCAGCCGAGGCGGTTATCAAAAAGGATGGAGTAGGAGGAGTAGAGGTGGTGGCAGCAGGCCTGCCTGCAAGTCGTGGCGGTGTCACCAACTCCTCTGCAGAGCCACGCATTACATGCTTGGCAGCCGTCAGCAGGTTTATCTAATGCGCAGTGTAGGTGATATACCTGCCCTGACCGTGCTTTGCAGACCAGGTATCAGTGGTCAGATAGACCCTTGCCCCAACACTGTGTGCCAGACATGCCATGACTTCCTTTTGCACAATAGAGTACAGTTAGGGGATTCCCTTTTGTGAAAAGAAATTTCGGCCGGGTACCTTCCACTGCGGTGTCCCAATAGCTACAAATTTTTTGAAGGCCTCAGACTCCACCAGCTTGTATGGTAAAAGCTGGCGGGATAAGAGTTCTGACAAGCCAGCTGTCAGATGCCGGGCAAGGGGGTGACTCTGTGACATTGGCTTCTTACGCTCAAACATGTCATTGACAGACACCTGACTGTGGGCAGATGAGCGGGAATTGCTCAAGGGGAGAGACAAAGTGTCGGATGGTTGAGGGGGGCAAAGAGGACAGCAGTGGTTGACATGGCTAAAGATGCTGGACCAGGAGGAGGATGGTGGCTTTGAGCTTGTGTGCTGCTTGTACTCATCATCATGTGTTGATCCCATAGGCGTTTGTGATGTGCAATCATGTGCCTTCGCAAAGCAATTGTACCTAGGTGGGTGTTGGATCTCCCGCGACTCAGTTTCTTTTGGCACAGGTTGCAAATGGCATCGCTGTTATCAGAGGCAGACACACAAAAAAATGCTATACTGCTAATTTTTGCAATGACGGCATTCTGGTGGTGGCAACAGCATGCATTGATTGGCGTGCTGTCTAGCTGACCCCGGGTGCCGATACATGCTGTCTGACTGTGCCACTAGCTCCTTGCGATGACCTCCCCCTGCTTCCAATTTGTCTCCTCCTCCTCTCTGTCTCCCCATTTGAACTTTCCCCCTGTTCTTCTTCTCTTGGAGCGGGCACCCACGTGACATCCACAGACACATCGTCATCATCAACTGCTTCACTTGTATCTGACAATTCAGCAAAGGAAGCAGCAGCGGGTACAACATCATCATCATCACACAATACCTCCATGTGTGTAATGCTGCCTGACTGAGACATGTCCCTTTTATCCACATCCTCTGACAATAATGGTTGTGCATCACTCATTTCTTCCAACTCATGTGTAAATAACTCCTTTGACAGATCAAGTGAAGCAGCTGTGATGCTAGTGTTGGTGGTGGCGGCAGGCGGGCGAGTGGTAACTTGAGAGGTGCCCGAAGCTGATCTGGAGGAGGATGGTGTGTCAAGGTTCCGAGCGGAAGCTGTAGAAGATTGGGTGTCCTGTGTTAGCCAGTCAACTATGTCCTCAGAACTTTTCGAGTTCAGGGTACGTGGCCTCTGAACACTAGGCATTATTGTAGGGCCAAAGGGAATCACAGCACCACAACCACAATGGCCCCTGCGGGGTGGCCTGCCTTTGCCTGTCATTTTTTTTAGATTAGTTTAGTTGTACTATGCGTGCAAGCTACTGTGACACTAGATATGAGTGGCACTGTGCACTGGCAGAAGTTGGCAGAGTAGTCACTGTAGGCCTGACACACACGCCTGCAGACAACTAACTGCTATTCTATTGCAGTCAAAATAGTTTTTTTTTTAAATCGACTATGCCACCAGATATGAGTGGTGGCACTGGGCAGGTGGGCACAGTATACGCTGTGAGCCTGAGACACGCTGGCAGACAAGTGACTACTATTCTCTATTGCAGTCAAAATTGTGTTTTTTTTTTAATGTTATCTACTGTGCCAACAAAATATATATGAGATGTGGCACTGGACAAGTGGGCACAGTATACACTGTGAGCCTGAGACATGCTGGCAGACAAGTGACTACTATTCTCTATTGCAGTCAAATATTTTTTTTTTTAAATGTTATCTACTGTGCCAACAAAATATATATGAGTGGTGGCACTGGACAAGTGGGCACAGTATACGCTGTGAGCCTGAGACACGCTGGCAGACAACTGACTACTATTCTCTATTGTAGTGAAAATTTAGTTTTTTTTTTAAATGTTATCTACTGTGCCAACAAAATATATATGAGTGGTGGCACTGGACAAGTGGGCACAGTATATGCTGTGAGCCTGAGACACGTTGGCCTGGCAGACAACTGACTACTATTCTCTATTGCAGTCAAAATTGTGTTTTTTTTTTAATGTTATCTACTGTGTCAACAAAATATATATGAGTGATGGCACTGGACAAGTGGGCACAGTATTCGCTGTGAGCCTTAGACACGCTGGCAGACAACTGACTACTATTCTCTATTGCAGTAAAAAAATTGTTTTTACATGTAATCTACTGTGCCACCAGATATGAGTGGTGGCACTGGACAAGTGGGCACAGTATACGCTGTGAGCCTGACACACACACTGGCAGGCAACTGACTGCTATTCTATTGCAGTCAAAATTGTGTTTTTTTTTTACATGTAATCTACTGTGCCACCAGATATATGAGTAGTGGCACTGGGCAAGTTGGCACAGTATACACTGTAAATGTACAAGTGTTGGGATGGTGGCGCTGCTAAATGTGTCTAGTAAGTAAGACGTGAATATTTCAAACAAAACTAGTGTGTGGGTAAAACCAAGTGTTGGGTAACCTGTGAAGAGGAGAATCCCAAGGATGGGGGACCCCTATAGTGCCGCTCTAAGTAGGAGAGTATAAGGTTACCTCATTAATGATCTGGACTCTCTAGGTATCCTGGTTGTGTAGGTGCCAAGCAGACTACCATCACTGGGTGGTGTCTACTAGTGTATATAAAGTGGTATAAAAACTGGTGTGAACACCCGGAAAATCTAAATTAACAGAGGAACACAGGTAGGTCAATACTCTGTGCTGATAAGTGAAGGGGAAAACCCTGCAGTGGAAGTGATCAAGCTGTGACTTGTGTGCCGGGTAAAAAGATCCTAATTGTCCAGGGACGTGGGCCTATCTGGCCAATTTTATAAAAATACAGCAAACTAAAAAAATACCTTAGGTGTACCAAACTATAATGGTATAAAAACCACCCGTGTTGTGCACCATATGTAACTTATAGTTGGCAAGTGGATCCTGCAATCACGTCAGGATACTGTGCAGGCTAATGCATACGGTGGTGAAGAACTTGAAACAGAGGTGTATGCCAAGACACAGAGTGGCATCAAATGTAGATGCAATCTTACCCCCTGAGGCAGGAGTACTGATAATATATGTATAACTTTTCAACAGAAAAAAGCATTGCGCATTATGACAATAAAAAATGCATTGCAAACTGAATTAAATAAAAATAAAAAATGTTTATAAGTGACTTGGTGCGGTTTTTCACTACTGGGATGCTGCTTTGTGACTTCAGTGCTCCCCCTCCTGGGTCCCCACTCACCAGATGTTGGCACCCTCCGGCTTATCTCCTACATGAATCTACCCCTGTAACTTTAACTGACTAGCCTGCCTACCTGCTCTATCTAACTCCAAAAAATTACACTCTCTCTGTCTCTCTCTGTAAACCACCGCAACACACATTAGATTACAGAGAATAAAAAAAAAAAGCAGACTGATATACTAGCCCTAAAAAATACTTTTGGGAGGGGATGCTGCTGATTGGCTGGAATGTGTCTGCTGAATGTGAGGTACAGGGTCAAAGTTTGCTCAATGATGACAAATAGGGGGCGGATCAAACATCGCATATGTTCGCCCGTGGCGGCGAACGCAAACGAGCGATGTTCGCCGGGTACTATTCGCCGGCGAACAGTTCTGTACATCTCTAGTGGTATTACCAGGAGAAGCATCAGAATGTATTTTGGAATATAATTCTAAATATGCCCATGAGAATGAGAAATATATTGAATTAAAATAAAAACTCTGTGCAAAAAAATACATTCTTAATTTTTTTCTTCATCTATTTAAATAATTGTGGCAAAGGTTACATTTTTAAGAGATTCATCAAGTCTTTTACCAAATATTTTTGTGTGTCTACCTTTCAAAAAGGGGTCATTTTGGAGTGTTTGTAGTCCTGACATTTTAGGGCCCAAAGTAATGTGATAGGCAGGCAGAAAATCAGGGCTAATAAATTTTATTTAGACTACATTTGACTTCATTTGTATACAGTGTTGCACGACTGAAGCCGCGTACACACGGCAGAGAACCTCGACGGGCAGAACACATCGTTCCGCCCGTCGAGGTTCTCTGCAGGCCGTCGAAATCGGCGACCCGCCCGTCGGGAATGGCAACCAGCCATTCATCCAGGCGGGCCGTCGAGCAAAAAGAGAGCGTGCTCTCTATTCGCTCGACGGGATTCCCGACGGGCGGGGCGAGCCAGGAGCGTACACACGGCCGAGGTTCTCGCTGGAATGCAGCTTCCAGCGAGGTTCTCGCTGGTTTCCAGCGAGAACCTCTGTCGTGTGTACGCCGCCTGATTAAAGGTTAGTCAAAGTATCACATTGCTGAAAACTAAAAAATTACCTTGTAAAAAAGTGGTGGAAACATGACAGAACTGAGGGGGCTAAACTGATTAGAAATTTAGGAATTTACAAAGCAGACATAAATAATATAGATTTAATAAAAGCAAAGCCAAGCTGGCTTATACAGCAGTTACATTAATAGCCATTTGGTCAGCAGATATTCAGCTGTTATGCATTATTGCTAGCTGATAGCAAATGCATGGCATATTTTACAATGTAGGCACATTTAAAGCAGAGTAGAGCATAAGGGGTAAATATAGATGTTATCCTGTAATTAAACAATTATTTTATATATATATATACATATATATATATATATATATATACACATTTGTGCTCATAAATTTATGTACCCTGGCAGAATTTATGATTTCTTGGCCATTTTTCAGAGAATATGGATGATAACACAAAAACTTTTCTATTACTCATGTTTAGTGTTTGGCTGAAGCCATTTGTTATCAATCAACTGTGTTTACACTTTTTAAATCATAATGGCAAAAAAGACTACCTAAATGACTCTGATCAAAGGTTTACATACCCCAGTCCTTAATACTGTGTATTGCCCCCTTTAACATCAATAACAGCTTGAAGTCTTTTGTGGTATTTGTGGTATTTGTGGGTGAGGCTCTTTATCTTCTCAGATGGTAAAGCTGCCCATTCCTTTTGGCAAAAAGCCTCCAGTTCCTGGAAATTCTTAGGCCGTCTTGCATGAATTGCACATTTGAGATCTCCTCAGAGTGGTTCAATTATATTGAGGTCAGGAGAATAGGATGGCCACTCCAGAACCTTCACTTTATTTTGCTGTAGCCAATGACAGTTCGACTCGGCCTTGTGTTTTTGATCATTGTCATGTTGGAATGTCCAAGTACGTCCAATGGGCAGGTTTCTAGCTGATGAATGCAAATGTTCCTCCAGTATTTTTTGATAACATACTGCATCCATCTTGCCAACAGTTTTGACCAAATTTCCAGTGCCTTTGTAGCTCACACAGCCCAAAACATCAGCAATTGACCTCCGTACCTTTCATCATAGGCCTTGTTGACTCCTCTCCAAATGTAGTGTTTATGATTGTGGCCAAAAAGCTAAATTTTGGTCTCATCACCCCAAATGACTGTGCCAGAAGGTTTCGAGGCTTGTCTGTGTGCTGTTTAGCGTATTGTAAGCTGGATACTTTGTGGCATTTGCGTAGTAATGGCTTTTTTTTTGGTGACTCGATCATGCAGCCCATCTTTGTTCAAGTGCCTCCTTATTGTGCATCTTGAAACAGCCACACCACACAGAGAGGCCTGTATTTTACCTGAAGTTATTTGTGTGTTTTTCTTTGTATCCCAAACAACTTTCCTGGCAGTTGTGGCTGAAATTTTAGTTGGTCTACCTGGTCATGGTCTGTTTTTAACAGAACCCCTCATTTTCCACTTCTTGATTAGAGTTTGAACACTGCTGATTGGCATTCTCAATTCCTTGGATATCTTTTTATATCCCTTTCCTGTTCTATACAGTTTAACTACCATTTCCCACAGATACTTTGACAAATCTTTTGCTTTCCCCAGGACTCAAAATCCAGAGACGTCAGTGCAGCACTGGATGAAAAATGCAAGGGTTTGTCAGGAATCCAGAAACTCATTGACCTTTTATTTACACACCCTAGCAAACAGATCACAGGTGAGGATGGCTACCTGTAATAGCCATTCATATCCCTTTGTGTCAACTTGTGTGCATGTTATCAGGCCAAAATCACCACGGGTATGTAAACTTTTGATCAGGGTCATTTGGGTAGTTTCTGTTGCCATTATGATTTAAAAAGAGTAAACACAGTTGATTGATAATAATTGGCTTCAGCCAAACACTAACCATGAGTGAAAGAAATGTTTTTGTGTTATTCAGAAAAATGGCCTAGAAATCATAAAATGTAACTTATGACCTCAACTGTATATATAGTGTATATAGATGTTATCATGCAGTTGAACAGGTATTATAAGTCAAAAACTTTACGAAAGTTTTTCAGCAAAGGTAAAGGTAGAAAACGCAATGTTCATCCAAACTCAGATCACAGCTCCCTTCAACACGAACAAGTTAGTAGCACAAACTGACAAAAAGTAGCTGTAGTGCAGTGCCATGTTCCTCAGAAGACCTGTTGGTTAAATTTCAACATTTACAGAGGTAGGATGCATGTTAGTCACATATATTCCAAATTGTAGTAATTCCATAGATGTGAACCCCCATGGCTATAAAAAGCCTAAGGACCATCTTTGCATAAATGCAGGGTGTGACAGACTCACCCGGGACATCCCCGGACCCTCTTATGTCTAAAATCATCCTATGTCCACTAGGGGCATAGGGTGACTGAGAAATGATATCTTAAACTACCTGAGATGGGATTATTATGTAATTGTTATCCACAATATATTCCAGGATATCTGTAAAGATCGATTTACTGTTTGTTGATTCTGAACTCAACAGGTTAATTGTAAGAGTGACTCATTCATAATGTTGGGACACATACTGTTAGATGCCAATGTCACCAACTCCAGCCATCTGTCTGTCCTCTGTGCTAATTGACCCTGCTATTGTGTGAAGATGTCCTGTGTTTACACTTCTGATAACGTGTATTGTATAGCAGGTGAGTGAGGAGACTTGACGTCTACCCTTAAAGGTCATATCTATGAGTCACCTTGTCTGGGTAAATTATTAGTTAATTAGCTCATGTTTATGTTCTGGTTACCTCCTCTAACTGTATATAAGGGTGTATTCTTGGTTCTAATAAACACTCCATGTTCAGTAGACAAACAAGTCTCGTCTCATTGTGTGCTTGTGAGCAGCTGGAATATCTGATATCTATGTCCAGACTGATAGGAAGCCGTATATGACAGAAGCACTCAAGCGGAGTGTGGGATGTTCCCTTACACAGGGGTTAAAATAAATATGGAAATACAACATGATTTTCAGGTGTGAAAGTGACGGCATGGTGTTGAAAGCAGAAGTGATGTAACATTCTTTTTCTTCAGCTGTGTGATGAGACACCTAGCTAACAGGTGGGGAGCGTCACTTTCATTATTCGCTGCTAGTACTACAGAGTCATGTTAGAGCTTACTGAGTTTCAAAAGGGCAAATTGTTAGTGCCCGCTTAGCTGGTGCCTCTGTGACTGAAGTTGACAATTTATTTACAGTGTCAAGAGGTACAGTATCAAAGGTTATAATGACATATACAGTTCCAGGGAAAACATCCTCTGATAAGCATAAGCTCAGTCGACATGGTCAACTGACCAAAAAAGACAACAGGACATTTCCCAGGATTGTGAACTGGATTTTTGCATGAAGAGTGGTATCAGATTCCACCATCCAAGACTTATATTTGTCAATTCCTAGGGGAATTCAGGCTGTATTGGATGCCAAAAGCAGTCCAACACCATATTAGGTAACAATTTAGTTATTTTACCATACTTGTTTCTATAATTTTGTCCAACCATATATATAGGAGAGTGGGCAATATGATTATAACTGGGGTCTCTTTTGTAGCATATATCCATACTTGAGGTGACATTCAGTGTCCTTTGCCACCAGTTGTGGCTTTTGAGTGACTTCAGCACTAAAATATAGGTAATGTTGGTAAAAAGAACAATGACCTAGATGCTGCTGGGCATTGCAACACCCTTGACCCTGAATGGCGCTCACTAGTAGTCTGGGGCCCACTCGAAGGTCTTCGAGTCAACCCTGGTAGTGTAGATGTATGTATGCCCCCACCATAATTACGATACAAATGTGTATACCATGCTCCGAATCATTGTTCCATCAATATTTTTTTATCTGGAGCAGGTAAATGTCTTCCCCAAATACAAAGTAGTTGATAAAATATATAACCTCTGTTATTGTTACTGCTGGAAGACTACAGTATATTGCTCCAACTATATGTACAATTTTACTATTCCACATCCATGGTGACCAGAATATTTCCTTTAAGAAGCGTGCCTATGGCTCTGGATTTGGCTCATTGATGTAGCTAGGTGTTGGATTGTCCATTAAACCCTAAGGGCCAGATTCTCAAAAGAGATACGCCGGCGTTTCGTAGGAAACACCGTCGTATCTCTGTTTTTTTTACTGGGTATCTATGTGTGTGATTCCTAGAATCACTTACGCATAGATACAGTGAAGATCCGACATGTGTAAAACAATTACACTGTCGGATCGTAGATGTAATGACATCGCCGGCCGCTAGGTGGCCTTTACGTTAATTTCTCATTTGACTATGCAAATGAGCCTAATCCGACGATTCCCGAACGTTTTTACGCCGCCCCGTCATCGTTTACGTCGTTTCCGTACGCGTAAGGTTACCCCTGCTATATGAGGGGTAACCTTACGATGTTCCGTCGTTGCCATGTTAAGTATGGCGTCGGGTCAGCGTCGTCTTTTTCTGTTGGTTACGTTGTTTTACTAAGTCGTTCGCGAATAGGGATTTATGTAAACGACGTTCACGTCGGTTTCATTCACTTTTTCCGACGTGAGCTGGAGCATGCGCACTGGGCTATTTTTGAGGCCGGCGCATGCGCAGTTCGATCGATGCGGGGGCGCGCTTAATTTAAATACAAGCCGCCCCCTTTGAATTACGCAGTGATACGCAGAGCCATTTACACTACGCCGACGCAACTTACGGAGCAAGTGCTTTGGGAATACGGCACTTGCTCTGTTAAATTGCGGCGGCGTAGTGTAAATTGCTTACGCTACGCCAGCTGCAATTCT